>CM077676.1:429269378-429909025 GCA_039707655.1 Elymus sibiricus
TGTAGCTCAAACCGTTGGTGGATTCAAATCTGTTTTCTCCATTAAATCCATCGTGACGAGACCCGAAACTAGATCTCACGTTGATATGTTTCGAGGACTTTTTTTGGGTCAAAAATTACCACACCTGTGGTACATAAGTTACCATGTTGTTTATCCAAAAAATTCCTGGTCATAAAAATGATTCACCCAACCTTCTCCCCACATGCACATGCATGCATGCACCAAGGGACAAAGTTGATGCCATCACAAGGTTTTGGATCCCGAGTGGACCTTTTCTCGAGGGGCACCGAAATTCGCGGTTACCACGGTAACCACGAAATGCAAAAAAAAAAAATTCAGACAAAATTTCAAATCAAATTTTGAATTCAAATTTTTGGAAGTCGATATAGATAAGTATGTAACTCTTAAAGATCACTAACCTTGCTCTATCGTAGCGGTTGTTCACCTGCAGCTGCCGCTTGCTCACACGTCTTGAGTTCGATCCCTGGTCGTTGCCACAATGTGATAGCATTTTTTTACTTTTGCATCCTCAAAAAGAAATAAAAACGCAAGCAGCCAGACTCGAACCCGAGAGTCACTGCTGTAGAAAGCATGGCTTTGCCACTAGGCCATGACCAGTGGTGTTGTTATAAAAGAGTTGCCATAAATTTAACTATATAGTGAGCGTTTGAATTTAAAAAAAGATCAAAATATTCGATTTTTTGCTCGGTATGAATGTTTTCCGTGGGAGGGTGGTAAACGCAGTAACTGCTTGAAATCTTGAAATTTCGAGTGGTAACCAAAACGCTGTGCTATCATGGATTCTCCCCATTTAAAAAATTCAAAAAAATTTGTAGCTAGCTCAAACAGTTACTCCAATTCAAAATCAGTTTTCACTATTAAATTTTTTGCAACGAGACCTTCGAACTAGATCCCATGTAAGTTTTGATGACTTTTTGGGGTCAAAAGTTACCACTCCTAGGCTATGTAAGTTGCCACACATACTGTATGTAAGTTACCATGTTATTTACACAAAAGTTACTAGCATTAAAACCTGAACTTTTTTGCCATGTTTCAATGTTTTTTTGTTAGCTGAAAGTTATCACCCGGTACTACAAGCGTTACCATGTTCATGTGTTGTTACCTGCGAACATTATGTGGGTTGTCGAATTACTCATGGATAGTTATCGATTCCAAAAACTAAATCTTCGTCGCAAATAACAATGTAACTACATGGCTACTACAACGGTGAATGTGGCCTAACACACTAGAGAAAATGTAGCAGGGGAACCTGGTAACTATACTTGTCTCGTGTTGGTAACTATAGCATGGGTAGTCTATTAGCTACATAACAACTATGTTTGGAATTGTGGCATGGGCATCCTGATAACTTTAGCATGAGCAGACTTATAACTATGACATGAAAAGGCTAGTAACTATAGTACAAGCAGCGTGGTAACTATAACATCAGAAATTCTGATAACTTCTGCATGAGTAGTTATGAACGGGTGTAAAAAGTTCAGAAAAAACCGTGTCAGCTGGTGGAGGATGTGAAGAAAAATCGGAGGAACCATGTAAACTAGTATGAAATGTGCAGGAGAAATGGTAGAATCATCTGTTTGGTTGCTATTTTTTTGAAGTTCAAACTCGTAATAACAAGGTACAAGTAGCATGTAGTGTTGTGTGCGACTCAAAAAAGAAACTTGTGTTGTGTGTAATCAAAACAGTGTGCTGCCCAATTGGCTGGTGTGTTGGAATTAACACAGAGTGCTTGGGTTTGATTCCCATCCACCGCGTAATTTTTGGCTTTATAACATGGACTTGAGGGAGAACGTACTGAAGATAGTGATCGATGTGCCACATATGGCTGGCGGAGCATGCAAAAAAAAAAACATCAGAGGAAACAGGCCTGAGCTAGAGATCGATGTGAGAGCAAAGCCCGGGTGTGGAGATGTGGCTGGTGAAGCATGTGGGAAAAACAGAGGAAACGTACCAGCACGTTGGTATACAACTGATAGAAAGATGGGCTTGCTGGGGGCCAAGCGCATCGGGCGACCAACGATCACTATTTTTGGACCGTTTGCCAAAACTTTTGTCACGTTACTTGACTCAAGCTCACTAAACCATATGTATGTACTTGAGTGTTGGATGCATGTCAGAAATTTAGTATTTTCAGTAGCATCTTCACCGACACATCTTATTTTTGTCTCTTAAGCTGTCCCTGCAATTGATACAAGTGGCATAGCGTTCCTCATTGACCTAAAGAAACCAACAGAGAAACTTGGTCTAGAGGTATATATATTACTAATTTTTCTTGTTCATAGGTACCAATTTAGTTACGTGGCAAATTAACTTTTTTTTTCCTCTGTCTTTGCAGCTTGTACTTGTGAATCCAACTGGAGAGGTCATGGAGAAAATACAACGAGCGAACGACACACACAATCATTTCAGCCCAGATTGTCTCTATTTGACCATCGGGGAAGCAATTGCCTCACTTTCTGGAGATGCCAATATGGCAACACCATAGAGTGGTTTGCCGAATTATTATTTTGATCATCTGGTTGCACTGCTAAATTTTCATTGCATTCTCATCAATGAAAGTGCCTGCAACAATACTATTTACAACTTTGTCTGTAGCTATATTCTTTCCCTTTCCAATCTATAATGGAAATTAGGTGCGTGAATGGAAAGTATATACAATATGTACATTCATGGATTCCCGTCTACAAAAGTTTCTGCAAACTTTTTGAACTTCGGTGTTAAGAACAAGATGTTTTACTGTAGAAATTGTAACGAAAGTACTTATGTTTACTCTTACATGGTTCTACATTACCCATTAGCACAGGGAATACATATATAGTTTGCAATCGAAATTTGATTTTAACATGGCACCTATAATAGTAACCACAACATTGCGCGGTGCAAATGAAATTGTATTAGAATTTCAGATAACTAGATGATACCGCTAACGTTGCCGCGGGAACCTTGTTAAAATAAATGTATAAATAGGTGCTAGAAAAACAAACAAAAATTAATGTAAGCAAATATATAAGTGTTTCGATTTATGTTTTTAAAATAATAAAACATATGAACATGCAACAAAATGATGTATAAAAGCGAAAAAATTGGATTGTAGTCTATAGTATGTCATTTTCTAACAAAAATATTTACCATGAGCTATTAACTATACTTCAAGTATCTGATACATATACAATGTACGAAAACATAAAAATCATTTAAAAAATATAACTTATGGGTGACATTTATGGCTTGCTAATATAACTTATGATTGACATGTATAGGTGTTAATGTGGCATGGCTTCAAGCTTAGAATAATGTACGCGTGATATGCATGGCTTGCTAATGCGGTATGTTTGCATGGATAAATTAATGCAAAGAAGTAACTTATGATTGACATGCTTACCTTCGGATAAAAAATCTGAACCATTTAAAAAGCAATGGAATTGGCTAAGGGAGGTTGTGAAAGTGGATGTAGAAAATGATGGATTTGCTACAGGTAAACCAACCCTATATATCTCATTTAGTGTGAGTGTTCCCTCCCACTCGTAGCTACTGGCCGGCCAATATTCGCTGTATTTTTTCGTTCGCTGGATTTCAGTTGTGTTCGCTGGGTTAGTTTTCCCTGATTTTTTTTTATTTTTTGTTTTCTCTTTCAGTTTTTTTGCTTCTTCTTCGGTTTTCTTTGGGGGTTTTTTCACCGGTTTTCTTTGTTTTATTCACGTTTTTTTAGTTTTATGTTTTCTTTGCTTTTTATTGGATTTCTCGGTTTTCACCTTTTTTTTCTTCATTTCTATTTGTTTCTTTCTCGGTTTTGTTCGTTTTTCTTCTTTCTTTCTTCTTTTTTTGGTTTTCATCTGTTTTCTTTGTTTTTTCTCGGTTTCATTCTTTTGCACTGCTTTATTCGGTTTTTCATTTTTTTTGTTTTCTTTGGGTTTTATTTGGTTTCTTCTCTTTTCTTTGTTTGTTGTTTCGATTTTCATCGGTTATCCTTTTTGTTCAATACATGTTAACTCTTTTTAGTACACATTCAACATTTTTCATGTACATGATTAACATTTTTTGAAAACTTATATATTTTTTATGTCTAAAATTTTCATACACATTGTATAATTTTGGTATATATCTACATTATTTCTACGCCTTTGAGGAGTATGTAAAGAAGCATTGGTTGCTACTGGAGGTGAAGCCAAAGTTTACAGTGGGCTCGATCGGAGTCGGGCACACAGCTTCTACCTGCACTGAGATAAACAATGCGCGTGCTTCTGGTTCAGATTCTACGACACCTCGGCTGTTCATAGCTCTGAATACAACACATCTCGGCTGTTCTTATATTAGCTCAGATTTCTAATGTGTGTACGTCAGTACCTATTCCTTCCGTTTTTTAAAGAGTGTACTTCCAATTTTGTTGGAAAGTCAAACGTTTTTATGTTTGACCGTATTTATACAATAATACATCAACATTTATGCCATCAAATTAGTAGCATTAGATTCATGATAAAATATATTTTCATCATGTACCTATTTGATTTTACAAACATTAATATATTTTTGCATAAACTCGATCAAACATTGAGATAGTTTGATCCTCAAACAAAATTGAAAGTACACTTTTTTAAGGACGGAGGGAGTACTCTGCAGTTCCAAACTTCCAATTACGTAACGCGGCCGGCCACGCCTGACCCGTGCCATTCTCCTCGCATTATATATACCGACTCAGAAAACAAGACTCATCAGCTCAACAAGCAGACGAGCCGACACACATACCAAAGAGGCAAATAAACAGGAGACAGCATGCGTCCATCTCGGGACCTCCACCTCCACGGTGCCATTTCGGCCTCCGCGGTGCTCGTCTTCTTCTCGGCCTCCGTCCTCCTCTCGGCCGTCCCGGCGGCCAGAGCCCAGCAGGAGACCAGTACGCTGACCTCGATCGATCCATCGGCATAACATAACCATCATTCCGATGAACCAGTGCCTTGTTGTCTTGATGGTTCATGTCCGTTGCATCCTGTCTTGATTGCAGACCACGAGGAGGAGTTCAGCTACTCGCTGGACGCGGAGAACGGGCCGGCGCACTGGAGCCAGATCAAAGAGGAGTGGTCGGCGTGCGGCAAGGGGGAGATGCAGTCGCCCATCGACCTGGCCAGCCCGCGCGTCTCCCTGGTGCGCCGCCTGGGCCACCTCAACCACTCGTCCACTCCTACGCCCCCGCCAACGCCTCCATCGTCAACCGCGGCCACGACATCATGGTATCGAACGTTACCCATCCATTTGGCCATTCGTAACTCCTCCCTCCCAAGTAGTAATGGCTCCCAATGGTGCATGCAGGTGCGGTTCGAGGGCGACGCCGGGAGCGTGTCCATCGACGGCGTACCACCTCCGGCACCTGCACTGGCACGCGCCCACGGAGCACAGCGTCAACGGCCGCCAGTACGGTACGACATGGAGCTGCACATTGTGCACCAGAGCGCCGAGAACAAGGCCACCGTCATTGGCATCTTCTACGAGATCGGCGCCCGCGACGCCTTCCAGCACAAGCTGGAGCCATACCTGGAGATGATCGCGAAGCAGCGGGAGAGGGAGGAGAAGGTGGGCGTGGTGGACGCCCGGGGCGCGAGGGGCAAGGCCAGCGTGTACTACCGCTACGTGGGCTCCCTCAGCACCCCGCCCTACTCCCAAGGGGTCATCTGGACCATCGTCAAGCGGGTAAGTGGTTTCATACTTTTATTCGCCTTCACGCAATCGCGCCTCCGCCTCGCATCACGTACAAACACAATTCCTTTTCTGGAGCTTCGCGGTTGGCATGGATAGTTCCATCCGTGTACAGATTCTATGGTTGGTGAATGGTACTTGGCGGTTGGCATGGATCGGAGGGGATTAATTGTTTGTGAAACTTGTGTTTTCTCTCGCCGGTTCTGCAGGTTCGCACCGTGTCGAGGCACCAGCTGGAGCTTCTCCTGGAGGCCGTCCACGACGTAAGTCAAACAGATGCCTATTCTGCTGGTGTACTCAACTCGGTCTTTAATTCGGTTGACCAAAACATGGCTAAAATCCCAAAGTGATATGAAAGCTGCCTTTAATTCAGTTGATCTCAACTGTGGGTTAATGTTAGTTTCAGTCAGCTAAAAAGAAAGGAAAACTCGGACTGATTTCCTTCCACCGTGCAGGAAATGGAGAAGAACGCGAGGCCCCGTCAGGAGCTCAACAGTAGAGACATCAGCATGTTCCGGCCTATCCATCAGAATAGAAATTGACTATTAGGGGGTTCTTCGCTTTGTTGATTGGTTTGGTACTTCGTCAGCCAGAGAGATGAAGTTGCATATTGTATACCATCTTTCGTACTTCTTTCTATCAATTTCGATGTCTTATGCCCTGTTAGAGCAACTCTAACCGATCCTTATAATCGGTTAGAGGAGTAAATTTTTTGGTTTACTCCTCTAACTGGCATCAAGCCAAACTTGTATAACCGTTAGGTGAGAATAAATTATACTCCCTGGCACTGCGGACTCCTATATTTACTCAGCCACCCACCCATAGAGTAAAAAGTGTCCCCCTCTCCCCTCGGCAGCAGCCACCCCACCCCACGCCGCATCCACTCCAGCGCCGCCCTTCTTGCCTCCGCCGGCCACCACGCGCCACCGCCGACCCCCTGTAGGACCCACGTGCTCCTCCCCACCCCGACTTGGTCCTCCTCTCGCCGCCGGTGGCACCTAAATCGGCAGATTTACGGTCGTTGCCCCCGTCGCCAGATTCGACGCACCCCAGACGTCGTCGCTGTCTCGTTTTGGATGGATACAATGGGGATCGAACCGCACAACCCCCTCAACAGCTCTGTGTCGCATCTCGGTATGTCATCCTCCTCTTGGCGCCCGGATCTCCCTCGTCAACTGACCATCGACACAACCACGTCCAGACGTCCGCGGGGCTCAGCACTAACCCAACAGCTCATCGGCTCGCCGCTACCGGTCATCAAGTGTGGCCACTGCTGGCGGCTGGTATTGCGCTGAGTTTCGAGGACGCCGAAACATCCTGGATGGGTGTTCTACAAGTGCGAAAACAACCGGGTGAGTGCCTATTTATACGTTTGTTCTTCGGATTCATGGCAATTTGAAACTTATTGTTTGCTCAAAATTGTATGTACAATGGATGCAAGTTTTGGTATTGGGAAGAAGAGTACATTGATCTATTGATAGTGAGAAATTTGCTAGACGTTTGTGCACTATTTGTTGGAGATGAGACTAGAGATGACGCAATGTTCAATTGTATGGAGGCAGAGAAGAAAGAAGTGTGCAAGCTCAAGAAGCCAATAGAGAAAAGCAACAATGTAGGCAATGAAGACACAGAGAAAGTATTAATCGAACTAGTGGGAGCAGTTATGGCACTTGAGTTTCTATTTGAGTGTCTAATTTTTCTTTTAGTTTTCTTTGGAATGGTTCTCTTAGCGAAGAACTGTGAAGTACTCACTCCGGTCCTTTTTATTTCGCATATAAGATTTGTCCGAAGTCAAACTTCATAATGTTTGACCAACTTTATAGGAAAAAATTTCAACATTAATACGAAATCAGTACCATTAAATGCGTCATGAATTTAACTTTCATTTTTTTGGTAACTTTAGTATTGTAGATGTTTATATTTTTTCATATGAATATGATCAAACTTTACGAGGTTTGACTTCATACAATTCTTATATGAAGAGTAAAAGGACCGGAGGGAGTATGTAAGTAAGATGTCGTTTAATAAAATAATACAGTAGTGAAGTTTAAACAGTCATTTTTAGTGGAGCAAAATTACTCCTCTAAAGAATACTCGGCCGTTTACTCCTCTAAATTTTAGGAGATCGGTTAGAGTTGCTCTAACCGAATAAATCAGCATGACTAGCTAGTTCATATCCCTGCATATGTTGATGTTGGGATGTAGATCTCGTCGATATGCTTATCGTTGGGTACTCTGGATATGATTACCGATGTGGGTCTTGATGTTGGAAAAACTGGCAGGCATTTGATTATGGTTAGCTATTTTTCTTTTTGATAAAGGATTATGGTTGACTTGAGTACTGGGGCCTGAAATAATAAGACCATCCGTCTGTTAGTAGCCTGCTGCTGTCTCCTTTTTTTCGCGAATACGCAAAGCTTGCGTATCATTGCATTCATAGAAGGGATAGAATGAGTACAGATAGGGGTACAACACATACACGAACGCAGGCAGGCGTGAACATGGTGCCCAGAGCAGAAAGATAAGGGATGCTCGGCCCGAAGAGAGGATACATCACACCTAAATCTACCAAGCCTGAACCAAGAGCGGCAACGCCAGACCAACAAGAGCTCCAACATCTCGAGAACCAAAACTAGGGACACCGCGAGCGAGCAAGATGGCGCCTTCAAGAAGGAGGACGCCGCCGAAACGCCGTCGCCATACGGTCCGGAGGAACCGGACCTAGGGTTTCCCCTGAGCTCGAAGAGGGGCGCAGCCGAGGGCCTTGACAGCGCCTCCAAGAAGGAAACGACATCTGCAGACGCCGCCGCTGCCAGCATCGGCAAGCCGAGCAGGGATTTCTCCCTGGCCTAAGGCTGAGCAATCCCATAGCCACCGTATCTGGAAACGAAGATGCGGAAGCCAACGCCGGTCGGAGTCACCATGTCGGAAGGGGGTTGGCGGGGCTCAGTGGCGGATCCAGGAATTGAACTTACCCGGGGCGAAACATTTAATGTCTAATTTTTTTGAAGGACAAATGCAAGCCCGCTGAACCAAAACTCATACAAATTCAAATATGAAGCTAGATGCACTCGAAAATTAACATAACTAATGATTCAAAACTATTCAAGATTCTTGACAAGTAGATCATGTAACTACCAAAAATCACAAAATACAACATAAATGTCACAGAGAACTACTAACATGGACTCCCGCTGCTTGAATCATTCATTCCATGGCCCAAAATATCCAACTCCATGACTAATAGATACCTACAATAGGTGAACAAGCTGCATATCAATATATATCTTAGCACAAGCTGCATATCACGAAAATTACCCTTGTTTCTTGAAGTCTTTGACTAATCATGGCCACGAAAGGCAAGTCCTTGCCTAAGAAGATACCTCACAACACCAATAATAGCCAGCAAACGATCTTGATATTCAAGATGTGACCTCTCAGTTTGAGTAGTAATTGCATATGCCACACATTGTTTCTGGTTCTTGAAATCTGTACAATGTCTTCTTGCATTGTTGTGAGCACTCTTTGTGGAACCTACATGAAGCCTGAAATATTCCACCGCTTTCTTCCAATTTTTGTACCCATCCTGGTTGAAAACATTGCCCCCAAACTTTACATGGCTTACTGGCTGCTTGAAAAGATAGCAATGAAAACAATATGCCCTGTTTTCTTTTACACTATACTCTAGCCAATCAAACTCCTCAAACCACTCCTCTCTGAATACCCTTTTATCTGTAGGGTTGCGAGGGAAATCATGCCCATACGGCTGACATGGACCTTTCTTCAAATATTCCCTCCTCACTCTGATTTCTGGAGTTGAATAATCTGCAATTTGTTTCCGGAATCCCGGATCAGGTTCAACATTTGCTCGACTAAATCCTAGAATAGAAGCTTGCAAAGTGTTATCATGAGAGCTCTGGTTAGACACTTTAGGTTCAGGTTCACGAACAGGAGCTTGAAAAATGTTTGCATCAGAGGCTTCAATGGACACTTCAGGTTCACGAACAGGAGCTTGAAAAATGTTTGCATCAGAGGCTTCAATGGACACTTCAGATTCAGTAGTTGGGGAAGCTCCAAAATAAGCAGCAATTGGTTTCATTTTTTTAAAGATTCCCTACATTACAACATCAAAATAAATCAATTGTAACCAGTACTGATTGTAACATATATGGCAATATAAGCAGCACTGCAGTCTGCAGCAATATGGACCTTTCACTTGAAGATTTGATGAAATCTATGGAGGTAAAGGCAGTTTGATAAAACGCAGATTCAGTAGTCGGGTGTACCTGCTGATTGCGCTTGCTGTTTTTGCAAACTGCAGCTGCCGGCCGTTTGCACGAGCTCGATGCCGTGCCGCTGCTGCTTCCTCCCACGCAGGCCGCGCCCGGGGTTGCTTCTTTTGGTTCGCCCATTCGCGGATCCGGATCAGGTGCCCGGCCTCCAGCGGCCGGCGGCCGGTGAGGTGGACTGGCGGAGGCGCGGAGCTCTGTGGCGGCGAGTCGGCGACGGTTAGGTTATGGCGGCTCTGCTTCTCTTCCTCGCTGGCTCGGTCGATTGGGGATTTCCTGGGAGCTAGTTTGGGGCTTCGATGAATGTGTGCGGCCGCTCTCTTCCCCGCTTTGGGCTGCAACTGGGCTCCCGTGCACTCAGTCGCTACATGCCTACATGGCTTTGGTTGGCCCATGTATACGAATCGTATTTTTCTGTTTAAATTATTCCGTATACCCGGGGCGGCCGACCATACTCGCCCCTACCGTGGCGCCGCCCCTGGCGGGGCTGCATCTGCCGTCGGAGGGTGGCACCACTTCCGAACCCACGAGCATTGGATCTGGCAAAAGCGGTGGCTTTGAGACGTACAGGGTAGGGCAGGCGCAAAGCAAGCCACGAGGGGTGGGGCGATGGCGATCGGCAACGCCGGCAAGCAAGGACTGGAGGGACGCAGATCCTGGCTATCGTCGCCATAGTCGTCGGGACGTCGGGGAGCCAGGCGAGCTGGAAGGAACACAGCTGGTGGGTCGCCGAGGCCGGAGCCGCCCGCAGCCATGGACACCGGAAGGGACGCGGGTCCAAGGTCGTCGGGGCCGAAGACTGCCACTAGCACTGTAGACTCGTCGCCACCGCGAGAGCCGTCGCCGTGGCTCGGGGGAGAGGACGGGCCGCCGGTGACGAGGCGGCCGCCTACAGGAAGGCAGGCCGCGGACACCCTTGCAACCGGCCACAGATCCCGCGCCCAATCCAAGGGCAGCAGCACCAGCAGGGCTGGGCCACGCGCGGAGGGGGAGGGAGGACCGCTGGGGACGGCGCCCTGTGGCCGAGGCCGGCACACCGCGTCTGTCGCCAGACCGGCAGAGTGCAGCAGCTGGAAGGGGGGCGCCTGTGCAGGAGCTGCGTGACACGGGGCGCGCGCAGGGGACAAATCCGTCCCGCCGCCGTCTTCCCGAGGCGCGGCACGACCTTGCTGGCCGGCCCCCGGTGGCGGCGCAGCGGAAACGGGCGGGGAGGTGGTGTCCTGCGGCGGCGGTGGATCTGGGGACGGGGAAGCGCGTGGGGGGGGGGGATGGAATCGCCCCGCCGCCGCCATCCCGGGGCGCGGCGCGGCTTTGCCGGCTGGCCCTCCGACGGCGGTGCAGCGGGGGCGGGCGAAGGGGGGGGGAGGGGTTATCTTGCAATGAATAGTTTACTACTCGATAACTCATCCAACTGCCACTGCCAAGGATTTGATTATGGTTGACCATCCAACTAGCTGCTGGTATCCTGGTGCTGTTTCCTTAAAGAACCATGCAAGGAATGGTTTACTGGCCATGATCGGATCTTTTTGTTTGCAACCATTGCTAGAACTCAACAAAGGATAAGTTTGGATATTTAGTTTTCTACTGAATGTTATCAACCTAATATTCCTGAATCCATTTGGATATTAATTAGTTTATGTAAGGATCAGGTTGCTCTTAATAAGAAAAACAAGAGGGGCCGTCGACCACACCGGTTGCTGTCGCTGGTACGCCGAATGACTTTACTCAGATTACTCATTCGTCCATGGTCGTACAGAGGTCTACGAACTGAAAAAAGTAGAAAAGATTTGGTGAATCCCCTGAAAAGGATGTTAGGATGAGTGTGAACTGCCAAGGTAAACATACTAGAAAGTTAGTAATGTTTCAGTTCGTAAGGACCGAGGTCACGAGGACAGCTCTAGAGGGAAGAAGCTTTGTGTTGTGTGCGTCTGGCCTGGCTTTGTTGCTGTTGACTAGCTAGAGACAGGAGATTTGTGTCGTAAGGACCGAGGTCACGAGGACAGCTCTAGAGCTGTTGAGACAAACACATATTTATATTGCCTAAACACATATTTATCTTGCCTAGAGCTGTTCTAGAGCTGCAACATCAAAGGCTTCAATGTAGAGGAGCGAGTCCAGGAGCCGCCACCAGCCCCTCCCCTCGCGAGTCGCCACCAGATCGCCGCGGCCGCCACCAGATCGCCGCCGCTCCTCCCCTCCTCTCCCCTCCGTCGCCCCCAGCGTGGGCGACCAAGGGGCCCCAGCTGTAGGAGATATGCCCTAGAGGCAATAATAAATGTCATTATTTGTCTCCATGTTCGTAATTAAGTTTATATTCTGTGCTATAACTGCTATGGTTCTCGAGTCTACAATAACCACGAAGCTCTGAAGGAAACTCATATGCACGTGTGGAATAATAAACGGTAAAATGTATTCCTAGTCTGGCCTCTAAGACTAGCTCAAGTGTTGCATGATGGTTCTGTTTTCCTGATCATGGGCATGACTATGCCGGCAACTTTGAGGGCACAATGTTAGAAGCACATTTGTATTGAATCGACCCGAATTGATGTTATGCTATGAGATACATTCGTCACAAGTTAATGGTTAATAACACAGAGAAAGTTAACGTTTGCATAATTCCTTAGACCATGAGAGTGTCGAGTTTCTTCATGTTTGCTTCATGAACTTTGGGGTTTGTTAAACGTCATCGGTAAATGGGTGGCTATAACGGCGGCTTACGGGTTCATGGAAAAGTGTGTCAAGGAACTTGATAGCACAAGATTGAGATTTGCTCCTCCGACGATGGAGAGATATCTCTGGGCACTCTCGGTGTTACGGTATCCACCATCGTCTGACCAGACACATTGTGATTTGATCACAGGGATGCCGGAACTGTTGGAAATATGCCCTAGAGGTAATAATAAATTGGTTATTATTATATTTCCTTGTTCATGATAATCGTTTATTATCCATGCTATAATTGTATTGATTGGAAACTCAAATACATGTGTGGGTACATAGACAACACTGTGTCCCTAGTAAGCCTCTAGTTGACTAGCTCGTTGATCAAAGATGGTTAAGGTTTCCTAACCATTGACATGAGATGTCATTTGATAACGGGATCACATCATTAGGAGAATGATGTGATGGACAAGACCCAAACTACGAACATAGCATATGATCGTGTTAGTTTATTGCTATTGTTTTCTGCATGTCAAGTATCTGTTCCTTTGACCATGAGATCATGCAACTCACTGACACCGGAGGAATACCTTGTGTGTATCAAACGTCGCAACGTAACTGGGCGACTATAAAGGTGCTCTACAGGTATCTCCGAGGGTGTCTGTTGGGTTGGCATGGATCAAGACTGGGATTTGTTACTCCGTATGACGGAGAGGTATCTCAGGGCCCACTCGGTAATACAACATCACAATGAGCCTTGCAAGCAATGTGACTAAAGTGTTAGCCACGAGATCTTGTATTACGGAACGAGTAAAGAGACTTGCCGGTAACGAGATTGAACTAGGTATAGAGATACCGACGATCGAATCTCGGGCAAGTAACATACCGAAGAACAAAGGGAACAGCATACGGGATTAACTGAATCCTTGACATAGAGGTTCGACCGATAAAAGATCTTCGTAGAATATGTAGGAGCCAATATGGGCATCCAGGTCCCGCTATTGGTTATTGGCCGTAGAGGTGTCTCGGTCATGTCTACATAGTTCTCGAACCCGCAGGGTCTACACACTTAACGTTTGGTGACGATTAGTATAATTGAGTTATTATGTTGGTGACCGAAAGTTGTTCGGAGTCCCGGATAAGATCCCGGACATGACGAGGATCTCCGGAATAGTCTGGAGGTAAAGATTGATATATGTGATAATAGTGTTTTGATCTCTGGAAGGGTTCCGGAGTTCACCGGAAGGGGTTCCGGATGTTTACCGAAGTGTTCAGGTGCAGCAACACTTTATATGGGCCAAAGGGATAAAGCCCACGAGGTATTGGAAAGTGCAAAAGTAGTTTTGCTGCCGCGTAAGCGGTACTACCGCTTGGTGAAGCGGTACTACCGCCCGAGCGGTACTACCGCTTGTGTGAAGCGGTACTACCGCCCAAGCGGTACTACCGCTTGTGAGCGGTACTACCGCTTGTGCGCGGCTGTGCACGGTTCGGCAGGGATCCGAGTTGGACTCTTTTCCTGCGGGCCAAACCGACCTTGTGCGGGCAAAACCGACCTGGAGGAGGCTTTTACTCCAAGTTTAGACCCCAAGGCTCAACATATAAATAGAGGGGCAGGGCTAGCACACGAGAGAGATCAAGATTTCCCCAAGCCGTGTGCGGCAACCCTAACCCTCTAGTTCCTCCGTCATAATCTCCGTAGCGCTTGGCGAAGCCCTGCTGAGATTGTTCCTCACCACCATCACCACGCCGTCGTGCTGCTAGAACTCAACCACTACTTCACCATCGCTCGCTGGATCGAGGAGGTGAAGGCGTCATCAAGCCGTACGTGTGTTGAACGCGGAGGTGCCGTCCGTTCGGCGCTAGTTCGTGATCGGATCGAGGGACGACTTGCGATTTGGATCGCGGAAACGTTCGACTACATCAACCGCGTTTCTTAAACGCTTCCGCTTAGCGATCTACAAGGGTATGTAGATTCACTCTCCCTCTCGTAGATGCTCATCACCATGGATAGATCTTGTGTGTGCGTAGGAAAATTTTTGTTTCCCATGCTACGTTCCCCAACAGTGGTATCAGAGCCAGGTTTATGCGTAGATGAGATCTCGAGTAGAACACAGACGAGTTGTGGGCGTGGGTGTATACATATTGCTTGCCGTTACTAGTTGATATTTGATTCGGCGGTACTGTGAGATGAAGCGGCCCGGACCGACATTACGCGTACACTTACGCGAGACAGGTTCCTTCAACTAACATGTAACTTCGTTGCATAAAGATGGCTAGCGGGTGTCTGTCTCTCTCACTTTAGTTGAATCGATTTCAATGAAGAGGGTTCTTTTAGAAGATCAAAAAGCAATCACTACACCACGTTGTGGTTTTGCGTAGGTAAGAACGGTTCTTGCAAACCCGTAGCAGCCACGTAAAATTTGCAACAACAATTAGAGGACGTCTAACTTGTTTTTGCAGGGTATGATGTGATATGATATGGCCAATTACATGATGAGATATATGTGATGTATGAGATGATCATGTTTTGTATAGAATATCACGACTTGCATGTCGATGAGTACGGCAACTGGCAGGAGCCATAGAGTTGTCTTTAATTATTGTATGACCTGCGTGTCAATCATTAAGCGCTATGTAATGCTTTACTTTATCGCTAAACGTTAGCAATAGTCGTGGAAGCAACAGTCGGCGCGACAACCTTATGGCGACACGTTGATGGAGATCAAGATGATGGAGATCATGGTGTCATGCCGGTGACGATGGAGATCATGCCGGTGCTTTGGAGATGGAGATCAAAAGCACAAGTTCATGGCCATATCATGTCACTTATGATTTGCATGTGATGTTAATCCTTTTATGCATCTTATTTTGCTTAGGACGACGGTAGCATTATAAGGTGATCCCTCACTTAAATTTCAAGATAAATTGTGTTCTCCCCGAGTGTGCACCGTTGCGAAAGTTCGTCGTTTCGAGACACGCCGTGATGATCGGGTGTGATAGACTCCACGTTCACATACAACGGGTGCAAGCCATGTTGCACACGCGGAACACTCGGGTTAAACTTGACGAGCCTAGCATGTACAGACATGGCCTCGGAACACAAGAGGCCGAAAGGTCGAACATGAGTCATATAGTAGATATGATCAACATGAAGATGTTCACCATTGAAACCACCTCAACTCACGTGATGATCGGACTTGAGTTGGTGGATTTGGATCATGTTACACTCGAATGACCGGAGGGATGTCAATTTGAGTGGGAGTTTTTTAAGTAATATGATTAACTAAACTCATTATCTAGAACAATAGTCTAAGTTGTCTTTGCTATATTTATGTTGTAGATCATGGCTCGCGCAGTAGCACCCCTGAATTTTAATGCGTTCCTAGAGAAAGCTAAGTTGAAAGATGATGGAAGTAACTTTGTGGACTGGGCCCGTAATCTAAGGATTATCCTTACGGCTTCCCAGAAAGCTTATGTCCTTGATGCACCGCTTGGTGATCCACCCGCTCCAGTTGAGTCTCTAGACGTTGTGAACGCCTGGCAGGCTCGTTCTGATGATTACTCAATAGTTCAATGTGCAATGTTGTATGGCTTAGAACCGGGACTTCAAAGACGTTTTGAACGTCATGGAGCATATGAGATGTTCCAGGAGTTGATGTTTATCTTTCAGAAGAATGCCCGGATCGAGAGATATGAGATCTCCGATAAGTTCTATGCTTGCAAGATGGAGGAGAACGGGTCTATCAGTGATCACGTGCTCAGAATGTCTGGGTACTCCACCCGTCTGGCTGAATTGGGGATGCCCCTTCCGCCAGAGGCTATCACTGACAGAGTTCTTCAATCATTGCCACCTAGCTACAAAAGCTTCGTGTTGAACTATAACATGCACGGGATGAACAAGTCAGTCGCCGAGCTGTTTGCGATGCTGAAAGCCGCTGAGTCTGAAATTCAGAAGGAGCATCAAGTGTTGATGGTCAATAAAACCACTAGTTTCAAGAAAAATGGCAAGGGTAAGAAGGGTAACTCCAAGAAGAGTGGCAAAGCAACTGCTCCTCTCGTGAAGAAACCCAAGGCTGGACCCAAACCAGAAACTGTGTGTTTTCATTGCAAGGGAACTGTACACTGGAAGCGGAATTGCCCCAAGTATTTGGCTGACAAGAAGGCGGCCAACAACAAACAAGGTATATATGATATACATGTTATTGATGTGTACCTTACCAACTCTCGTTGTAGTGCCTGGGTATTTGATACCGGTGCGGTTGCTCATATTTGCAACTCAAAACAGGAACTGCGGAATAGACGGAGGCTGGCAAAGGACGAAGTGACGATGCGCGTGGGAAATGGTTCCAAGGTTGATGTGATCGCCGTCGGCACGCTCGCTCTTCGATTACCGTCGGGATTAGTGATGAACCTAAATAAGTGTTATTTGGTGCCTGCGTTAAGCATGAACATTATACCTGGATCTTGTTTATTGCGAGACGGTTACTCATTTAAATCAGAGAATAATGGTTGTTCTATTTATATGAGTAATATCTTTTATGGTCATGCACCCGATGTGAGGGGTTTGTTCTTATTGAATCTCGATAGTAATGATACACATGTTCATAACATTGATGCCAAAAGATGTAGAATTAATAATGATAATACCACTTTCTTGTGGCACTGCCGTTTAGGTCATATTGGCATAAAACGCATGAGGAAGCTCCATACTGATGGACTTTTGGAGTCACTTGATTTTGAATCACTTGACACATGTGAGCCATGCCTCATGGGCAAGGTGACCAAAACGCCGTTCTCTGGAACAATGGAACGGGCAAGTGACTTATTGGAAATCATACATACTGATGTGTGCGGTCCGATGAGCATTGAGGCGCGCGGTGGTTATCGTTACTTTCTCACCTTCACTGATGACTTAAGTAGATATGGGTATATTTACTTAATGAAACACAAGTCTGAAACATTTGAAAAGTTCAAACAATTTCAGAGTGAAGTTGAGAATCATCGTAACAAGAAGATTAAATTCCTACGATCTGATCGAGGAGGAGAATATCTGAGTTATGAATTTGGCAGTCACTTAAGACAGTGTGGAATTGTTTCACAATTGACACCGCCTGGAACACCACAGCATAATGGTGTGTCCGAACGTCGTAATCGAACCTTATTGGATATGGTGCGATCTATGATGTCTCTTGCCGATTTGCCACTATCGTTTTGGGGTTATGCATTAGAGACAGCTGCATTCACTTTAAATAGGGCACCTTCGAAACCCGTTGAGACGACACCATATGAACTTTGGTTTGGCAAGAAGCCAAAGCTGTTGTTTCTTAAAATTTGGGGATGTGATGCTTATGTCAAAAAGCTTCAGCCTGAAAAGCTGGAACCCAAAGCGGAGAAATGCGTCTTCATAGGATACCCAAAAGAGACAGTTGGGTATACCTTCTATCTCAGATCCGAAGGCAAAGTGTTTGTCGCTAAAAACGGAACATTTCTTGAGAAAGAGTTTCTCTCGAAAGAATTGAGTGGGAGGAAGATAGAACTTGATGAGGTTGTTGAACCTTTACTTCAACCTGAGAGTAGCGCAGCGCAGAAAGTTGTTTCTGTGGAGCCTACATTAGCTGAAGAGGAAGTTAATGATGATGATCATGAAACTTTGGATCAAGTTGCTATCGAACCTCGTAGGTCGACAAGGACGCGTACTGCTCCCGAGTGGTACGGCAACCCTGTCTTAGAGGTCATGTTGTTAGACAACGATGAACCTACGAGCTATGGAGAAGCGATGATGGGCCCGGATTCCGAGAAGTGGTTAGAGGCCATGAAATCCGAGATGGGATCCATGTATGAAAACAAAGTATGGACTTTGGAAGTATTACCTGAAGGGCGTAAGGCCATTCAGAACAAATGGATCTTTAAGAGGAAGACGGACGCGGACGGTAATGTCACCGTCTATAAAGCTCGACTTGTGGCAAAGGGTTTTTCACAAGTTCAAGGAGTTGACTACGATGAGACCTTCTCACCCGTAGCGATGCTTAAGTCCGTCAGAATCATGTTAGCAATAGCTGCCTTTTTCGATTATGAAATTTGGCAGATGGATGTCAAAACAGCGTTCCTTAACGGTTACCTTAAGGAAGAGTTGTATATGATGCAACCAGAAGGTTTTGTCGATCCAGAGAATGCTGACAAAGTTTGCAAACTCCAGCGATCCATTTATGGACTGGTGCAAGCATCTCGGAGTTGGAATCTTCGTTTTGATGAGGTGATCAAAGCGTTCGAGTTTATACAAGTTTACGGAGAAGCTTGTATTTACAAGAAAGTGAGTGGGAGCTCTATAGCGTTTCTAATATTATATGTGGATGACATATTACTGATTGGAAACAATATAGAAATGCTGGAAAGCGTGAAGGAATATTTGAACAAGAGTTTTTCAATGAAGGACCTAGGAGAAGCTGCTTTCATATTAGGCATCAAGATCTATAGAGATAGATCAAGACGCTTAATAGGACTTTCACAAAGCACATACCTTGACAAAGTTTTGAAGAAGTTCAAAATGGATCAGTCCAAGAAGGGGTTCTTGCCTGTATTGCAAGGTGTGAAGTTGAGTAAGACTCAATGCCCAGTGACCGCAGAAGATAGAGAAAAGATGAGTGTCATCCCCTATGCTTCGGCCATAGGCTCTATCATGTATGCAATGCTGTGCACAAGACCCGATGTCAGCCTTGCCATAAGTATGGTCGGAAGGTTTCAAAGTGATCCAGGAATGGAACACTGGACGGCAGTCAAGAATATCCCGAAGTACCTGAAAAGGACTAAAGACATGTTTCTCGTTTATGGAGGTGATCAAGAGCTCGTCGTAAAGGGTTACGTCGATGCAAGCTTTGACACTGATCCGGATGACTCTAAGTCGCAAACCGGATATGTATTTATTCTTAATGGGGGTGCGGTTAGCTGGTGCAGTTCCAAGCAAAGCGTGGTAGCAGATTCTACATGCGAAGCGGAGTACATCGCAGCCTCGGAGGCGGCGAAGGAAGGTGTCTGGATGAAAGAGTTCATGATAGATCTTGGAGTAGTGCCTAGTGCGCTTAACCCAATGACTCTGTTTTGTGATAATACTGGTGCCATTGCTCTAGCCAAGGAACCAAGATTTCACAAGAGGACCAGACACATAAAGCGACGTTTCAATTCCATCCGCGATTACATCAAGGAGGACGACATAAATATTTGCAAAGTACACACGGATCTGAATGTTGCAGATCCGATGACTAAACCTCTTCCAAGGGCTAAACATGAACAACACCAGAACTGCATGGGTGTTCGATTCATTACAATGTAAATCACATAGTGATGTGAACTAGATTATTGACTCTAGTGCAAGTGGGAGACTGTTGGAAATATGCCCTAGAGGCAATAATAAATTGGTTATTATTATATTTCCTTGTTCATGATAATCGTTTATTATCCATGCTATAATTGTATTGATTGGAAACTCAAATACATGTGTGGGTACATAGACAACACTGTGTCCCTAGTAAGCCTCTAGTTGACTAGCTCGTTGATCAAAGATGGTTAAGGTTTCCTAACCATTGACATGAGATGTCATTTGATAACGGGATCACATCATTAGGAGAATGATGTGATGGACAAGACCCAAACTACGAACATAGCATATGATCATGTTAGTTTATTGCTATTGTTTTCTGCATGTCAAGTATCTGTTCCTTTGACCATGAGATCATGCAACTCACTGACACTGGAGGAATACCTTGTGTGTATCAAACGTCACAACGTAACTGGGCGACTATAAAGGTGCTCTACAGGTATCTCCGAGGGTGTCTGTTGGGTTGGCATGGATCAAGACTGGGATTTGTTACTCCGTATGACGGAGAGGTATCTCAGGGCCCACTCGGTAATACAACATCACAATGAGCCTTGCAAGCAATGTGACTAAAGTGTTAGCCACGAGATCTTGTATTACGGAACGAGTAAAGAGACTTGCCGGTAACGAGATTGAACTAGGTATAGAGATACCGACGATCGAATCTCGGGCAAGTAACATACCGAAGAACAAAGGGAACAGCATACGGGATTAACTGAATCCTTGACATAGAGGTTCGACCGATAAAAGATCTTCGTAGAATATGTAGGAGCCAATATGGGCATCCAGGTCCCGCTATTGGTTATTGGCCGTAGAGGTGTCTCGGTCATGTCTACATAGTTCTCGAACCCGCAGGGTCTACACACTTAACGTTTGGTGACGATTAGTATAATTGAGTTATTATGTTGGTGACCGAAAGTTGTTCGGAGTCCCGGATAAGATCCCGGACATGACGAGGATCTCCGGAATAGTCTGGAGGTAAAGATTGATATATGTGATAATAGTGTTTTGATCTCCGGAAGGGTTCCGGAGTTCACCGGAAGGGGTTCCGGATGTTTACCGAAGTGTTCAGGTGCAGCAACACTTTATATGGGCCAAAGGGATAAAGCCCACGAGGTATTGGAAAGTGCAAAAGTAGTTTTGCTGCCGCGTAAGCGGTACTACCGCTTGGTGAAGCGGTACTACCGCTTGTGAGCGGTACTACCGCTTGTGCGCGGCTGTGCACGGTTCGGCAGGGATCCGAGTTGGACTCTTTTCCTGCCGGCCAAACCGACCTTGTGCGGGCAAAACCGACCTGGAGGAGGCTTTTACTCCAAGTTTAGACCACAAGGCTCAACATATAAATAGAGGGGCAGGGCTAGCACACGAGAGAGATCAAGATTTCCCCAAGCCGTGTGCGGCAACCCTAACCCTCTAGTTCCTCCGTCATAATCTCCGTAGCGCTTGGCGAAGCCCTGCTGAGATTGTTCCTCACCACCATCACCACGCCGTCGTGCTGCTGGAACTCAACCACTACTTCACCATCGCTCGCTGGATCGAGGAGGTGAAGGCGTCATCAAGCCGTACGTGTGTTGAACGCGGAGGTGCCGTCCGTTCGGCGCTAGTTCGTGATCGGATCGAGGGACGACTTGCGATTTGGATCGCGGAAACGTTCGACTACATCAACCGCGTTTCTTAAACGCTTCCGCTTAGCGATCTACAAGGGTATGTAGATTCACTCTCCCTCTCGTAGATGCTCATCACCATGGATAGATCTTGTGTGTGCGTAGGAAAATTTTTGTTTCCCATGCTACGTTCCCCAACAGGAACACGGGAACGAGCAAAGAGAACAAAACCGGTAACGAGTTAACTTGCATAGTGGACAAGTTGTTGATCCACGGGGATGCTGATAAATCTCACCTCAGGTGTTTGTAACATATCGCGAAGCAACAGGAATAGCACAAGGCAACTGGAGGTTCACTCGAATATTTATTCATGTGGGTATAGGGGTCAATATGGGTGTCTACGGCTTCGATGTTGATCATTGATCGAAAAGTGTTCCGGCCATGTCTATGCTTCACCGAACCTATAGGGTCACACGCTTAAGGGTCATCTATCTGCTGAATACTAGACAGGGAGTCTGAGAGAAAGTCACCGGAAAAGTTTCGAAGACAACGGAAAAGTTCTAGAGAGATAACACCGGAATAGTTTCGATAAAACTGAAAAGTTGTTTCAGGGTATACCATTAAGTCAAATTGGTTTCGGCACACGTCTGGAAATTCTTGGAGGGTGTCAGAATTGTTCTGGAAAATTCTAGGATTTTTCCGGAGAAAAAACCGGAAATGTTCCGGAGCTGCCGGAACCGCTTTGTTTGCTTTTCGCAGATGAAAATCACTAATCCGGAATTGTTTCGAAACGCGTCCAAAATTATTTTAGTGGGTATTGCAAATGTTCTAAGACCTACAGAAATATTTTCGGATTTAACGGTCGCGGAAAAATGTTTTTGTGAATAGTGAAAGTGCTTTTTGGGTTACTTTATGGAAAGCCACCTTTTAGGGCTTTTCCCAAAAGGCTTCTAGTAGGACTTGGGGACTAAGGAACCCCTTTTGGGGGGGGACCCACTAGGGGGTGGCCAGCCATGGTGAGGCTCCTACATGGGGCCCCACTTGCCCTCTTACCTTCCCCTTTATGCCCTTGTGGAGGACTCCATTCATGGGCATTTTGGGGTTTTGGAATGCCACCCCACCCCTTGGGATTTCCTATAAATAAAGGTGGAAAGGTGCTCTCCACACTCACTCCTTTCTCACATACAAGTGCCATGCATGATCTGGCTTCTCTCTCCCTCCCCGCGAAATAGTTTCGTAGAGCCAAAAGGCTGTCTCGGTTTCGGTGGGAACTAGTTCTGTACGGCGAAGCCCTGCCGAATAGATGACACCGTATGTGTGCAACCCGTAGAGAGGTCGTAGGTTCGATCTTTTTGCCCGAGGGGCTGTTCGAGAGTGCCTCCCGAAGGGCTGTCCGAGTGACCGTCCGAGTTTTCAGGATCCTCCCAAAGGGCTGTCCGTGACACCATCCGAGGGACTGTCCGACCGCCTCCCGGAGGGCTGTCCGACGAGCAGGCAAGGGAGAACCTCGCGGTTGGGAGGTTGTAAATCCTAGCTGCGGGGATCTGCACCGACGATCTACATCGACTCTACTTCCGCTGCGCTGCGAGTCGGTAACGATCGGATCGAAACCTTGTATGCAGTCTTCATAGTGGTCCTGGGCTGGTGCGTAGGTTAAATTTTTTTTGTTTTCTGCTGCGTTACCCTACAGTTGTAGGAGATATGCCCTAGAGGCAGTAATAACAGTTATTTTGTATCTCCGAGTTTGTAATGAATGTTTATGATCCATGCTATAACTGCAATGATTCTCGAGTCTGCAATATCCACGAGGCCCGGAGGGAAACTCATTTGCACGTGTGGTATAATAAACGGTAAATTATATTCCTAGTCTTGCCTCTAAGACTGGCTCAAGTATTGCAGGATGATCCTATTTTCCTGATCATGGGCATGGCTATGCCGGCAATTTTGAGGGCATGATGTTGGTAGAACACTTGTGTTGAATCGACCCAAATTGATGTTATGCTATGAGATTCATTCGTCACAAGTTAATGGTTAATAACACAGAGATAGTTAATGTTTGCATAATTCCTTAGACCATGAGAGTATCGAGTTCCTTCGTGCTTGCTTCGTGAACTTTGGGGTTTGTTAAACGTCATCCGTTACTGGGTGGCTATTACGGCGGCTTACGGGTTCACGGAAAAGTATGGCAAGTAACTTGATAGCTCAAGATTGGGATTTGCTCCTCCGACGATGGAGAGATATTCTCGGGCCCTCTCGGTGTTACGGTATCCATCATCGTCTGGCCAGACACAGTGTGATTTGATCACAGGGATGCCGGAACACGAAAACGAGAAAAGAGAACAAAACCGGTAACGAGGTAACTTGCATAGTGGACAAGTTGTTGATCCACGGGGATGCAGAAAATCTCACCTCGGGTGTTTGTGACATATCGCGAAGCAACAGGAATAGCTCACGGCAACTGGAGATTCACTCGAATATTCATTCGTGTGGGTATAGGGGTCAATATGGGTGTCCACGGCTCCGATGTTGATCATTGATCGGAAGGGGTTCCGGGTCATGTCTATGCTTCACCGAACCTATAGGGTCACACGCTTAAGGGTCATCTGTCTGCTGAATACTAGACAGGGAGTCTGAGAGAAAGTTTCCGAAAAAAGTTTTCGGAGACAGCGGAAAAGTTCCGAAGAGAGAGGTCACCGGATGAGTTCCGGTGAAACTGAAAAGTTGTTTCAGGGATTACCATAAATTCAAATTGGTTTCGGCACAAGCCTGATAATTCTTGGAGGGTGCCAGAATCATTCTGGAAACTTTTGGGAGTTTTCCGGAAGAAAAACCGAAAATGTTCCGGAGCTGCTGGAACCACTTCATATGCTTTTCGCAGATGAAAATCACTAATCCGGAATTGTTCCGGACCGCATTGAAAATTATTTTAGTGGGTACTGGAAATGTTCTAAGCCCACATAAAAATTTTCAGTTCGATCAGACGTTGAAAAATGTCGTCGTGAATAGTGAAAGTGCTTTTTGGGATATTTTTGGAAAAGTGCCTTTTGGGATATTTTCCCAAAAGGCTTCTAGAAGGGATGGATGGGTGGGAGCTCCTTTGGGGGGGGCCCACCAAGAGGGTGGCCGGCCACATGTGGTGCTTCTCCATGGATCACCACTTGTCTTTTGGCTTTCCCATTTTGCCCTTGGAAAGTGTTTCCTTCATGAGCAAGTTTTGGTATTTTGAATACCCATCCTACCCCTTGGCTTTCCTATAAATAGAGGAGGTGAGGGCTGCCATCTCTTCATCCATTTTTCTCTCATACACATGCTATGCTTTGCTAGCTCTCTCTCTCTTCCTCCCACGAAAAGAGTTTTTCGTAGAGCCGAAAGGCTGTCTGGGTTCCGGCAGGAACTAGTTCTGGACGGCGAAGCCCTGCCGGATAGATGACTCCGTATGTGTGCAACTCTGTAGAGAGATCGTAGTTTCGGTCTTAGTTTGAGAGGTCCTCCCGAAGGGCTGTCCGAGTGATCGTCTTAGTTTGAGAGGTCCTCCCGAAGGGCTGTCCGAGTGACCGTCCGAGTTTCGAAGGTCCTCCCGAAGGGCTGTCCGTGACATCGTCCGAGGGACTGTCCGACCGCCTCCCGAAGGGCTGTCCGACGAGGGAGTACATCCTCGCGGTTGGGAGGTTGTAAAATCCTAGCTGCGGGGATCTGCACCAACGATCTCAACCGACTCTTCTTCCGCTGCGCTTCGAGTCGGTACGGATCAGATCAAACCTTGTATGCAGTCTCCATAGTGGTCCTGGCCGTGCTCGCTATACCGGAAATTTTTGTTTTCTGTCGTGTTTCCCAACAGTGGCATCAAGAGCCAGGCTATGCGTAGATGCATGTTATGATCTAGAGTACATGAGATGTATGGGTATTGCATAGTATAATTTTGTAGTAGATGAGATCTATTACTGAAAATTATTTGTGCGGGTAGCAGATGAAATCTGTTACCCGATGTTCCTGTTGCTTCCCGTGAATTTGCATAGTCCTGATCTTGACGGCATGGTGGAATCTCACAAAGTTCTGGCAATCCGCGATCCTTTCATGCTGCTCCTGAGTATGCTGATTGACAGATCAACGAAGTGCTAACAGTTCTTTGGGGTCCACCATAGTTAAAGAAAGATGGATGTTTCGCAGACGAAAGGGCAATGCAGATATGATCTGCACGGGGGTCACGCGTATGACGAAGTATAGTATGGGGCTCGGGATTTTATTATCTCGTGTTTCATACACCCTGGAAAGTTAATCTAGCAACTTGAATTATCATACTTGATGATGAGCGTTGGTAGCTGCGGTTTGAGTCAAAACCTTAGAAGCCACGTAAAATAAATTTTTGCATAAACCGATTAGAGGCGTCTAACTTGGTTTTGCAGGATGGTTTGCATGTGATGTGGTATAGCAAGTCTCATATTAATTTGATTATGTATGAGATGACTATCTGATGTAATTAACATGACCTGCGTGTCATGATTCGGCATGATGGCTGGAGCCATATGATTGCACTTTAATGACCTGCGTGTCAACCTTATGTAATGCACTTATTTTATTAGCTATAGAGATAGCAATATTATCTGGTGCATCGACAAGGTGGTGGCAATCTTCGCAAAGGTGAACACCGACGCGAATGCCGAAGGCGAAGAAATACTTGACTTCTCCGTCAGAAGGGGCTATACCATATCATGCTATTATGAATTGCCTGAGATGTTTATCCCTCTGGATGCACCCTTCTTGATTGCGCGGTAGTCGCTTTTTATTAGGGTGATCTCTCACTAAAAATATCAAGTAGTTAGTGTTCTCCCAAGTGTAGCACCGTCACAGCATCTATCCTTTCGGGGTGCGCCATGGATGCATGGGTACGAACGATTGGAGAAATGTAAGGCGGGTGAGGTCAGACCTCGTAGCAAGATCACTTGGTTGTCATGACGTTCATGGCAGGATCGTCCTGAGCTCGGAACACACGCATCGAAAGATGAACAAGAGTCATATAGAGATATGATCGGCAAGTTGGCCTACCAATTGAAATCCTCGTCATGAGATGATGATTCTATGATGTTGAATTGATATTTGGATCTTGAATCACTCATAATCAATTTTGAGAGATATTGATTTGAGTGGGAGCACACTTTAGAATAAAATTGTTTATTCACTAGTGCAAAAATCATTATGAACAAAGTCTAAGTGAACTTGTGTTTTCCGTTGTAGATCAAATGGCTCGCAATAGCACGTTCAACTTAGGCCCAATGTTAGAGAAAGACAAGTTAGCTGCGAATGGAAACAACTATGCGGACTGGGTCCGTACCTAAGGATTGTCCTCAGGAGTGCTAAGAAAGTGTACGTGCTTGACGGACCTCTTCCACCTAAGCCGGCGACAACCGCCCCGGCAGATGAACAAAATGTCTGGGCCACTAAGGATGATGATTTCAACTTAGTGCAGTGCCTCATGCTATCTTGCATGAGTTCAGAGCTTCAAAAACGTTTTGAATTCCATAACTCCTTTGATATGATCAAGGATCTGGATGCTTTGTACAAGTTTAATGCACGGTCTGAACGTTTTGATATCATGAAAATGATGATGGAGACCAACATGGCTGAGGGCAGTTCAGTTGGCGAGCACGTAGTCAATATGATTGGCTACGCTGAAAGGCTTAAAACCCTGGAATTCCCACTTCCAGAAGAGCATGTTATGGACATGTTGCTCGGTTCACTCCCCCCTTCTTACGAAGGTTTTGTCATGAACTACAACATGAATGGGATGGACAAAACACCTAATGAGGTGCTTGCCATGCTGAAAACTGCTGAAGGAGGACTGCGGAAAAATCGCAAGCAAGTGTTGCTTGTGAATAAATCTGCCAGTTTCAAAAAGGGCAAGCCAAAGAAGGGCAAGGGCGCCGGTAAGACCGGCTTCCAAAGCAAATATAAGGGCAAAGCCAAGAAT
The DNA here is from genome assembly GCA_039707655.1 of Elymus sibiricus. Classification (NCBI taxonomy): domain Eukaryota; kingdom Viridiplantae; phylum Streptophyta; class Magnoliopsida; order Poales; family Poaceae; genus Elymus; species Elymus sibiricus. Next base: position 429,296,976 of record CM077676.1, read on the forward strand.
GAAACTGTGTGCTTCTACTGCAAGGGCACAGGACACTGGAAGAGAAACTGCAAGAAGTATCTGGAAGATAAGAAGTCCAGGAAAACCGGAAAAGGTATAATTGTTATACAAGTTAATGTCATTGACGTTTTGCTTGCTAGCGAAAATTCTAAGTCTTGGGTATTTGATACCGGATCGGTTGCAGACATTTGCAACTCGATACAGGGGCTTCAGAAGGTGCGCAAGCTGGCAAAGAATGAAGTCGTGATGCGTGTCGGGAACGGCGCTGGGATCGCCGCTCAAGCCGTCGGCATTATGCCTCTACGTCTCCCTTCAGGATTTATTTTGGAACTAAGTAACTGTTATTTTGTTCCGTTGTTGTGTAGAAACATTATCTCTGGATCATGTTTAGTGCACGATGGCTACTCCTACAAGTCTGAGAACAATGGTTGTTCACTTTATTGTAAGGATATGTTTTATGGATTTGCACCCATTGTTGGGGGCCTTTTCATACTAAATCTTGAATGTGAAAATGGTGTCTTTAACGTGAATGCTAAACGCCTTAAGAAGGCTGATACCACCACCACTTACTTGTGGCACTGTCGGCTTGGCCACATCGGAAAGAAACGCATGCAAAGACTCCAGAGAGATGGAGTTTTACCGTCCTTTGATTTTGAATCATTTGACACATGTGAAGCTTGTCTGATGGGGAAAATGACCAAGACGCCGTTCACGGGTCATCCTGAACGGGCGGGTGAATTATTGGAAATAATACATAGTGATGTATGTGGTCCAATGAGCACAGCTGCACGGGGTGGGTATTTCTACTTCGTGACTTTTACTGATGATTTAAGTCGGTATGGCTATATCTACTTAATGAAGCATAAGTCGGAAACCTTTGAAAAGTTCAAAGAATTTCAGAATGAGGTAGAAAATCATCGTAACAAAAAGATTAAGTTTCTGCGGTCTGATCACGGAGGCGAATATCTTAGTCATGAGTTTGGCCAACATCTGAGTGACCGTGGAATCGTTTCACAGCTTGCGCCTCCCGGAACTCCACAAAGAAATGGAGTATCGGAAAGACGTAACCGAACCCTGTTGGACATGGTAAGATCGATGTTGTCTCTTACAGATCTGCCGATATCTTTTTGGGGTCACGCACTAGAAACTGCCGCTCACACACTAAACAGAGCACCGTCTAAGTCTGTTAAGACGATACCACATGAAATGTGGAATGGGAGGAAACCCAGTTTGTCGCATCTTAAAATTTGGGGATGTGAGGTACATGTAAAACGTTTACAACCTACCAAACTCGATCCCAGATCAGACAAATGTAACTTTGTAGGTTATCCAAAAGAAACAGTTGGGTATTCCTTCTACCTACCCTCCGAGCACAAAGTGTTTGTCGCTAAAAGCGGAGTCTTTCTTGAGAAAGAATTTCTCGCTAAAGAATTGAGTGGGAGGACAGTACAGCTTGATGAGATTAGTGAATCTTCGGCAACCGTTGATATGGCTAAGGAACCGGGAGTAATTCCGCAAATTATCCCTACAACCGAGCCGGAACTTGTCGCATGTGATGCGGAAACTTCAGACAATGTTGTAACTGAACCGCGCAGATCAGGTAGGGCTATCCAGCCACCTGAATGGTTTCATAACGAAATCTTCATTCTTGAAGACGATGAACCTGCGCACTACAAGGAAGCGATGGCGGGGCCTAGCTCAAGGGAATGGCACAAGGCCATGAAATCCGAAATGAAATCCATGTACGAAAACCAAGTTTGGAACTTGGAAGAACTTCCAGATGGCGTAAAACCCATTGGTTGTAAATGGATTTTCAAAAGAAAGACGGACGCGGATGGTAACATTACTATCCACAAAGCTAGACTTGTCGCGAAAGGGTTCACGCAAGTTCTAGGGGTAGACTATGACGAGACTCTCTCGCCCGTAGCAATGCTTAGGTCTGTTCGAATATTACTAGCAATTGCTGCTTATTTCGATTATGAAATATGGCAGATGGATGTCAAAACGGCTTTCCTAAATGGAAACCTTGAAAAGGATGTATACATGATACAGCCATAAGGTTTTGTCGATCCTAAGAATGCTGGAAAGGTATGTAAGCTTTAGAAAGCCGTTTATGGTCTGAAGCAAGCATCAAGGAGCTGGAACATTCGTTTTGATGAAGTGGTCAAAGAGTTTGGCTTCATCAGGAACGATGAAGAATCTTGTGTTTACAAGAAGTTTAGTGGGAGCGCAAAAGCATTTCTAATCTTGTATGTGGATGACATATTGTTGATTGGAAATGATGTGAAATTTCTTAGCGAAATAAAAGACTCATTGAAGAAGAGTTTTTCAATGAAAGACTTAGGCGAAGCGGCATATGTATTGGGCATCAGAATCTATAGAGATAGATCAAGACGCCTGATAGCGCTTAGCCAAAGCACGTACATTGACAAGGTGTTGAAAAGGTTCAACATGGAGAACTCCAAGAAAGGCCTACTCCCCATGTCACCTGGCACAGTGCTTTGCAAGAATCAGTGTCCTCGGACCCTCGATGAGCGAGTACAAATGAATGATATTCCATATGCTTCGGCAGTTGGTTCTATTATGTATGCCATGCTGTGTACAAGACCGGATGTTTCCTATGCGTTAAGTGTTAGCAGCCGGTACCAAGGTGATCCAGGATTGGAACACTAGGCCGCAGTCAAGGGTATTCTTAAGTACCTCAGAAGGACCAAGGATTTACTCCTTGTGTACGGAGGTGATGAAGAGCTCATTGTAAGTTGTTACACTGATGCAGGCTTCATGACTGACCCAGATGACTTTAAATCTCAATCTGGCTATGTTTTCATATTGAACGGCGGCGCAGTTGATTGGAAAAGTTCCAAACAAAAGACTATGGCGGATTCTACAACGGAGGCGGAATATGTTGCTGCTTCAGAAGCCTCCAAGCAGGCTGTCGGGATCAAGCAATTTCTTGAAGACCTTGGTGTGGTTCCAAGTGCTCTGGACCCGGTGGAGATCTATTGTGATAATAGTGGCGCCGTGGCTCAGGCAAGGGAGCCATGTTCGCACCCTAAGACAATGCATATTCAACGCAAATATAAACTCATTCGACATCATGTCGAAGAAGGTTTAGTGAAAGTACGCAAAGTTCACACGGATCTGAATGTGTCAGACCCGATGACAAAGCCTCTACCACGAGCAAAGCATGAGCAACACCGGATAGCCATTGGTGTTAGGGAAGCCATGTAACTGGATTATGACTCTAGTGCAAGTGGGAGACTGTAGGAGATATGCCCTAGAGGCAGTAATAACAGTTATTTTGTATCTCCGAGTTTGTAATGAATGTTTATGATCCATGCTATAACTGCAATGATTCTTGAGTCTGCAATATCCACGAGGCCCGGAGGGAAACTCATTTGCACGTGTGGTATAATAAACGGTAAATTGTATTCCTAGTCTTGCCTCTAAGACTGGCTCAAGTATTGCATGATGATCCTGTTTTCCTGATCATGGGCATGGCTATGCCGGCAATTTTGAGGGCACGATGTTTGTAGAACACTTGTGTTGAATCGACCCAAATTGATGTTATGCTATGAGATTCATTCGTCACAAGTTAATGGTTAATAACACAGAGATAGTTAATGTTTGCATAATTCCTTAGACCATGAGAGTATCAAGTTCCTTCGTGCTTGCTTCGTGAACTTTGGGGTTTGTTAAACGTCATCCGTTACTGGGTGGCTATTACGGCGGCTTACGGGTTCACGGAAAAGTATGGCAAGTAACTTGATAGCTCAAGATTGGGATTTGCTCCTCCGACGATGGAGAGGTATTCTCGGGCCCTCTCGGTGTTACGGTATCCATCATCGTCTGGCCAGACACAGTGTGATTTGATCACAGGGATGCCGGAACACGAAAACGAGAAAAGAGAACAAAACCGGTAACGAGGTAACTTGCATAGTGGACAAGTTGTTGATCCACGGGGATGCAGAAAATCTCACCTCGGGTGTTTGTGACATATCGCGAAGCAACAGGAATAGCTCACGGCAACTGGAGGTTCACTCGAATATTCATTCGTGTGGGTATAGGGGTCAATATGGGTGTCCACGGCTCCGATGTTGATCATTGATCGGAAGGGGTTCCGGGTCATGTCTATGCTTCACCGAACCTATAGGGTCACACGCTTAAGGGTCATCTGTCTGCTGAATACTAGACAGGGAGTCTGAGAGAAAGTTTCCGAAAAAAGTTTTCGGAGACAGCGGAAAAGTTCCGAAGAGAGAGGTCACCGGATGAGTTCCGGTGAAACATAAAATTTGTTTCAGGGGTTACCATAAAGTGAAATTGGTTTCGGCACAAGCCTGATAATTCTTGGAGGGTGCCAGAATCATTCTGGAAACTTTTGGGAATTTTCCGGAAGAAAAACCGGAAATGTTCCGGAGCTGCCGGAACCACTTCAGATGCTTTTCGCAGATGAAAATCACTAATCCGGAATTGTTCCGGACCGCATTGAAAATTATTTTAGTGGGTACTGGAAATGTTCTAAGCCCACATAAATATTTTCAGTTCGATCAGACGCTGAAAAATGTCGTCGTGAATAGTGAAAGTGCTTTTTGGGATATTTTGGGAAAAGTGCCTTTTGGGATATTTTCCCAAAAGGCTTCTAGAAGGAATGGATGGGTGGGACCTCCTTTGGGGGGGCCCCACCAAGAGGGTGGCCGGCCACATGTGGTGCTCCTCCATGGAGCACCACTTGTCTTTTGGCTTTCCCATTTTGCCCTTGGAAAGTGTTTCCTTCATGAGCAAGTTTTGGTATTTTGAATACCCATCCTACCCCTTGGCTTTCCTATAAACAGAGGAGGTGAGGGCTGCCATCTCTTCATCCATTTTGCTCTCATACACATGCTATGCTTTGCTAGCTCTCTCTCTCCCTCCCACGAAAAGAGTTTTTCGTAGAGCCGAAAGGCTGTCTGGGTTCCGGCAGGAACTAGTTCTGGACGGCGAAGCCCTGCCGGATAGATGACTCTGTATGTGTGCAACTCTGTAGAGAGATCGTAGTTTCGGTCTTAGTTTGAGAGGTCCTCCCGAAGGGCTGTCCGAGTGATTGTCTTAGTTTGAGAGGTCCTCCCGAAGGGCTGTCCGAGTGACCGTCCGAGTTTCGAAGGTCCTCCCGAAGGGTTGTCCATGACATCGTCCGAGGGACTGTCCGACCGCCTCCCGAAGGGCTGTCCGACGAGGGAGTACATCCTCGCGGTTGGGAGGTTGTAAAATCCTAGCTGCGGGGATCTGCACCAACGATCTCCACCGACTCTTCTTCCGCTGCGCTTCGAGTCGGTACGGATCAGATCAAACCTTGTATGCAGTCTCCATAGTGGTCCTGGGCGTGCTCGCTATACCGGAAATTTTTGTTTTCTGTCGCGTTCCCCAACAACAGTGCCATCATGAGCCGTGCTATGCGTAGATGCAGGTTACGATCTATAATACATAGAGATGTATGGGTGTTGCATAATATAATTTTGTAGTAGATGAGATCTATTGCTGAAAATTATTTATGCGGGTAGCAGATGAAATCTATTACCCGATGTTCTTGTTGCTTCCCTTGAATTTGCGTATTTCTGTTCTTGATAACTGTATGGTGGAGTTTCAAAGTTCTAGCAATCCGCGATCCTGATTGATCAACGAAGTGCTAACGGTTCTTTGAATTTCACCATAGTTAAAAGAAAGATGAAATTTCGCAGACGAAAGGGCAATGCAGATATGATCTGCACGGGGGTCTTGCGTATAACGAAGTTAAGTATGGGGCTCGAGATTTTATTATCTCATGTTTCATACACCCCGCAAAGTTAATCTAGCGACTTGAATAATCATACTTGATGATGGACGTTGGTAGCTTCGGTTTGTTTCGAAACCTTAGAAGCCACATAAAATAAATTTTTGCATAAACCGATTAGAGGCGTCTAACTTGGTTTTGCAGGATGTGCATGTGATGTGGTATAGCAATGCTCATATTAATTTGATTATGTATGAGATGTCTATATGATGTAAATTTACTAACATGACCTGCGTGTCATGATTCGGCATGATGGCTGGAGCCATATGATTGTCACTTTAATGACCTGCGTGTCAACCTTAAGTAATGCACTTATTTTATTAGCTATAGAGATAGCAATATCATCTGGTGCATCGACCAGGTGGTGGCAAACTTCGCAAAGGTGAACACCGACGCGAATGCCGAAGACGAAGAAATGAAAGGGCTATACCATATCAAGCTATTATGAATTGACTGAGATGTTTATCCCTTATGATGCACCCTTTTGATTGTGCGGTAGTCGCTTTTATTAGGGTGATCTCTCACTTAAAATATCAAGTAGTTAGTGTTCTCCCAAGTGTAGCACCGTCACAGCATCTTTCCTTTCGGGGTGCGCCATGTCTACATGGGTACGAACAATTGTACGGGTGTAAGGCGGGTGAGGTCAGACCTCGTAGCGAGATCACTTGGTTGTCTTAATGTTCTGGCTTGATCGTCCTGAGCTCGGAACACAACCATCAAAAGATGAACAAGAATCACATAGAGATGTGATTGGCAAGTTGGCCTACCGATTAAAATTCTCGTCATCAGTGATGTCCACATCAATGGCGTTGAATTGAAATGTGGGTCTTGTATCACTCACAATCAATTATGAGAGATATTGAGTTGAGTGGGAGCGCACTATAGAATTAACTTGTTTAATTCTCTATGCAATTAATTATGAACTTTGTCTAAGTGAAATTTGCATAATAGTTGTGGAATCATGGCTCGCGTTTCCACCTTATCTATTAAAATTGAATAGCTGTTATATATCTAGTTAAAACTTTACGATTGGTAACGTAATATGAGGATTGTCCTCAAGAGTGCCGAGAAGGATTTTTTCCTATCGCATGCTTTCGGTATCCTCCCGCTAATGCTATGGATGATGTGACTCTCATCCTTCGATCCAAAAGCTAGAATTTTGTTATGGTCAAGTGCAATATGTTTGCTTCCATGAGACTCGAACTTAAAAAGTTTGGGATAGCTATGTGATATTCATGGAACTGAAAATTAGTTTCAGATACAAACAAAGGCTAAAAGATATGAGATATGCAAAGAAATGTTTGTTTGCAAACTATTAGTAAAAGTGTTTACTATGCATTTGACTAATACGAGAGGGATCCAGAAGAACGTCTATCATATGATGAAGGTGAATAAAACAACAACTTAAAGATAAAGTAAATGTCCAAAGGGTGTTAGTGTGACTTACACACCTATGAAGTCCGGGGCTAACGCCACTCTTAAGTTGAGTGCTTCTTCTGAGAGTAGGACAAATACTGAAAGTTAAACTGTTAGAAGTATAAAGGCAAAAAGAGAGAAGACTGGAATGTCCAGCTCATGTATGAAAGTCATACAAGCTATTGATGTATAGAAGGCTGGTCAAAGAAATAGTTCTTGGGAATTGTGATTAAATTGTTAGTCACTAATTCTTGGGTATTGTGAGTTGATCGCAAAGATACCCGCTCGATTGCATTCTGCTGCGACTCGATGCAAGAACTATTACGGTCTAAAAGACTTACCGAAGTGAGGTTTAGATATGCGCTGGGAACATAGTAAAAGTTGCTATACTCGGTACATTACCTATGTATTTATTTTCATAATTCATTTTAGAGTTTTTATACACTCTAGCCCATTGCATAAAGTATCTTGCAAGAAGGTTGTTAATAAGAGAACTTTTAATGTTCGGTGTTATGAATAACATAAGGGTCATGCTTCCATCATGGATGGGATGTATGTTATGAATATTGATAATAATATATTATCTCCGTATTTACTTTCATAATTCATTTTAGAGTTTTACACACTCTAGCCCATTGCATAATGTTTGTTGCAAAAGGGTTGTTCATAAAAGAACAATTGTTGTTCAGTGTTATGAATAACATAAGGGCCATACTTTCATCATGAATGGGATGTATGTTATGAATATTGATGGTAATATGATACATCCATAACACTGACGCTAAATGTCGCAAGACTAAGAGAATACCACACATGTGTGGCACTGCATTCGGTCACATTGGAGAAACCCGCATGGAGAAATTCCATAATGATGGATTTTGAAGTCGTTTGATTATGAATCATCTGACACTTGCAACTTTCCTCCGAAAAGTGAAGTGACTGAAATACCGTTCACAGGTCATAAGGAACGAGCAACGAACTTATTGGTGATCATACATTTTGATGTATATAGTCCGATAAATGTTGTTGCTAGCAGTGGATTTATCTATCTTCAGAAATGACTCAAGTAGATATATGGATATTTACTTGATGAGACGTAAGTCTGGATCTTTTGAAATCATTCATAAGGTTTTCAAAAATGAAGTAGAAATTATTGTAACAAGAAAATTATGTTTCTGCAAACTAGAATGCCGAAAGGAATATTTGAGTTACAAGTTTAGCGAATGTCTGATGAGTTGTGAAAAGAGTTTCATAACTTACACCTCACGGAGCACCACTGTGAGTGGAATATCCGTGAAGATGTAATCAAACCATTTATGACATGGTAAGATCAAAGATGACATAAATCAGTTTGTCATTATCCCTTTTAAAAGTAATACTTTAGAGACTGCGGCTTTTACACTAAAAAGAGGGCCATCAGGTCTGTTGAAATGACGCCATGGTATGGCATACCCGACCATTTATATCTTTTCTTAACATTTGTAATATGGGGCTTGTGTAAGCTGTTTACAAACCTATTCCGAATCAGACAAGTGCTACTTTGTTGGTTATCCCAAGTTATTGGGTATTCCTCCCTCACTATACCGAGGCAAAAGGGTTTTGCCACAAAGAACGATATTCTTTTAAAGAGAATGATTCTTGCAAAAAGGTGAGTGGGGGGACAGTGCAACTCGACGAGATAACAGTATCTTCATCATTAGATCAAAGGAAAGAAACCTTGAAAGTAATTCCAGAGTTTCCTACTGCGACTGATACGGAAGCCTGTACATGAGATGTATGGACTTCGGTCGAACTTGCAACTGAACCACGTAGGCAAAACTCGTGCAAACCTCTCAGGTGTGCAAGCGAGATATTGTTGATAGACAACAGTATACCTACGATACACAAGGAAGGTTAATGGGCCCTGACTCCGGAATTGACTAAATGCCAATATAATCCGAGATAGTTTCCATATAAATGATTCAAGATTATATCTTGATAAACCCTTCGGAAGACTTAGAGTCTAACGAACATTAATGGAACTATAAACTGATGTGGATAAAATGTTTTATCCATAAAGCTCGACTTGTTGCAAAAACAAATTTAAGGAGTTGACTATGATGAGATTGTCTCACCGTAGCGATGCTTAAAGTCAGATCGAGTTAAACTAGCAATTAATACATATTTCAATCATGAGATATGAAACATGGATGCCAAAAGGATTTCCATGAAATGGAAATCCTACCTCGGACTTGCATGTGATACAGTCCAAGGTATTTTGTCTATCCAGAGTATGCTAGTGAGTATGCAAACTTTAGAGTTCCAGCAATGGACAGAAGAGAGCAAAATGGAGTTGGAATCTTCGTTTTCATGAAATAGTCAAAAGAGTTTGATTTCATCAATGGATAACGAAGATGCTTGTATTTACAAGAAAGTAAGTGGGAGCATAATAATATTTCTAAAAACTTTGTGTGCTTGACACATTGTTGATTGGAAATAATATAAATTTCTTGACACGAATTAGGACTTCATTGAAAATAGTTTTTCGATGAAGTGCTTGGGCTAAATAGATTTGATATTAGGCATATTTATCTACGATATAGAATTGCCTAATAGGCTAAGCCAAAAATACATATTGACAAGATGCTAAAACAGTTTAGCATAAGAACCCCAAGGAGTGATTCTTGCCGTAGTCACATGGAAAGAGTTTTGCAAGACTCGGTGTCCCAAACCACTGATGAGCAAAATACATGATGGAGATCCCACACACTCTTGTGTTTGGATTAATCATATATTCCAGGGTATGTAAAACAAACAGATATGTCCGATACTCCCAAGCTGTTGCGAGTATAGATACCAAAGTGATCAAAGTACTAATCATGGGACAACAGTGGAAAATGTCATTAAGTACTAAAGTAGCACTGATGACATGTTTTCTCGCAAGCAGAGATTATGAAGTGCTCGTTGTAAGTAATTACATCGATACAGTCTTCATCAATGCTCCATGTGATTTTCGATTTAAGTTAAGGGTTTTGTGTAATACACGATATGGTGGCACGGTAGTTAGAAATTATTCCAAACAAGTTACTGTGGCGATTTCTATAACAAAGGCTAAGTATGTTGACGCTTTGGAAGCGACTAAGAAGATGTTGAATCATATAGTTCATTCATGAACTTAGTATGGTTCCAAGAAGGCTTTGGTTAATGGGACACTATTGTAGATAGTCGCTCCATAGCTCAGTCTGAGGAATTAAGGTTTGACCTGTGATTCACATATATATACAAAGCCAAGTCCACAGAAAATATGAATTTTGTGAAAGCGTGAAAACGCGAGGAGATGCAAAGATACACACAGAACTGAAGTTGTCAGATCCGTTGGACATCAGGCTATACCACGAGCGAATCATATTTTACACCGGTATTCCATAGGTGTAAAGTGTTTTAGCATTGACTAGATTATTGACTCTAGTGCAAGTAGGAGTCTGTAGGAGATATGCCCTAAAGGCAATAATAAATGTTATTATTTATCCACATGTTCGTAATTAAGTTTATATTCCGTGCTATAACTGCTATGGTTCTCGAGTCTACAATAACCACGAGGCTCGGAGGGAAACTCATATGCACGTGTGGAATAATAAACGGTAAAATGTATTCCTAGTCTGGCCTCTAAGACTAGCTCAAGTGTTGCATGATGGTTCTGTTTTCCTGATCATGGGCATGACTATGCCTGCAACTTTGAGGGCACAATATTAGAAGAACATTTGTGTTGAATCGACCCGAATTGATGTTATGCTATGAGATACATTCGTCACAAGTTAATGGTTAATAACACAGAGAAAGTTAACGTTTGCATAATTCCTTAGACCATGAGAGTGTCGAGTTTCTTCATGCTTGCTTCATAAACTTTGGGGTTTGTTAAACGTCATCCGTAAATGGGTGGCTATTACGGCGGCTTACGGGTTCATGGAAAAGTGTGTCAAGGGACTTGATAGCTCAAGAGTGGGATTTGCTCCTCCGACGATGGAGAGATATCTCTGGGCCCTCTCGGTGTTACGGTATCCACCATCGTCTGGCCAGACACATTGTGATTTGATCACAGGGATGCCGGAACACGGGAACGAGAAAAGAGAATAAAACCGGTAACGAGGTAACTGGCATAGTGGACAAGTTGTTGATCCACGGGGATGCCGATAAATCTCACCTCGGGTGTTTGTAACATATCGCGAAGCAACAGGAATAGCACATGGCAACTGGAGGTTCACTCGAATATTTATCCGTGTGGGTGTAGGGGTCAATATGGGTGTCCACGGCTCCGATGTTGATCATTGATCGGAAAGTGTTCCGGCCATGTCTATGCTTCACCGAACCTATAGGGTCACACGCTTAAGGGTCATCTATCTGCTGAATACTAGACAGGGAGTCTGAGAGAAAGTCACCGGAAAAGTTTCGGAGACAACAGAAAAGTTCCGGAGAGAGAACACCGGAATAGTTTCGGTAAAACTGAAAAGTTGTTTCAGGGTATACCATTAAGTCAAATTGGTTTCGGCACACGTCTGGAAATTCTTGGAGGGTGCCAGAATTGTTCTGGAAATTTCTGGGATTTTTCCGGAGAAAAAACCGGAAATGTTCCGGAGCTGCCGGAACCGCTTTGTTTGCTTTTCGCAGATGAAAATCACTAATCCGGAATTGTTTCGGAACGCGTCCAAAATTATTTTAGTGGGTATTGCAAATGTTCTAAGACCTACAGAAATATTTTCGGATTTAACGGTCGCGGAAAAATGTTTCCGTGAATAGTAAAAGTGCTTTTTGGGTTACTTTATGAAAAGCCACCTTTTAGGGCTTTTCCCAAAAGGCTTCTAGAAGGACTTGGGGACTAAGGAACCCCTTTTGGGGGGACCCACTAGGGGGTGGCCAGCCATGGTGAGGCTCCTACATGGGGCCCCACTTGCCCTCTTACCTTCCCCTTTATGCCCTTGTGGAGGACTCCATTCATGGGCATTTTGGGGTTTTGGAATGCCACCCCACCCCTTGGGATTTCCTATAAATAGAGGTGGAGAGGTGGTCTCCACACTTACTCCTTTCTCACATACAAGTGCCATGCATGATCTGGCTTCTCTCTCCCTCCCCGCGAAATAGTTTCGTAGAGCCGAAAGGCTGTCTGGGTTCCGATGGGAACTAGTTCTGGACGGCGAAGCCCTGCCGGATAGATGACACCGTATGTGTGCAACCCCGTAGAGAGGTCGTAGGTTCGATCTTTTTGCCCGAGGGGCTGTTCGAGAGTGCCTCCCAAAGGGCTGTCCGAGTGACCGTCCGAGTTTTGACGGTCCTCCCGAAGGGCTGTCCGTGACACCGTCCGAGGGACTGTCCGACCGCCTCCCGGAGGGCTGTCCGACGAGCAGACAAGGGAGAACATCCTCGCGGTTGGGAGGTTGTAAATCCTAGCTACGGGGATCTGCACCGACGATCTACATCGACTCTCCTTCCGCTGCGCTACGAGTCGGTAACGATCGGATCGAAACCTTGTATGCAGTCTTCATAGTGGTCCTGGGCTGGTGCGTAGGTCGGAATTTTTTTGTTTTCTGCTGCGTTACCCTACACCAGCCCCAGCCACCGCTCCTCCCAACCTTCCCCTCCCTCCCCTCCGCCACCGCCGGTGGTCGGCGCCGGGCAAAGCCCGCGCGTCCGACAGCGGCGGCGGAGGTAGTGCCTCCCCTCTCGGGTCTTTGGGTGGCGCGGGGCACCCCATCCCGAGGGTGTGATCCCGATCTGGATCGTGGCGGCGTCGATCTGGACCAAGTCGCCCTGATGGACAACGACGGCGTGGCGGCCGGCCGGCGTCCTAGCGGTGTCCTTGGCGGCAGGGCTGGCGCAGCCCTTCCCGGTCAGGGACGGAGGGCCCTGGATCAAGGGCGGCGGCCCCTGGGATGGCCTCCCTATCCGGTGGTGCGGCGGGGCAGGTGGGCTGCCAGGGATCGGACCCGATGGCCGGCGATTCACCGGCGGGTTGGTGCCGCGGCTTTGCTGCCCCGGCGGCCAACGGCGCCGAGCTGCTTCTTCCTCCAACCCATGTTGCGTGCACTCTGTCTTACTGGACATGGCCGTGCTGCTAGCCGGTTACCGGGTTGGGACGGAGCAGGAAGTGGGGATCCAGATTGGGATAATTCCCAGGTCGGCTCATGCCAGCCGCGACGGCGACGACACCCGAGGGTGCTGTTTTTCTTCTTGGAGACGCCGTTCGGGTCCGCCCTACCTTTTCCCACCTCACGGTCTCTCGGGTGAAAACCCTAGGGCGGTGACGGCGCTCTTGGCGTCGTGTCCTTCTTGAAGGCCTCGTCGTGAGAGCTATGTGGCGGTGGGCACCGCTTGGCTGCATCGACAGTTGCAGATGGCGTGCCCCTCTTCCTCCAGGTGGTAGCTGTTCCGGGGGAAACCCTAGATCTGGGTCTCCCGGGTCGGATGATGACGGAGACTTTGGTGCCGTTCTCCCTCCTGTGGGCATTGTCTTGGAGCAGTGGTTCACTGGAGAGGCCAACAGGTGGAGCGGTGTTGCATCAACCGCATTGAAGATGGTGGGTCTTGGCGGCGTGGAGCAGTGGAGTCTCAGAGTTGGACGCGGATTGATCAACGCGCGCAGGCTGGTGGCGCTGTCTGGTGTCGTGGTGACATCGACGGCAGATGGGACTGGCAAGATCTATGCAGTGATTCCTCCTGAAGACGGGATGGCGGAAGATGGCGGCGGCGGATCCTTGAGCGTGCGCAGACGGTGCACGTATGGGACGCCTAGACCAGATGGTCTTAAGGCCTCTGGATTAGATTGTGTCTGTTATGCGGACAGGGCACGTATGTATACTTGTAGGTGTAGCGACTTTGTTCGCCTAGAAGGGGGCTTCGGGTTGATCCTTGTATTCATTTCGTCAGACTCTGGTGAATAATTAATAAAGATGGCTGTGTGCATCATGGTGATGCAGAGGCCGGGGTAATCCTCCTTTTCGAAAAAAAAAATCTACATGCCACCTCCTAGTGCCCGAGAGGAATTTACAGGATTTTTGTAAAACAAACAATTACGTGAGAAAAGTTCAATTTCCATATGAAATGCACCCAGCCTCTGGTTCACATGTACATTTTCTGTTACAGTGGCCAGAGAAATTATCACCAAGGAACACGTATGTTTGGTCAAGATAGTGTGAAATAAAACAACAAATAGCTCAAGAACACCGCTTCGTAAAGATCGAGAAAACATAACATGCAGGGACGCACTGACAAAATAAAGAGGTGAACTGTAAAGAAGGCAACAGCCAAGAGTCCCGCTCTAATCTTTCTCTACTCTGCATCGACATCCGGGTATCGTGGCCCGTTGTAGGCTGAATTAAGCCAGAACAATGAAACAGTTAGGCACCATTCACAGGTGATACACCGTTCCAATAGATCAATAATCTCATGCGGCTAAAACAAGATATTAGAAGATAAAGAATGCAGCTACTGTACAAAATCTGAAAACAGTGTGATACGCAGAAACTAGTTTTCATGCAGAGCTACCGGATAAAATCTGAATTTTGTTCGTACGATGGAAATCCCTTTACTGCTGAGTGCTCACAGGAAGAACTCGCTACAATTTTGTTTTTTTACAGGACTCATTACAATTTTCATTTATAGACTAGATGCGTACTCCAAAAGGTTGCAGGATCATCGATTCATTGCAAAAAACTACTGCATTTTCAAGTTACGCGAAATGCATGATCTCATATGTTCTAATGTGAAATGCACAGACCAAAATGTCACAAACATATTGTTGAAACACGTGAACATTTTTTATATATTATGAACTATTTTTAGCATTGCATGAACATGTTTTAAAAAATTTATGAATATTTTTTGAAATATATTTTTCAATGTATGAACATATATATTTTTAAATGTCATGAACATTTTTTTTAAATGTACGCCCATTTTTCTAAAACCGCAAGAAACAAAAAATATTACACACGCAGAAATTTTTACTATACGTGGTTAACATTTTTTATACTAAATGATACCCCGCGCGTTGCTGCGGGTATGTGTAGTTCTATCTCTATAAAATTGCAGATATGATAGTAAGAGTAGACATTGAGTAATATAATGTAGAAAAAGAGCTAAAAAAGAGTTTTTCTTGCTAATTTCTTAGTGCTTTGCCACAATAATTAACTTTAATCTGCACAAAAGTCCTATTAAATTTTCTAACGATTAATCATCTAATGATTAACTTTGCATAGAACTAACCAAAATGTAACATCGAAAGGAGCCGTAAATTTAATCTACACAGAATAAAAAAGTGTGATCTTGCTAGGAACAATGGAAAGATACATATTTGAAGATAAACGAATTGCTCTAAGTCAAGAAAGATGGGCAATTGCCTCCAATTAATTTAGCACGCAAGTAGTGGAATAAAACAGGAGAGGAGAAAAATACAACACGGCTACACATATTATGCCCCAAACGTGGATCTTCATGCCTGTCGGTTGGAATCTCTTGCCGGTAACTGCAGCAATATAATGACCTATTGATGCAAAATCAAAGACAATGAAAAAACATCATGCGTTAGATGGTTATAAGATCTAAACTAACCAAAATAATACAGTGAATCCTGGAATGCAAATAAGATCCTAAAAAGAATAAACTGTAGGAGTGAGATGGAAGAGACATCCCATGGTCGGTACCTCGTGACTCACAATGTATAGCCAGCGTTCCAGCCGGTGTAGGAAGGGACAAACCTGCATTATGGAGGGTGGCCCGCTGCTCCCTTAACCTCCGTAGCCTCATCAGTTTTGTGTACATGCACCTAGTGTTGTGACTTGTGAGGAGAAGAAGGGTCAAATCTGGCTGGAAGCCATGTAATCGGTGGGTTGTGGGGAAGTATGAAGCGTTACAACAGCAGTAACTACAGGGAAAGGACAGCACAACTCGTAAGTAGCTCTGAGGAAAACTAAGACACTAATGAATAACGTGGCTTCACCATCATCGACAGAAAAAGGAGTACCTTGGACGGCTTCCGTCCACAGCTGCGGGACCTGAGCTTGCTGAAAAAGACTACCATCCCTGCGGTAGAAGCTCGGCTCTGAATCAGCTAGGGCAGCACCCCGTTGAACGCTCACCGGGGAAGGTGGATGAAGCGCTCCTCCAAACTGTCTGCTGTCAACGGAGGCCCTGCCTGGTCTTTCGAGGCCGAAAAGAAAGCCAGGTCCAGACTCCAATCTAGCCAGCAACCGGTTCGGTCCCGCTGGAATCGAGCGGAACAAACCTCCAGCGGTGCCGGATATACCTTGGCCGGAACGGAGACAGAGTTGTAGGGGACGACCAAGGCGCCGCGGCCGCCAGCGATGTTGGGAACCACACTAGCAGCGCGAACATAGCCCGATAGAATACCGGAGAGCGGCAAAGGTGATACCGACCGACGCTCATACCGGGCGAGCTCCCTGACGCAGAGATTGGAACCCATCCGCCGCTTCCTACAGAAGAGAGGGGAAAAGATTGGCGTTGGAGGTAGTGAGGGGTCATCGTTTTATTTATTTCTGGGGGGATAGAGGAGTCCGTGGTTTGCGCCTGGAAACGGTGAAGTGTTAACGAAACGTCGTACGTTCGCCTTGTTCCAGAGGAGTCTGTGGTTTACGTCTAGAAATGGCTCGTTGGCTACCGATGGACTTGCATGCATGCATAAGTTGAAGGATTAGTGGAGTGGAGGGTTAGTGCTGACGTGGCTATAGGGGGAATGGATGCTGATCGTGGACAGCGTGCATGGTGAGAGAATAGGTAGAGGTGGGGAGCAACTTCTTAAGAATGTTAGATTTCTCAAGATCATTTTAGAAATTTAATTTATAAGAAAGAAAACAAAAGTCCTTCCACTGAAAAATAAAACAAAAAAGGAAAAAGAAGTCTGTAGTGGACCAGGCCAGTAGAGGCTGCCCTTGAGGCTAGCGGTTTGTCCGTCTCGCACGAGGCGAGAGGTAGACGCGGCTGTTTTCTCCCCACAACAAAAGTTATTAATGGGATTCAACCAACTCATCATGAACCTTACATCATTTTTTGAAATCACTAATTAAGGGGTACTCATTGCAAAGGTCACTCCCACCTTTCAAGTGCCACAAGTGGCGCACTGCATGTGCGCCACTTGTCGTAAGCGGTGAGTTTTCCCTTTTTTTCTCGATTTGTTTATTCACAATGTTTTATCTCTTAAGCCGTGCGTCCAAATCCCGAACCATTTTCACCTTTGGATTTCTCGCGTCGAGATCATTGAAACTAGATCCCATGTTAATAGGTTCGATAAACTTTTTTTCAAAAAAAAAAATCTCCAAAACCGAGCAAAAACCAAAACCTAAAGGAAAAAAAATCTAAAACCCAAAAATGCATACAGAAAAATTAAAAACAAAATCTCGAGGGAGCACCCAGCATGCGACACGTGACGGCGGCTAAGAGCACGCAAGGTGACGCGCTCTCAGCCCACCAGAAGTGACACTTGCCTGGCTCCCGCAAGGGGTACTCGTTCCTTAGTTGCTCCCATCATTTTCGCCTCGGGGGACCGGGGTCATTGGGCGCTGGTGCTATATCTCTCTTACTGCAACATATACCCATGCCTCGCCTATGACGAAATGGTCATGGGCTGGCCCAGTACTGTAGATCAGTTTTTTTTTGTTTCAACTGTTGTGAATGGTTTTCTGTTGTTTTTCTTTGGTTTTTTTTTCTTCAAGCTTCATTTTTCTGTGTTTCTTTTCATTTCTTCACCAGTTTTCTTTGGTTTCTCTATTTTTCTTAATTTCTTCATCGTTTTTCTTCGATTTTTGGTGTTTCTTCACAGGGTTTTTTTTACATTTTTTCTACACTAGTCGACTTTACACAATCTACACTTTTATTGTACACATTTTTTGATACATGTTGATCATTTTTTAATACACTACGTACATTTTAGAAAAAAAATTGAATACTTTTTAAATTTCATGTTCAACACTTTTAAAATATACGTTGAACATTTTTTAAGGGCAATAATCATTTTTCTAAACTATGCAAACATTTGTTTTCTTTATTTATTTTTTGTTTCCTTTTTATCAACACTAGTCTATATTTTGTGTGCACATTGTGCATTTTTTGTACACATCTGGAATATTGTATTAGACAAGCTTAACATTTTATAAATACATGAATAAATTTTTTCGCATCCATGTTTTGATGCCTATTTTTTCATACACATGATACATTTTTGCTAATCTACAATATATTATTATACATATTAAACATTTTTCAAATACATTTTTTTTTCAAACACATGTTTTTGAACATTTTTAAAAATGCATGTTAAACATTTTCGAATACACCTTCAAACATTTTTTTGAATGATATAAACCTTTTTTAAACTACGTCAACTTTTTTGTCATGAACATATTTTCAAATGCATGAACACTTTTTTGGAATGGTACAAAACAATTTTTACATTGTATAAATATTTAAAAAAAGATCACATACATTTCTTTAAAATGTGTTAACATTTTAAAAATGTCACAAACATTGTTTTGATTGCTATCAATATTTGTTTAATTAAGCTAACAACGACTTTTGGATTGTAGTGTTCTCCATTGAGTGAGTTTTCCTGATGTTTCTCACACAAGGTTTTTGACGAGTTAATTCATGCAATACAACAACGTATACTATGCGCTGTTTCTCCATATTTATTCCACTATGTTTTTCGAAGTTTCGAGGCATGAATGTATGGATAATTGCCCAAGAGGGGGTGTTGGGAAGCTTGGGCCTTTGATGGAGCCCATTAAGGACCAAGCCCCTGCACTTAATGTTAAAGTGGGCACTTTACCCGCACCCCTATATAAATATATAAAGAGGTGAGCACCCCATTGTATGTACAATTGATGAACCATTAATTAAAAAGGGTCCCCTCTACTTCCCTTCCCTGTATCTATTTACTTTCTTTACCTTGGCGTGATAAACTACGACACTCCCGTTCCGCACCCCTTGCATCGTACTCGTCGGCAGGAGTTACGGAACACATATCATGGGGGCGGGCGGATGCAAATCATCTGCGTCGGACTGCAACACACGCTGTTCATGAAAGCTCTGGAGACGTCAAACTAAGTGTAAGCGGATGGCTAGAATATGATATAATGTTCACTTGGGAACAATTAGTATAGAATCTGGGCATTAGGTGCAAAGTAGAAAAAGGAATTTGGACCGTTAGATTAGATACGAGTGACGCAAATCCAGTTGGAGGGACCTGTACTCACAACTATGTAATTAATTGCATAAATGTCCCTTGGCTTCTCATTAATTTCTTCGTATCCCTTGGCGCTCTTGATCCGGTGCTTGGGGGACGACTACGCCCACTGCAGCCATTCCCTGCATCAGCCCCCTTCCACTTAGGCTTCCAGGATCTGCCTCCAGAGCACCCCGGACGCCGCCACGGTCTCCTTCTTGGTAGTGGTCGCGGGCGGCCCACTCGTGTAGCTGCCCATGGCTCCTGGACGCACCATCTTCCTTTCTCCGTGCGCCAGACTTTGACTTGTTCGAGTAGACGCAGCCCGACGGCCGCATGCGCCAGGTGTTCTTCCTGGACTTGGACGGCAAGGGATTCGTTCTTGGATGACGTTTATGTTAGTCAGATTCCTATTTTCACAACATTAATTTCAGGGTTCCGACTGATTGCCCTTCTA
Organism: Elymus sibiricus; assembly: GCA_039707655.1. NCBI lineage: Eukaryota > Viridiplantae > Streptophyta > Magnoliopsida > Poales > Poaceae > Elymus > Elymus sibiricus. The sequence goes on from CM077676.1 coordinate 429,316,860, forward strand.
TTCCTGTCATGTAGTATTAGAGAGTGTTGGAGATGCATGTGAAAGTATACTAAAACTCTGGAGTTTGCTTCATTAGTTCCTGATGCATGCTTAGCATTTAGCATAGTGAGATCATAAGGGCATCTCCAACGCTGACCCGCAAATTCCTCCGGTGTATGTCCGTTTTTATGTCCGGACGTGGTCCGCGGACAAGATACAGGAGTGAGCCATCCAACGCTAATTACAAAGTATCCGGCTGGGAGGAGAAAAAGTAGGTGGGGACCATGCATGTGGTGGGATATTAAGGTGTGGTGTCCGGTTGGGAGGAGAGAGATGAGAGGGAGACCATGCATGTGCGGAGATAGAGAAGAGAGGACCACACGGAGGCTTTTGGTTGATCAAGTGGATGTCCGGACTCCGGTATAGCTCCCCCATGTTTGTCTCCACTATGCCAGAAAACGGACGTCCGGACCACTTCGCGGACTGATGCAAGACCGCGATAGATTGCAAAAGTGAAAAAAAGTGTCCGGTCGGACATATACCGGAGTTTTGCGGGTGTCCCTTGGAGATGCCCTAAGGAGAAGAATCTTTAAGATTTTCTAGAATAGCTCTCCTCCATTTATTACATACTCAAGGACAATGTATATCTTGGTCTTGCTAGCAGAAACTTTCAGAACAGGGGGGGAAGTGTATCACACTCAGGCTGGCCAAGGATCGGTTGGAGGTGGACATTTCTGAAATATGGAATCTGAACACCTGTCAAAATGTGAGGTTGATCATATGAAGCAGGTGCTTCAGGAACTCCGGGTCATCTGGCTTAAGGAAGAAACTTATGCTAGATAGAGATATTTTAGAAGGTGATAGAAACACACAATATTTTCAGGCTGTAGCCAATCAGAGAAGGAGGAAGACCTTAATCCATGCTTTGGATGGTCCCAATGGCTCTGTTACTGAATTAGATGATATGTTAGAGGTGGCTACATCCTACTATAAAGATCTCTTTAAAAAAGAGGATGCTTCTGGTTTTAGGATTAATGATGATTTCTTCTCTGAGGAAGAAAAGATAACTAGTGTAGATAACATATCCCTACAAAAAGCTTTTTCTGAAGAAGAGGTAAAGGAGGCTATGTTTGGTTCATACGCAGATGGAGCACCTGGACCAGATGGCCTCCCTTTCCTATTCTATCAGCAATTCCGGGACATAATCAAACATGACATTATGGCCATGTTTGAGGAGTTCCACAGAGGGGAACTTGATCTATATAGGCTGAACTTTGCTGTCCTAACTCTTAACCCTAAGGAGAAGGATGCCACTAGTATGAAGAAATTTAGGTCTATTAGTCTACTCAATTGCATTTTCAAAATCTTCACTAAAGTGCTGACCAACAAACTAGCTCTGCTTATGAATTTGTTGACCTCTAGCAATCAAATTGCCTTCATAAAAGGCAGATTCATTCTGGAGAGTGTGGTGACAGTGATGGAAATATGCCCTACAGGCAATAATAAAGTTGTTATTATTTTATATTTCCTTGTTCATGATAAAGGTTTATTATTCATGCTAGAATTGTATTGACCGGAAACTTAAATACATGTGTGAATACATAAACAAATACCGTGTCCCTAGTGAGCCTCTACTAGACTAGCTCGTTGATCAAAGATGGTTAAGGTTTCCAAACCATAGAAATGAGTTGTCATTTGATAACGGGATCACATCATTAGGAGAATGGTGTGATGGACAAGACCCATCCGTTAGCTTAGCATATGATCGTTCTGTTTATTGCTACTGCTTTCTTGAATGTCAAATACATGTTCCTCAGACCATGAGATCATGCAACTCCCGGATACCGGAGGAATACCTTGTGTGCTATCAAACGTCACAACGTAACTGGGTGATCATAAAGATGCTCTACAGGTATCTCCGAAGGTGTCCGTTGAGTTGGCATGGATCGAGACTGGGATTTGTCACTCCGTGTTTCGGAGAGGTATCTTTGGGCCCTCTCGGTAATGCACATCATAAGAAGCTTGCAAGCAAAGTGACTAAGGAGTTAGTTACGGGATGATGTATTACGGAACGAGTAAAGAGACTTGCCGGTAACGAGATTGAACTAGGTATGGAGATACCGACGATCGAATCTCGGGCAAGTAACATACCGACGGACAAAGGGAATTACGTATGTTGTCATTGCGGTTCGACCGATAAGATCTTCGTGGAATATGTAGGAACCAATATGAGCATCCAGGTTCCGCTATTGGTTATTGACCGGAGAGGCATCTCAGTCATGTCTACATCATTCCCGAACCCGTAGGGTCCGCACGCTTAACGTTCGTTGACGATATAATGTTATATGAGTTATGTGAATTGGTAACCGAATATTGTTCGGAGTCTCGGATGAGATCCCGGACGTCACGAGGAGTCTCGGAATGGTCGAGAGGTAAAGATTTAATTATGGGAAGTCGTATTTTGGGTTCCGGAAAAAGGTGCAGTTTTTTTCGGTATTGTACCGGGAAGCTTCCAGAAGGTTCCGGAGGATTACGGAGGGGTCCGGAAGTCCACAAGTGGGTCCACCACGTCCCAAGGGCTGGCATGTGCTAAGGGGAGGCGCCCTGGCCTTATTGGGCCAGGCGCACCAAGTCCTCAAAAGCCCACGCAGCTAGGGAAGGAAAAAGGGAGAGTCCTAGTAGGAATAGGATTGGACTTTGGAGTCCAAGTCCACGTGTGTACTATTCACGGTTACTGTTCACGTGGCACTATTCCTTCTATTCCAAGCCCCTACACATATGTAAATAGAGGAGAGGGGGCGCCCCAAAGAAGACACAACATTGTCTTAGCCGTGTGCGGCGCCCCCCTCTGCAGTTCCGTCCTCGGTCATATTTTCGCAGTGCTTGGGCGAAGCCCTGCGGAGATAGCATCACCATCACCGTCACCACGCCGTCGTGCTGCCGGAACTCATCCACTACCTCGCCATCTTGCTGGATCAAGAAGTCGAGGACGTCACCGAGCTGAACGTGTGCTGAACACGGAGGTGTCGTACGTTCGGTACTCGGTCGGTTGGATCGTGAAGTTGTTCGACGACATCAACCGCGTTGTTCTAACGCTTCCGCTTACGGTCTACGAGGGTACGTAGACACACTCCCCCTCTCATAGCTATGCATCTCCATGGATAGATCTTGCGTGTGCGTAGAATTTTTTTTGTTTTCCATGCAACGTTCCCCAACAGACAGCACATGAGGTGCTACACTCTACTCACCAATCTGGCAACCCAGGTCTTGTCCTTAAGTTAGACTATGAGAAAGCCTTTGACAAGGTCGACCTAGAATTCCTCATTGATCTGTTAGGTAAAAGAGGGTTTGGTCATCTCTGGATTACTTGGATCAAGCAGATTGTTTTTGCAGGATCTGTGGGGGTGAAAATTAATGGAGTAGAGGGAAATTTTTTCCAAACCTACAAAGGGCTTAGACAGGGAGATCCCATGTCTCCCCTTTTATTTAACATAGTAGTAGATGTTCTGACTAGAATGCTAATCAAAGCATCATCACATGGGCTTATTGGGGGACCGTGTTATGATCTTATCCCAGGGGGTGTCACCTGCCTGCAATATGCAGATGACACTATCCTGTTTTTGGATAGAGATGTGCAAAAAGCCAACAATTTGAAAATGGTGTTGACTTGCTTTGAAAAAGTCTCTGGCATGAAGATTAATTATGCTAAGAGTGAACTCATTCCCTTAGGGCTCCTCCATGAGGAGACTATGGTTTTTGTAAACATATTAGGTTGCACTGAAGGTGCCTTCCCTATTAAATATCTAGGCACCCCCCTCCACTATGATAAGCTTAGGAGGGAGGATATACAACCCTTAATAGACAAGATCTTGAAGAGGATTGCAGGTTGGAGAGGGAAACTACTTTCCTATGCTGCTAAGCTTACCCTCATAAAGGCATGCCTGTCTAGCATTCCAGTATATTTAATGTCCTTCTCTAAATTCCCCAAGTGGGCTCTAGACTTGATAAATAGTCAAATGGCCCACTGTTTGTGGAGTGATTTTGAGGGGAGTAGGAAACTACATTTAGCTAACTGGCACCTGGTATGCATGAAGAAAGATCACGGGGGTTTGGGGATCCATAACATCAAAGATGTGAACCTCTGCCTCCTAGGTAATTGGGTTAAGACATATATCAAAGATAAAGGTAAGATTTGGAGAACAATTGTAGATAATAAGTACATTAAGAAGTCCCCCAACATCTTTGCTTGCAAACCACAAAACCCTTCCAGGTTCTGGCAGGGTGTCATGTGGGCAGCACAAGCTTTAAAGTTTGGTTACAGGTGGGTGGTAGGTGATGGAGCAAAAATCAGGTTCTGGGAGGATACTTGGTTTGGCTCTTCCCCACTCTCTGTCCAGTTCTGGCCCCTCTACACTATCTGCAACCAGCAGTGTGCTACACTTGCAGAAGTGTGGGATGGTTCAGAAGTTAAACTTACCTTTAGGAGAACCTTCTCTGACAAAATGATGGAATCTTGGTATGAATTGGAACAGATCATTAGAGGAACCACACTGTCTGTGGAGGGGGACTCTCTGATCTGGCAATATGAAAGCAAAGGGGAATATACCACAGGGTCACTATATAGCATCATCAATTTTAGGGGGATACAACCTGTGTTCATCCCCTCAATCTGGTCCATCATTGCCCCTCCTAGAGTCCAGGTTTTCTTATGGTTGCTTCCTCATAATAAGCTGATGACCAAAGATAACCTGGCTAAAAGAGGGATTCAAAAAACTCCTGAATGTGTTTTCTGCAATGAGCAGGAGAGCATATTTCACTTGTTTTTTGGTTGTGTAGTAGCACATCAGGTTTGGAGGGCAGTTTCTGTCTTCTTTGCATGTGAATTAGGGACTGATTACCTATCTGTTGCCAAATTTTGGCCAGCCAGTAAAAAACACTCTGCTTTAAACTCTATTTGTTCCTGTATTCTTTGGAGCATTTGGAAAATTAGGAATTCGTTTGTGTTTGACAACATTATTTGGTCTGATATGAAGCAGGTGTGGTGGCTGATTCTGAGAACTTTGAGAAAATGGACGATTCTCTTCAAGGAGGATGCGTTGGGAAAAATAGAGGAGTTCTGCTCGATGTCCTCCCACATCCTCAGAACACCTTTCCAGCTTACAGTGGGGTAAGTGCTTCTGTGGAACACACTGAAGGTGTTGGCCCACATGATCACAAAAAAACCTCGATGCTGAGAGATCCACAGATGAACGTCGCGCCCTGGGGGGGACCTCTGTCGCCTCCAAGAGTTCCTGACAAGTGGCTTGCAAGGCAGCTGTTGGCCAGCCCCGTCTCTCCTTTGGATCTACCAGGATCTCCAAGCACTCCTGTGATGAAGAAACCAAAAGGGGCGCACCCAACCGCCGCGCTAGAGGAAGACCTGGGAGTCGCTACAGGACTGGAGATGGTGCTGAACATTTGCTGAAGCCGTGCCACGTCGTCAGGGGGCTGGGACTGTTTTAGCTTATTCATGCTCTGTAGCTCCGTGCTTAGTTTCTCTATTTCTGGCTTGTACCAGTATGTTCTTGTAGTTCTTGTCTTGTTTCCCGTTCTAGCACTGAAGGACATGCTTTTTGCATGGTTTTGTTGGTTACTGAACTCTGGTTTCATTGAAATATATGGACCGGGGAGGTTTTGGCCTCCCTGATGATCTAAAAAAATATTTCTGAAATATGGTACAATTGCCATTTTCTCGTGCAAATGTACGTTTCATTTCAGGGAATCATATTTTCAATGGTGGAAGATGGCCTCAGCCTTTTTGGCTGGTTCCGCATCTCCACTAAATTACAGTTTTATCATCAACGAATAATTTAGAGATTGTAGGAATCAAATTAGGATATTTCAGTTTTCTCATTAACGAATACTTTCGTTACTGTCGGTTGCAATTTTACGTGATCTTTTCAGCACATGAAGCTTGATGAGCAAGAAGGACAAGAACTGGGGGATTTTTTTCTTTTATGGCAATGCTTGTTCAACGGTGATCATTTCAGTCCTTCATATTCAGTCTTTGTTGGTCGTGTACTGGAAATGATCGTGTCATGTTATGTATCACTGGATACGTATGTATGTCGCTTGTGTATATCTGGGATGCACCAGATTGACAGGTACTCAACTTTATGTGTGGGATGGCCCAATTTGACAGGTACTCAAATAGTTGTGCATGGGATAGTCTAGCTTGACATGTATTCAAATATTTGTGTCTGGGATGGTCTAGTTTGAGATGTACTTGAAGGGGGTGGCTCAATTTTCTCACGTACACAATACCTGTGATAGATATGGAGATATTTTCGTTGACCAATATGTTTAATTTTTTTGGCCTAATTAGTGCTCTAGCAGAAGCCACGACGATATGTGCAGAGATGAGGCATCAACACTGTGAGAATTAGAAAAATAATCTTATTTATTAAGGACAAAACGATGAGATTTGAAAAAGTTAAGGTGGTTACTATAAAAGTCATGTTGTATATATTTTATATATCAGAATTCGTCTAGGTACCCTACCACCAAAGGCTGTGGCGGTAGCGTCATTTTGGCCATGCAACGTGGATCAGGAGCCTACCGCCGTTGATCAGGGCGGTTGCCCATTATTAACCTATCATTAGCGTGTACGGCAGTAGAATAGGTGTTAGATTCAGATATATTTTCAAATAGAGGCCAAATCGTGCTAAACGGTCAAAATAGTTATTTTGGCCGAATTCAGCGGCTAGCCATAATAACGTGTTTCTTTCTAATCAGCGTCGGTCGCAGGCATTGAAGTAGGAGCAGCGATAGCGCACAGGGACATTCAATGCCATTTACTATAGCACACTGAGTATAGTATTTTTCTTTGCCGCACCATGTCCTCTTTGATGTATCACCGACACATCTTCGTTTATTTGATACTCCCTCCATTCCATAATATAGTGCGCCCGCACTTTCCGAGATCCAAGTTTGACCATAAATTTAAACAACGAGAGCGACTATGGCGGGAGCAAAAATTATACCACTGAATTCGCTGAATTCGCTTAGATCTCGAGAAGCGCTGGCGCACTACATTGTGGAATGGAGGGGTAACATTTATCACCATGTCAACTCGGCAGCCCCACACATTTTGCGACATATACACGTCTTTTTCTTTTGCCGGGATGCGATAAAAACACGTCAGTAGTATGTTTACCAGAATTCTTCTGGACTGAATGTAAAGAAAAAAAATCTTTTGGAATGCTAGAAGATGTTTTTGAAAGCACAACTGCACCTGCACCGACGGCAGGATAGTTTAAAATCCGGTCAGGAAAATAGTTACGTTACGACATCTCTAAAGCTGACCCGCAAATGGGCACGGCAAATATCCTTTTTTATGTCCAGACGTGGTCCGCGGACATGATGCCAGAGGGAGTCATCCAAAGCTATTCACAAATTAATCTGGTTGGGAGAAGAGAGAGAGTAGAGTGGGACCATGCGTGTGATGTGATAGAGAGGAGTAGGGGACCATGCATGTGAATGAGAGAAAAAAGAGGAGGCCCACGTGAAAGGCTTTTTGTTTGTCAATTGCATGTCTAGACTTCGGTATAGCTCCCCAAGTTTGTCTCCGATTTGTCGGAAAACGGACGTCCGGACCACTTTACGGACCGATGGAGCTTCTCATTGAATGGCAAAAATTGACACAAATGATCCGGACACCGACATGTACCGGAGTTTTGAGGATCTTCTTTGGAAATGCGCTTATACAGTGCTCAAAAGCATAATTTTATAAACCGGACCAGACCGGTAGTCTGACGAAAAACTGAGAACCGACGCCTTGCGTGGTATTTTAAGGTATACCGATCTTTTTTAAAAAATCAGATTTTTTTTTAAAAAAAGATGCATCAACAAGGAATCAAACACCTAACCTTGATGTAAGGGATGCTAAAGGCCCAATAACCAACTATACTAGTAACAAATTATGATTTATTAATGGTTTACATGCAATATTAGGTGTATTCATTTGATATGAGGTCAAAATTTTAAAAATTCATCTTAAATATTCTTGTTTTTTGTCGCAAATGAATCAATGAAGCGACAGTCTCACCGGTTTGATTGCCCGGTTCGATTTTTTAAACAATGATAAAAAAGGACCGATCCTCACAACGCACCCATACGAACCATCACCGAACATCTTCTCTGCATGTTCGTACGCTGTGGCAGCAGTACATGTAGCTTTCCTCGTGTTGCTCGTGTTTTCGGCCAGGAGAGATTCTTAGATTTGGTCGTACTACGCAGGCCCCCGTAATACTCCCGTACTACACGCTGTGGGAGTAGGAGGTTGGGCTCGCATGCCATTTCCAGCCGCGAGAAAAAGCAGGTATGCACGGTACACAGCACTGTTTGCACCCAGTCTAGGTCCTAGCTAGGCATCTTCAATCTGCTATATGTATCTGTATCAGTAACCTCTCCCTGCATGTAGTACAACAACGCCCAGGGGCGTTGTAAAACGCTCGTAAATGTCCGACGCGTCTGGATTATTTTTACCATCCAACGCGATGCTGTGTATGCCCGCGGACGCGTCAATGTGTCCAAATTCCTACAAATCGGATGTAAAGTAGGGCGAGGTTTGCACGAGTCTGAACCGCCGCCAAGTAGGCCTCCGGCAACCCCGGCACACCAAATCCTCATCCGAAGCCCGCCCATTTGGCCACATCCGCACTAATTCCACGCCAAAGCCCGCACATTCTCACCCTCTCCAGCCGATCACCAGCACCCTCTACTCCGTTCCCGCCCTTTTAGTATTCCGTGCCGCATGGACCCATTTGGAGTGTTGCTGGAGCCGGAGGTGGAGGATCCAATGGTGGTGGCCGTCCGCAAGATCAACTCGGCGACCCGCAACACGCGCCGCCGCATCCAAAGGAGCAAGTACAAATTGGCCTTGGCGGCCCACCAACCGCCACCTCCTAAGAAGGGCGGCGGGCTGGGATGGCGGTCAAGGGCTAGGCGCGGTCTGGGGCGCACGCTGCCGCCGAAGCACTTGTCGGCCTGGTCCGCGGAGATGCAGCCGACTTACTACTATGCTGCCACACATGTCGGTCATCAACAGCAGCCCCCGGCCACTTCCGGCATGTCCGTGCCATGGGCCGTCGACTTGAACATGCCCCTCCACTTTGCCAAGTCGCTATCGCTGCAGCTTTCCCGGTCACGGACGTCGGGCGTGGATCAACTGGGTGCCCGCTCCATGTTCACCGGTATGTCTCAACAGGGTGCGATGCCGACGGATGACGGGGAGATGTTGGAAAGCATCCACGACGGAGGTGGTTTCGAGGACGGAGAAGTGGATGACTCTCAGACGGAGCTCTACACCAAGCAGTCGGGCACATACGCCGAGCAGCCGGGCACATACACCCAGCAACTAGACTCGTACACTGACCAGACGAACCTTCACTAGTGCAGAATCAGCCTTTAGTCCCGGTTCGTAAGGGCCTATAGTCCCGGTTCAACAACCGGCACTAAAGGGTCGGGACTAAAGGCCCCCCCCCCCCCCCTTTAGTCCCGGTTCGTCACGGCCCGGGACCAAAGGCCCACCACGTGGCACGAGCCCGCGCCGGGGGCTTGGTGGCCTTTAGTCCCGGTTGGTAACACCAACCGGGACTAAAAGGTACCACGTGGCACGAGCCCGCGCCGGGGGCTTGGTGGCCTTTAGTCCCGGTTGGTAACACCAACCGGGACTAAAAGGTATAAGGGTTTAGGGGTTTATGCTTTATTTTTCCTTTTAATTTTGTGTTTTCAGTTTAATTCTTTTTCATTTCAAACATATTTTACGCTACTACATACATACTGTACACGTCATGCATATATAAATAGAATTTCTCGTACGACCGTATGCATGCGCATACACATATATATATATATATATATACAATTTGGTACATATATACAATTTCTCCTACAATTTGCAGATAATTACATGCAGGCACATTAATAGCAGTAATGGTATACTCCTTTGGGATCTATGACCTGGTCAACCAAAAATCCCGCAATTTCCTCTTGAAGTGCTCGTATGCGGTCCGTTGGTAGGAGCTTTTTCCGCATCTCCCTCTGCTTTAAAGAAGGAGATCAAGATGAATATATTAGTTATGTGTATATATATTAGATGATGATAAAAAAATTGTGGATAGTGTTCTGGCAAACGTACCCAAAGTTGTCTTTCAGATCTGCTCCTTTCGGACGTCATAATGCGAATGTTCTCACAAACGTAGTATGCACATAAATTATTCCCCGACGCCTGACTCATGCACTTTACGAGAATAGAATTCAATCAGATAATAATTAATCAAGCATGATAATGATATTGAAACTAGAATTAAAGAGATGCGCGGACACGTAGCTAGTACTACTTAATTACGTACCCTGGGTCGCACCCATTTCAGCTCTTGTTTCCATGCGCCTGGGACATGTTTGATGAAGCTTTGCCAAACCCTGCCCGGCAAAGAAAATGAATAAAGGAGTTATTAATTAGTTGATATCAGGAAATGAACTAAAGAGGCTGACATAGTGCGATAATGATTGAAATTACCTGTCGACCATCCCCTTCACGATTAAGTAGTCTTTAGGTTCTTTAAGTAGTGAGTCCAGTACTTTAACTTTTCCCTCGTCAACTTCAATGATTAGCAGGATCCAGTGGAAACTGCATGCGCACACGTTTGTATAATTAAGCGGGCATGTGCATAACTCATCAACTACACTTATTAACATCTAGTAAGCAAAATAGAATTTGTAGTACAAGACAGTAACACTCACCCGAAGTTGTAAGGAAATACTATTTCTGATGCGGTATTTAGTTGCTTCAAAAACTGTAGCAAGTTCTTCTCTGTCTCTTTTGGGTGACGTGACCACACCTCTTCATTAATGGTATTTGGGTCAATGAACCCAATGCCATAGCGTCCATCTCTTTTCATTTCATAAATCTTCATTCTGCATAATACCACAGAAAAGAATATAGTGAGGATAATTACAGGCAACGAACGAGCACAGCTAGAGACTTAAATTACAGAAAGAAATCACTTACAGACAATAGCAACTGACGAGGGATTTGTCGAGTGCGTCTTGATTGAATAACTGAAACATTTCTTCATAGTGAACCCACAAATCTTTTGCATTGAAGTAATGCTCTTCCTTGACTTTCACCATGAGGGAATCTCGCCCCTTCTTGACTTCTCTCAGGTACCAGTCATGCAAATTGCGCATTCTCGTTGATAGATTCTCGACCTCCCTGACCAGATTTTGGCCAGGGACATATTTCCATGCTACTTCGTGATCTTAAATCTTGGGGAGTTCCTCGATGCCTAGGAGTTGTTCAACAGTGACACCGGCCTCTCTAGCCATCTGTCTATGAGCGTCGGTTATTACCGGCTGATTGGTGGTACTCACACCATGTGATGTTACAATGAGCAGGGGGGCCGATTGCTCGGCCTATTCTCCCAACTGGGGAACAGTTTTCCCGCATTTACTACTCCTTGCTTGGCTCGAGCTCGACTCCTTATCTTTTTGTGCCTTATATAACTTCGTAATAGAACGCTCATAGTCTGAGTCCGTCCTCTTCCCAGCCGGTCGAGCATTATCAATAAAGTGTTGTATGACTTCATCAGATATTTTCTCCTTCGGCGGGGGCTGTTTCGGTGCAAAATGGGCCTTCACTTGGGAAGCCACTTCGGCCTTGTTTTCCTCGATAGTCATCTCGTAAGCCAACTTCTTTTTGGCAGGAGGAGAGGCTTTCTTGCTTGGTGCTCTCTTCCACTTTGGAGAAGGCTGACGCGCCCAAGATCGATATGGCGGACTCGCGCTGATGGGCTCCGTCTCGGGGTGGGGTGGTGGAGACGGCTGACGCAGTGGCGGACTAGCGCCGCGCTGCGTCTCGGGCAGGGTTGGAGTCGGCTGACGCGGTGGCAGACTTGGAGGAGGAGTCGGTGGCCTGGGAAAGACGATGCAATCCTTTCTCCATAGAATGATACGATGTATGGCCTCTCCCAGTGTGCGCTCCTCGTCACCTCCAGGAATGTCAAGCTCTAGCTCGTAATATCCTGACATCACTTCATCAACCCCGACCCGAGCATAGCCAGCTGGAATCGGATAGCAATGGAAGTTTGCTTCAGGAGGATTTGTTAAAGCATAGCCATCCGCCACCTTCATGGATATGTTCTTCACTTTCATGTGTAGCTCACAAGGTGTCGTATCTTTAATATCATCCACAGGGTATCTATCCAGCAGTGCATCATCGGCCGGGGTGGAACCCACGTTGCTTTTCGGCATAGATGGGACGGTTGTATCCAATGCTGGATCTGCTTGCTGCTGCCGCTGAGACGCCCTTTCCTGGCTAAGTGAGTCGATCTGCTTCTGCTGCCTTAGGAAAGCGCGTTCCAACTTCGCGTGCTTTGATTCTACCAGTTTAAGGCGGTCTGCTTCCTGCTTCTTCTGCTCCTCCACCTGCTTCCTCTGCTCCTCCTCCTGCTGCTTCTTTCTCGCACGGCTTCTGTAAGTGGTGTTCCAATCCGCAAACCCCTCAAACCACGGAACAACGCCTTTGCCTCGTATTCGTCCCGGGTGTTCAGGATTCTTCAGGGTGTGCGTAAGCTCATCATTCTCTCTGTTGGGCTTGTACTTTCCCGTTCGAGCATATTCTATTGCAACAAGTAAAGCGTCGGAGGCTTCTTTAAGACTTGCCCGCTCCATAACCAGCCCTGTCTCTGGGTCCAACTTCCCCCCATGCGCATAAAACCAAGTCCTGCACCTGGGGGGCCAACTCAATGTAACTGGAGTGACCCCTGCAGCAATCATCTGTTTCTCAGCGAGATCCCACTTAGGCCGGCCGACCTGGTAGCCACCTGGCCCCAGAGTATGGTGCCACTTTTTTTTCGCAGCATTAATCTTGTTTATTCTCGACCGTTCCTTAGCTTCTTCCGATTCCTTGAACTGCACGAAAGCGTCCCAGTGATCTTTTGCCTTCTCCAGTGTTCCCTTGAATGCTGGAGTCTTCTTTCCGTCTGCTTGGTACTTGGCCCATATTCTTTTCTTGTGGTTGTTGAATGATATCGCCATCTTCTTAAGAGCACTCTTCTTGACTTTCTCCTGTTCTTCATCTGTCAAATGATCTGGTAGGGTGAAATGTGCCATGAGTGATTCCCAAAGCAGATCTTTTGCTCTTCCGTCGACAAAAGTAACTCCTTGATCTCCCTTTGCTGGCTTATTCCATTCTTGAACGGAGATCGGGATTTGGTCCCTGACAATAACTCCGCATTGACTAGTAAATTTGTCCGCATTCTTTTTAGGAGCAAGCGGTTCGCCATTTTTATTGATGGCATCGATGTTGTACTTTATGCCAGCCTGCAACCTTCTGGCCAGGCCTCGTACTGCCCTGCTTGTAGAAGATTTGCTCGATCCGGAGGGCTAAAAGAAGAAAGATCGATTCGTTAATATATATAAATCAATTAATACATGTAATGATCACTAGAGGCCTTATATATATATATACCTCGCCGGTCTTTGTTATTTGAAGAACATTTCCTTCGTCATCATTGTTGTGGCCTTCGTCTCTTCGTTCGTCTTCATCAAATATTAATACTCCCTCACCGGAATTATTAAGATATTGCGAGCCGTCATCTTCGGGTTCATTCTCATCTGGGCTCGGGGAGCGTATGATGTCGAACATGGTCTCTTCTCCGTCTCTGCCGGTATTGTCCATAGCTTATATTAACTAATCCAGAAGAAAGACAAAACAATTTAGTATTCAAATTAGAATGCAATCAATAAGGAAAAACTGAATCATAGTAGATAATATGCATCTCGAATAATCCAGATAATATGCATCATCGAATATAATCTCGAATACATCGTCTCGAATATTATCGAATATAATCTCGAATACATCTCGAGTATTAATTATCACTAATACATCTCGAATATTATCATATAACATCACTAGCTAATACAGATCGAATATTATCGAAGAATCTAGTTCACTCGCGGTTCCTGGGGCACGGGCGGTGGACACCCAAAGAGAAGGAACCATCACAGGATAATAGCTCGGGTGAGATCCCTGAAGAACCTGCCAGGTATTGGAGAACCTGACGTCCAACGCAACCATGCAGCGACGGACGTGCTCGTCCTCCTCCCTGACACGGCGACGTACCACCTCTGCGGGGGCCGGCTGCCTCCGCACCGAAAGTGGCCCACGCGACCGCCACCAAAGAAGCTCCGGGTCAACGACGGGAGCCCGGTTCCTCACCAAGTTGCGCGCTCCGGAAGGTAGCACCTCCCAGTGCCAGCCCGGCGGAGCCCAGTCTCGAACATGGCGCCTCTCAAGCAGGTTCTCACCACCGAGTCGACGACGAGGATGCGGGCCGGGCATCGTAGACGTCGAGAACAAATTCTATGCAAATTTAACATTTTTTAAATGCTTGATTGTGATTTTTGTAATTCTTATGCATGGTCAACTTTTTTCTATGCAACTTTTTCCTATGCAACTTTTTTCTATAAGTATAAAAAACTAAAAAACAGAAAATCTGTGCAAATTCCACCGTTCATCTACATATACATATATACATACATTGTATAAAAAAAAACTAGTGAAAAAAAAACTAAAACATACATACATATAGTGAAAAAATAATCATCTAAAACATCTAAAACATCAAAACATACATACATATATACATATATACATACATTGTATACTAGTTAATAATAATCTCTAAAACATATCTAGTGAACAAAAAATCGCTGGAGGGGGCGGCGCGAGCTCACAGCGGGCGAGGTCGAGGCCGGCGACGGCGAGGTCGAGGCCGGCGACGGTCGAGGCCGGCGGGCGCGGGCGGCATGCGCGGCGCGTCAACGGGCCGGCGTCGGGGGCGGTGTCGGAGAGGAGAGGCGCGGCGCGCGATGCTCGGGGAGGCGCGGGCGCCGTCGGGGCTCGAGGAGGAGGGCGCGGGCGGCGTCGGGGCTCGGGGAGGAGGGCGCGGGCGGCTTCGGGGATCGGGGAGGAGGTGCGGGCTCCGGCGTCGGGGGAGGCGAGACGGCGTCGGGGCAGGCGATGGCGGCAGCCTGGAGGCGTCCTCTGTAGTGGTCGGCGTCGAGAGAAGCAGAGTACTCTGAAAATTTTCAAGTGCTCAATATATATGCGTAGACCTTTAGTCCCGGTTGGAGCCACCGACCGGGACTAAAGGTGAATTTTCACCAGGCCAAGCGGTGGGAAGCCAGACCTTTAGTCCCGGTTGGTGGTTCCAACCGCGACTAAAGGTGGCCTTTAGTCCCGGTTGTTGCCTCCAACCGGGACTAAAGGTCTGGTGCTCGCGCAGGCGCGGTGCAGGGCAAGTTTAGTCCCACCTCGCTTGGCGAGAGGCGCCCGCACCAGTTTATAAGCCCCGCCGCGGCATCTCCTTCGAGCTCCTCTCTAAAGCAGGCCTGTCAGCCTACCGAACCTCTCCTGCCATGTGGTCCCTACTGGGCCGTGCGGGCCTGCATCCTGGCCCAACTAGAAGTTGGGTTTCTAGTCGTATGCAGGCCGTGGCGGCCCAGTAGGCGGGTTTTTTTTTAATTTATTTATTTTCCAGTTTTTTTTTGTTTTCTGCTTTATTTATTTTCTTTTGTTTCTCAGTTGTTTTTTGCTTTATTAGAGTTTTTGAGTGAATCTTTTTGCTTTAGGTCACAAAAATTATAAACTTTCTCTTAGTGCCAGTAGTTTTTCAAATTTGAATAGTTTAAATTTGAATTATTTGAAATTTGTGTGAATCACTAGTTTGTGAATAACTTTACTTTAAAAATAGATTTTTGAGTGATTATTTTTCCTGCTGTTTAATATTAGTGTGTTTTATCATTATATTCAATTTGGTTATTTTTAGGTTATTTTAAATGGGTGTTTTAATCAAAGACAGATTCTCTTTAGCTCTTTTCATTCTATAGCTCAAAAAAATCAGTAAATGCATGAAAAATAGCGAATGAAGTCAGAAAGGTTTGATAATTGATGATGTGGCTTTGAATGGTGCATGTTGAACTCACAAAAAGTCTGGAGTTGAAATAAGTTAAAAAAATGAAATTCCTTTGTAACAGATGAGTTTTCGTCCGAAAGCCTGATACTTCGAAAGAGATTGTCCAGTTTGTACATGAAGTGCATCCAGTTTTTGCCGTAACCCTCTCAACTTTTTAGCACATACTATGTGGGTGAAATGATGATACCATGCCAACTTTCAACCTTTTCAGAGTTCATTTGTAGTGCCTTTCAATTTCAGCGTCATTTACTCAAAAAAATCAGTAAATGCATGAAAAATAGCGAATGAAGTCAGAAAGAGTTAAAAATTGATGATGTGGCTTTGAATGGTGCATTTTGAACTCACAAAAAGTCTGGAGTTAAAATAAGCCTGATACTTCGAAAGAGATTGTCCAGTTTGTACACGAAGTGCATCCAGTTTTTGTCGTAACCCACTCATCTGCCTTAAAGATATATTTCTTCGCCTTTCAACTGCCAAAACACATATATACCCTAACTATTACAAAGATTCCATCCGGTTTGTCCGAAGTGGGACTTTCGAGATAAGTCCGGAAACTCACTAGAGAAGAAAGTGATGACGGTGAAGCCGGTCACATCCCAGAGTGGGATCTTTGGGTATAAAACTTTTTCTTCGCGTCTGTCCCTTTGCGCCGTAACCATGGACAATCTTCATCATTTAACAGGATGCTTGGGTCAATCTTCACTGTGAAGGGAGCAATTTCATGAAACTTTTCATAATCTTCTGACATCTCTGTCTTGTCCTCCACTCCCACGATATTTCTTTTCCCTGAAAGAACTATGTGGCGCTTTGGCTCATCGTATGATGTATTCGCTTCCTTATCTTTTCTTTTTCTCGGCTTGGTAGACATGTCCTTCACATAGAAAACCTGCGCCACATCATTGGCTAGGACGAATGGTTCGTCTGCGTACCCAAGATTGTTGAGATCCACTGTTGTCATTCCGTACCGCGGGTCTTCCTTTACGCCGCCTCCTGACAGATTGACCCATTTGCAGCGAAACAAAGGGACCTTCAATTCACGTCCATAGTCAAGTTCCCATATCTCCTCTATGTAACCATAATATGTGTCCTTTAGCCTATTGGTGTTTGCTGCATCAAAGCGGATACCACTGTTTTGGTTGGTGCTCTTTTTATCTTGGGCGATCGTGTAAAATGTATTCCCATTTATCTCGTACCCTTTGAAAGTCAATATAGTCGAAGATGGTAACTTGGCCAGCAAGTACAGCTCATCTCCAACGCTGTCGTCATGCATGAGACGTGTCTGCAACCAACCGCCGAAAGTCCCCGTGTGTTCACGTGTAATCCAGTCGTCAGACTGCTCCGGGTGTTTGGAGCGTAGAATGTTCTTGTGTTCGTCGATATACGGACCCACCAAACTGGAATTTTGTAGAACTGTGTAGTGTGCTTGCGCCCAAGAATGCCCGTCCATACATATTACTTGGTCCTTTCCTAGCGTGCCTTTTACACCAAGTCTGCCCTCATGCCGCGATTCGGGAACACCAATCGGCTTAAGGTCAGGAATAAAGTCAACACAAAACTCAATGACCTCCTCTGTTTCATGGCCCTTGGAGATGCTTCCTTCTGGCCTAGCACGGTTATGAACATATTTCTTTAAGACTCCCATGAACCTCTCAAAGGGGAACATATTGTGTAGAAATACAGGACCCAGAATGGCAATCTCTTCGACTAGGTGAACTAGGACGTGCGTCATGATATTGAAGAAGGATGGTGGGAACACCAACTCGAAACTGACAAGACATTGCACCAAATCATTCTGTAACCTTGGTAGGATTTCTGGATCGATTACCTTCTGAGAGATTGCATTGAGGAATGCACATAGCTTCACAATGGCTAATCGAACGTTGTCCGGTAGAAGCCCCCTCAATGCAACCGGAAGCAGTTGCTTCATAATCACGTGGCAGTCATGGGACTTTAGGTTCTGAAACTTTTTCTCTGCCATATTTATTATTCCCTTTATATTCGACGAGAAGCCAGACGGGACCTTCATACAGAGCAGGCATTGAAAGAAGGTTTCCTTCTCTTCTTTGGTAAGAGCGTAGCTGGCAGGACCCTGATACTGCATTGGATGCATGCCGTCTTTTTCGTGCATACGTTGCTATTCCTCCCGTGCCTCCGGTGTATCTTTTGTCTTCCCATACACGCCCAAGAAGCCTAGCAGGTTCACGCAAAGATTCTTCGTCACATGCATCACGTCGATTGCAGAGCGGACCTCTAGTTCTTTCCAATTGGTAGGTCCCAAAATATAGATTTCTTCTTCCACATGGGTGCGTGTCCGTCAGCGTCATTCGGAACAGATTGTCCGCCAGGACCCTTTCCAAAGATTACTTTTAAATCCTTGACCATATCAAGTATATCATCACCAGTACGGTGGCGAGGCTTCTTCCGGTGATCTGCCTCACCTTTGAAATGCTTGCCTTTCTTTATTAAGACATGATTGATCTGAAGAAATCGACGATGTCCCAGGTACACATTCTTCTTACATTTATCCAAATATATACTGTCGGTATCATCTAAACAGTGCGTGCATGCGTGGTATCCCTTGTTTGTCTGTCCTGAAAGGTTACTAAGAGTAGGCCAATCATTGATGGTTACAAACAGCAATGCTCGCAGGTCAAATTCCTGCTGTTTGTGCTCATCCCACAGACGTACACCTTCTATACTCCACAGCTGTAAAAGTTCTTCAACCAATGGCCTTAGGTACACATCAATGTCGTTGCCGGGTTGCTTGCGGCCTTGGATGAGCACTGGCATCATAATGAACTTCCGCTTCATGCACAACCAAGGAGGAAGGTTATAGATACATAGAGTCACAGGCCAGGTGCTATGATTGCTGCTCTGCTCCCCAAAAGGATTAATGGCATCTGCACTTAAACCAAACCATACGTTCCTTGCATCATCTGCAAAGTCCTTCCAGTTTCTCTCGATTTTTCTCCACTGCGATCCGTCAGCGGGTACTCTCAACTTCCCGTCTTTCTTACGGTCTTCTTTGTGCCATCGCATCAACTTGGCATGCTCTTTGTTTTGGAACAAACGTTTCAACCGTGGTATTATAGGAGCATACCACATCACCTTGGCAGGAATCTTCTTCCTGGGGCGCTCGCCCTCAACATCACCAGGGTCATCGCGGCTGATCTTATAGCGCAATGCACCGCATACTGGGCATGCATTCAAATCCTCGTACTCACCGCGGTAGAGGATGCAGTCATTAGGGCAGGCATGTATCTTCTGCACCTCTAATCCTAGAGGGCAGACAGCCTTCTTTGCTTCGTACGTACTATCGGGCAATTCGTTGTCCTTTGGAAGAATCTTCTTTAACATTATCAGCAACTTTTCAAATCCCTTGTCAGATACACGATTCTCTGCCTTCCATTGCAGCAATTCCAGTGTGGTACCCAGCTTTTTCTTGTCATCTTCGCAATTTGGGTACAACAATTTCTTGTGATCCTCTAACATGCGCTGCAACTTCAGCTTCTCCTTTTCACTTGCGCAGTTTCTCTTCGCATTGGCAATGGCCCGACCAAGATGATCAGCGGGCTCATCTGATGCCTCTTCTTCAGCTTCTTCCCCCATTGCCGGCTCAGCTTCTTTCCCCATTGTTGTACCATCGTATTCATGGAACCCATGGCCAGGATAGCTGTCATCATCCTCTTCTTCTTCATTCTCTTCCATTAGGACCCCTCTTTCTCCGTGCTTGGTCCAACAGTTATAGCCGGACATGAAACCGGACGTAAACAGGTGGACGTGAATGGTTCTTGAGTTAGAGTAATTGTGATCATTCTTACAGACAGCACATGGACAACACAGAAAACCATCCGCCCGCTTGTTTGCCTCAGCCGCAACCAGAAAAGTATGCACGCTATTAATGAACTGGGGAGAGCATCGGTCATCGTACATCCATTGCCGGCTCATCTTCATTACACAACACCGAAAAGACAAAATTAATACAAGTTCATACATATAGTTCATACACACTTATTCTCATAAAACAACATACAAACTCTCTAGCTAAAGCATTTAAATGCAACAACAAATGCGATCAAGATCGCAACTAAGGTAACAATTGATCCAACAGCATAGTGATACCAAGCCTCTTGATTAACGGCATATTTTTTAAATTTTCTAATCTTCAAGCGCATTGCATCCATCTTGATCTTGTGATCATCGACGACATCGGCAACATACAACTCCAGTTTCATCTTCTCTTCTTCAATTCTTTTCAATTTTTCTTTCAAATACTCGTTTTATTTTTCAACTAAATTTAACTTCTCGACAAGAGGGTCGTTTGCAATTTCCGGTTCACATACCTCCTAGATAAAAATATCTATGTCAACCTGATGGGCATAATTGTTATAAACACGAAATGCAACAAATAGTTTTAAAAGAGAATATACCACATCCGAATCATAAATCGGACGAGGGCCGACGGGGACGGATATCAAAGTCATGGCACTATGTATAACAAACAATCATACAAGTAAGAAAATTATACAAGTAACTATCTAAATCATACAAATAAGATTTTTTTTTATAAAAAGGATAAAAACAAGAGGCTCACCAAGTTGGTGCCAGCGACGGGACGGTGCGGGCGATCGATGGTGCTTAGGACGGGGACGGGAAGGCACTAAGTAAACCACACCTACATATGCAAATTAAGAAGTTAATTTGAGCTCAAATTGCATATAAATCAAATAAACTACCACATATAATTACTCCCAAACTAAAACCCACAAATCACTATACTTATAGAGCATTGCAAGAGCTAATCTAGCAATGAGAGATGAAAGGACAAAGTTGCTGACCTTTGTGAACACTTGGATGGATGGGGTGCCTTCAAATCTTGACAAATTTTGGCAAAAATGGAGGTGAGCTCGAGCAAGAGGGGAAGAAAATAGAGTGGAGGGGAAAAACAGAGAGCTTTGGCTCGGGCTGGACGAAGCACTATATATAGTGGTACCTTTAGTCTCGGTTGGTTATACAAACCGGGACTAAAGGCGCACCTCTAGTACCGGTTCGTGATACGAACCGGTACTAAATGTGCTAGTGGGGGCCCATGCCTGACACAAGCCTGCCGCCACCCCTTTAGTCCCGGTTTGTGACACGAACCGGGACTAAAATCACGCCACGAACCGGTACTAATGCTGCCCGCCCCCTAGCCGTTGGAACCGGGACTAATGGTCACATTAGTACCGGGCCGTTATCAAACCGGCACTAATGGGGCTCACGTAAGGTCCTTTTTCTACTAGTGCTTGATCCATATGATTGGTCGGCTGGTGCCGAGACAAAGAAGAAGGTGGGGAGGAGAAAGTTTCAATTTGAGGGAGGACGAATTGTTGTGTGATACTTGGTTGGCCAATAGCGTCGATCTGTTTCAAGTCACGGAGCAAAGAAGCTCAACCTTTTGGGTCCAGTGTTTATACTTGGTTCCATGAGCACAAGATTTGATCCCTACTGCACGGAATCAATCTGAGATCGTATGCTGAAGTCGCTCACCCAAGAGTCTATGAGCAAGTATTGTGGCCATCTCAATACACTCATAAATCGGTCGAGTGGGGGTGCAAATTTCTAAGTAAGTAATTTTTTCTATGTGTTGGTCAGTTTGCCGAATATGCTCTATGTGTTGGTGAAAGGATCTAGATGATGACTAGATGGGGGGTGAATAGGCGTTTTAAAACTTTTACGGATTTGGCTTTATCCTAATGCGGAATTAAACTAAACGGATACTTTTCAAGCACAAATCCTAAATATGCTAGGCTCGACTAAGTGCACCAACAACCTATGCTAAACAAGATAGGCACTTAAGGAAACTGGCAAGCACAAACTATATCACAAGATATAGAAATGTAGGAACAACTAAGCAATTCAACTAGCACAAGATATATCAATATGAGCAAGTATGAATTGTGGAAAGTAAAGGGTGTGGGTATGAGATAACCACAAGTGAGTTGGGGACGTGGATTTATCTCGAAGTTCACACTCGTGAGAGTGCTAATCTCCGTTGGAGCGGTGCCGAAGCCAAAGCTCCAGGGCGTCACCAAGTGACTCACCGTATTCTGCCTTTCGAGTCACCCCCAACGGATGAGCCTCGATTCGCTCGGGGTTGGTCTTGAAGGCGACCACCACACCTTTACAAACTTCTCCGGAGCACACCACAAGCAAGGAAGCTTCCGGAGGAACCTTGACCACCTAGGCCACTTCACACCCTTCCCTGGAGCACACCACAAGAGGAAGCTTCCGGGGGGACCTCGGCCACCTAGGCCTCTTCACAATCTTCTCAAGAATATCACCAAACCGTCTAGGAGGCGGAAACCTCCAAGAGTAATAAACTCACGGGCTCTCACTCGAACAAATCGATGTGGGGAGCTCAAACCAATGCAACAAATGCAATGCAAGGTCAAACAACAAATGCTCAACTCACTCTCTCAATCTCACAAGATGCACTCTCGAACGTAGGAGATTGAAGAGAGGGGATGCAATGGATAAAATCAACTAATGACTCAAAGATGCATCCACAAATCCCCCTTCACATAGAGGGGAGATAGGAGTTTGGGAGAGGTGGTAAGAGCCTCAAAATGATGTTGAGAATGTGTGTCAACAGCCCCACAACCGGTGGGAGGAAGGAGCCCTTAAATAGCCAAACTCAGAAACTAGCCGTTGGGGCTCAACGGGCAGTTTCTGGACACCCCGTGCCCACGGGGGTTGAGACCCCGTGCCCACGGGGTCCCGTGCATACGGTACAGGCCTGTGGACATGGGGGCCCCATGCACACGGGGTCAAGACCCCGTGCAGACGGGATACCCAGAATCAGCCTGCAGCAGCCCACTGAAACAATGAAAACATTGGCATACGGACTCCGAATTCGATGATCTTGGGCTCGTTTTGAAGCTATGGAAAAGCCCAAGGTCCTCACATAGAGAACCACCCAAGATCAACAAGAAAGAATGATGCAAATTATGCAAAGGTTTGACACTAGTAGAAAACAGGGCTTTGGTCAAGCCCTGAAAAGCCCATTAATCCCGGTTCACTCACGAACCGGGACCAATGGGGGCATTGGTCCATGTTCGTGAGGCCAGGGCGCCGGCCGGGCATCGTGGGCCATTTGTCCCGGTTCGTCTGACCCCTTTGGTCCTGGTTCCAGACACGAACCGGGACCAATGGGCCTCGCTCCTGGCCCACAACCATTGGTCCCGGTTTGTGGCAGGAACCGGGACCAAATGATGTCCTTTAGTCGCTGCCCGCGAGGCCTATATATACCCCCCTGCCCGCGAGGAGAGCAGTGCACTGCTCTGTTTTTTTGGCCGGCCATGGGAGAGCTTTGTGGTGCTCTAGCTCACCTCCTATGCAGATGAGGTGTTCGATGAAATGCTCGAGCCACACTTAAGCTTTCTCCTCTCGAAGCTCCTTGTCCAAGCTCCATTTTCCTCAAGATTTGTCTAGGTTTGGCGGTCCGTCCTGTCCCGTCCCCGTCCTCACCGTCGTCGATCGCCGGCGCCCATCTCGGCGCCGGCACCACCGTGGTTAGCCTCTTCTTCTTATCTTCTTTCTAAAAGAAAAAAGTTCTTACTTGTATGATTTAGATAGATACTTGTGTAATTTTCTTTCTTTTATTATTGTTTGTTATTATATAGTGCGATGGTTTTGGTATCCGCCTCCGTCGGCCCTCGTCCTGTCTATGATTCGTATGTGGTATATATTATCTTTTATAACTATTTGTTTTATTTAGTGTTTATGACAATTATGCCGACCAACGTGACATAGATTTTTTAATCTAGGAGGTATGTGAACCGGAAATTCCAACCGACATAGAAATTCTTGTCGAGAAGTTAAATTTGGTTGAAAAAGAAAACAATTACTTGAAAGAAAAATTACAAAGACTTGAAGAGGAGATGATGAAGTTGGAGTTGCATGCTGCCGATGTCGTCGACGATCACAAGATCAAGATGGATGCAATGCGCTTGAAGATTAGAAAGATTAGAAAATATGCCATTCATACTGAGGCTTGGTATCATTATGCCGTTGGATCAATTGGTACCTTAGTTGCGGTTATGATCGCATTTGTTGTTGCATATAATTTTTTTACATAGTTTCAATGTATGTTTTAATTAGATGCTCTAGAGAGTTATATGTTGTTCAATAATGAGAACTATATAACGCACGCAGATGCACCGGCAATGGATGTACGGTGACCGACGCACCTCCGAGTATATTAAGGGCCTGCATAATTTTCTCGAAGCAGCTGAGGCAAACAAGCAGAATGGTTTTATGCACTGTCCATGTACTGTCTGTGAGAATACGAAGGCTTTCTCCAACTCTAAAACCCTTCACTTCCACCTGCTTGAGAAGGGTTTTATGCCACACTATAATATTTGGACCAAGCACGGAGAAAGAGGGGTTATGATGGAAGACAACGAAGAAGAAGAGGATGATGACAACTACCCGCCCCTTGAATACGGTGATGCTGCAATGGGGGAAGCTGAAGATCAAGAGGAACCAGACGATGTGCCCAATGATGATCTTCGCCGGGTCATTGTTGATGCACAGAGAGAATGTGAAAGTGAAAGGGAGAAGTTGAAGTTCGATCACATGTTAGAGGATCACAGAAAAGGGTTGTACCCAAATTGCGAAGATGACAACAGAAAGCTCGGTACCACACTGGAATTGCTGCAATGGAAGGCAGACAATGGTGTATCTGACAAGGGATTTAGTTCGCTACTGAAAATAATGAAGAAGAAGCTTCCAAAGGATAACGAATTGCCCGGTAGTACATACGAAGCAAAGAAGGTTCTATGCCCTCTAGGATTGGAGGTGCAGAACATACATGCATGCCCTAATGACTGCATCCTCTACCGCGGTGCGTACGAGGATTTGAACGCATGCCCGGTATGCGGTGCATTGCGGTATAAGATCAGAAGAGATGACCCTGGTGATGTTGAGGGCCAACGCACCGGGAAGAGGGTTCCTGCCAAGGTGATGTGGTATGCTCCTATAATACCACGGTTGAAACGTCTGTTCAGAAACAAAAAGCATGCCGAGTTGATGCAATGGCACATAAAAGACCGTAAGAAAGACGGGAAGTTGAGAGCACCCGCTGACGGGTCGCAGTGGAAAAAGATCGAGAGAAAGTGGAGCGACTTTACAGGTGACCCGAGGAACGTATGGTTTGGTTTAAGTGCAGATGGCGTTAATCCTTTTGGGGAGCAGAGCAGCAAGCATAGCACATGGCCTGTGACTCTATGTATGTATAACCTTCCTCCTTGGTTGTGCATGAAGCGGAAGTTCATTATGATGCCAGTGCTCATCCAAGGCCCTAAGCAACCCGGCAATGACATTGATGTGTACCTAAGGCCATTAGTTGATGAACTTTTACAACTATGGAATGGAAGAGGTGTACGTGTGTGGGATGAGAACGAACAGGAGGAATTTGACCTACATGCGTTGCTGTTTATAACCATCAACGATTGGCCTGCTCTCAGTAACCTTTCAGGACAGACAAACAAGGGATACCACACATGCACACACTGTTTAGCTGACACCGACAGTATATATTTGGACAAATGCAGGAAGAATGTGTACCTGGGGCATCGTCGATTTCTTCCGACCAACCATCAATGTCGAAAAAAAGGAAAGCATTTCAAAGGTGAGGTAGATCACCGGAAGAAGCCCGCCCTCCGTACTGGTGATCACATACTTGATATGGTCAATGATTTACAAGTAATATTTGGAAAGGGTCGTGGCGGACTATCTGTTCTGACTGACGATGCGGGACGCGCACCCATGTGGTAGAACAAATCTATATTTTGGGACCTACCCTATTGGAAAGACCTAGAGGTCCGCTCTGCAATCGACGTGATGCACGTGACGAAGAATCTTTGCGTGAACCTGCTAGGCTTCTTGGGAGTGTATGGGAAGACAAAAGATACACCGGAGGCACGGGAGGAACAGCAACGTGTGCATGAAAAACACGGCATGCATCCAAAGCAGTATGAAGGTCCTGCCAGCTACACTCTTACCAAAGAAGAGAAGGAAATCTTCTTTCAATGCCTGCTCAGTATGAAGGTCCCGTCTGGCTTCTCGTCGAATATAAAGGGAATAATAAATATGGCAGAGAAAAAGTTTCAGAACCTAAAGTCTCATGACTGCCACGTGATTATGACACAACTGCTTCCGGTTGCATTGAGGGGGCTTCTACCGGAAAATGTTCGATTAGCCATTGTGAAGCTATGTGCATTCCTCAATGCAATCTCTCAGAAGGTGATCGATCCAGAAATCCTGCCAAGGTTAAGGAGTGATTTGGTGCAATGTCTTGTTAGTTTCGAGCTGGTGTTCCCACCGTCCTTCTTCAATATCATGACGCTCGTCCTAGTTCATCTAGTCGACGAGATTGTCGTTCTGGGCCCTATATTTCTACACAATATGTTCCCCTTTGAGAGGTTCATGGGAGTCTTAAAGCAATATGTTCGTAACCGCGCTAGGCCAGAAGCAAGCATCTCCATGGGCCATCAAACAGAGGATGTCATTGGGTTTTGTGTTGACTTCATTCCTGACCTTAAGAAGATTGGTCTCCCTCAATCGCGGTATGAGGGGAGACTGACTGGAAAAGGCACGCTAGGAGCGGACTCAATAATATGTAGGGACGGGCATTCTTGGTCTCAAGCACACTACACAGTTCTACAGAATTCCACCTTGGTGACCCCTATATGTCGATGAACACAGGAATATTCTGCGCTCCAAACACCCGGAGCAGTGTGACGACTGGATTACATATGAACACATCAGGACTTTCGGCAGTTGGTTGCAAACACGTCTCATGGGTGACAACGCTGTTTCTGATGAGTTGTACTCGTTGGCCAGGGGACCATCTTCGACTGTATTGACTTACAAAGGGTACGAGATAAATGGGAATACATTTTACACGATCGCCCAAGATGAAAAGAGCACCAACCAAAACAGCGGTGTCCACTTCGATGCAGCAACCAATAGGGGAAAGGACACATATTATGGTTACATAGTGGACATATGGGAACTTGACTATGGACATGATTTCAAGGTCCCTTTGTTTCAGTGCAAATGGGTCAATCTGTCAGGAGGCGGGGTACAGGAAGACCCACAGTACGGAATGACAACAGTGGATCTAAACAATCTTGGGTACACAGACGAACCATTCGTCCTAGCCAATGATGTGGCGCAGGTTTTCTATGTGAAGGACATGTCTACCAAACCGAGAAAAAGAAAAGATAAGGAAGCGAATACATCATACGATGAGCCAAAGCGCCACATAGTTCTTTCAGAAAAAAGAGACATCGTGGGATTGGAGGGCAAGACAGACATGTCTGAAGATTATGAAAAGTTTCATGAAATTCCTCCCTTCAAAGTCAAGGCTGACCAAAGCACCCTGTTAAACGATGAAGATTATCCATGGTTACGGCGCAATAAGCAAAGGACACAAGCGAAGAAAAAGTGAAGACTTTCTCTCCACAACAAGTATGATGATGCCTTTGATCTAGAATATCACTGAAGTTACATGTGAAGAAATGAAATGCCTTTTGTAACAGATGAGTTTTCGTATGAAACCCTGATACTTCGAAAGAGATTGTCCGTTTTGTACACGAAGTGCATCTAGTTTTTGCCGTAACCCTCTCAACTTTTTAGCACATGCTATTTGGGTGAAATGATGATACCATGCCAACTTTCAACCTTTTCAGAGTTCATTTGTAGTGCTTTTCAATTTCATGGTCATTTAGCTCAAAAAAATCAGTAAATGCATGAAAAATACCAAATGAAGTCAGAAAGGGTTGAAAATTGATGATGTGGCTTTGAATGGTTCATTTTGAACACACAAAAAGTCTGGAGTTCAAATAAGTTCAAAAAAATGAAATACCTTTGTAACAGATGAGTTTTCGTCCAAAACCCTCATACTTCGAAAGAGATTGTCCGTTTTGTACACGAAGTGCATCTAGTTTTTGCCGTAACCCTCTCAACATTTTAGCACATGCTATTTGGGTGAAATGATGATACCATGCCAACTTTCAACCTTTTCAGAGTTCATTTGTAGTGTTTTTCAATTTCAGGGTCATTTAGCTCAAAGAATGAACTAATAGCAAAAAGAATGAACTAGAAAACTTTTATGAAACTCTAATAGCAAAAAGAATGAACTAAAAATATTCTGTTATGATCAACTAAAACAAAACTATAATATTCTTCAATAGCAAAAAGAATCAACTAAAAAGCTTTTATAAAACTATAATAGCAAAAGGAATCAACTAAAAAGCTTTTATAAACCTCTAGTATTTTTGAAAATAAAATTATATAAAATTTATGCAACTAAAATTATCAAAGAATTTTTTGTTCAAAACATTAATAGCAAAAATAATTTTCATAAAGAAATTTTTTGTTAGAAACTTTAATAGCAAACTAAAATAACAAAATCTGTTTTTGATTAAAACAGACATTTAAAATAACCTAAAACTTACCAAATTGAATATAATGATAAAACACAGTAATATTAAATAGCATGAAAAAGAATCACTCAAAAATCTATTTTTTTAGTAAAGTTATTCACAAACTAGTGATTCTCACATATTTCAAAAAATTCTAATTTAAACTATTCAAATTTGAAAACTAAAGGCACTAATAGAAAGTTTATAATTTTTGTGACCTAAAAGCAAAAATAATCACTGAAAAATAGTAAGTAGGAACAAAATAAAATAAATAAAGCAAAAAACAAAACAAAAAACTGGATTTTTTAAAAAAAATGCCACCTACTGGGCTGCCACGGCCTGAATACGACTTGAAACCCAACCAGCTTGTTGGGCCAGGATTCAGGCCCGCAGAAGGCCCAATAGGCCCACAGGCAGTGACAGATTAGGCCCGGAGGCCTGCAGTTGAGAGGAGCTCGAGAGGGTATGCGCAGCAGTGCTTATAAACCACTCTCGAGCTCTCTCGGCTAGTGAGGTGGGACTAAAAATTTGGCCCTGGGCAGCACCACCCTTTGGTCCCGGTTGGTGCCACCAACCGGGACCAATGCCCCCCTTTGGTCCCGGTTTGTGCCACCAACCGGGACCAATGCCCCCTTTGGTCCCGGTTGGTGCCACCAACCGGGACCAAAGGTCCCTGTTTCCCGCCCTTTGGGCTGACGAAAAGAGACCTTTGGTCCCGGTTGGTGCCATTGGGCCCGGTTGGTGCCACCAACCGGGACTAAAGGCTTTGCTATATAAGCCAACACTTAGGAATTTTTCCCCAAATTCTCACATCGCCCCCGACGCCGCCCGGCTGCTCCTCGTCGCTGTCGCCGTCGCCGCCCGCTCCTCGTCGCCGTCGCCCTCTCCCATCGTCGCTGTCGCCGTCGCCGCCCAGCCCCGTCGCCACCCGCTCGTCGTCACCGCGCCTCCTCGTCGCCGTCACCCTCTCCCATCGCCGCCCCCAGTGAGCACCCCGCCTTCCCCCGAGCCCTCGCCGTCGCGCCCTCCTCCCCGTCTCCGCGCGCGTGCCCCCCCCGAGCCCGCCGTCCTCGTCGCCGGCCTCAAGCCATCGCCACGCCCCCCAGTGAGCCCCCCTTCCCATGGTCCCCTGCTCCCCGTCGCCGCGTGCCCCCGAGCACACCTTGCTCTGCCACTGCTCCATGGTCGCCGGCAGCCCCCGTTGCTATGTTTTTTTATGAGATGTATATTTTCATGTGGAGATAGATGATGATGTTGATAGATAGATAAATGATTTTGTTGATATATATATATAGTTCATTATGTTAGATAATTTGATGAAATGATGATATATATATAGATGATATGATGATATATATATATGATGCTCTGTTGGAAACAATTAATTTTTCTGTTGTAGATATGATGATATATATATATATATATGATATGATGATATATATATATATAGATGAGATGTATGTTCATGTGGAGATGAGATAGATAGATAAATGGTCATGTGGAGATGAGATGTATGTTCATGTAGAGATGAGATAGATGTATGTCCTCGTCGCCGGCCTCGTCGGACATGACATGAGGGGTGAGCGTCGTTGTCGTCTACCCCCTCCCCGATAACTTCAACATGAGGGGGGACGTCGGACATGACATGAGGGGTGAGCGTCGTTGTCGTCTACCCCCTCCCCGATAACTTCGACATGAGGGGGGACGTCGGACATGACATGAGGGGTGAGCGTCGTTGTCGTCTACCCCCTCCCCGATAACTTCGACATGAGGGGGGACGTCGGACATGACATGAGGGGTGAGCGTCGTTGTCGTCTACCCCCTCCCCGATAACTTCGACATGAGGGGGGACGTCGGACATGACATGAGGGGTGAGCGTCATTGTCGTCTACCCCCTCCCCGATAGCTTCGACATGAGGGGGGACGTCGGACATGACATGAGGGGTGAGCGTCGTTGTCGTCTACCCCCTCCCCGATAACTTCGACATGAGGGGGGACGTCGGACATGCATGAGTGAGAGAGGCGGTCCGCTCGCCCGACCAACTATCGAGGCCACCCAAACCCTAGAAGAAAGAGCGTCATTGTCGATCCACCCCGTCCCCGATAACTTCGACATGAGGGGGGACGTCGGACATGTCATGTGAATTTTTTTTTGTTCATATATAGAAAACTCCGGTAACATAGATTTATCAAGAATGCCCCCATTATGGATGTGCACAAGTTACTTCCGGCTAATGATGAAGCCTTGGTTTTCTTGAATCCTTTGACACTAGACAACGTGACATATAGAAGGGTAGATGAGATCAGGAAAAATATGGACCATTTTCTGCACATTCAGAATCGCGCCATTTTGTTAATTAAATCCCTTAAAGGTTAAGAGAATCCCTTGTTTGACATTCATGAGAGAGGCAGTCCGGACGTCGGACATTCATGAGAGAGGCGGTCCGGATGTCGGACATTCATGTTTGTATATTAATTGCCATGTTGTAATATTTGCAGAAACTATGGATCAAAGAGACTTGGAACAAGAACAGTTATTGGGGGACATAATCCACGGCGGACATGATGTCTTGTCGTTTCTCAACGACACCGATGGTCTGGAAGGAGAGGATGACTGCTCCGGTGATCGAACAATGGAGGAGGAAGGACATGATCATGATGGCTCCGGTGACCGAATGCCGGAGGAAGAAGGAGACCATGATGACGGCTCCAGTGACCGAACGGAGGAGGGAGCTGTTGCAAAGTCCGGCGAGGTATATATATTAATTAAGCCTGTGCTGACTAGCTAATTGATGCATTAATTGTTTTGGTATGTACATAGATTAACTCTTCTTTCTTCTTTTATAGCCCTCCGGATCGAGCCAAACTTCGGTAACGAGACGAGGCCCGAAGAAGAAGTTGCGCAAGGATGAATGGTTCACGATCACAGCACTCGCGGACGATGGCCTACCGATTGAACCCAAGCGGACCAAGGACGCATTTGCTGCTCAGTGCGGAGTTATTGTTAGGGACAACATCCCGATCAGCATCAAGCAATGGAATAAGCCTAAAGACGACGCCCATGAAGGTGATTATGTCACCGATAGACAGAAAGATGATCTTTGGACCGTGCTGAAGGCAAATTTCACCCTACCGCCAGAGGAGGATCTGAACAAGCCAGTTATAGAGCCACTGGTCAAGGCGTGTGCTCTTAAGAAGATGGTAGATCTATTCAGGAGGTGGAAGAATGAGTTGAAATCAAAGTTTGTCGACAAAGGGAAGACTCCAGAATTCACCGGCCGATTTGAGAAGATAAGAGATCACTGGCCCGCATTTGTGGCCTACAAGACATCGGACAAGAGTAAGAAACTGTCAGAGACAAACAAGAACAATGCTACAAAGAAGCAGTATCACCATCACACGGGGTCAGGTGGCTACCTCAAAGCCCGGCCGTTGTGGGACAAAGCTGAGAATGACCTGATTGCTAAAGGGGTCGTACCACAGACATTGAACTGGCCAGACCGTTCAAGGACTTGGTTCTTCGGAGTTGGGGAAACTTTGGACCCTGAAACAGGGAAATGCCGTTGGACGGACGAGCAACTTGCAATACCCGTCACGAAGCTTCAGGAGTATATCACCGCAGCGCAGGAAGGGACGTTCATTCCCGACAGAGAGAAGGACGAGCTGGCTGAGGCCCTAGGGAATGCTGAGCACCCTGGACGAACACGAGGCACACCAGGCTCTGTTCCGTGGAAGGTTGGGTTTCCCGATGCAGGCGGTTATAGAAGCCGGGAGAGAAAGAGGAAAGCGGAGCTGAGCAAAATTCAGAAGCTCAATGCAAGACTACAAAAGCTAGAGGAAGCTGAGAGCCAGCGAGCTGCCGGCCAACCATCTCAGCGGCACGAAGCTACCCCAGAAGCTACCCCGCCATCTCAGCGGAGAAGCAGCGTCGCTTCCACGGAGCCCGTTCAGCCTGACTTCACGTCTCCTAGCTACCCCGTGGATACTATCACGGAGGCTCAACATTGCGAGCTTATGACGAAATACCGGAACCTCACTTTCAAGGCGGCTGTCGGCTCCATTGCACCTCCTCAACCCAACGGAACTTTTCACTGCCGTCCGATTCCACATGGCTATGCTGTTGTGATGGTGGATGAAGTAATGGAGGGATTTGAGGAGCTCGAGCTTGACCACTCTACAGGTGAAGGGGAGAATCGGCTGGTTCGTGCCCTGAGGAGTACATGTCTATGGCAGAAGGAGTACATCAAGCTTCCAAACTGGACGCCTCCGCCTCCTCCTCCTCCTCCGGCGAGTCAGGGCACTCCGCCTCCTCCTCCTCCTCCTCCTCCTCCTCCTCCGGCGAGTGATCAGGGCACCCCACCTCCTTCTCCGGCTCCTCCGACGCGTGAGGGCACTCCGCCTCCTCCTTCGCCTACTCCGGCGCGTCGGAGCAGTCCGCCTCCTCCTCCACCTCATTGGCAACGGCGGAAGACAGACGCCGCTGCTCCGGCTCCTCTGGCGCGTCGGAGCACTCCGCCTCCTTCTCCGCCTCGTAAGCAACGACGGAAGAGAGACGCCGCCGCTCCGGCGGCTAGCAGTACAAGCAGAGGCGGGAGGGAATACTGATACGGTCCATCTCTCAAGCCTCTGGAAAAGTTACCATATGAGAGGACCGAGTCTAAAAACGAGGAGATATGTCAGGCCCAATTGAGGGCCCATTTTGCAAAGAAAACTCCACCTCCGAAGGAGAAGCTAGATCCGGTGAAAGTGAAGCGCACTATCGATGCCCTGAAGCGACCACCACCGCCTCCGCCGGATTCCAACTTTGTCTGCTGTGTTAAAAAGACATATCAAGATGCGCGGCAGTCGGGAAGTACTTCCAGTGATGCAAGGTTAGCAAAACGAAGAAGTGGGAAAACAATTCCCCAGCTCGGCGAACAGGCGAACCAATCGTGCCCCCCGCTCAAGGTGTCTAGCGATATCGTCGCTAATCATCCGGGGATGGTGCCCGGTACCAATCCTGGTGATTACCTGAGCGATGATGTACAGTTTGAGCCGTTGGAGGTGGACGAATTCAGTTACCGGTACGGGCGGCCTCTCGTCAAACCTGATCATCCTCCTCTAACAACGATGATGCAAAGATTCCATGATTGGTACATGAAAACCTGCAGCGAGTCTGGTAGGGATACTTTGACGCTGAGAATTAAAGAGGAGCACGACCTCGTTGGAGTGGATCAGTTGTCTGTTGAATTTGATGAGATATTCCAGTTATACAATCAAAAGGCCATCGACAAAACAATCTTGACTTGCTACTGTCTGTAAGTACTACTTCTGTAATTAAGTCTCTCTATATATATAGCTCAGCTCTTTCATTGCATGTATATATAATTATCCTCACTATATTATGCAGATTGAAGATCGTCGAATGCAGAAAAGCACAAATCTATGACATTGGGTTCATTAACCCAAATATCATACATGAGTTTACGGTTAAAAACAATGTCACACAAACCGAGGACAACTTGCTACAATCGTTGCTTAAAAATCAAAACAAAGAGACAATACTCTTTCCTTACAACTTCAAGTGAGTGTTACTGTCTTGTGCATATTTGGTTTCCCTTATTACTCGAGGTTATAGTAATGTAATTGATGAGTTATGCATGGGTGCGCAGGTTCCACTTTATTCTGCTAGAGATTAAGCTTGAGCGGGGAGTAGTAATCGTCTTAGACTCGAACCGAAAAGATCCCCAGGAATATGCGGACATGACTGAAATGCTCTAGAAGTAAGTTCAATCGATCATTATCGCATCATATCGGCAACTTTGTTCATTTCCTGATATCAAGTAATTATTTTCTTTGTCTGGCAGGGTTTGGAAAGAGTTCACCGCAATTGTTCCGGCACTACCGAGGGAGCTGCGATTTACACACCCGAAAGTAAGTACTCCTAGCTAGTTCCGCGCATCTCCCATTGATTCTAGTTTCATCAATACCATTTATCATGCTTGATTATCTGTTTGATTGAACTCTATTTCTCGTAAAGTGCTTGTGGTAGGAAACCAGGAATGATTTTTGTGGATACTACGTTTGCGAGTTCATCTACAACGCGACGACCCCTAAGCGGGGCTACTCTGAAAAACAATTTCAAGTGCGTAAGCAATAATATTCACAATTTTATTTTATTACCATGATTTGTGTTGAGTTTCATTCATATATATGTATTGACCCCCTTCTTCAAATTAGATGTGGCAAATGTGGGATGAACTCCTACCACATGATCGCATACGAGCAATTCAAGAGGAATTGGCGGGATTCTTTCTTGACCACGTCATAAATAAAGCCGGAGAATACCATCTGGAATTTGATATTAGATGTTAGGGATTGTAAGAGATCTTATATTGTATATATGTAGCTAGTAGCGTCGGATAGATATACGAAAACTTGTTGTTCGACCAATCTCTCGGAGAAAGAGAGGTCGATCACTTCTCTCTGTATATGTTCATGACGATCTTGTGTAGTTAATGGTTCCTTCATTTGCTTACTAGCTAGCGTGTCGAGTTCTCTCTATAGTAGCTACCGTCGACCAAGCACGGA
This sequence comes from Elymus sibiricus, assembly GCA_039707655.1. NCBI lineage: Eukaryota > Viridiplantae > Streptophyta > Magnoliopsida > Poales > Poaceae > Elymus > Elymus sibiricus. The sequence continues at coordinate 429,351,907 of CM077676.1, forward strand.
GAAAGATAGGACACTTCTCTCTATTAGCTAGCTAACACAATATGAAACCCCTAAATTAACCCTCCAAAACCCCCTAAACCCCCCCTTTAAAAAAAAACCAAAAACCCCAGCTCCTGCCAGATGCTGACGCGTGGATGCCTTTTGGTCCCGGTTGGTGTTACCAACCGGGACTAAAGGTCCTCCTTCCTGGGCTCCCCGCAGCGGCCATGTGGAGGGCCTTTGGTCCCAGTTCATAAGCAAACCGGGACTAAAGGTTTTGGGCTTTAGTCCCGACCCTTTAGTCCCGGTTCTAGAACCGGGACAAATGGGCCTCTGGAACCGGGACAAATGGCCCTTTTTCTACTAGTGTGAGCTCTCTACATGCGACGTGATCAAGCTACTCGTCCGAAAGTCCCTCTTGATAGTACGGCTGTCAAACCTATAATCCTGTCTCCCACCAAGCACTATGAGACCGGCAAAACTAGGAAAACCTAGCTAAGTTATACCTTTGCCTTGCATATTCAACTTGAGCTTGATGATGACTTTAATGCTTGCCTCAAGTTGGAATCCCTTTCTTGTCCACAACCACATGGTGAAGATACTCGAATTGCTTCCTCATAATGCAATGAGGGAAGCATAAAATTTAGCTCATCTTCACATGCACATTATCATGATGTGGACCGAAAGCTTCAAAGCATATAACCTCCGGCTTCTCATCTTGCACTTGGACTCCTCGAACCCGATGACCATCACCACTTGATGTCATCCACACATTGGCTACTTGAAATCTTTCCTTTTGATGCAAACCCATGAGAAACACCTGACCCACATAGACATAACAAACACATAGCATGGGTTAGGTAACAAAACACAATTCATAACTACTTACCATACCACTAGATCACTTGATCCCATGTGGTACAATGTTTGCGCTTTGTGAGTTGACCATCTAGATATAAACTTCGAGGTTCATCTTGATCAACCAACATCTTTACTTCATGCTCCATCTTGGTTTCTTGAAAGCCACAATGATCTCTTCATTTCCCTTCATTGCTTCAAGACTATATCACCAAAGGCTCTTTCATGACCATATCAAGTTCCACTATGAATATCATCTTGGTCACCACTTGCCCTTCTAAAAAATCCATCACAAGCTCTTGAGAGGCACAATGAATTCTTCACGTTAGTTGCTTGCTTCAAGACTTGATCAACCAAAACCCAACATGAGCTCACCATGATCTTGTCTTGAAACCATAACTTGAATTCTTCTCTTTGATTATTCTCTCAAGCCCTTGATCCTTAAAAGCCCAAATATGTCAATCTTTGAGATCCTCCAATGAACTCCACCATGAACATAATTAGATTAGGCATTGAAATCAATCTTGATGGCTTCAATAGAAATCCCCGAAGACCAACTTGAAACCTCACTGGACATGGGATCTCGAAAGCCAAAAACCTAGGCCCCGTTAACACGGGGTATCCAGAGAGTTGACACTCGACCCCGTGCGCACGGTACAAGCCCGTGAGCACGGGGTATCCAGAGAAGGATACCATAAGGACTTCTTCGGATGCTTTGATGACATTCTTCACAAAACAACCCAATACACTTCAAGCATCACTATGGAACATATCTTCATATAAGATTCAATGCACTTGATGCTCCATAGGAATTGTCATTTAATACCAAAGCTTAGAGCAAATATATCTTCGTATATATGGACTTCATCCATGATTCCATCCAATATCCTTGAGGCACCATCTATGGACAAAACCTTCAAATATATCTCACTGAAAACATTAGTCCATAGAGATTGTCATTAATTACCAAGACCACACTTAGGGGCTACATGCCCTTTCAGTTGGTCATTTGAACATCCGTCTTTTTTGGTTGCGAAGATTGCATATGTAGGCACTTTTATTTGCTCATCAAAATGCTATTTTGATCAACATTTGCACTTCAACTGTATCCAGATGGGGCTGGACCTAGGATGAACGTTTTGGGCATGCGATTGGATGGCCGACTCCTGTATCTGTGTCTGTGGACGCGTCCTTAGATGAATAGTGGTCTGATTTGCGAGACGGCGTTGAATATGCCCTTATATTAAACTCTTGCTTGGTGTACACCCATCAGGAAAAGCGATCTTTGTGGAGCTCCTCCCTCGGGCACTCAGCAAAGCCTTTGCTGAGAGTTATATGCGTACGTACTCAGCGAAATAAAGGGAACCGACGGTGAGCAGACGTAAGCCACACCTTCCATGTGTCCGCATGGGTTGCCGAGTGTCTGTTTTATGAACCCGACAAAGGTTTTTAACTATACAAAAATGGAACGTTGCGTCGTCGCTTTCCACCATCGCCTTTTCGGATCCGCCGGCAATGACGGGGAGGTGACATGTGGACAGGATACGGGAGGTGACAAGGATGGTGAGCGTGGCCATGGGAGGATGCGGGTGGGCGGTGGGTCATGGAGATATCAAAGCCGTGGGGGTGGCGTCAGCGTCGCCGGACTCGGCAGCCGCGTTGAAGCAGAGATACAAGAAGAATAGGGCGGCGGTGGCCGGGTCAAGGACGGCCTTGTAGAGCACAAGGGCGAGCTTTCCTCTCCCCCTCACCATGTTCTTCCCTTCATCTGCTTGTCATCATGGAACTGAACCGGCGGATGCGTGGATGAACATTTTGCCGCTAGGCGCCATACTTCTCAGGGCAGGCATGCTGGGCCGTGCAGGAGCGTCTGGAGGCGGCGTGGACATGGGAGGAGGAGAAGAAAAAATCGGCCTTGGTGAGTAGAAGAATAAGGGAGGGGGAAGGTGTTAGGCTAGTCATAGTGGGAGTAACTTAGCTAGTAACATAACGCACCCCAAGACAAGTTTGCATACGTGACAACTAGTTAATGAGGAAAGAGGTGTTTGGAGTAACATATCATGTTACCATCACACAGCGTTTCTCAAGAAAAGTTGAGTCTACAAGCTAATAAATGCAACCATGTATGATACTTCCTCCGTCCCAAAATAAGTAACTAAACTTTGTACTAACTTTGTACTAAAACTAGTACAAAATTGAGTCACTTATTTTGGGATGGAGGGAGTACTACTTTTACGACACTTTGCACTATGAAGGTAGTAACATAAACTAGTGTCATATGCATGACACTAGTCTAAGCTACTCCCCACTATGACTATCCTTAGCCTTAGGGCGATTGAATTGGGTTGGATCGGGCGGTGGGCTGCGTGATCTATACGAAGGTTGGATTAGCGAATCAGGATGAAGCACTTAGATCGACCGGAGGCATTGTCGAGTGCATTTTAGTGAGCACTCATCAAACAGTTTTTCACGTTTTCTTTTCTTTTCCTTCGTGTCTTTACTTTTCTTTTATTTTAATATATTTTATTATTTATTTTATTGTATTTCCTCTCTTCTCTTTTTACCATTTTTATATCTATCTTTTTTCAACCTGGGTCAAATTTGGATTATATTCGTTAAATGCTTAAAATGCACTTAATTACTTACACATAGCAATCAATTCCCGAAAATTATAAGTAACATGTAATGGTTTATGTTGAGTGAAGAAAAAAAATTCATGGTCAAACATGGCATGGTGTAAAATATATGTTCCTTCTTAAAACCATGATTTTTCTTCGGAGATGGTTCGGTTCCTAAGCAGTGTACGCCATGACTTTTCCAAAACCTTCTTAAGTTTTGACCACAACCTCTAGAGAACATATATTTTACGCGATGCCAAGTTTCATGTTTTTTAGACTTTGTTTGCAATTTTTTGAATTAAAATAAACTGTAACCTGCATATTTGAGGTTGAGTCCTACCACAATGATGTTTAGAATTAATTTCCATTTCTTTGATAAGGCCGAAAAATAGATTCAATAAAAAAATAGAATTCTTTGAAACCAGCTTGCTAACTTTTTCATGCACTTGCAGTTTAAATTTGAATCATATCTGTTAAATGCCTAGAAATGCACTTCGTGGCTTAAAAATAGCAAATGAACCCCGTAACATATAAAGTTCTGACATGGAACATGTGATGGTGTTTGTTGAATATAGAAAAGGTTTCACGGTCGAGCATTGAAGTGATCGACAATTCGCCTTCAAAGCAGGCCCGTCCTCTCAAAGCCATTGTTTTACTCAGAGATCTAGTTGACTTCTTAGCAATGTAAGTCATATATTTTTTTGTGAAACCTTTTGATTTTTTTACCACAATTTCTATGGATCATATAATAACACCATGCCAACTTTTATGATTTTTAGATTTCGTTTCTATTTTTTGGAATTGCCAATAACCTTCATGTTCAGGGTCGAGTCCTACCACCCCGATGTTTGGAATTCCATTACTTTTCTTGGATAAGGTCTACAAATAGACTCTAGAACACAAATAGGATTTGTCAATCCAATTTTCCCAACTTTTTCTTGCACTTACAATTGAAATTTGAATTATCTATTACATGGCTGGAAATGCACTTAATGACTTAAATATAGCAAAACAAACCCCCAGAAAAACCAAAAATTTGCATAAAACAGAGTAAGACGATGAAGCAACTGGCAATTCGCCTTCAAACCTAACTCGTTTCCTCGCAAAACCACAATTCTTTCTCGATGATGTTTCAAGTTTCCAAACAGTGTACATCAGAAATTGTGTGAAATACTCAATTTTTTACCACAACCTGTAGGGATCATATAATGACACCATGACAGGTTTCATGTTTTTTACACTTCGTTTGCATTTTTCAGAATTAAAAATCATTAAGCTCCATGTTTGTGGTCGAGTCTTGGCAGCCGAATTTTTGGAATTTCTATTCTTTTCTTGTATAACACCTAAACATAGACTCCAAAAACACAAACAATATTTTTCAACCCATTTTTGCCAAAAAAAAATGAACTTAAAATTCAAATTTAACGTATATTCGCTAAATGCCCTAAAATGCACTTAATGAAAATGCCAAATTTTGACATGAACCATGGGATGCTGTATATTGAGTGTAGAAAAAGGTCAACCAATGAAGCAACTAGCACTTTGCCTTCAAACTCGATCCATTTCCTCCTGAAACCACAATTCTTCCACAAAAATGTTTTAGTTTCCAAGCAGTCAATGTCATAACTTTTGTGAAACCTTCGCAATTTTTTTACCAAAACTTGTAGGGACCATATATTGACACTACCCCAAGTTTCATGTTTTTCAGAATTCGTTTGCCTTTTTGGAATTAAAAAAATAAGCCTCATGTTCGGGGTTGAGTCCTGGCACCCTGATGTACATAATTCTTCTAGTTTCTTTTATAAGGCTTATACTTAGACTTAAGAACACAAATATAAATTTTCAACCCATGCATTGTTTCATCCAGTTGCAGTTCAGATTTCATTTATATCCATTAAATGGCTAGAAATGTAATTAGTGGCATCAAAATAATAACATTTTTTTATCACGAACATCCCCTAGTTTTCCAATATGGAACATATTAGGTTACATTCCGAATGCCAAATTTTGGCATTTTCGTGGAACCATTTGCTGATTTTAAGACATACATACATACATATATAGAGGGAAAATACATCCTACCATAGCAATCAATTCCCAAATATATATGTATGTGTGTGCATTATACATAAACAAATATATAACTTCATTTGCAGCATAATATTAAGAGTAAACTTTCAACCATACATCTTTGGTTTGAGATGCCCATAATAATTTTTGGACAATGCCATATTACGACAGAAAGACTAAAAAATAGCAATATGAAACAGACATGATTACGTCAAATAAGAATCAAATTCAAGTGACTCCATCGAGAACAATAATGCTTAACTGCTTCACAAAAAAGTTTCTTCGGGCATTTCTTAAGGACAATACTAAGATCAACATTGTCCAATATATCCTTCTCAATGCAGCACATTGCCAATCCATTCAATCTAATTATGAAGGAAAGAGAATGCAAAGAGTTTGTACATCAGAACGTTAATCATGTACGATGTCACTAAAAGTCTGAAATTGGGGATAGATGAATATGTACTTGTGAAAGACTTGACAAAATTGTGGTCGTGGTCTTGCTTCTGGCGGGACGTGAGCGCCAAGGCAGGCACACAATGATGGCACGCCGAGTCACCGGCACTAGGCTGCCACGCGCAGCGGCAACGAGAATAAGAATCCCGAGCGGCCAGAGCGACGCCTTGGCGAAGAGACGAAGAGAAGAAGCGATTAGCGATCTGATTGATGATGAAGAGACAAAGCGGGCGTGCCTGACGGCTTCACCAAGCACTAGCGATCAGCCAAGGCAATTGGGCCCAGCCCATCTTGTTCGATTCATTCCTTAATTTTTTCCCTATCTATTGTTTTTTGCTAGGCTATACTATGAGACTAACTAGTTGACCAGCGCTCCTGCGCTCCCAACGATCACTCAGGGGTTGGGCTGAGAGCGCGCCACTTGGCGCACTCTCAGCCGCCGCCATGTGTCGCGCTCTGGGCACTCCCTCCGGATTTTGTTTTTTTTATTTTTCCGCACGCGTTTTTGGCTTTTTAAACGCTTTTTTTTCGGGGTTTTTTTCGGCTTGTTGGTTTTTCACCGGTCTCGAAAAAACGCGTTTTTTTGTTTCCGCGAGAGTCACGGTTTTGCTTTCGCTAGAGGCATGATCATGCCTCTCGGAAACGGAAAAAAAAAAACGTGTTTTCTGTTTTTTTTTCATCCGCCAGAGTCACGGTTTTGCTTTCGCTAGAGGCACGGTTTTGCTGTCGCGAGAGGCACGGTCGTGCCTCTCGGAAACGAAAAAAAAACGCGTTTTCTATTTTTTTTCCTTCCGCGAGAGGCACGGTTGTGCTTCCGCGAGAGGCACGTCCGTGCCTCTCGGAAACGAAAAAAAAACACGTTTTCTGTTTTTTTTTCTTCCGCGAGAGGCACGGTTTTGCTTCCGCGAGAGGCACGGCCGTGCCTCTCGGAAATGGAAAAAAAAACGCGTTTTCTGTTTTTTTTTCCTTTCACGAGAGGCACGGTTTTGCTTACGCGACATGCACGGTTGTGCTTTCGCGAGAGGCATGGTCGTGCCTCTTTCGGAAAGGGAAAAAAACGTGCTCCCGGTTTGATTTTTTCGTCCGTTTTTTTCGTGAAAAAAAAGTTCGTCAAAACCTATCAACATGGGATCTAGTTTTGAAGATCTCGACGCAAGGAATCCAATGGTGAAAACGGCTCGAGATTTGGACGCACGGTTTAAGGGATAAAACATTTTGAATAAACGAATGTACGAAAAAGGAAAACTTCCAAATTGCGACAAGTGGCACGCATACAGTGCATCACTTGTCGCAACCTGAGAAGGTGGGAGTGATCTTTGAAACGAGTACTCCTCGATTAGTGATTTCGCTATACTATACATGCACAGCAGATCGTGGCCCCCTCCGGGCCTAGGCCCTGGGCCGTCGCTCCTCTGGCCATGCACTAGAGTCGGCTCTGTCCGGGCTCACCCAAAGACCCCCAAGTTTGCTTCTAGTTTGCCGGAATTTGGACATCCGGACTAGTCCGCGGATGTTTAAGGGATAGTAATAGCGTGCTATAGCGCCGTTAATAGCATGCTACAACGTGTAGAGAATTGTCTCGCTAAATTGATCAGTGTATAATGTCTCGCTAATAGCACGCTATAACATGCTAATAGCATATTTTCAAAGGTGGCGCTATTTTGTATGGCGCGCTATTTTTTTCCTTGGATAGTATTGAATGGCAAAATGTGTCCGGAGTCCCGCAAAGGACATATAGGGAGGATTAAAAATGCTACAAGTACAGAGACTCCCTCCGTTCTTGAAAGAGTGTACTTCCAACTTTGTTGGAGGGTCAAACTATCTCAAAGTTGGACCGAGTTTGTGCAAAAATATATCAATGTTTCTGAAACCAAATAGGTATATGATAAAAATATATTTTATCATGAATCTAATGCTACTAATTTGATGGCATAAATAGTGGTGTATTATTGTATAAATACGGTCAAATATAAAATGTTTTTTATCATTTATGCCACTGGTTATGTCCCACTACTTAGTTTGTCACTAGGAATTTTAACTGCTCAAAAATGCCACTAGACACCATTACTGTCAGCTCAAATCTCTTTTTCCATGTTATAATGACCAAAATACCTATGAACCAACATGTCAGCTCTCCCTCTATCTCACTACAATAAAGTGTGGGTCCCACTTGATCCCAACAGTATTCTTATTTTCCTCTAAAATTATTCGCTTGCTTACTCCTAACAAGTGAGACCCACACTTATCATTGTGAGATAGAGAGAACATACATGTGGGTCTAGGGGTATTTTTGTCATATAACATGGTCAACGGGTTTGACCTGACAATAACGATGTCTAATGGCATTTTTGAGCAAACATCTAATGGAACAATGTCATTTTTTAGATATCTAATGGCATTTTTGAGTAAGTATTTCACGGAACGATGGCATTTTTGAGTAGTTGTAAGTTCTAATGGTAAAACTGAGTAGTGGGACAGAACTAGTGACATAAATGAAAAAATCCAACATAAAAAAGTTTGACTTTCCAATAAGTTGAAAGTACAGTCTTTTAAGGACGGAGGATAAGGTCCCAGTTGGAGGTGCCCTTAAATAACCGCAAAAAAAAAAAATAACCCAACACTTGGCATACAAAGTTTTCCTGTAGTGCCCTCGTATTTAGGAGACACACTGTGCTAGTTTCTCCTATAAATGCATCAATATTATGTACTCCAGCTATCCTCGCACCACTTGCAGTACGACTGAGCCAAAATGGAAACCACCACGATGCCGTTCCCATTACCGCCCACACTGCAAGTTGCCACGCAAATCCTCGGTCTGGGCATGTGCATACTGCTGCTGCTGCTGCGTACTCAAACCAAGAAACATCCCACCGACGGACGACTCCCGCCCTCCCCGCCGCGCCTCCCAATCGTCGGCAACCTCCACCAGCTCGGCGCGCTCCCACACCGCGCCCTTCACGCGCTCGCCATGGCACACGGAGCCGTCATGCTGCTCCACCTCGGTCGCGTGCCAACCCTGGTCGTCTCCTCCGCCGACGCGGCGTCGGCGAGAGAAGTGCTGCTGCTGCAGGACCATGCCTTCGCCAACCGGCCGTCGCTCGCCATCCCGAGACGGCTACTCTACGGCTGCACCGACATCGCCTTCGCGCCCCACGGCGCCTACTGGCGCAGCGTGCGCAAGCTCGCCGTGCTCCACCTCCTGAGCCCCGGCAGGGTGCGCGCCTACCGCGGCGTGCGCGAGGAGGAGGTGGCGAAGCTGGTCCGGAGGGTGGAGGAGGAACGAGCGCACGGCTCCGGCGGCGTGGTGCGGCTCAGCGAGCTCCTGGGCGACTTCGCCAAGGACGTGAACGGGCGTATCGTGCTCGGGGTGCGCGCCTCAGGCGCAGCCGGGTGGCGCGACAAGGTGGACGCGCTGCTCGAGGAGGCCAACGCGCTCCTCGGAGCGTTCCACGTCGGTGACTACTTCCCGTGGCTGGCGTGGGTGGCCGCCGTGGACGGGACGGACGCCAAGGTGAGCAGGGCGTTCGAGAGGATCGATCGGATCCTCGAGGAGATCGTCGACGCTGCCGCGAGCACCGACGTGGGAGATTGCGACAAGGAGGCGTTCGTGCATGTGCTGCTGTCGCTTCAGAGAGAATCGAGCGAGACAGGGTTTCGCTTGAGCAGGGACAACGTGAAGGCATTACTAGAGGTAAACTTCATGCATCCACACACTTCACGTGACAAAACTCGTTAGCCACAGTTAATCATACTCCCTCCGTCAGTTGTTTTAGCTTGCAAAGATCTTATATTATGGGACGGAGGAAGTAAATTTGTGAATATTGGCTTCTTAAAGCACACACGTTTTGTTTATACCCCGAGTTTCGATGTACACTACGGCGGACGTAGAGACTGAGGTTTACCGGAGCGACGGACAACAACGAAGGTCGATTGCGCTGCCCACTCGTCACTGAGGCACGTCGCTGGAAACCCGGGGTGGCCGCCCCCACTCGCCCCAACCGTACATATCTTCTCCATCATCAAATTAACACAAACATGACCACAAAATTTGGTGATTGCCCCCCAAAAACAATTATTTGCCCAAAACAAATGTGCGGTGAAAAGTTTATCCGTAATGTTTATTATTGCAACTTGTTGCACAACGTAAAGACATTTGTTATTGCACAGTCGTCTGTTTTTATTTTGCCTGAGAGTCCAACCTTTTATGTTGCAACAATTAACGTGTCAGACGCTGCAAAAGAAAAACATGCAGGTGATGTCGGAGGGCATGCAAATATATTTTTGAAAAGGAAAAGTTGTCATGCGAATATTGAGCAATAATTAGCAAAATCATTGTTTCCCTATTTTAGGAAATTGATGAATTGTGCTAACTTGCAGACATTAAGGACTCAAACCATGTCATGTCATTAACAGTTTGGCGGCAAACATCTCATTCAATCATATAATTTTCATAACTAATGTAGCGGACCTGGGCACCTTTTTGTTGTGGCATTGGACCAAAAATGGTTAATCTCTTTAGGGCATGTCCAACTCCGACCCTCAAACCACCCACAACTGTCCGGACCGCGCGGTCCGGACGTGTTTTGCCATCAACCGCGGTCCTGCATCGGTCCGCAGGCCGGTCCAGATGTGCTTTTTCCCGCAAACCGAAGACAAACACGCCGGGGGGGGGGGGGGGGGGGGGGCTTTGCGGACATCCGGACCGCTGCCACTCCCGCTCCTGACTAACCCGGCCGACCAAAAACTCCCACCCGCGCCGCTCCAGAGCACCAGTGACGCATTCATGCTGGCAAGAGCGACGCGACCTCTCATAGCGCAGGCATTGAAATGACGCGCCGGCCGAGAGCGCCGCCCTCGCCACTTCCCGGTGCACGAGGCTGCCCTGCGTTCAAACGATAGCCCGTCCGTCCTTCTTCCTACATTAAACATGCATGCGGTTGCCGAGGAAAGGTTAGCCGGCCCCACCCGTCCGTCCGTCTGCTGCCTGCCATTAATCACGCCGCCGATTGCCGTGCCATCCCCCCGCTATATAAACCGCAGGCCTGACCAAAGCTGCATCCATCATCCTCCGCTCCCTTCCTCCTCTCTGCACCATGTCTGCCATGGCCTCCTCAAGCTCCAAAGCCGTATGGGACAAATTTTCATCCGAGCAGAAAAAAGAGATCGACGCCATTGCAGCCAGCTGGCAAGCCGGCAGTGAGACGGAGGCCGGCGCTGTGGACATCCCAATGACGTAGCCGAGGACGAGCCGGCGCCACCCTCTTCGCCAGTCGATGCCGGCATCACCATGGGCGAGGCCCGTGTCCACTACATGGACATAGTGGTGGAGGAGCGGGAGGCCGCGTTCCGGTAGGCGCAAGCCGACCAGGCCTACAACATCTGCCTCCTCGACAAGCACCGATGCGCGGATTTACAGGCCGCCTACAAGGAGATGGACGAGGCGGCGGATGAGGTATTCGGCAAGAGCGAGGACGAGGAGGACATCGTCAGCTTCGCCACGGCCGCGCCCGGCCACCACGACCATGAAGCCGGCACGTCCGCGAGCGCCGCAGGAAACGAGGAAGAGTAGCGCATGGGAGGTCACCGGCGCTTGTATCCCATGAAGGCCGCCGATCCCCCCTCCCGTTGAAGCCAAGCTTGGTGGGTTCAACATCGTCGGCCAATTAGCCGCTTGGCGGCGATGTGAAGGCGGATAGCTTCAGTTCCCGGGGCTCATGGCTACGGAGGAGGCAGATATTCCCGGGGCTCATGGTTGTGGAGGAGGCGGTGCTTCATTTTCCGGGGCTCATGGCCGACCGGAGATGGGGAACAGGCACCAGCGGTCATTTCAGTCTAGATTTAGAGTCTGGTCTAGTTGAAATATGTCTAAATGTAATGAATTTGCTCCGGTTTAGATGAAAAGCATCCGGTTTTATGTAAAAATCATCAAAGTATGAATGAATATTGTCTGGTTCGTTCAAATATGCATCAAAATTTTCATTTTTGTTAAAATTATTCAAAAATGTAACCGGACATATGCGGATAGCATTGGATGGCTGGCTCCCGCATACGTGTCCGCGGACTGGCCCCCCCTGTCCGCGCACGGATGTGGGAGGAAATTTGGGGGTCATCGTTGGAGATGCCCTTACATTTCTCTTGATCAACGCATTGTAAGAATCGTGCTTCCATTCCAACATGCATGTAGGAATTTCGTTTTTTAACATATGGATAAATTTTGACAGGATTTGTTCGGAGCAGGGACAGACTCGACCATCATCGTCCTTGAATGGGTCATGACTGAGCTACTTCGCAACAAGCCAATGATGCAGAAGCTACAACAAGAAATCAGGTGCCACTATACCAAGACTAGCCACTTACTAATGATTACTGAGTAGGACCTTCCGGTGATGGAGTACCGTAGGGCCGTTATCAAGGAGACGATGCGGTTGCACCCGCCTGGGCCTCTTCTTGTTCCCCGTGAGTCTATGCAACATGCGAGGGTCCACGATTACCACGTCCCTAGTGGGACACGTGTCATTGTGAATGCATGGGCCGTCGGGAGAGACCCTGCGGCATGGGATCATGACGGCGAGTTCTGGCCGGAGAGGTTTATCAACAGCAAGGTGGACTTTCGCGGGCAACTGATGACCCACAAGTATAGGGGATCAATCGTAGTCCTTTTGATAAGTAAGAGTGTCGAACCCAACGAGGAGCAGAAGGAAATGACAAGCGGTTTTCAGCAAGGTATTTTCTGCAAGCACTGAAATTATCGGTAACGAGTAGTTTCATAGCAAGATAATTTGTAACAAGTGACAAGTAGCAATAGTAACGAAGAGTGCAGCAAGGTGGCCCAATCCCTTTTGTAGCAAAGGACAAGCCGGAATGATCTCTTATAATAAGCAAAGCGTTCTCGAGGACACATGGGAATTTCATCTAGTCACTTTCATCATGTTTGTTTGATTCGCGTTCGCTACTTTGATAATTTGATATGTGGGTGGACCGGTGCTTGGGTGCTGTTCTTACTTGAACAAGCCTCCCACTTATGATTAACCCCTCTCGCAAGCATCCGCAACTACGAAAAAAGAATTAAGATAAATCTAACCATAGCATTAAACATATGGATCCAAATCAGCCCCTTACGGAATAGCGCATAAACTAGGGTTTAAGCTTCTGTCACTCTAGCAACCCATCATCTAATTACTACTCCACAATGCATTCCCTTAGGCCCAAAGATGGTGAAGTGTCATGTAGTCGACGTTCACATGACACCACTATGAGAATCAACAACATACATATCATCAAAATATCGAACGAATACCAAATTCACATGATTACTTATGACAAGACTTCTCCCATGTCCTCAAGAACAAAAGTAACTACTCACAAATCATACTCATGTTCAAGATCAGAGGGGTATTGAATAGCATAATGGATCTGAACATATAATCTTCCACCAAATAAACCAACTAGCATCAACTACAAGATGTAATCAACGCTACTAGCAACCCACAGGTACCAATCTCAGGTTTTGAGACAAAGATTGAATACAAGAGATGAACTAGGGTTTGAGATGAGATGGTGCTATTAAAGATGTTGATGAAGATTGGTCCTCCCACGATGAGAGGATCGTTGGTGATGACGATGGTTTCGATTTCCCCCTCCCGGAGGGAAGTATCCTCGGCGGAATCGCTCCGCCGGAGAGCAAAAGTGCTCCTGCCCAAGTTCCGCCTCGAGATGGCGGCGCACCGTCCCGAAAGTCTTCTCTTTATTTTTTCTAGGGAAAATGGGCTTATATACCAGAAAATGGGCACATGAGGCTGGCCAGGGGCCCCACGAGCCACCATGGCGCCCCTGGGGGGGGGGGGGGAGTGGCGCGCCCTGGTGCCTCGTGGGCACCTGGGTGGCCCCCTCTGGTACTTTTTTCTTCCAGTATTTTTTTATTTATTCCAAAATAAATCTCCGTGAAATTTCAGCTCATTTGGAGATGTGCAGAATAGGTATCTCTGACATAGATTTTTCAGGTCTAGAATTCCAGCTACCGACAATCTCCCTCCTTTTGTAAATCTTGCATATTAAGAGAGAAAAGGCATTAGAATTGCTCCACAAAGTGTTATATTGATTAAAAACACTATAAATAACAGTAGTAAAACATGATGCAAAATGGACATATCAACTCCCCCAAGCTTAGACCTCGCTTGTCCTCAAGCGAAAGCCGATATCGATAATCATGTCCACATGTTTAGAGAGAGAGGTGTTGATAAAAACAAAATTCGGACATAGTAGCATCATGATCATTATTATAATAGCAATATTTATTATCATAGAACTTCTCATGAGCAAGTAACAATTCATCACAACAACGAAGTATAAGTCATAAACTTTCTTGAAAACTAACAAACTATGTTCTCAGTCAACAATGCAATTGCAATTCATCATATTTTCAGGAAGGGTCTCATGTAGGAACTTTTTAGCAAGTCCACATACTCAACCATCATTTAGTCTTCTATGATTGCTAACACTCACAACATATATATGGAGCAAAAAGTTTCAGCCAGACACATAGAAAGATAGGGGCTTATAATTTCGTCTCCCAACTTATTCACCTCAATGGTGATGTCAACAATAATAACTCATGATCACTCATATCCAACTGGATATATATGCCTAGATCTTTCCCCACCACATGATGCTTGCAAAAGAGAAAAATAAAGAGGAATAGAGGAGAACACTATTGACTCTTGCATAAAAAAATAAATACATAAAAGTAAAAGATAGGCCCTTCGCAGAGGGAAGCAGAGGTTGTCATGCGCTTTTTGTTGTTGGATGCACAAGCCCTTAATGCAAAGGAACGTCACTTTATATTGCCCCTTGTGATAGCAACCTTTATTGTGCAGTCTGTCACTTTTATTTCTTTACCATCACAAGTTCGTACAAAGCTTATTTTCCCTTACAATAAAAGTTCATACATATTTAGAAGCAATTTTTATTGCTTTTTGCACCGATGACAACTTACTTGAATGATCTTATTCAATCCATAGGTAGATTTAGTGGACTCTCATAACATGAAACTGGGTTTAAGGTTTTTGGATGCACAAGTAGTATCTCTACTTGGTGCGGATTTTTGGCTAGCAAAGATATTGAGCAAGCACTACATATTGGAGGATCTATAACAATATAACTTCTATGTGAATATAAGCAAACATAATTCATTACGTTGTCTTCCTTGTCCAACGTCAACAATTTGACATAAAATACTCTATGGGGGCTCACAATCATAAAAGATGTCCAAGATAGTGTATTTGCATGTGAATCTTCTCTTCCCTTATTAATTTTTTTTCATGAATTGCATCCTTGACCAATGCTATGCTTGTTAACTTTTAATAAATTTTACCACTTATACTTTTGTTTATGTAATGTCATTACTTTCCATAAGATTAGCATATGATCTTTTTCATTATTTTCATTGCTAGGATTGAAACATAAAAGTAAAGAAGCAAAAACTCAAACTACTCTTTATTATATAACTCTCAACTCGATTACATAGATAGATCACGAAGCTAGCACTTGAAAGTAGATCATACTAAACTTTTATTCAACTAGATCACGAAATAACTAAGGATTGAACTAAAAATAGGTAAAGATAATAAAAGTGATGGTGATACGATACCGGGGCACCTCCCCCAAGCTTGGCACAAGCCAAGGGGAGTGACCATACCCATGTGCTCAAGTTTCTTTCTTCGGTGATGATGGTGATGATGGTGTGATGGGCTTGTCCTTCAGCTTCCGCTTGAGCACACAGTTTTCTTCCTTCAGCTTGCTAATTGCTTGTTCAAGCTCCACTATCTTCTCACACAGTACGTTCTTGTTTTCCTGTAGAAGACGGAAAGGGATAAATTGGATCTTAGATTTGTTTACTGTGTTTGGGAGGCTCGACTTCTTGAACTCCACATGCATATCCCCCGGTTGAGGTAGAGGGGCATCGTCTTCATCCGAGCTCGCGTCTTCCGTTCCCTTCATGTTGATCTCTCGCTCCTCCTCCGCGGACCATCCATAGGGATCTATATCCCCATAGGTCCTTGGATTCGTAACATAGTGTGATACGAAACTCTCTCCATCTGAGTCTTGAGACAACATACTTTCAGATCTGTCAGAAAAATAGCACGAAACAAGAACAGAGGAGATTTCTGCGATACGGTGATCAAAACGTCCGGGAGTATAAATAAAGAATTTTTATCTTTCAAAACAAGTAATCCAGGAGAAAACGGAGTCGGGAAGGCTCACGAGGGGCCCACGAGCGCTGGTGCCTCGTCTGCACCTCGTGGGTCCCCTCGGCTGTTTCTTATTTTTGTATTTTTTCTAATATTCCTAAACTTACAGAAAGTATTTTTATGGAATTTTTGGAGTCGGTTTACTTACCGTATCACGTAGCTCTTCCTTTTCAGGGTTCTGGAGTGTTCTGGAAGGTCTCTCTTATGTATTCCTCCGGTGTCATAGTTTCAATAATGTTAGTCTCAACATTAATAGGCGTACCTGAGATGTAATGTTTAATTCTTTGTCCATTGACCACCTTCGGATTAGTGCCTTCGGCGTTATTTATCTTAATGGCTCCAGAATGATAAACTTCCTCGATGATATACGGTCCTTCCCATTTTGAGAGAAGCTTTCCTGCAAAGAATCTCAAATGAGAATTGTATAATAGAACATGATCACCTACTTTGAATTCCCGTTTTTGAATTCTTTTGTCATGCCACCTTTTAACTTTTTCTTTAAACAATTTGGCATTTTCATAAGCTTGGGTTCTCCATTCATCTAACGAGCTAATATCAAATAACCTCTTTTCTCCGGCAAGTTCAAAATCATAATTAAGTTCTTTAATTGCCCAATAAGCTTTATGTTCTAACTCAAGAGGTAAATGACATGCTTTTCCATAAACCATTTTATAAGGAGACATACCCATAGGATTTTTATAAGCAATTCTGTAGGCCCATAATGCATCGTCAAGTTTTTTAGACCAATTCTTCCTAGATCTATTAACGGTCTTTTGCAAAATCAATTTTATTTTTCTATTTCTCAATTCAACTTGACCACTAGATTGAGGGTGATAAGGAGATGCAATTCTATGGTTGACATCATATTTAGCAAGTAGTTTACGGAATGCACCATGAATAAAATGCGAACCACCATCAGTCATTAAATATCTAGGGACTCCAAACCTTTGGAAAATAACTTGTTTAATCATTTTAATAGAGGTGTTATGATCAGCACTACTAGTTGGAATAGCTTATACCCACTTAGTAACGTAATCAACAGCAACTAAAATATGTGTATACCCATTGGATTTAGGAAAAGGTCCCATATAATCGAATCCCCAAACATCAAATGGTTCAATAACAAGTGAATAATTTATAGGCATTTCCTGACGTCTACCAACATTACCAATTCTTTGACATTCATCACAAGATAAGACAAACTTACGTGCATCCTTGAAAAGAGTAGGCCAATAAAAACCAGATTGTAATACCTTGTGTGCAGTTCGTTCTCCCGCATGGTGTCCTCCGTAAGCCTCAGAATGACACTTCCGTAGGATTTGTTCCTGTTCATACTCAGGTATACAACGTCTAATAATACCATCTACTCCTTCTTTATAAAGATATGGATCATCCCAGAAGTAATGTCTTAAATCAAAGAAGAACTTTTTCTTTTGTTGGTATGTGAAACTAGGTGGTATAAATTTAGCAACAATATAATTAGCATAGTCTGCATACCAAGGAGTATTACGAGAAGCATTTATCAAAGCTAATTGTTCATCAGGGAAATCATCATTAATAGGACGTGGGTCATCAAGAACATTTTCCATTCTAGACAAATTATCTGCTACGGGATTCTCAGCTCCCTTTCTATCAATAATATGCAAATCAAATTCTTGTAGCGGTAGAACCCACCTGATGAGTCTAGGTTTAGCATATTTCTTTTCCATAAGATATTTAATAGCAGCATGATCGGTGTGAACAATTACTTTAGAATCAACTATGTAAGATCTGAATTTATCACATGCAAACACAACTGCTAGAAATTCTTTCTCAGTAGTAGCATAATTTCTTTGAGCACTGTCTAGAGTTTTACTAGCATAATGGATAACATTTAATTTCTTATCAACTCTTTGTCCTAGAACAACACCAATAGCATGATCACTAGCATCACACATAATTTCAAAAGGCAAGTTCCAATCAGGTGGTTGAACAATAGGTGCAGAGGTTAAGTCTTTCTTAAGTGTTTCGAAGGCTTCTACACAATCATCATCAAAAACAAATGAAACATCTTTTTGCAAGAGATTAGTAAGAGGCCTAGAAATTTTAGAGAAGTCTTTAATAAACCTTCTATAGAAACCAGCATGACCAAGGAAACTTCTTATACCTTTAATATCTTTAGGACATGGCATTTTCTTAATTGCATCAACTTTATCCTTATCTACTTCAATACCTCTTTCAGAAATTTTATGCCCCAAGACAATACCTTCATTCACCAAAAAGTGGCACTTCTCCCAATTCAAGACAAGATTAGTTTGTTCACATCTCTGCAAAACTCGATCAAGGTTGCTTAAGCAATCATCAAAATAAGTTCCGTAAACGAAAAAATCATCCATGAAAACCTCAACAACCTTTTCACAAAAGTCGGAGAATATAGCAGTCATACATCTTTGAAAGGTAGCAGGTGCATTGCATAAACCAAAAGGCATATGTCTATAAGCATAAGTTCCAAAAGGACAAGTAAAGGTGGTTTTCTCTTGGTCGGCTTGTGATACAAGTATTTGAGAGAAACCAGAATATCCATCAAGAAAGCAAAAGTGTGTATGCTTAGACAATCTTTCTAACATTTGATCAATAAAAGGTAAGGGGTAATGATCCTTTCTAGTGGCTTTGTTTAATTTTCTAAAATCAATTACCATCCTATAACCAGTTACAATTCTTTGTGGAATGAGTTCATTTTTATCATTAGGAACAACGGTGATACCCCCTTTCTTAGGGACACAATGAACGGGGCTTACCCATCTACTATCAGCTATGGGATAGATTATACCTGCTTCCAGAAGCTTTAATATTTCAGTTCTTACCACCTCTTTCATCTTAGGATTTAATCGTCGTTGGTGGTCGACAACTGGTTTAGCATCAGGCTCCATATTAATTTTGTGCTGACATAGAGTGGGACTAATGCCCTTAAGATCATCAAGAGTATTTCCAATAGCGGCACGGTGCTTCCTCAGAGTTTTTAGTAATCACTTTTCTTCATGCTCTGAAAGGTTAGCACTAATAATAACAGGATATATTTTCTTTTCATCTAGATAAGCATATTTCAATGTATCAGGCAATTGTTTCAGTTCAAATACAGGGTCACCCTTAGGTGGAGGAGGGCCTCCAAGAGTTTCAACAGGCAAATTGTGTTTAAGTATAGGTGGTTGATCAAAGAACATCTTATCTATTTCATTTCTTTCATTCATATGCATATCATTTTCATGGTCTAGCAAATATTGTTCTAACGGATCAGTAGGAGGTACAACAATAGAAGCAAGACCAATGATTT
Organism: Elymus sibiricus; assembly: GCA_039707655.1. Taxonomy (NCBI): domain Eukaryota; kingdom Viridiplantae; phylum Streptophyta; class Magnoliopsida; order Poales; family Poaceae; genus Elymus; species Elymus sibiricus. Next base: position 429,371,445 of record CM077676.1, read on the forward strand.
CATCTTCACTAGGCAATTCTTTATCATGAGGTTGTCTACAAAACTTGGAGAAATTAAACTCATGAGATGTACCACCAAAATTAACACTAACAGTTTCTTTAGCGCAATCAATCTTGGCATTAACAGTGTTCAAGAAAGGTCTACCAAATATAATGGGACAAAAATTATCTTGTGGAGAACCGAGGACTAGAAAATTAGTCGGGTATTTTATTTTTCCACACAAGACTTCAACATCTCTAACGATCCCAAGCGGCGTAATGGTATCTCTGTTTGCAAGCTTAATAGTAACATTAATGTCCTCTATTTCAATAGGTGCAATATCATTCATAATTTCTTGATATAAGGTAAACGGAATAGCACTCACACTAGCACCCGAATCACATAAGCCATGATAACAATGATCTCCTACTTTAACAGAGACAACGGGCATGCCTACTACAAGTCTGTTTTTATCATTAGGATCTGGTTTAGCAATTCTAGCTGCTTCATCACAGAAGTAAATAACATGCCCATCTATATTATCGACCAAGAGATCCTTAACCATAGCAACATTAGGTTCAACTTTAATTTGTTCAGAGGGTCTAGGTGCTCTAATATTACTTTTGTTAACCACAGTTGAAACTTTAGCATGTTCCTTAATCCTAACAGGAAAAGGTGTTTTCTCAATCTAAGCAGTAGGCACAACTGGATCAACATTGTAAACAATTGTTTCTTCTTTAACACTAACGAGTTTCTCTATTTTTTCTTTAACAGGGGCATGATATTTAAACCACTTCTCCTTAGGGATATTGATACGTCTCCAACGTATCTATAATTTTTGATTGTTCCATGTTGTTATATTATCAATCTTGGATGTTTTATATACCTTTACAAGCAATTATATATCATTTTTTGGGACTAACCTATTAACTTAGTGCCCAGTGCCAGTTGCTGTTTTTTTTGCCTATTTTTGGTTTTCTAGAATATCAATACCAAACGAAGTCCAAATGCCACGAAAATTTTTGGAGATTTTTTTCTGGACATAACAAGTACTAGCAGCTTCGGAAGAGGGCCAGATGCCAGAGGAGGTGGCCACGAGCCACTAGGGCGCGCCTTGGGGGGGGGGGGCAGGCGCGCCCTGGTGACTCGTGGGCCCACCTCAGCTCCGTTTGACCTAATTCCACCACTATAAATTCTCTAAAATCGGGAAACCAATAGGGGAGTCCACGAAATACTTTTTCCGCCGCCGTAAAGTTCTGTTCTCGAGAGATCCCATCTGGGGGCCTTTTCCGGCACTCCGCCGGAGGGGGATTCGATCACGGAGGGGCTCTACATCAACCTTGGTGCCCTTCCGATGATGCGTGAGTAGTTTACCATAGACCTTTGGGTCCATAGTTAGTAGCTAGATGACTTCTTATCTCTTTTTGATCTTCAATACAATGTTCTCCTCGATGTTCTTGGAGTTCTATCCAATGTAATCACTTTTTGCGGTGTGTTTGTTGGGATCCGATGAATTGTGAGTTTATGATCAGATTATCCATGAATATTATTTGAGTCTTCTCTGAACTCTTTTATGCATGATTATTATAGCATAGTATTTCTCTCCGATCTATTGATTTGGTTTGGCCAACTAGATTGATTTATCTTGCAATGAGATAGGTGCTTTGTAATGGGTTCGATCTTGCAGTGCTCAATCCCAGTGACAGAAAGGGACATGACACGTATGTATCATTTCTATTAAGGGTAAAAAGATGGGGTTTATTCATGCGTGAATTTACTTTGTCTACATCATGTAATCTTGCTTAAGGCGTTACTCCATTCTTTATGAACTTAATACTCTAGATGGATGCTGGATAGCGGTCGATGGGTGGAGTAATAGTAGTAGATGCAGGTAGGAGTCGGTCTATTTGTCTCAGACGTGATGCCTATATACATGATCATTGCCTTGGATATCTTCATGATTATTTGCTTTTCTATCAATTGCCCAACAGTAATTTTTTTACCCACCGTATTGTATTTTCAAGAGAGAAGCCTCTAGTGAAAACTATGGCCCCCGGGTCTACGTTTATCATATATTAAAAATCCTAAAAATACCTTGCTGCTCTTTTTTTAATTTTATTTTGTATTTTAGTTCAATCTATCTATCTATCACCATACAATTTAATCTTGCAATTTACCGCCAAGGGATTGACAACCCCTTGTTTGCGTTGGGTGCAAGGATTTGTTGTTTTGTGTGCAGGTACTGCTAACGAGGTGTTGCGTGATTCTCCTACTGGATTGATAACCTTGGTTTCATAACTGAGGGAAATACTTATCTCTACTGTACAGCATCTCCCTTCCTCTTCAGGGAATTACCAACGCAACTCACAAGTAGCTGGAAGAATTTCTGGCGCCGTTGCCGGGGAGACATCATCAACATCTATCAAGTACCTTCGCATAAAACTTTCATCTCCTTGCATTTATTTTATTTGCCTCTCGTTTTCATCTCCCCCACTTCTAAAAAGTTTTTACAAAAATACAAAAATATTTTCCATTCGCCTTTTTCTTGTCTGCTTGCCTGCTTTACCATTATGGCTAGTTCTTCACTCGGTACTATTACCCCTGAAAATGAAGTACTTAATTTTAAACAAAGGGGAGGAGAGAATTTAAAAGATGCTTGGTATAGGATTTGTGATGCTCATAATAGATCAACTCGTAAGCAATCCTCCACCATCCTTCTTCGCAATTTTTATGTGGGCATTACTACTTGGTATAGATTTGTACTTGATACTATTACCGGAGGTAATTTCTTGATGTGTCCCTCTATGGATGCTTTTAATGCTATGGGAAATTTAGTGGCATCACCACCTATTACTATTAATGAAACAACTTTGACCTTGGAACATGTAATGCAAAGGTTAGATGCTATTGAAAATAAAATGCCTACCGTTGAGCATATTGAAAATTTAGATAAAAAGATTCATAACCATGTTACTCGGTTTGGATCAAAAGTAGGGATTACTCTTAAGAGGCTAAAAGAGAAAGAACCGATAATTAATGAAAGGATGGAAATAAAGTCCCGCTAGGATTGATAAGTTGGAAGAAATTATTAATAATTTGGGTTCCGCTTTTTCTTCCGCTAAAACTATTGAAAAAACTACTCCTAGAAAAAATTGCAAGTTTACATATGTTCCTAAAACCAATGGTGCTACTTCTAGTAAGGGAAATGAGGAGCTTAAAATGATTAGCGTGCACGCCAATTTTGTTGATGTGATAAGAGAACCTATCTATAAGAACAAAAAAATTAATTTTGTGCTGAGAAGTGTGATGATGAGAAATACCTATGTTAAATCTACTAGGAAAAATGGATGTGTGATTGAGGAATTGGAAACCAAAGATGATAATACTTGAAACTATGCATTATGCCCAGCTAGGGGCAAAAAACAATAGCGCTTGTTGGGAGGCAACCCAATGAATAAAATAAATTTTTACCTTTTTGTTTCTATTATTGTGTGTTTACACAATTTTGCTATGTTAAGATTGTGCTTTTATGTTTTAATTAGTGTTTGTGCCAAGTAAAGCCTTTGGGGTGATTTGGAAGATAATATAATTGATGCTGTTTGGAAAACAGAAAGTTTTGCGTCCAGTGCTGAAATTTTAGTTCTGTACTGGAGCGTCAAAAAAATCTCAAATTTTTACACAGTATTTTTATATGAATTTTCCACGTTGTCCTAATTTTTCAGAATTTTTGGAGTTATAAAAGTATGGCTTTTAAATTGATTACTACAAACTGTTCTGTTTTTGATGCACTACTTGCTTGTTTTGATGAAACTATGTATCAGGGGGTATAAGCCATGGAGAAGTTAGAATACAGTAGGTATAATGCAAAAATAAAATATGAATGGGTTTGCAATAGTACTTAAAGTAGTGATTTATTTTGTTATACTAACGGATCTCACGAAGGTTTTGTTGAGTTTTGTGTGATTGAAGTTTTCAAGTTTTGGGTGAGATCACGATGGATGAAGGAATAAGGAGTGGCAAGAGCCTAAGCTTGGGGATGCCCAAGGCACCCCAAGGTAATATTCAAGGAATACTCAAGCGTCTAAGCTTGGGGATGCCCCGGAAGGCATCACCTCTTTCTTCTACCAACCATCGGTAATTTTACTTGGAGCTATATTTTTATTCGTCACATGATATGTGTTTTGCTTGGAGCGTCGTGTATTATATGAGTCTTTGCTTTGTTTGCTTTTTAGTTTGTCACAATCATCTTTGTTGGACACACCTATTTGAGAGAGCCACATGCTTATCATAATTTGTTAGAATACTCTATGTGCTTCACTTAAATTTTTTGAGCTAGGCAGTTGCTCTAGTGCTCCACTTAAATCTTTTTGAGCACAGCGGTGGCTATACTTTGAAGAAATATTTGAACTCTCATGCTTCACTTATATCTTTTTGAGAGTTGATACTCCCTCCGTCCCGGTGTATAAGTCATTCGCGTAGTTCTAGGTCATCAATTTGAGGAATTAAATATGTGTTATATGTCATGAAAAGTATACCACTAGATTTCTACACGGATGTAGTTTCTAAATATATATTTTTTGTCACATATAATACATATTTAGATAGTTAAATTATCGACCTAGAACTACGCGAATGACTTATGCACCGGGATGGAGGTAGTAATAGTAATGGTAATTTGCACAAGATATGAATTTGGTCCCAAAGTGATGAATATTCAAGAGAGATATAATAAAAACTTTCATATAGATCATTGGATATGATAAGTGTGATTCCTTGCAATAGTTTCACGATATGGAGATGGTGATATGTGAGTCATGTTAGTGAGTAATTGTGATTTAGTAAGAATATTGGTGTTAAGGTTTGTGATTCCCTATGCATGCACGTAAAGTCAATAGTTATGCAACAAAATTATATCCTACTTATGGTGCATTATTCGGTGTTAGTTATGTTCAATGCATGTTTATGACCGTTTTCGCTTTTTGGTTGGTCGCCTCTCGATCTATTTGCTAGCCTTCATTTGTACTAAGCGGGAATACTGCTTGTGCATCCAAACTCCTTAAACCCAAGTTGTGCCAAATGAGTCCACCATACCTACCTATATGCAGTATTTCCATGCCGTTCCAAGTAAATTTGCATGTGCCAACTCTAATTTTCAAAATAATTTTCCGTTTTGTGTGCCCGTACCGCTCATGAGGCGGAAGGGGTAGCCAATATTTTCCATGCTAGGTGGGTTATTCTCACGATGAGTGTTTATTCACTTGTCATTGCACGAGAGTGTGGCATGTAATAGGGATGCCCAGTCCCGAAATGAAATGAAATGATTTTTTTTATATGATGATAATATTAAATTCCTTGGAAAGTGTTGGAATGGAGGGCACCCGCGGATACAGCTAGCCATGGATTGTGAAAGAATGGGGGAAAGGAAAGAAACTTTATTTTCTGTTTGGGAACCGCCTATAATGTGTCTAGCATGGAAGATATTGGAAATTCTCGTTCGTTTTCGTTGACAGGAAAAGCATGCCTCTCAAAATATTTTATCTCTCTAATTTAAGCTTTGAGCTCTGGCACATTAGCAAATCTCTGCTTCCCTCTGCGAAGGTCCTATCTATTTACTTTTATGCAATTTTTATTTTTATTTGAGTCTCCATCTTCTCTTATAATGCACCAACTAGAGAGCACTATTGTCATACTTGTGCATTGGATGTAGCTAATATTGAGTGTGTTTCATGAATGGATCAATGATTGAGCATAATGGGCTAGGGATAGCTTTCTTTAGCATTGATATTTTGAAAGGCATGGTTGCTTGTTAGTATGCTTGAGTATTTATGTCTTCATGTCAAATTATAGACTATTGCTTTGAATCATTCAAGTCCAATGTCCATGCTACAAAAGAAAAGAATATGTGATGAATATGATAGGCAGCATTCCACATCAAAAATTCTGTTTTATCATTTACCTACTCGAGGATGAGCAGGAATTAATGTGGCACCCCGGCTTAGAGTCACCGGAGCACCCCGTATTCCAGCCCAGAGATCAAGTCTTCTGGAATACGGCACTGCTTGGCATAGAACAAATCGGCTCTTTATTACAAATGGTTGTGGTACAAATGGTTTGAGAGGTTACAAAGGGTTATATCGGCAATGCTACGTTGGCTAAGAGAGCCCTATGCTAGCAGCAGCACAACTGGCAGCAGCGAAACAACTACGATGGTGATGCACTCCACTCCGCAGGGACTCTGGCTGGGACACGTCCTAGCTAGCAACTTGAAATCCTCGGTCTAAGCAACCAGGACAACACCTGCAAACTGGCATGACACGCCAGGTGAGTACTTTGAATGTACTCGCAAGCTCACAACAAACAAAAGCATTAAGGCAAAGCAACCTCATAGCAAGCATGATTATATCAGATTTGAATGTTGCTAAAAGGGTGGAAGAAAAATATAACATGCTTTTGCTAACCTATCCACAAAAATCACCCCTATCAAAGTCACAGAGGCCACTTTACTCCTGGCTACTCGGGTGATCCACTTACTCTTGTGACCAACTCATGGTTATCTCAAGAACATCTGACGATCATCCCCGGGATCATCCTCAACAATTACCAGCGGTCTACTGACGAGCGATCACCTTACTGTACTGAGACGAGTTCTTCCATCATTAACACGTCATTCCCTCATCGATGTTGATCAGACAGTGTGACTTAGTATGAATTGTTTCCAATACCGTGGACGCGGCTCTTCGAATAGATTCTTACACTCTGCAGAGGTTGCACACTTTACCCACACTATGGACATTCGTCCAACGAGACTTGCCTAACCTATGACCCTTCTATCATACCACTGACACATCCTCTCTGAGGTTATGCCCTGGGTGGCCCCTGTGTCACTTCTGACACCTGCCACCGTCATGGCCATACAAACTGTCCCAAACGGGGACCTGAGCTCAATAACCAAACCGGGCTCACGAGATTATTGTCGTCTACCTGATCAGGGTAGCATGCACGCATAACCTCCCCTCTTTGGTGGTACCGATAAAAGAGCACGCGGATAGACCAAGTCAAGGTCGTCCCATTCCGGCAGATGTGGCTGCACTGGAAAGTTCGGTTCAGTGGCACTTGATCAACGAATGAAGGGATTTATCCCCAAGTAACCTTCCGTCATAATTGGCACTTCAGTATCACAGTGATCCAAGTTAAAACAACAACCAACTAGTAATCCAATGAGCAATAAGATCAAACCACTACTACTGATCCCATTTATGTATTACCGAACGGCGTCGGCCCCTTCTTCTCAGGCGGCGGCGAGCTACGGTGGTGGACGGGATCGCCAATTCTGGCGAGGCTTCGAGCAAGGGAGGGGCTGGGATGGATCAGTGGAGCTCCACGAGCTCGATGGTGGTCTCGGTTGGGACTGGGGTGGACGGAGAGGAGCTGGAGAAGCTGGGGCAGGGTGGCGGAGCACCTCGCCGGAGATGGAGCAAGAGGGCTCTCCGGCTTGCTCCGGTGCCCCGAGGCGACGATTGGGGGATGCAGGAGGCGAGTGGTGAGAAGAGGCGAGGTCGGGGGCGGCTTTTATAGCCGGGCGAGAGGTGCCCGTGCCAATCGGCGCCGAGGAGATGCGGACGAGCTCCGGGGTGAGCTGGCCGTCATGCTGGCGGGCAGACCGCGTGGGGAGATGACAGGAGCGAGCAGAGGAGTTAAGGCGATGGTGCGGAGCGGCGGGGAAGGAGCCAGCTAGCGCGGCCACAGTGCCCGTATGGTGCACAGCGGCGGAGCTTGGCCGTGTCTGCCGGCGAGCTTCGCCGGAGAGGGAGAGGGTTCCAGACGGGCCAGGTGGACGGCGGCGGCGCTGTCAGCACCAGCGGACAACCGGGGACGGCCGCAGCTGGCCTGGCCGACGCGATCGAACACGGTCAGTGCGCAGAGCGCGTGCTTGGCCGTCCAGATGCGTGGTCACTGTGTTCATTGGCACACGCGGTGCGCTCTGGCTCGTTTGGTCGTGTCTACACGGTAGTCCTCTCAGACAGTGGCCACCATGTGCAACTAGTTTGGCAAGAGATGGCCTGAGCAGTACTGGAGCTTCCAGACAAGTTTCTGGATAGAAACTTGGGCAACAGGCTGAGGTGAAAATGATAGGCAAGTGAGAGAGGGAGTTTGTCACAATGATTTGTGGTAGGAGGGTGCCCATTCTGGGAAAATTCCAGGCCAAATGGACAAGTTTTGGATGTAGTTGCTTTACAACCACATCTCTGGTCCAGAAACATTGTTGAAGATGTTGCACTCTTATGGATGGGCTCCTGGATCTGAAACTTGATATTTGTGGGTCATTTGGTGGTGAAAAGATGCTATAAAAACTTCAGCCCATTTGGGTAAGCATAAATGGTACTTCCTTCACAATGCTTCCCACTAGACAAAAACTTGGAGGAATTTTGTAGAGAAAATGGCTAATTGAAATGGGCCAAAATTTGGTGGAGTGTGATCATATGGGTAGGAGAATGTCCTGGATTAATTTCAGAATTTTTGGAGCAATATAAAACATAGTTGCTTCACAGACTGAAATTATGACCAGAAACAAAGATTGGATGATGTGCTCACCATGAGCATGGAATCTTGAATATTTTCACATATTCATGGTTCACATGATCCAAAGAATTTATGAGAATTTTTTTGGAATTTTTTAGTGGACAGAATTATAGGTTGCTTCACAACCTAGAGCTCAAAGGGTTATTCCTTTAATGGAAAAGGAATATTCTAATTGGAATAAAGTTGAGATTGAGCAAGAATGAAAATGACATGACTTGGGAGAAGTTTTTGGAAGCTTTGATTCACTTGGGCAGGAAAATCAAAAATATACCCAAGTTTTAAGTCCATAGAGCCATTCAGAATAAAATCCAAGCCAAATTCTACTAAAAATTTCAAATAAATTTTGAGAAGAAAAGTTGGAAAAACCAGTGTGTCACAATTAAGCTTGGGGATGCTGATACATCTCCAACGTATCCATAATTTTTTATTGTTCCATGCTATTATATTATCAATCTTGGATGTTTTATATACCTTTACAAGCAATTATATATCATTTTTTGGGACTAACCTATTAACTTAGTGCCCAGTGCGAGTTGCTGTTTTTTGCCTATTTTTGGTTTTCCAGAATATCAGTACCAAACGAAGTCCAAATGCCACGAAACTTTTTAGAGATTTTTTTCTGGACATAACAAGTACTAGAAGCTTCGGGAGAGGGCCAGATGCGAGAGGAGGTGGCCACGAGCCACCAGGGCGCGCTTGGGGGGGCAGGCTCGCCCTGGTGCCTCGTGGGCCCACCTCAGCTCCGTTTGACCTAATTCCACCACTATAAATTCTCTAAAATCGGGAAACCAATAGGGGAGTCCACGAAATACTTTTTCCGCCGCCTCAAGCTTCTGTTCTCGAGAGATCCTATCTGGGGGCCTTTTCCGGCACTCCGCCGAAGGGGGATTCGATCACGGAGGGGCTCTACATCAACCTTGCTGCCCTTCCGATGATGCGTGAGTGGTTTACCATAGACCTTCGGGTCCATAGTTAGTAGCTAGATGGCTTCTTCTCTATTTTTGATCTTCAATTCAATGTTCTCCTCGATGTTCTTGGAGTTCTATCCGATGTAATCACTTTTTGCGGTGTGTTTGTTGGGATCCGATGAATTGTGAGTTTATGATCAGATTATCCATGAATATTATTTGAGTCTTCTCTGAACTCTTTTATGCATGATTATTATAGCATCGTATTTCTCTCCAATCTATTGATTTGGTTTGGCCAACTAGATTGATTTATCTTGCAATGGGAGAGGTGCTTTGTAATGGGTTCGATCTTGCGGTGCTCAATCCCAGTGACAGAAAGGGACATGACACGTATGTATCTATGCTATTAAGGGTAAAAAGATGGGGTTTATTCATGCGTGAGTTTACTTTGTCTACATCATGTCATCTTGCTTAAGGCGTTACTCCGTTCTTTATGAACTTAATACTCTAGATGCATGCTGGATAGCGGTCGATGGGTGGAGTAATAGTAGTAGATGCAGGCAGGAGTCGGTCTACTTGTCTCGGACGTGATGCCTATATACATGATCGTTGCCTTGGATATCGTCATGATTATTTGCTTTTCTATCAATTGTCCAACAGTAATTTGTTTACCCACCGTATGCTATTTTCAAGAGAGAACACTAGTACAAAACAGGGCATTGGTCCAGGCCAGATCAGAGCAACAGTCCCGGTTCTGTTACGAACCGGGACTAATGCGTGCATCAGTCCTGGTTTGAGCGGCCAGGACGCCGGCCGGGCCTCGGCAGGCACCAGTCCCGGTTCGGCTGGGACCTTTAGTCCCGGTTCCAGCCACCAACCGGGACTAAAGGGCCTCGCTCCTGGCGCAACCCCTTTAGTCCCGGTTGGTGTCTGGAACCGGGACTAAAGGTGAGTCTTCAGTCCCGGTTCTAGACACGAACCGGGACTAAAGAGATGCCTATATATATCCTCTCCCCTGCCCGCTCACTCCTCTGTTTTTTGGCCGGCCGGTGTGGGAGGTGTGTGCTGCTCTGCTCTCACCTCCTATGCACATGAGGTGTTCGATGAAATGCCCGAGTCACACTTAAGCTTTCTCCTCTCCAAGCTCTACTTCCCAGCTCCATTTTTCCCAAGATTTGTCTAGGTTTGGCGGTGCACCAACTACACAAGTGTTCTAAAAGGTTAGTAACTTCATCGTTTCATCTCTCACTGCTAGTTTAGCTCATTTCAAATGCTGTAGAAGCAGAGTGGTTTGTGGGTTTCAGTGGAGGAGTGTATGTGGGAGTTCTTTTGATTTAGATGCACAATTTGTGCTGAAATTAACTTCTTAGAGTCTGCACATGTGTAGGGTGCCGTCCCCGTCCCCGTCCTCACCGCCGTTGATCGCCCGCGCCGATCTCGTCGCCGGCACCACCGTGGTGAGCCTCTTGTTCTTATCTTCTTTTTAAAATAAAAAAATTCTTACTTGTATGATTTAGATAGATACTTGTATAATTTTCTTACTTTTATTATTGTTTGTTATTATATAGTGCCATGACTTTGGTATCCGCCCCCGTCGGCCCTCGTCCTGTCTATGATTCGGATGTGTTATATTATCTTTATGATCGCATTGCGCTTGAAGATTAGAAAGATTAGAAAATATGCCATTCATAATGAGGCTTGGTATCATTATGCCGTTGGATCAATTGTTACCTTAGTTGCGATTATGATCGCATTTGTTGTTGTTTTTCATAGTTTCAATGTATGTTTTAATTAGATGCTCTAGAGAGCTATATGTTGTTCTATGAGAACTATATATGTATGAACTTTATGTATTTATTTTTTCAGTAATAACATTTGATCACTACTGTACTTTGGTTTTAATGTGATGATGAACTTGTATTAATTTAGTCACTTCTCTATTCATGATGTTCTGTAATGGTTTTTGATACACTTAATTATATAATGCACGCAGATGAACCGGCAATGGATGTACGGTGACCAACGCACCTCCGAGTATCTTGAGGGCCTGCATAAATTTCTTGAAGTGGCTGAGGCAAACAAGCAGAATGGTTTTATGTATTGTCCATGCCTTGTCTGTGAGAATACGAAGGATTACTCTAACTTGAAAACCCTTCACGTCCACCTGCTTGAGAAGGGTTTCATGCCACACTATAATGTTTGGACCAAGCACAGAGAAAGAGGGGTTATGATGGAAGACAACGAAGAAGAAGAGGATGATGACAACTATCCCCCTGAATACGGTGATACTGCAACGGGGGAAGCTGAAGATCAAGAGGAACCAGACGATGTGCCCGATGATGATCTTCGCCGGGTCATTGTTGATGCAAAGAGACAATGCCAAAGTGAAAGGGAGAAGTTGAAGTTCGATCGCATGTTAGAGGATCACAAAAAAGGGTTGTACCCAAATTGCGAAGATGACAACACAAAGCTCGGTACCACACTGGAATTGCTGCAATAGAAGGCAGACAATGGTGTATCTGACAACGGATTTGGGAAGCTACTGAAAATAATGAAGAAGAAGCTTCCAAAGGATAACGAATTGCCCGACAGTACGTACGAAGCAAAGAAGGTTCTATGCCCTCTAGGATTGGAGGTGCAGAAGATACATGCATGCCCTAATGACTGATCCTCTACCGCGGTGAGTACGAGGATTTGAACGCATGCCCGGTATGCGGTGCATTGCGGTATAAGATCAGACAAGATGACCCTGGTGATGTTGAGGGCGAGCGCCCCAGGAAGAGGGTTCCTGCCAAGGTGATGTGGTATGCTCCTATAATACCACGGCTAAAACGTCTGTTCAGAAACAAAGAGCATGCCAAGTTGATGCGATGGCACAAAGAAGACCGTAAGAAAGACGGGAAGTTGAGAGCACCCGCTGATGGGTCGTAGTGGAGAAAAATCGAGAGAAGGTGGGGGGACTTTGCAGGTGACGCAAGGAACGTATGGTTTGGTTTAAGTGCAGATGGCATTAATCCTTTTGGGGAGCAGAGCAGCAATCATAGCACCTGGCCCGTGACTCTATGTATCTATAACCTTCCTCCTTGGTTGTGCATGAAGCGGAAGTTCATTATGATGCCAGTGCTCATCCAAGGCCCTAAGCAACCCGGCAACGACATTGATGTGTACCTAAGGCCATTAGTTGAAGAACTTTTACAGCTGTGGAATGGAGAAGGTGTACGTGTGTGGGATGAGCACAAATAGGAGGAATTTGACCTACATGCGTTGTTGTTTGTAACCATCAATGATTGGCCTGCTATTAGTAACCTTTCAGGACAGACAAACAAGGGATACCACGCATGCACGCACTGTTTAGATGATACCGAAAGTATATATTTGGACAAATGCAGGAAGAATGTGTACCTGGGACATCGTCGATTTCTTTCGACAACCATCTCTTAAGAAAGAAAGGCAAGCATTTCAAAGGTGAGGCAGATCACCGGAAGAAGCCCGCCCTCCGTACTGGTGATGCCATACTTGATATGGTCAAGGATTTACAAGTAATCTATGGAAAGGGTCCTGGCAGACAATCTATTCCGAATGACGCTGAGGGACGCGCACCCATGTGGAAGAAGAAATCTATATTTTGGGACCTACCCTATTGGAAAGACCTAGAGGTCCGTTCTGCAATCGACGTGATGCACGTGACGAATAATCTTTGTGTGAACCTGCTAGGCTTCTTGGGCGTGTATGGGAAGACAAAAGATACACCGGAGGCATGGGAGGACCAGCAACGTGTGCACGAAAAAGACGGGATGCATCCAAAGCAGTATGAAGGTCCTGCCAGCTACGCTCTTACCAAAGAAGAGAAGGAAATCTTCTTTGAATGCCTGCTCAGTATGAAGGTCCCGTCTGGCTTCTCGTCGAATATAATGGGAATAATAAATATGGCAGAGAAAAAGTTCCAGAACCTAAAGTCTCATGACTGCCACGTGATTATGACGCAACTGCTTCCGGTTGCATTGAGGGGGCTTCTACCGGAAAACGTTCGATTAGCCATTGTGAAGCTATGTGCATTCCTCAATGCAATCTCTCAGAAGGTAATCGATCCAGATATCCTACCAAGGTTAAAGAATGATTTGGTGCAATGTCTTGTCAGTTTCGAGCTGGTGTTCCCGCCATCCTTCTTCAATATCATGACGCACGTCCTAGTTCATCTAGTCGACGAGATTGCCATTCTGGGTCCTGTATTTCTACACAATATGTTCCCCTTTGAGAGGTTCATGGGAGTCTTAAGGAAATATGTTCATAACCGTGCTAGGCCAGAAGGAAGCATCTCCATGGGCCATCAAACAGAGGAGGTCATTGGGTTTTGTGTTGACTTTATTCCTGACCTTAAGCCGATTGGTCTCCCTCAATCACGGTATGAGGGGAGACTGACTGGAAAAGGCACGCTAGGAGCGGATGCAATAATATGTTGGGACGGGCATTCTTGGGCTCAAGCACACTACACAGTTCTACAGAATTCTACCTTGGTGACCCCGTATGTCAATGAACACAAGAATTTTCTGCGCTCCAAACACCCGGAGCAGTCTGACGACTGGATTACATGTGAACACATCAGGACTTTCGGCAGTTGGCTGCAAACACATCTCATGGGTAACAACATTGTTGGAGATGAGATGTACTCGTTGGCCAGGGGACCATCTTCGACTGTATTGACTTACCAAGGGTATGAGATAAATGGGAATACATTTTACACGATCGCCCAAGATCAAAAGAGCACCAACCAAAACAGTGGTGTCCGCTTTGATGCAGCAACCAACAGGGGAAAGGACACATATTATGGTTACATAGTGGACATATGGGAACTTGACTATGGACATGATTTTAAGGTCCCTTTGTTTCGGTGCAAATGGGTCAATCTGTCAGGAGGCGGGGTACAGGTAGACCCGCAGTACGGAATGACAACAGTGGATCTCAACAATCTTGGGTACACAGACGAACCATTCGTCCTAGCCAATGATGTGGCGCAGGTTTTCTATGTGAAGGACATGTCTACCAAACTGAGAAAAAGAAAAGATAAGGAAGCGAATACATCATACGATGAGCCAAAGCGCCACATAGTTCTTTCAGGGAAAAGAGACATCGTGGGAGTGGAGGGCAAGACAGACATGTCTGACGATTATGAAAAATTTCATGAAATTCCTCCCTTCAAAGTGAAGACTGACCCAAGCACCTTGTTAAACGATGAAGATTATCCATGGTTACGTCGCAATAAGCAAGGGACACACGCGAAGAAAAAGTGAGGACTTTCTCTCCGCAACTATTTTGATGATGACTTTGATCTAGAATATCACTGCAGTTACATGTCAAGAAATGAAATGCCTTTTGTAACATATGAGTTTTCGTCCGAAACCGTGATACTTCGAAAGAGATTGTCCATTTTGTACACGAAGTGCATCCAGTTTTTGCCGTAACCCTCTCAACTTTTTAGCACATGCTATGTGGGTAAAATGATGATACCATGCCAACTTTCAACCTTTTCAGAGTTCATTTGTACTTCTTTTCAATTTCAGGGTCATTTAGCTCAAAAAAATCAGTAAATGCATGAAAAATAGCAAATGAAGTCAGAAAGGGTTTAAAATTGATGATGTGGCTTTGAATGGTGCATGTTGAACGCACAAAAAGTCTGGAGTTGAAATAAGTTCAAAAAAATGAAATGCCTTTGTAACATATCAGTTTTCGTCCGAAACCCTGATGCTTCGAAAGAGATTGTCCATTTTGTACACGAAGTGCATCCAGTTTTTCCCGTAACCCTCTCAACTTTTTAGCACATGCTATGTGGGTGAAATGATGATACCATGCCAACTTTCAACCTTTTCAGAGTTCATTTGTAGTGCTTTTCAATTTCAGGGTCATTTAGCTCAAAAAAAAGATTAAATGCATGAAAAATAGCAAATGAAGTCACAAAGGGTTGAAAATTGATGATGTGGCTTTGAATGGTGCATATTGAACGCACAAAAATTCTGGAGTTCAAATAAGTTTAAAAAATATGAAATGCCTTCGTAACACATGAGTTTTCGTCCGAAACCCTGATACTTCGAAAGAGATTGTCCAGTTTGTACACGAAGTGCATCCAGTTTTTCCCGTAACCCTCTCAACTTTTTAGCACATGCTATGTGGGTGAAATGATGATACCATTCCAAGTATTTTTTGTTCAAAACTTTAATAGCAAAAAGAATTTTCATAAAGTATTTTTTGTTAGAAACTTTAATAGCAAACTAAAATAACAAAATCTGTTTTTGATTAAAACACCCATTTAAAATAACATAAAAATTACCAAATTGAATATAATGATAAAACACACTAATATTAAACAGCAGGAAAAAGAATCACTAAAAAATCTATTTTTAAAGTAAAGTTATTCACAAACTAGTGATTCACACAAATTTCAAAGAATTCAAATTTAAACTATTCAAATTTGAAAACTACTGGCACTAACAGAAAGTTTATAATTTTTGTGACCTAAAGCAAAAAGAATCACTCAAAAACTCTAAGTATTTAGCTGTAAGTAGAAACAAAAGAAAATAAATAAAGCAAAAAACAAAACAAAAATACTGGAAAAGACCTTTAGTCCCGGTTGCTACCACAAACCGCGACTAAAAAGTAAATTTTTTTAAAAAATATGTCGCCTACTGGGCCACCACGGCCTGCATACGACTAGAAACCCACCACGCTAGTTGGGCCAGGATGCAGGCCCGCAGCAGGCCCAGTAGGCCCACAGGCAGAGAGAGGGCATTTAGGCCCGTAGGCCTGCATAAGAGAGGAGCTCGAGAGGGCTGGCGCAGCCGCGCTTATAAACCACTATCGACGCCTCTTAGCTAGCGAGGTGGGACTAAACATCCACCCGCCTGACGCCATGCCAGCCGCAGCCCTTTAGTCCCGGTTGGTGGCACCAACCGGGACTAAAGGCCCCCCTTTAGTCCCGGTCCGACCACCAACCGGGACTAAAGGGCTGTGCTTCCCGCCCTTTGCGCTGCTGAAAATGATCTTTAGTCCCGGTTGGTGGCTCCAACCGGGACTAAAGGGGGTCCTTTAGTCCCGGTTGCAGCCACCAACCGGGACTAAAGGTGGGGCTATATAAGCCAACACTTAGGAAATTTTACCCAAATCTCACTTCTTCCTCCCCCGACGCCGCCAGGCTGCTCCGCCCGCTCCTCGTCGCCGCCGAGCCCTGCCCCCGACGCCGCCAGGCTGCTCCGCCCGCTCCTCGTCGCCGTCCCTGCCCTGACCCCGACGCCGGCCGCCGCTCCCTGCCCTGACGCCGCCGAGCCCTGCCCCGACGCCCGTGGCCGCTTTCCTGCCCCGACGCCACCCCCAGTGAGCTCCGCCCCCTTCCCCTGCGCTGCCGCCGCCCCTGCCCCTGCCCTGCGCCCCGCCGCCGCCCCTGCCCTGCTACTTAGCTGCCGCCGCCGCCGCCGCCCATGTGCTCTCTGCTAGCCACACTTAGCATTTTTTTTGTTCTTAAAAAAATTTATGTTCATAGATTTTTTTTGTCCATGTATGTATGTATGTATGGATGGATGGATGTATGTATGGATGGATGGATGGATTGATGTATATAGAAAGATGCTTACTGTATGTAGATGTATGTATGTTTATGTATGTATGTATATGTAGATGTATATGTATATGTATGTATGTATATGTAGATGCTTAGTGTATATATATGTATGTAGATGTATATGTATGTATGTATACTTTAGTATGTAGATGTATATCATAGAAAAAAAAAAGATGTATTCCCGGATGTTATCCCCCTTCACCTATATCGTGTAGTGCCGCGTTAGAAAACCCCTAACTCTCTCGGGAATTCAACATATCCCCGATAACTTCGACATGAGGGGGGTCGTTAAAACATAACCCCGATAACTTCGACATGAGGGGGCCGGGGGGGTGTTCGTTAAAACATAACCCCCTAGAAGAAAGAGCATTGTCGATCTACCCCCTCCCGCCCCTACCCGTAATTGTTATGTATAATACTATATATTGGAGCCTAATTCACCGGTCTTACCTCAGTGAACCGAAGGGACTTTATTTATTCGGTAGGCGGCCGGCATAGGTCAATGTGGTAGAATGGATAGTTCGATCTCCTGCATAGCGATTATTTTTTGTAAAGTGTCCTCTCCTGAAAGTATAACCCCGATAACTTCGACATGAGGGGGGACGTCGGACATGCATGAGAGAGGCGGTCCGCAAAGTATAACCCCCGATAACTTTGCATGATGTTTGCGACTAATCCATTGCTCATATATGCATATGATTCCTTGTTGTGATTAGCTAGGTCTATGTTTGCCACTAATTCATCTCTCATGTTTGTATATTGCCATGTTGTAACATTTGCAGAAACTATGGACAGAGACTTAGAAAAAGAAGAGTTGTTGGGGGATATAATCCGCGACGGAGGTGATATCACCTTGTCGTTTCTCAACGACACCGATGGTCAGGAAAGAGAGGATGACGGCTCCGGTGATCCAATGGAGGAGGAAGGAGATCATGACGGCTCCAGTGACCGAATGGAGGAGGAAGGAGATCATGACGGCTCCGGTGACCGAACGGAGGAGGGAGCCTTAACTGTTGCAAAGTCCGGCGAGGTATATATACATATATTAATTAAGCCTCTGCTGACTTGATGCATTAATTGTTTTGTATGTACATATATTAACGCTTCTTTCTTCTTTTAATTAGCCCTCCGGATCGAGCCAAACTTCCGTAAGGAGACGAGGCCCGAAGAAAAGGTTGCGCCAGGATGAAAGGTTCACGATCGAAGAAGTCGGTCGAGATGGCCAACCGATTGCTCCCAAGCGGAGCAGGGACACATTTATACATCAGTGCGGAGTGGTTGTTAGGGACATCGTCCCGATCAGCATCCAAGAATGGAATAAGAAGAAGGACCCTGAAGTTTCTTATGTCCAGGATAGACAGAAAGATGATCTTTGGACCTTGCCGATGACAAATTTCAGCCTACCACCAGAGGCGGATCCGAATAATGTCAAGGCATTTGCTCTTAAGAAGATGGCAGAACTATTCAAGAACTGGAAGAAAGATTTGAACAAAAAGTTTGTCGAGAAAGACAAGACTCCAGAATTCACCGGTGCATATGAGAAGATAAAAGATCACTGGCCCGCATTTGTGGCCTACAAGAAATCGGACAAGGGCAAGCAAAGGTCAGCGACAAATAAGCTAAATGCTGCAAAGAAGAAGTATCACCATGTTACGGGGTCAGGTGGCTACAGCAAAGCCCGGCCTACGTGGGATAAAGCTGAGCAAGACCTGCTTGCTAAAGGGGTCCAACCAGTGACATTGCACTGGCCAGATCGGTCAAGGACTTGGTTCTTCGGGGTTGGGGGAACTTTGGACCCAGACATAGGGGAGTGTGTTTGGACGAAAGCTCAACTTGCAATACCCGTCAAGAAGCTTGAGGAAGCAATCCAGGCAGCGCAGGAAGGGAGGTTACATCCCAACAGAGAGAATGACGAGCTGACACAGGCCCTTGGGAATCCTGAACACCCTGGACGAACACGAGGCACATCAGGCTCCGTTCCGTCGGTGTATGGGTTTCCCGACAATGCTGGTTATAGAAGTCGAGAGAGAAAGAAGAAAGCGGAAGCAAGCGAAATGCAGAAGATCAATGCAAGATTAGCGAAACTAGAGGAACTTGAGAGCCAGCGAGCTACCGGCCAACCATCTCAGCGGCACGAAGATCCTTCCTTCGACACTGCCCCAGAAGCTACACCACCATCTCAGCGGAGAAGCAGCGTGGCTTCCACATAGCTCCTTCAGCCTGATATCACGGCTCCTCGCTACCCCGTGGATAGTATCACGCAGGCTGAACATTGTGTGCTAATGGCGAAATGCCAGAACCTGACCTTGAAGGCGGCGGTCGGCTCTGTTTTACCTCCTCGAACTGAGGGAACTTTCCATTGCCGTCCGATTCCACATGGCTATGCTATTGTCACGGTGGATGAGATAATGGTCGGATTTGAGGGGCTGGAGCTTGACTAACCTACAGGTGAAGGGGAGGATCTTCTAGAAAATGCCTTAAGGAGTACCTGCCTATGGAGAAAGGAGTACATCAAGCTTCCAAACTGGACGCCGCCTCAGCAGACGCAGCCGGATCCTCAGCAGACTCCTCCTCACAGTCCAGTTGTGCTATCTCTGCGGCCTGAGTCGTCTCCGGCGCGTCATTCGTCTCCGCTGCCTCAGCGGACTCTAACGGGGGAGGCCCCTCAGCAGAATCCTCCTCTGCCTCAGCTATCTCCGGCGCGTCAGCCGTCTCCGCCGCCGCAGCTGTCTCCGGCGCGTCAGCGGTCTCCGCCGCCTCAGCGGGCTCCGGCGCGTTAGCAACAGCGGAAGAGAGCCGCCGCCGCTCCGACGGCTAGCAGTACAAAAGGCGAGAAGAAATTCAAATATGGTCCAAGCCTCAGGGTTCCTCCAAAGTTACCATATGAGAGGACTGACGAGGAAAACAAGGACATCAGTGCTGCCGAAGTGCAGGCCCATTTTGAACGGAAACGTCCACCTCCAAAGGAAACAATAGATCCAGTGAAAGCGAAGTGCACTCTGGATGCCCTTAAGCGACCACCACCGCCTCCGCCGCAATCCAACTATGACCGCTGTATTGAAAAGACATATGATGAAGCGCGGCGGTCGGGAAGTACTACCAGTGCTTCAAGGCGAAGAAGTGGGAAAACCATTCCCCAGCTCGGCGAACAGGAGAAGCAATCGTGCCCTCCGCTCAAGGTGTCTAGCGATATCGCTAATCATCCGGGGCTACTGCCCGGTACCACTCTTGGTGATTACTTGGGCGATGATGTACAGTTTGAAATGGTTGAGGTAGTAAAGATCTTTAGATACGAGCATGGGAAGCCTCTCGTCAAACCTGATCATCCTCCTCTAACAACGATGATGCGAAGATTGCATGAGTGGTACTTGGAAAGCTGCAGGAAGAATGGGTCCGTTAGTTTGATGGTGAGAATTAAAGATGAGCACGACCTCATTGGAGTCGACCTGATGCCTGTTGAATTTGTGGAGTTATTTCAGTTATTCAATCAAGAGGCCCTCGACAAACAAATCATGACTTGCTACTGTCTGTAAGTATTACTTCTGTAATTAAGTCTCTAGCTCAGCTCATTCATTGCATGTATATATAATTATCCTCACTATATTATGCAGATTGAAGATCGTCGAATGCCCAAAAAGACAAATCTATGACATTGGGTTCATTAGCCCAAATACCGTAAATGAATGGATGGTACAAAACAATGTTAAAGAAACCAAGGAAAACTTGCTAAAAGCGTTCCTTCGACATCAAAACAAAAGGGAAATACTCTTTCCTTACAACTTCAAGTGAGTGTTACTGTCTTCTGCATATTCGGTTTCGCTTACTCGAGGTTAAGTACTGTAATTGATGAGTTATGCGTGCGCAGGTTCCACTATATTCTGCTATCCATTAAGCTTGACGGGGGAGTAGTAACTGTCTTAGACTCGAGACGTAAAGATCCCAAGGATTATGCGGACATGACTGCAATGCTCCATACGTAAGTTCAATCAATACCGGGACCATATTGGCAACTTTCGTTCATTTCCTGATATCAAGTAATCATTTTCTTTGCCTGGCAGGGTTTGGAAACAGTTCACCGGACAGGTTCCGGGTCTGAAGAACGAACTGCAATTTACACACCCCAAAGTAAGTAGTACTAGCTAGTTCCGCGCATCTCTCATTGATTCTAGTTTCATCAATACCATTATCGTGCTTGATTATCAGTTTGATTGAACTCTATTATCGTACAACAGAATGCCCTTCGCCTTTAGTACTTTTCTTTTTCTTTTGACGACAGTAGAAAGAAATGGCTCTGCTCGCTTAGAGAAGGGGCTCCGCGCTCTATCAGCTATCAGTTAGTTGGCGCTACGCGCGACTTCAGTTGACAAAAGCGAACAAGATAGCGCTAGCGCCCGCGGAGAACTTTCGTTTGTTCGCCTTCTAAAAGGCCTACTGACCTGCCGGTGAAAAGCCGGTTACAAAAAAAATAATAAGACGTAGTGAAAAAGTACCAAAACAACTGAAGCCTACATCCCACTACGTCTGGGTTCCCCCTTCCTATGAACCTTGAGTCAATAGGTAGGGTCAACTATACCAAAGTGGAAGGGCCACTATCTAAGCTATTAGTGGGCTGGTTTGAACTATTGATTTACTGAATCGAGTGAAGCTGTGTTGCGTAACATATAGGTCGCCAAGGCCTAGAAGTACAAGTGGTCGCCCTAACGGTCACTCTCAAACTCACTACTTGAGTGACGAAAGTCACTTAGCTTCTTTAATAGGGCTTGCCAAAGAACCCCTCCGGGGCCCCGGGAAGAGGAAGAAGGAGATAGAGCAAAGGTCTCCTCTTTCTGTCCGCTCTTCCCGGCATGTAGAGATCCGATTGGGCTTATAGTTTAATTGGTTGAAACGTACCGCTCATAACGGTGATATTGTAGGTTCGAGCCCTACTAAGCCGATCTGACCTGCTTAATCAATGACTCCGGTAGTCACCTGAACCACTCTCTCGGATAGCCCACAACCTCTCTTCTGGATGCGAAAGAAGATTCGATCAACGTACAAGGTTTGCCTTCTTGTGAGAAGGAGGGTTCTGAATTGTGTTCTCAGTGCAAAGGGAGTCTTTGAGAAGGTTCCGTTTTTCTGAAGAGAGAGAAGATCAGTAGAGCAGTCCGGCAGCTGTTCGGGGGTCAGCTTTGGGATTTGCCTGATCGACCCCTACCAGTGTATTAATCTACAAAAATGAAGATTGACATTCGTCAATTTACCGGATCTATCCTCTTCTACTAACTTTACAAAATGGAAGGGAAAATGTGAAGACCAAAGATGTCAACTACTAAGCATAGTCAATTGCAAATCGGCCGGTTGGTTTGCTTCTCTCCAAGTATGGGAGATTTTCCAATCTTCGAAAGACGCTCGTACTTTCTTGATCTTATGAAGAAGGGGCTTTCCTTAGCTGCGGACTTTGGGATCTTGAGAGTAGACCATGTCTTACGTTAGGGAATCCGAATCAATCCAAATCCTCTGACACTCCTTTTCAGCTGCTATTTGAATACATGTTCAGATGCAAAAGAGCTCGACTTCGAGTATGGTCTTGTTCTTAACTGCTTGAGAGAACGCATATATCCCCTTTTTATTGCTAAACCTCCACAAGCCTTCCCATGCTCGCTAATTGAACCGTCCGTCTTCATCTTAATCCATTCGTTTCCCGGTGGTCAACACACAATAGAATATGTTTGTTTTTGATCGGATTGAGACAAAAGTCCCATTTTTTCGGATGTTCGCCGATTCTTCCTCTTCTTTCTCTCATAAAACTGGAGATACTAGCTTCTAATCTGCATATTTTTGCAAATCCTTTTCCATTTGGATTTTTGAAAACATTAACTTACCTCTAGAATTCCACTATATATAACGTTGACGTTCCGCCAAAATGTGCCAGAGCGAGTGAAAGGCAAGCCTACCCACGGTGTTAACTTGCCATCCCCAACAAATCTGCTAGCAGCCCATTCGAGTTCCACTTGGAAACAAGAAGCTCTTCTTTATTTGCGTTTTTTTGCCCAAGATAAGCCCATTTTCCAGAGCCAAGCCTATTATAAGAGTTCAACTGCCATATTCGGATGGAGTCCAAATGCTTGCATCTTGGGCTGAAGAATGACCCAATTCCTTAGCTTCCATGCATTAATCATATCCGGGGATGTGGGAATAGGGAGATGCCATCCATCTACACGACACGATAGCTTAAGCAAAGAATAGAGAGAGCTAAGCTAGAATACAAACAAAAAAGATATTCCACTAGCGTAGGCCTACCATAGAAAAGTATAAAAAAACCTTTTCTTTGTCTGTCAGCGGGAGAGAAAGCAAGCTTACGGTGCTTTGGATGTTAATGTTTTTGTAGGATACTAAGCACCTATATATATATATACATTGTTTTATACTCCTCTGTACAAGCGTATAAGAGCTATTATGCTCGATAAAAGGAAGTTTATGAATAAGTAAGTCTTTCTTTTTTGAATAGCCGGCGGGAGAACTGACTTTTCCGGCTATCGTATGAACAATGCCGTCCGCTTTTCTTTTTTGAGTTTCCATGGATCTCTCCGACGAAGTAGCGGAAGCATGAAATGCTATTCACGAATGAGCATTGCTATCTGATTCCTACAAAAGAGATAGGGGAAGCTCACTTTTGTCAAATGGGGCTAGAAAGCATAGAACCCCGTCTTAAATCAACCGGTGAATCCAGAATCAAAGTGAGGAGAACAGGATATGTTATGAGAAGAGTGATGTGGGAATAGATTGCATTTCAAAAAGAATCTATACACTCAATAAGCCAGAACGGGAAGATTCAACTGCAAAAAGAACTGGTACGGTGTGAGAAGAGGCCTATTCTCAATAATGAACAAGATGATGCAGCTCTAGTTGCTGGAGGCAGAGGACGTGGACGCGGCAGGAATAGATCCAGGGGGAGGACGCGAATAAAAAAGGCTATGAGGATCATAAAAATTGAGGTGGAGGGAGATTGTATAACTAAGGATCGAGTAGAGGAAGACGTCAGTCTTTCAGTTGTAGATGATCATTACCGAAAAAGATGTACATTCGAATGAAAAAAGAGGGCATGTCCGAGAGGAAATAAAGAATATTCATTTGCGGATTCTTCCGAACAAGCAACGGATTGAGCAACTAGCGCGAAAGCCGTTGCGCGTTAGCGCATCCGTTTTCTTGCTCGGGAACGAGGGGACTAAAAAAATTGTCAAAAGCCATCTTTCTCTTTAACTAACTAAGTATTCTAAAAAATATGTCTATGAGGTATTTTGACTTAATGGGAAGTAGGCATCTCATTCATAGGCAAGAGCAGGCCGGCCTGAAGGCATGAACTGAAGGCAGGCAAGAAGGCATTAAATGGCTTTGAAGGATGCGGTGTAAAGATGCGGAGTACAGTATCTTTCTTTCTATAAAAATATATGGAATCCGCGATCCTATCCTATTTTTGAAGTCATTTTTGCATTCGAAATTATTTTCTTTTGCAAGAGCACTCAAACATAGATTGAAGATCTTCAGTTCTTCGGTCGGCAGCCGCAGTCAGTAATAGCAAGCAGCGTCCCATACTACTTTTCCTTTGAATGTTCATTCTGGAATTGAATGTCACAAACAAGACTCATACTTCAGAAAAAAAACTGCTTGAATCAAGAGCTGTAATCCGCAGCTTTAGAGATAGGGGCGGCAGTCACAGCATTGGCAGCAGTGAGCAGAGGTCAAGAAGAAGAAGCGGTAAGAGCAGTTAGAGAGCAAGCAGCGGCTCATCAAACCTTTCTGTTTCGGTTACAGCTCAAGCGGTTTGTTTTCAAGTAAGGTACTCAAGCAAGCTTTCCTCCTGAAGACAGAGTTTCGGGTGAGCTAGCAAAGAAAGTCAGCAGTTAACCGGAAATTTAGGTCAAATTAGCATTTCGTAAGTTTTAGTAAGGCCAGTTATGGGAAGCAGGCCATGGAGAAAGAGAGGAATCAATCGTCCAACGCTATGTTAACAAATACGTGAAAGGTTTGATTATTCCATACACTTGAACGCGTTCCTTATCAATAGGTTTCGGAGAGACGAGCAATGATTGCTTGACGATCTTCACTGCATGAGACTAGACTTGACTCAAGCTTCATACGAAAGCATTTACTGAACTAAAGCCGTTGAGCCAAGTCAAGCGAAAGACTTATTCAAAGAAAGCTTTAAGAGAGTTTGTTGTCCCATGCCTTTCTGATGGTGAACCTCCTACTGCTTCTTCCAATTCTGAAACTGGGATTGGCCTGTTGACTTTGCCCTTCCTTTAGACAAAGAGCCCCCAGTTTCGCCAAAAGACCTCTGCGTGTTGTCATTCAACTCCACACAAGCCTGTCGTTGGGCTACTTGCGTCTTCGGCAGATACAAAGGAGAAGTGACGGTCGGTGAAATAGCCCTCCAACTCGTAGCTCTTCTTGCTTAACGTGAAAACTCTCCTTTCCGATGAAAACGAGAAAGAAAGATGTCAACTACTAAATGTGTTGCTTTGTGAATTTGATACTAGGTAGTTCTCCCCCCTCGGCAGGCAAGTAGCCTTTGCGACTTACATCTCTGCTACAGGAGGGTATGAACCCCCGGATCTAGGCGAGGTGATGGCGGGGAACTCCAACAGGTTTTGGTTTCCTTCTCACTGATTGATGGAGCCCAAGACTGCTTGACGACTTTCGGTGTGGGGTCAGCTTGAGCCGAGGTCGTCTCGTAACAGGAACAGGAAGAATAGCAAACAAGCACACAAGCAGGAATAGGAATATTGGCTGTCACTATCCTCTGGTTAGCAATCAACTACGGAGCTGGCAACTCACAAGCCAGCAAGTCAACCTCTGTCAGATCTTCGGCCCAGTTTATGGACGAAACTGACTCTACTTCCTCATTCAGGCTGATATGAACTGCAAAAGTTTTCATCTTTAGCGTGGATATCGCAGGTATAAATGAAAGAAACTGGAATCAGGAAGTTGTTTCTTTCTCTCGATACGCAGAGGGGAGAGCATGCCCTGTCTCAGGCAGTATATCAGTCGTTAACGATCTTACCGGGACACATCCAATTGAAACTAGAATCCCAACCTCTTTGGAAGAAGCTCCAAATAGAAAAAAATTCAGAGCGGGGAATCTTCCTACAAACTAAAATGTGTTAAATATATATATACCTACCTCTGCCTAGAAAAACTGGAGTTTCAGGCACCCTCGTGGGAGACATTGGATGTTGTCAACCGGCCTTAAAATGCTCATAAACAGCTCTTCCCCCTTTGACTTAGTTTTCGCTCTCCTCTGTTTCTAGTAGAAAAAGCCTGATCCTACTTTGCGAGTCCAACAGGTCTAGTATTCTTTTCTTTTTCGTCTGAGGGAACGTGGTAGCCCTGATCTAGCTAAGACTTGAGATTCCATTCTATTTCATTCTGATCTCGTTATGAGGAAATAGGTGAGGCGAGGCTAAGACAAGATATGGGACTTCCCGCGCTAAGTTGTTCCAATCTCTATACTTAAGTAACCGAACTCGAAAGTGCTGCTATGAGCTAGATTTGTGCGTACAAGGGTAAAGAAGCGAGCAAGGCTACCTTTCCGCTGGAAATCCTATACCTGAGTGCTATTTGATCAGAGTGAGTTGTAATTGAGCTTGATTTACTTGCTCTTCTATTTGCATTTTTTGTTAAGTATGTGGGTGACTCATCGTCGTGAGATCGGTTGGTCGAAAATTCTTTTCAAGTAGTCTCAGTCGGCGAACTCGGCTCCACAGAAGAAGTCAGTAGTGAATCAAAGAACTCATGCATGTAATCAGTGACTAGGGATCGATCAATCGGATGCAACCGAGCCATACAAAAAGAATTGGAAAAGGGATGACGCAAGAGCAGCGGAAGGTGACTTAGCAACATCAGTCATTTCCTATAGAAAGGAAGGAAAGGATCTCTCTTCTGTCTAGACGAAAGATCTCATTTTTGCTACCGCTCTCCCTCTTATGAGTCTCTGTCAGCCGTTGTTTAGTAGCTTTCAACGCGAGTTCAGTCATTCTCTTATATACTGAAAAGTACGAACTGACTTAAAGCACGAACATGAAGGAAAGGCTGAATTCGAAACATCTTGAATCGGATTCTCTCTTCTCAGAGAGCTTGAGAGTGAAATGAGTGGGCCGGCCAAAGAAGACCACTATGGAAGTGAAAGGGGAGGGCAAGAGCGGTTCGAAGACCATAGCCCGATGTGGGTACATTGGCATCATCGTCGTATGAAATTCACGCACAAAGGGCGCCGCATCACTCTCAATGGCATTCAAGATAATCCTTCCTGCCGTCCAATCTCTGTCCGTAAGCTGCAAGGATTGCTGAAACGGGGTGCTGTTAGCCAGTGTGTGCAAGTGCGTCAGATTCACCAGGAGCATG
This sequence comes from Elymus sibiricus, assembly GCA_039707655.1. NCBI lineage: Eukaryota > Viridiplantae > Streptophyta > Magnoliopsida > Poales > Poaceae > Elymus > Elymus sibiricus. Next base: position 429,398,898 of record CM077676.1, read on the forward strand.
ATCTGCAAGCAATTACTCTGGATGCTGATCCTGCAGAGCAGACACCTCCAGCTGTTCAAGAACTGCTACAGGAGTTTGATGCTTTGTTCCGGGAGCCAAAGGAATTACCCCCTCGTCGTGCCTGTGACCATCAAATTCCGTTGGTGCCAGGTGCAGTGCCAGTCAATGTCCGGCCATATAGATATGCACCCCACCAGAAAACAGAGATCGAGAAGCAAATCTGTGAGATGATGAACAATGGCATTATTCGTCGCAGCACGAGCCCCTTTGCTTCTCCAGTGCTCTTGGTTCGTAAGAAGGATGGATCCTGGCGCTTTTGAAATATCCTATGCCAGTCGCGGGTTGTCCCAAGCTCAACGTAGGTTCGCAAGAGAAAAAGAGGGGGGTACCTTGTCTGTCGGTCGAAGAAGGCAACAAACAAGTGGAAGCAACCGATGCTTTGGTCATTCTACTCCTTGATGCCAGTCTGTGCTTGCTGTCATGCTGGCAAAAGCGGGGGTTTCGGCCGGTTTTACCTACTATTGGATTTGAACCAATGACTCTCGCCGTATGAAAGCGATACTCTAACCGCTGAGTCAAGTAGGTCAAGCTGAGTCAAGTCAGAGAAAATCGAAAAAAAGAGAAAGCCAACCAAAGCGCAACCAGAGTTCTCCGCGGGGTGGAGCGCTAAGAAAGAGAAAGCGTTATCGCTATACGAAATGAAGCAGCGGCTAGCACACTAAGATAAACCACTTGGTTTAAAAAACTGCTTAGTGGCGTGTGATTTCAACACTATTCCAGAGGTATATGACAAAAATTGTGGGAGAGACCTCTATGTTCCTCAGCTTAAATCATTCTATGATTGTTTACAATTCTGTCATCTATTTTACATGAGGGCTAGAGGGTGGTCTTGGAGCAAGAAAAGTGTTGAGTCCAGGCGCATTATGGTACGACTGAGACTGAGTTGGGCAGGAGCAAGCGGTTGGATTGGCCTGACTCTTCAAGACCAAAGATACTCGGCTTCCTCTTCATCAAGTCACGAAATTCGACCCTTAGTTAGCAGCACCAAAACTAGAGCAGGCCCAAGACAAGCAAGAACAGTCAGTCAGCACCGATCAGGCAGGAAGCAGACAGTAAGCTAAGAATACTGGAAGAAGGTGGTCGCTCAGCCAAAGCCCTAGTTCAACCAGAACAGTAGGGAAAGCGGTAGAGGCCGCTCCGTAGCTTTGGTCGTCGCACTCTAATCCGCTTTAGAAGAAGCAGCTATTCTATTGGACTGCTTGGCTATAAAGCCTATAAGTAAGAACTCTGGGGAAGGAATCCGATCTGCAGATGAAGCAGAAGCAGGCAAAAGGCGAGCGCACAGCAAGGAATTTTCCATACTAGATCGACTCAACATTACCGAATCTACTCTGAGACTCTCTTCTCTTCATGGTTGGCTGTAAAAAAAGAGTCTCTTTAGTCCCCAACTCTATGGATTTTACTTTTTGGCTCAACACCCTGCTCTCGACGTTTGCTCGGGACGGGAGGCTATGAAATAGTTGAAAGCAGATGCAACATTAAAGAAAGTCAATCCAGTAGCCTTAAGTCGTACCGAACACTATGTCCTAATAGTAAGGGATTTCTTTCAACCCGGTGGTAAGCCGGTGGTACCCGGAGAAAACGTTGCCCGAAGGAAGGGACTAAACCCATCTGTTCAAGTAGTAGCCAAGTAGTACCGAAGGAGTATCTCCGAGTTAAGGAGTACCGAAGGGAAGGAAGAAAAACCAAGTGAAAGAAAGAGATCGCAATGGTCTAAGATATAGTCAGTGAACAATAACTCAGATCTGATGTCGGATCGAGACATTCGGATTTGCCGATGAAGAGTACTGCCTTGGAGGGGTAGGGGTTGTAGGGGAAGAACCAACCTTTTCGGGTTACGGGAAGTCCTATCGAGCGACTGGATTAAAGCAAGAAGAAAAAAGTAAAAACAACAACCTACCGACCCAGCGCAGTGCCTATGAAGAATAGTGAATGTAGACCGGATAGGAATAGGACTCTTTAGGCGGAGTGAGATAGAGGATATTGGAAAGAAGTGCGTAGGTAGGCCTCAACGTGTTCATTGAGTAGCTTGAGGAAGTTTGCCATTGTGAGACGGTTAAGGCCACCCCTAAACTCCTGGACCAGTATACCAGTGCTAATACTTTTCCCCCACATCTTTAAAGGAATCCTAACTTTGATGCCCCCACTATCTGTAAAAGAGACAAGCAACCCTATAAAACTTTTTTTTCCCACCAAGAAAAATGATAAGTTTCTCAGAGCTCCTCCCAGCTGACATCGAGGTCTAACTTATCGCAATAATTTTTGAGTATGGTTCGCGCATGCTCTTTAGCTCTAGCGGCATTAAAGAAATTTGGAATTCGTGGAATGCCTAACAAGATTGTGTCCGCATACCTTAATAGGTATTATGAACGGGGATAGCTGCTCCCTTTCTTTTAGTTAGCTAACCTAATCTCTAGTACATCATCCTTCTCTGCATCCGGGCTCTCCTCCATTATCGTTCCGGGTTGATGAAAATCATCACTATAAACATACCCTTTTTATCCACTGCGCTTGTCATCGCTCTAGAAGTGTTGTCGACGGACATAAGACGGAACCGGGTGGTTTGATGGCAGTACTTGGATTCGGAGGGAAAAAGCTCTTTTCATTGTTTCGCTACTCAAATAGAAGAGATCTCTGGGAAAGCTTTCCTCTCTTCGTAGAATCTTCTCACCGGTCGTAAACACAAACTTACTTAGGCTAGCGAGCCCCACTGAGGAAAAAAAGAACATTGCACTAAATAGTCACAAATAGTGGAAGCATAAACATCAAAGTGGGGGTACTTTTTTTAATCGTAATTTCTTTTTTCAAAGTAGAGCAGGAGAGCCTAGCATTGGTAGTGGTACAGCAACCCTCAACAGTATTAGTAGGCGATGCCAGTACTGTGTAGATCTCAGGTGCTAAGGAGCAGAGTGTAGAGGGTTTGGTTAGTCAAGAGAAGAACGAGGAGAGGAGGTAATTCAAAGAGGAGGTTAAAGCAAGTGACACAGAAGAGGAGGATGCTGAGACATTGTTTCTCTTGAAAATGAAGGCTAGAAGAGCTCAGGGGCAAAAGAGGAAGAAGAATAGAGAGGTGATCTTGGCTGTACCAGTGGCACAGAAGTCAGGGGCAAGGAATACGATTAGAGAGCTGGTAGGAAAGTAGCGCAGCTTTAGTAGAATAGAATGTTGCACGCAGAGTATAACGTTTCGTAGTGGAAACAAAGGGATAAGCAAATAGTGCTTACTCCTAGGCAAGATAGTGTAGTCCTTCCTCGATAGGCAAGATCAGCCAGCCCCTCCCTGTGCTTGACTTACCTGGGGCATGGAATGATCATTCGCTCTAAGAGGAGGTAGGGTTTTTGGTTCTTTCAAAATGGCACTAGATTTGCAGAGTCGGTTTTGTAGAGGGGCATTATGACTTCCCTTCCTTCCATCTAAGCTGGGTACAGTTAAGCCAGCATACAACATTATCCCTACTCTATCTCTTTTGAAATACTGGCATTTATGCTTTTGAGAACCCCATGCTCACTTACCCCCCCCCCCCCTTTCAATCTGTATAAGTTACTGCTCTGTTTACCCTTATTGGACTAGACTAGCTAGGGGAAATGGGAGTTTCATGTCCGAAAGAAGCCCTTCTAGCAGCTGATTCGGGAACAATTGCTCAAGCTTAAGAAGGTAATTGAGGCAGTAAAGTAAGAACTTCTCCTACGTTTGCGAGTACATTCGCCATAGGACCTCTGAGCGGGGCAGATCTGAAGAACAATTTGAAGCATGTAAACAATATTCACAATTTTATTTTATTACCATCAATTGTTTTGAGTTTTATTCATATATATGTATTGACCCCCTTCTTTAAATTAGATCTGGCAGATGCGGGATGAACTCCTACCACATGATCGCATACGAGCAATTCAAGAGGAATTGGCGGGATTCTTTCTTGACCACGTCATACATGAAAAGGGAGAATACCATACGGAAATTCAATGGGAGTTTGGCGCTTGATGATGTAGGAGATATGCCCTAGAGGCAATAATAAATGTTATTGATTATCTCCATGTTCATAATTATGTTTATGTTCCATGCTATAACTGCAATGATTCTCGAGTCTACAAATAAAACGAGGCTCGGAGGAAGACTCATTTGCACGTGTGGGATAATAAACGGTAAAATGTATTCCTAGTCAAGCCTCTATGACTGGCTCAAGTATTGCATGATGATCCTGTTTTCCTGATCATGGGCATGGCTATGCCGGCAATTTTGAGGGCACAATTGTTGGTAGAACACTTGTGTTGAATCGACCCAATATTGATGTTATGCTATGAGATACATTCGTCATAAGTTAATGGTTAATAACACAGGAAGTTAATGTTTGCATAATTCCTTAGACCATGAGAGTATCGAGTTTCTTCATGCTTGCTTCATGAACTTTGGGGTTTGTTAAACGTCATCCGTAAATGGGTGGCTATTACGGCGGCTTACGGGTTCATGGAAAAGTATGTCAAGTAACTTGATAGCTCAAGATTGGGATTTGCTCCTCCGACGATGGAGAGATATCTCTGGGCCCTCTCGGTGTTACGGTATCCATCATCGTCTGGCCAGACACAGGGTGATTTGATCACAGGGATGCCGGAACACGGGAACGAGGAAAGAGAACAATACCGGCAACGAGGTAACTGGCATAGTGGACAAGGTGTTGATCCACGGGGATGCCAACATGTCTCACCTCGGGTATTTGTAACATATCGCGAAGCAACAGGAATAGCACACGGCAACTGGAGGTTCACTCGAATATTCATTCGTGTGGGTATAGGGGTCAATATGGGTGTCCACGGCTCCGATGTTGATCATTGATCGGAAGGGGTTCCGGGTCATGTCTATGCTTCACCGAACCTATAGGGTCACACGCTTAAGGGTCATCTATCTGCTGAATACTAGACAAGGAGTCCGAGAGAAAGTCACTGGAAAAGTTTCGGAGACAACGGAAAAGTTCCGGAGAGAACACCGGAAAAGTTTCGGTAAAACCGAAAAGTTGTTTCGGATAAAACCATTGATCCAAAAAGGTTTCGGCAAGCACCGGGAAAGTTTTGGAGGTTGCCAGATTGGTCTGGTAATTTCTGGAATTTTTCCGGAGAAAAAACCGAAAAAGGTTTTCGGAGCTGCCGGAATTGTTTACCGGGTAAACGAAGATGGTTTTAAATTAAACCACCATACCGGAAATGTTCCGGAGCGCGTCCAGATAATTTTAGAGGGTGCCGGAAATGTTCTGGGACCTTCCGGAATTTTTCAGAAGAAATAGTTTCGGAAAACATCTTGTCCCAGCGAGAGGGGACAAGATCCCACGGATCGTGGGGGCTGTTTTTGGGCTGTTTTTGGGGGCGCCCCCTTTAGGGGACAGCCCCCTTGTGGCTGGACAAAGTGTTGGGGGGCCCCCCCATGGTGGGGGGCAGCCCCCACAAATGGTGGAGAGTGTTGGGAGGAAGGTGGGGCCCCATGGGGGAATACCATGGACAAGGGAACATGTTTTCTCCATGTTTGGTGGGAACATGTTTCCTTGTTTGGTGGGTGCTTGTTTTGTGGGCTGAAATTTCAGCCCCCCCCCTCACCCCTTCCACCACTATATAAGGAGGTGGAGAGGAGCTCTCCATCCTCACTCCAACTCTCACACACATGGCATGCATGATCTGCCTTTCTTCTCTCCCTCCCACGAAATAGTTTCGTAGAGCCGAAAGGCTGTCTGGGTTCCGGCAGGAACTAGTTCTGGACGGCGAAGCCCTGCCGGATAGATGACACCGTATGTGTGCAACTCTGTAGAGAGATCGTAGTTTCGGTCTTAGTTCGAGAGTGCCTCCCGAAGGGCTGTCCGTGTGACCGTCCGAGTTTTGGAGGTCCTCCCGAAGGGCTGTCCGAGTGACAGTCCGAGTTTCGGAGGTCCTCCCGAAGGGCTGTCCGCGACACCGTCCGGGGGACTGTGCGACCGCCTCCCGGAGGGCTGTCCGCGGGGCAGATGAGGGTATACATCCTCGCGGTTGGGAGGTTGTAAAATCCTAGCTGTGGGGATCTGCACCGCCGTTCGTCATCGACTCTACTTCCGCTGCGCTACGAGTCGGTAACGAAAATGATCAAACCTTGTATGCAGTCTCCATAGTGGTCCTGGGCTGGTGCGTAGGTCGGAAAATTTTATTTTCTACTGCGTTCCCCTACAGTGGCATCAAGAGCCGTGCTATGCGTAGATGCAGGTTGCGATCTAGAATACATAGAGATGTATGGGTGTTGCATAATATAATTTTGGAGTAGATGAGATCTATTGCTGAAAATTATTTATGCGGGTAGCAGAAGAAGTCTGTTACCCGATGTTCTTGTTGCTTCCCTGAAATTTGCGTTTGCTCAATCTCGAGACAGCATGGTGGAATTTCACAAAGTTCTGGCAATCCGCGATCCTGATTGATCCAGGAAGTGCTATCAGTTCTTTGGGTTCCGCCATAGTCAAAAGAAAGATGAAATTCGCAGATGAAAGGGCAATGCAGATGTGATCTGCACGGGGGTCACGCGTATGACGAAGTTCAGTATGGGGCTCGAGATTTTATTATCTCGTGTTTCATACACCCCGCAATGTTAATCTAGCCACTTGGATTATCATGCTTGATGATGGACGTTGGTAGCTTCGATTTGTTTCGAAACCTTAGAAGCCACGTAAAATAAAATTTCGCATGAACCGATTAGAGGCGTTTAACTTGGTTTTGCAGGATGGTTTGCATGTGCATGTGATGTGGTATAGCAGTGTTCATAATAATTTGATTATGTATGAGATGGCTATATGATGTAAATTGATTTACATGACCTGCATGTCATGATTCGGCATGATGGCTGGAGCCATATGATTGCACTTTAATGACCTGCGTGTCAACCTTATGTAATGCACTTATTTTATTAGCTATAGAGATAGCAATATTATCTTGTGCATCGACAAGGTGGTGGCAATCTTTGCGAAGGTGAACACCGACGCGAATGCCGGAGACGAAGAAATGAAAGACTTCTCCGTCAGAAAGGGCTATACCATATCATGCTATTATGAATTGCCTGAGATGTTTATCCCTTATGATGCACCCTTCTTGATTGCGCAGTAGTCGCTTTTTATTAGGGTGATCTCTCCCTGAAATATCAAGTAGTTAGTGTTCTCCCAAGTGTAGCACCGTCACGGCACCTAACTTTTCGGGGCATTGCATGATCTCCATGGGTGCGAACGATTAGGGATGTGTGAGGCGGGTGAGTTGAGACCTCGCAGCGAGATCACTTGGTTGTCTTGACGTTCAGGCATGAAAGTCATGAGCTCGGAACACACGCATCGAAAGATGAACAAGAATCGCATAGAGATGTGATCGGCAAGTTTGCCTACCGATTGAAGTTCACGCCATGGGTGTTCATCTCGAACCGTGACGTTGAATGGATATGCGGGTCTTGAATCACTCACAATCAATTATGAGAGATATTGATTTGAGTGGGAGCGCACTATAGAATTAACTTGTTTAATTCTCAGTGCAATTAATTTTGAACACTGTCTAAGTGTGGTTTGCATAATAGTTGTAGAATAATGGCTCGCGTTTCCACCTTCCCTGTTAAAATTGAATAGCTGTTAAATATCTGGTTAAAACTTTACGGTTGGTAACGTAATGTGAGGATTGTCCTCAAGAGTGCCGAGAAGGATTTTGTCCTATCGCATGCTTTTGGTATTCTCCCGCTAATGCTATGGATCATGTGACTCTCGTCCTTCGATCCAAAAGCTAGAATTCCTTTTCAGTCAAATACAATATGTTTGCTTCCATGAGACCCGAACTTCGAAAGTTTGGATAGTCATGTGATATTCATGGAATCTGAAAATTATTTTCAGAGACAGACAAAGGCTAAAAGATATGAGATATCCAAAGCAATGTTTGTTTGCAAACTATTAGTAAAGGAGTTTACTATGCATTAGACTGATAAGAGAGGGATCCAGGAGAACGCCTGTCATATGATGAAAGGTGAATAAAACAACAACTTAAAGAGAAAGGAAGTGTCCGAAGGGTGTTAGTGAAACTTTCACGCCTAGGAAGTCCGGGGCTATCGCCACTCTTAAGTTGGGTGCTTCTTCTGAGAGTAGGAGAAATACTGAAAGTGAAACTGTTAGAAGTATAATGGCAAAAGGAAAGAAGACTGGAATATCCAGCTCATGTATGAATGTCATACAGGTTTTTGATGTATAGAAGGCTGGTAAAAGATATAGTTCTTGGGAATTATGGTTAAACGTGTTAATCACTAATTCTTGGGTATTGTGAGTTAATCACAAAGATACCCGCTCGATTGCATTCTGTTGCAACTCGATGTAAGAACTACTATGGCCTGAAAGACTAGCCAGGAATGAGGTTAGATACACGCAGGGAACATAGTAAATGTTACTATGCCTTCCATAGGTATATTCCCTATGTATTTACTTTCATAATTCATTTTAGAGTTTCACACTCTAGCCCTTTGCATAAGGTATCTTGCAAGAAGGTTGTTCATAAGAGAACTTTTAATGTTCGGTGTTATGAATAACATAAGGGCCATACTTTCATTATGAATGAGACGTATGTTATGAATATTGATATTAATACATTGCCTCTGTATTTACTTTCATAATTCATTTAGAGTTTCATACACTCTAGCCCTTTGCATAAGGTATTTTGCAAGAAGGTTATTCATAAGAGAACTTTTGATGTTCGGTGTTATGAATAACATGAAGGGCCATGCTTCCATACAGGATGGGATGTATGCTATGAATATTGATGGTAATATGATACATGCATAACACTGACGCTAAATGTCGCAAGACTAAAAGAATACCACACAAGTGTGGCACTGCATTTGGTCACATTGGAGAAACCCGCATGGAAAACTCCATTATGATGGATTTTTGAAGTCATTTGATTTTGAATCATCTGACACTTGCAACTTTCCTCTGAAAAGTGAAGTGACTGAAATACCGTTCACAGGTCATAAGGAACGAGCAAAGAACATATTGGTGATCATACATTATGATGTGTGAAAGTCCAACAAATGTTGTTGCAAGTAGTGGATTTATCTATCTTCAGAAATGACTCAAGTAGATATATGGATATTTACTTGTTGAGACGTAAGTCTGGATCTTTTGAATTCATTCATAAGGTTTTCAAAATTGAAGTAGAAGTTGTTGTAACAAGAAAATTATGTTTCTACAATTCGATTGCAGAAAGGAATATTTGAGTTACAAGTTTAGCGAATGTCTGATGAGTTATGAAAGGGGTTTCATAACTTGCTCCTCCCGGAACACCACTACAAGTGAAAAGTCCGTGAAGATGTAATCGAACCATTTATGACATGGTAAGATCAAAGATGACATAAATAAATTTGCCATTATCCCTTTTAAAGTGATGCTTTAGAGACTGCGGATTTTTCACTGAAAAGAGCTCCATCGGGTCTGTTGAAATGACGCCATGGTATGGTACGCCCAACCATGTTATATCTTTTCTTAACATTTGGAATATGGGGCTTGTGTAAAAGGTTACAAACCTATTCCAAATCAGACAAGTGCTACTTTGTAGGTTATCCCAAGTCATTGGGTATTCCTCCACCACTATACCTAGGCAAATAGGTTTTGCCACAAAGAACGGTATGCTTTTTGAAGAAAGTGGTTCTTTCAAAAAGGTGAGTGGGAGAACAGTGCAACTCGACATGATAAACAGTATCTTCGTCATCAGATCAAAGGAAAGAGACCTTGGAAGTAATTCCGGAGTTTCCTACTGCGACTGATACGGAAGTCTCTACAATAAAATGTATGGACTTCGGTCGAACTTGCAGCTGAACCACGTAGGCAAAGCTCGTGCAAACCTATCAGGTGCGCAAACGAGATATTGTTGTTAGACAACAGTATACCTATGATACACAAGGAAGCGATGATGGGCCCTGACTCCGGAATTGGCTAAATGCCAATACAATCTGAGATAGTTTCCATATCAATGTTTCAAGATTAAAATCTTGATACACCTTTCGGAAGGCTTAGAGTCTAACGAATATTTATGGAACTAAAAACTTATACGGATAAAAATGTTTTATCCATAAAGCTCGACTTGTTGCAAAAACAAGTTCAAAGAGTTGACTACGATGAGATTGTCTCACCGTAGCGATGCTTGAAGTCGGTTCGGGTTGAACTAGCAATTAATACATATTTCAATCATGAGATATGAAACATGGATGACAAAAGGATTTCCATCTGATGGGAATGAAACCTAGGACTTGTATGTGATACAGTCCAAAGTAATTTGTCGATCCAGAGGATGCTAGTAAGTATGCAAACTTCAGAGTTCCAGCGATGGACAGAAGAGAGCAAAGTGGAGTTGGAATCTTCGTTTTTTGATGGAATGGTCAAAGGGGTTTTGACTTCATCAAATGGGTATCGAAGATGCTTGTGATTCAAGAAAGTAAGTGGGAGCATAATAATATTTCTAAAAACCGTGTGTACTTGACACATTGTTAATTGGAAATAAATTTATTGACACGAATTAGGACTTCATTTGAAAATAATTTTTCGATGAAGTGCTTAGGCTAAATAGCCTCAATATTAGGCATTATGATCTATGGAAATAGATTTACCTAATGGGGCTAAGCAATGAATACAAATTGACAAGATGCTAAAACCTTTTAGCATTGAAAAACCGTCAAGGAGTGATTCTTGACGAAGTCACATGGAAAGAGTTTTATGCAAGACTTGGTGTCCCAAAACACTGATGAGCAAAATACATGATGGTGATTCCACACACTCTTGTGTTTGGATTAATCATGTATTCCATGGTATGTAAAAACAACCAGATATGTCCAATACTCCAAAGTTGTTGCGAGTATAGATACCATAGTGATCAAAGTACTGATCATGGGACAACAGTGAAAGATGTCATTGAGTACTAGAGTAGTGCTGATGACATGTTTTCTCGCAAGCAGAGATTATGAAGTGCTCGTTGTAAGTAATTACATCGATACAGTCTTCATTAATGCTCCATGTGATTTTCGATTTAGGTTAAGGGTTTTGTGTAATACACAATATGGTGGCACGGTAGTTGGAAATTGTTCCAAACAAGTTACTGTGGCAAATTCTATAACAAAGCTAAGTATGTTGACGCTTAAGAAGCGACAAAGAAGTTGTTGAATCATATAGTTCATTCATGAACTTAGTATGGTTCCAAGATGGCTTTGGTCTATGGGACACTATTGTAGATAGTTGCTCCATAGCTCAGTCTGAGAAATCAGGTTTCGACCATGATTCACACATATGCAAAGCCAAGTCCACACAAAATATGAATTTTGTGAAAGCGTGAAAACGTGAGGATATGCAAAGTTACACACGGAGCTGAAGTTGTCAGATCCGTTGGACATCAGGCTATACCACATGCGAAGCATATTTTACACCAGTATGCCATAGGTGTAAAGTGCATTAGCATTGACTAGATTATTGACTCTAGTGCAAGTGGGAGTCTGTAGGAGATATGCCCTAGAGGCAATAATAAATGTTATTGATTATCTCCCTGTTCATAATTATGTTTATGTTCCATGCTATAACTGCAATGATTCTCGAGTCTACAAATAAAACGAGGCTCGGAGGAAGACTCATTTGCACGTGTGGGATAATAAACGGTAAAATGTATTCCTAGTCAAGCCTCTATGACTGGCTCAAGTATTGCATGATGATCCTGTTTTCCTGATCATAGGCATGGCTATGCCAGCAATTTTGAGGGCACAATTGTTGGTAGAACACTTGTGTTGAATCGACCCAATATTGATGTTATGCTATGAGATACATTCGTCATAAGTTAATGGTTAATAACACAGGAAGTTAATGTTTGCATAATTCCTTAGACCATGAGAGTATCGAGTTTCCTCATGCTTGCTTCATGAACTTTGGGGTTTGTTAAACGTCATCCGTAAATGGGTGGCTATTACGGCGGCTTACGGGTTCATGGAAAAGTATGTCAAGTAACTTGATAGCTCAAGATTGGGATTTGCTCCTCCGACGATGGAGAGATATCTCTGGGCCCTCTCGGTGTTACGGTATCCATCATCGTCTGGCCAGACACAGGGTGATTTGATCACAGGGATGCCGGAACACGGGAACGAGAAAAGAGAACAATACCGGCAACGAGGTAACTGGCATAGTGGACAAGGTGTTGATCCACGGGGATGCCAACATGTCTCACCTCGGGTATTTGTAACATATCGCGAAGCAACAGGAATAGCACACGGCAACTGGAGGTTCACTCGAATATTCATTCGTGTGGGTATAGGGGTCAATATGGGTGTCCACGGCTCCGATGTTGATCATTGATAGGAAGGGGTTCCGGGTCATGTCTATGCTTCACCGAACCTATAGGGTCACACGCTTAAGGGTCATCTATCTGCTGAATACTAGACAAGGAGTCCGAGAGAAAGTCACTGGAAAAGTTTCGGAGACAACGGAAAAGTTCCGGAGAGAACACCGGAAAAGTTTCGGTAAAACCGAAAAGTTGTTTCGGATAAAACCATTGATCCAAAAAGGTTTCGGCAAGCACCGGGAAAGTTTTGGAGGTTGCCAGATTGGTCTGGTAATTTCTGGAATTTTTCCGGAGAAAAAACCGAAAAAGGTTTTCGGAGCTGCCGGAATTGTTTACCGGGTAAACGAAGATGGTTTTAAATTAAACCACCATACCGGAAATGTTCCGGAGTGCGTCCAGATAATTTTAGAGGGTGCCGGAAATGTTCTGGGACCTTCCGGAATTTTTCAGAAGAAATAGTTTCGTAAAACATCTTGTCCCAGCGAGAGGGGACAAGATCCCACGGATCGTGGGGGCTGTTTTTGGGCTGTTTTTGGGGGCGCCCCTTTAGGGGACAGCCCCCTTGTGGCTGGACAAAGTGTTGGGGGGCCCCCCCATGGTGGGGGGCAGCCCCCACAAATGGTGGAGACTGTTGGGAGGAAGGTGGGGCCCCATGGGGGAACACCATGGACAAGGGAACATGTTTTCTCCATGTTTGGTGGGAACATGTTTCCTTGTTTGGTGGGTGCTTGTTTTGTGGGCTGAAAGTTCAGCCCCCCCCCCCTCACCCCTTCCACCACTATATAAGGAGGTGGAGAGGAGCTCTCCATCCTCACTCCAACTCTCACACACATGGCATGCATGATCTGCCTTTCTTCTCTCCCTCCCACGAAATAGTTTCGTAGAGCCGAAAGGCTGTCTGGGTTCCGGCAGGAACTAGTTCTGGACGGCGAAGCCCTGCCGGATAGATGACACCGTATGTGTGCAACTCTGTAGAGAGATCGTAGTTTCGGTCTTAGTTCGAGAGTGCCTCCCGAAGGGCTGTCCGTGTGACCGTCCGAGTTTTGGAGGTCCTCCCGAAGGGCTGTCCGAGTGACAGTCCGAGTTTCGGAGGTCCTCCCGAAGGGCTGTCCGCGACACCGTCCGGGGGACTGTGCGACCGCCTCCCGGAGGGCTGTCCGCGGGGCAGATGAGGGTATACATCCTCGCGGTTGGGAGGTTGTAAAATCCTAGCTGCGGGGATCTGCACCGCCGTTCGTCATCGACTCTACTTCCGCTGCGCTACGAGTCGGTAACGAAAATGATCAAACCTTGTATGCAGTCTCCATAGTGGTCCTGGGCTGGTGCGTAGGTCGGAAAATTTTATTTTCTACTGCGTTCCCCTACAGTGGCATCAAGAGCCGTGCTATGCGTAGATGCAGGTTGCGATCTAGAATACATAGAGATGTATGGGTGTTGCATAATATAATTTTGGAGTAGATGAGATCTATTGCTGAAAATTATTTATGCGGGTAGCAGAAGAAGTCTGTTACCCGATGTTCTTGTTGCTTCCCTGAAATTTGCGTTTGCTCAATCTCGAGACAGCATGGTGGAATTTCACAAAGTTCTGGCAATCCGCGATCCTGATTGATCAAGGAAGTGCTATCAGTTCTTTGGGTTCCACCATAGTCAAAAGAAAGATGAAATTCGCAGATGAAAGGGCAATGCAGATGTGATCTGCACGGGGGTCACGCGTATGACGAAGTTCAGTATGGGGCTCGAGATTTTATTATCTCGTGTTTCATACACCCCGCAATGTTAATCTAGCCACTTGGATTATCATGCTTGATGATGGACGTTGGTAGCTTCGATTTGTTTCGAAACCTTAGAAGCCACGTAAAATAAAATTTCGCATGAACCGATTAGAGGCGTTTAACTTGGTTTTGCAGGATGGTTTGCATGTGCATGTGATGTGGTATAGCAGTGTTCATAATAATTTGATTATGTATGAGATGGCTATATGATGTAAATTGATTTACATGACCTGCGTGTCATGATTCGGCATGATGGCTGGAGCCATATGATTGCACTTTAATGACCTGCGTGTCAACCTTATGTAATGCACTTATTTTATTAGCTATAGAGATAGCAATATTATCTTGTGCATCGACAAGGTGGTGGCAATCTTCGCGAAGGTGAACACCGACGCGAATGCCGGAGACGAAGAAATGAAAGACTTCTCCGTCAGAAAGGGCTATACCATATCATGCTATTATGAATTGCCTGAGATGTTTATCCCTTATGATGCACCCTTCTTGATTGCGCGGTAGTCGCTTTTTATTAGGGTGATCTCTCACTGAAATATCAAGTAGTTAGTGTTCTCCCAAGTGTAGCACCGTCACGGCACCTAACTTTTCGGGGCATTGCATGATCTCCATGGGTGCGAACGATTAGGGATGTGTGAGGCGGGTGAGTTGAGACCTCGCAGCGAGATCACTTGGTTGTCTTGACGTTCAGGCATGAAAGTCATGAGCTCGGAACACACGCATCGAAAGATGAACAAGAATCGCATAGAGATGTGATCGGCAAGTTTGCCTACCGATTGAAGTTCACGCCATGGGTGTTCATCTCGAACCGTGACGTTGAATGGATATGCGGGTCTTGAATCACTCACAATCAATTATGAGAGATATTGATTTGAGTGGGAGCGCACTATAGAATTAACTTGTTTAATTCTCAGTGCAATTAATTTTGAACACTGTCTAAGTGTGGTTTGCATAATAGTTGTAGAATAATGGCTCGCGTTTCCACCTTCCCTGTTAAAATTGAATAGCTGTTAAATATCTGGTTAAAACTTTACGGTTGGTAACGTAATGTGAGGATTGTCCTCAAGAGTGCCGAGAAGGATTTTGTCCTATCGCATGCTTTTGGTATTCTCCCGCTAATGCTATGGATCATGTGACTCTCATCCTTCGATCCAAAAGCTAGAATTCCTTTTCAGTCAAATACAATATGTTTGCTTCCATGAGACCCGAACTTCGAAAGTTTGGATAGTCATGTGATATTCATGGAATCTGAAAATTATTTTCAGAGACAGACAAAGGCTAAAAGATATGAGATATCCAAAGCAATGTTTGTTTGCAAACTATTAGTAAAGGAGTTTACTATGCATTAGACTGATAAGAGAGGGATCCAGGAGAACGCCTGTCATATGATGAAAGGTGAATAAAACAACAACTTAAAGAGAAAGGAAGTGTCCGAAGGGTGTTAGTGAAACTTTCACGCCTAGGAAGTCCGGGGCTATCGCCACTCTTAAGTTGGGTGCTTCTTCTGAGAGTAGGAGAAATACTGAAAGTGAAACTGTTAGAAGTATAATGGCAAAAGGAAAGAAGACTGGAATATCCAGCTCATGTATGAATGTCATACAGGTTTTTGATGTATAGAAGGCTGGTAAAAGATATAGTTCTTGGGAATTATGGTTAAACATGTTAATCACTAATTCTTGGGTATTGTGAGTTAATCACAAAGATACCCGCTCGATTGCATTCTGTTGCAACTCGATGTAAGAACTACTATGGCCTGAAAGACTAGCCAGGAATGAGGTTAGATACACGCAGGGAACATAGTAAATGTTACTATGCCTTCCATAGGTATATTCCCTATGTATTTACTTTCATAATTCATTTTAGAGTTTCACACTCTAGCCCTTTGCATAAGGTATCTTGCAAGAAGGTTGTTCATAAGAGAACTTTTAATGTTCGGTGTTATGAATAACATAAGGGCCATACTTTCATTATGAATGAGACGTATGTTATGAATATTGATATTAATACATTGCCTCTGTATTTACTTTCATAATTCATTTAGAGTTTCATACACTCTAGCCCTTTGCATAAGGTATTTTGCAAGAAGGTTATTCATAAGAGAACTTTTGATGTTCGGTGTTATGAATAACATGAAGGGCCATGCTTCCATACAGGATGGGATGTATGCTATGAATATTGATGGTAATATGATACATGCATAACACTGACGCTAAATGTCGCAAGACTAAAAGAATACCACACAAGTGTGGCACTGCATTTGGTCACATTGGAGAAACCCGCATGGAAAACTCCATTATGATGGATTTTTGAAGTCATTTGATTTTGAATCATCTGACACTTGCAACTTTCCTCTGAAAAGTGAAGTGACTGAAATACCGTTCACAGGCCATAAGGAACGAGCAACGAACATATTGGTGATCATACATTATGATGTGTGAAAGTCCAACAAATGTTGTTGCAAGTAGTGGATTTATCTATCTTCGGAAATGACTCAAGTAGATATATGGATATTTACTTGTTGAGACGTAAGTCTGGATCTTTTGAATTCATTCATAAGGTTTTCAAAATTGAAGTAGAAGTTGTTGTAACAAGAAAATTATGTTTCTACAATTCGATTGCAGAAAGGAATATTTGAGTTACAAGTTTAGCGAATGTCTGATGAGTTATGAAAGGGGTTTCATAACTTGCTCCTCCCGGAACACCACTGCAAGTGAAAAGTCCGTGAAGATGTAATCGAACCATTTATGACATGGTAAGATCAAAGATGACATAAATAAATTTGCCATTATCCCTTTTAAAGTGATGCTTTAGAGACTGCGGCTTTTTCACTGAAAAGAGCTCCATCGGGTCTGTTGAAATGACGCCATGGTATGGTACGCCCAACCATGTTATATCTTTTCTTAACATTTGGAATATGGGGCTTGTGTAAAAGGTTACAAACCTATTCCAAATCAGACAAGTGCTACTTTGTATGTTATCCCAAGTCATTGGGTATTCCTCCACCACTATACCTAGGCAAATAGGTTTTGCCACAAAGAACGGTATGCTTTTTGAAGAAAGTGGTTCTTTCAAAAAGGTGAGTGGGAGAACAGTGCAACTCGACAAGATAAACAGTATCTTCGTCATCAGATCAAAGGAAAGAGACCTTGGAAGTAATTCCGGAGTTTCCTACTGCGACTGATACGGAAGTCTCTACAATAAAATGTATGGACTTCGGTCGAACTTGCAGCTGAACCACGTAGGCAAAGCTCGTGCAAACCTATCAGGTGCGCAAACGAGATATTGTTGTTAGACAACAGTATACCTACGATACACAAGGAAGCGATGATGGGCCCTGACTCCGGAATTGGCTAAATGCCAATACAATCTGAGATAGTTTCCATATCAATGTTTCAAGATTAAAATCTTGATACACCTTTCGGAAGGCTTAGAGTCTAACGAATATTTATGGAACTAAAAACTTATACGGATAAAAATGTTTTATCCATAAAGCTCGACTTGTTGCAAAAACAAGTTCAAAGAGTTGACTACGATGAGATTGTCTCACCGTAGCGATGCTTGAAGTCGGTTCGGGTTGAACTAGCAATTAATACATATTTCAATCATGAGATATGAAACATGGATGACAAAAGGATTTCCATCTGATGGGAATGAAACCTAGGACTTGTATGTGATATAGTCCAAAGTAATTTGTCGATCCAGAGGATGCTAGTAAGTATGCAAACTTCAGAGTTCCAGCGATGGACAGAAGAGAGGAAAGTGGAGTTGGAATCTTCGTTTTTTGATGGAATGGTCAAAGGGGTTTTGACTTCATCAAATGGGTATCGAAGATGCTTGTGATTCAAGAAAGTAAGTGGGAGCATAATAATATTTCTAAAAACCGTGTGTACTTGACACATTGTTAATTGGAAATAAATTTCTTGACACGAATTAGGACTTCATTTGAAAATAGTTTTTCGATGAAGTGCTTAGGCTAAATAGCCTCAATATTAGGCATGATGATCTATGGAAATAGATTTACCTAATGGGGCTAAGCAATGAATACAAATTGACAAGATGCTAAAACCTTTTAGCATTGAAAAACCGTCAAGGAGTGATTCTTGCCGAAGTCACATGGAAAGAGTTTTATGCAAGACTTGGTGTCCCAAAACACTGATGAGCAAAATACATGATGGTGATTCCACACACTCTTGTGTTTGGATTAATCATGTATTCCATGGTATGTAAAAACAACCAGATATGTCCAATACTCCAAAGTTGTTGCGAGTATAGATACCACAGTGATCAAAGTACTGATCATGGGACAACAGTGAAAGATGTCATTGAGTACTAGAGTAGTGCTGATGACATGTTTTCTCGCAAGCAGAGATTATGAAGTGCTCGTTGTAAGTAATTACATCGATACAGTCTTCATTAATGCTCCATGCGATTTTCGATTTAGGTTAAGGGTTTTGTGTAATACACAATATGGTGGCACGGTAGTTGGAAATTGTTCCAAACAAGATACTGTGGCAAATTCTATAACAAAGGCTAAGTATGTTGACGCTTAAGAAGCGACAAAGAAGTTGTTGAATCATATAGTTCATTCATGAACTTAGTATGGTTCCAAGATGGCTTTGGTCTATGGGACACTATTGTAGATAGTTGCTCCATAGCTCAGTCTGAGAAATCAGGTTTCGACCATGATTCACACATATGCAAAGCCAAGTCCACACAAAATATGAATTTTGTGAAAGCGTGAAAACGCGAGGATATGCAAAGTTACACACGGAGCTGAAGTTGTCAGATCCGTTGGACATCAGGCTATACCACATGCGAAGCATATTTTACACCAGTATGCCATAGGTGTAAAGTGCATTAGCATTGACTAGATTATTGACTCTAGTGCAAGTGGGAGTCTGTAGGAGATATGCCCTAGAGGCAATAATAAATGTTATTGATTATCTCCCTGTTCATAATTATGTTTATGTTCCATGCTATAACTACAATGATTCTCGAGTCTACAAATAAAACGAGGCTCGGAGGAAGACTCATTTGCACGTGTGGGATAATAAACGGTAAAATGTATTCCTAGTCAAGCCTCTATGACTGGCTCAAGTATTGCATGATGATCCTGTTTTCCTGATCATGGGCATGGCTATGCCGGCAATTTTGAGGGCACAATTGTTGGTAGAACACTTGTGTTGAATCGACCCAATATTGATGTTATGCTATGAGATACATTCGTCACAAGTTAATGGTTAATAACACAGGAAGTTAATGTTTGCATAATTCCTTAGACCATGAGAGTATCGAGTTTCCTCATGCTTGCTTCATGAACTTTGGGGTTTGTTAAACGTCATCCGTAAATGGGTGGCTATTACGGCGGCTTACGGGTTCATGGAAAAGTATGTCAAGTAACTTGATAGCTCAAGATTGGGATTTGCTCCTCCGACGATGGAGAGATATCTCTGGGCCCTCTCGGTGTTACGGTATCCATCATCGTCTGGCCAGACACAGGGTGATTTGATCACAGGGATGCCGGAACACGGGAACGAGAAAAAGAGAACAATACCGGCAACGAGGTAACTGGCATAGTGGACAAGGTGTTGATCCACGGGGATGCCAACATGTCTCACCTCGGGTATTTGTAACATATCGCGAAGCAACAAGAATAGCACACGGCAACTGGAGGTTCACTCGAATATTCATTCGTGTGGGTATAGGGGTCAATATGGGTGTCCACGGCTCCGATGTTGATCATTGATAGGAAGGGGTTCCAGGTCATGTCTATGCTTCACCGAACCTATAGGGTCACACGCTTAAGGGTCATCTATCTGCTGAATACTAGACAAGGAGTCCGAGAGAAAGTCACTGGAAAAGTTTCGGAGACAACGGAAAAGTTCCGGAGAGAACACCGGAAAAGTTTCGGTAAAACCGAAAAGTTGTTTCGGATAAAACCATTGATCCAAAAAGGTTTCGGCAAGCACCGGGAAAGTTTTGGAGGTTGCCAGATTGGTCTGGTAATTTCTGGAATTTTTCCGGAGAAAAAACCGAAAAAGGTTTTCGGAGCTGCCGGAATTGTTTACCGGGTAAACGAAGATGGTTTTAAATTAAACCACCATACCGGAAATGTTTCGGAGCGCGTCCAGATAATTTTAGAGGGTGCCGGCAATGTTCTGGGACCTTCCGGAATTTTTCAGAAGAAATAGTTTCGGAAAACATCTTGTCCCAGCGAGAGGGGACAAGATCCCACGGATCGTGGGGGCTGTTTTTGGGCTGTTTTTGGGGGCGCCCCCTTTAGGGGACAGCCCCCTTGTGGCTGGACAAAGTGTTGGGGGGCCCCCCCATGGTGGGGGGCAGCCCCCACAAATGGTGGAGAGTGTTGGGAGGAAGGTGGGGCCCCATGGGGGAACACCATGGACAAGGGAACATGTTTTCTCCATGTTTGGTGGGAACATGTTTCCTTGTTTGGTGGGTGCTTGTTTTGTGGGCTGAAATTTCAGCCCCCCCCTCACCCCTTCCACCACTATATAAGGAGGTGGAGAGGATCTCTCCATCCTCACTCCAACTCTCACACACATGGCATGCATGATCTGCCTTTCTTCTCTCCCTCCCACGAAATAGTTTCGTAGAGCCGAAAGGCTGTCTGGGTTCCGGCAGGAACTAGTTCTGGACGGCGAAGCCCTGCCGGATAGATGACACCGTATGTGTGCAACTCTGTAGAGAGATCGTAGTTTCGGTCTTAGTTCGAGAGTGCCTCCCGAAGGGCTGTCCGTGTGACCGTCCGAGTTTTGGAGGTCCTCCCGAAGGGCTGTCCGAGTGACAGTCCGAGTTTCGGAGGTCCTCCCGAAGGGCTGTCCGCGACACCGTCCGGGGGACTGTGCGACCGCCTCCCGGAGGGCTGTCCGCGGGGCAGATGAGGGTATACATCCTCGCGGTTGGGAGGTTGTAAAATCCTAGCTGCGGGGATCTGCACCGCCGTTCGTCATCGACTCTACTTCCGCTGCGCTACGAGTCGGTAACGAAAATGATCAAACCTTGTATGCAGTCTCCATAGTGGTCCTGGGCTGGTGCGTAGGTCGGAAAATTTTATTTTCTACTGCGTTCCCCTACAGTGGCATCAAGAGCCGTGCTATGCGTAGATGCAGGTTGCGATCTAGAATACATAGAGATGTATGGGTGTTGCATAATATAATTTTGGAGTAGATGAGATCTATTGCTGAAAATTATTTATGCGGGTAGCAGAAGAAGTCTGTTACCCGATGTTCTTGTTGCTTCCCTGAAATTTGCGTTTGCTCAATCTCGAGACAGCATGGTGGAATTTCACAAAGTTCTGGCAATCCGCGATCCTGATTGATCAAGGAAGTGCTATCAGTTCTTTGGGTTCCGCCATAGTCAAAAGAAAGATGAAATTCGCAGATGAAAGGGCAATGCAGATGTGATCTGCACGGGGGTCACGCGTATGACGAAGTTCAGTATGGGGCTCGAGATTTTATTATCTCGTGTTTCATACACCCCGCAATGTTAATCTAGCCACTTGGATTATCATGCTTGATGATGGACGTTGGTAGCTTCGATTTGTTTCGAAACCTTAGAAGCCACGTAAAATAAAATTTCGCATGAACCGATTAGAGGCGTTTAACTTGGTTTTGCAGGATGGTTTGCATGTGCATGTGATGTGGTATAGCAGTGTTCATAATAATTTGATTATGTATGAGATGGCTATATGATGTAAATTGATTTACATGACCTGCGTGTCATGATTCGGCATGATGGCTGGAGCCATATGATTGCACTTTAATGACCTGCGTGTCAACCTTATGTAATGCACTTATTTTATTAGCTATAGAGATAGCAATATTATCTTGTGCATCGACAAGGTGGTGGCAATCTTCGCGAAGGTGAACACCGACGCGAATGCCGGAGACGAAGAAATGAAAGACTTCTCCGTCAGAAAGGGCTATACCATATCATGCTATTATGAATTGCCTGAGATGTTTATCCCTTATGATGCACCCTTCTTGATTGCGCAGTAGTCGCTTTTTATTAGGGTGATCTCTCACTGAAATATCAAGTAGTTAGTGTTCTCCCAAGTGTAGCACCGTCACGGCACCTAACTTTTCGGGGCATTGCATGATCTCCATGGGTGCGAACGATTAGGGATGTGTGAGGCGGGTGAGTTGAGACCTCGCAGCGAGATCACTTGGTTGTCTTGACGTTCAGGCATGAAAGTCATGAGCTCGGAACACACGCATCGAAAGATGAACAAGAATCGCATAGAGATGTGATCGGCAAGTTTGCCTACCGATTGAAGTTCACGCCATGGGTGTTCATCTCGAACCGTGACGTTGAATGGATATGCGGGTCTTGAATCACTCACAATCAATTATGAGAGATATTGATTTGAGTGGGAGCGCACTATAGAATTAACTTGTTTAATTCTCAGTGCAATTAATTTTGAACACTGTCTAAGTGTGGTTTGCATAATAGTTGTAGAATAATGGCTCGCGTTTCCACCTTCCCTGTTAAAATTGAATAGCTGTTAAATATCTGGTTAAAACTTTACGGTTGGTAACGTAATGTGAGGATTGTCCTCAAGAGTGCCGAGAAGGATTTTGTCCTATCGCATGCTTTTGGTATTCTCCCGCTAATGCTATGGATCATGTGACTCTCGTCCTTCGATCCAAAAGCTAGAATTCCTTTTCAGTCAAATACAATATGTTTGCTTCCATGAGACCCGAACTTCGAAAGTTTGGATAGTCATGTGATATTCATGGAATCTGAAAATTATTTTCAGAGACAGACAAAGGCTAAAAGATATGAGATATCCAAAGCAATGTTTGTTTGCAAACTATTAGTAAAGGAGTTTACTATGCATTAGACTGATAAGAGAGGGATCCAGGAGAACGCCTGTCATATGATGAAAGGTGAATAAAACAACAACTTAAAGAGAAAGGAAGTGTCCGAAGGGTGTTAGTGAAACTTTCACGCCTAGGAAGTCCGGGGCTATCGCCACTCTTAAGTTGGGTGCTTCTTCTGAGAGTAGGAGAAATACTGAAAGTGAAACTGTTAGAAGTATAATGGCAAAAGGAAAGAAGACTGGAATATCCAGCTCATGTATGAATGTCATACAGGTTTTTGATGTATAGAAGGCTGGTAAAAGATATAGTTCTTGGGAATTATGGTTAAACATGTTAATCACTAATTCTTGGGTATTGTGAGTTAATCACAAAGATACCCGCTCGATTGCATTCTGTTGCAACTCGATGTAAGAACTACTATGGCCTGAAAGACTAGCCAGGAATGAGGTTAGATACACGCAGGGAACATAGTAAATGTTACTATGCCTTCCATAGGTATATTCCCTATGTATTTACTTTCATAATTCATTTTAGAGTTTCACACTCTAGCCCTTTGCATAAGGTATCTTGCAAGAAGGTTGTTCATAAGAGAACTTTTAATGTTCGGTGTTATGAATAACATAAGGGCCATACTTTCATTATGAATGAGACGTATGTTATGAATATTGATATTAATACATTGCCTCTGTATTTACTTTCATAATTCATTTAGAGTTTCATACACTCTAGCCCTTTGCATAAGGTATTTTGCAAGAAGGTTATTCATAAGAGAACTTTTGATGTTCGGTGTTATGAATAACATGAAGGGCCATGCTTCCATACAGGATGGGATGTATGCTATGAATATTGATGGTAATATGATACATGCATAACACTGACGCTAAATGTCGCAAGACTAAAAGAATACCACACAAGTGTGGCACTGCGTTTGGTCACATTGGAGAAACCCGCATGGAAAACTCCATTATGATGGATTTTTGAAGTCATTTGATTTTGAATCATCTGACACTTGCAACTTTCCTCTGAAAAGTGAAGTGACTGAAATACCGTTCACAGGCCATAAGGAACGAGCAACGAACATATTGGTGATCATACATTATGATGTGTGAAAGTCCAACAAATGTTGTTGCAAGTAGTGGATTTATCTATCTTCGGAAATGACTCAAGTAGATATATGGATATTTACTTGTTGAGACGTAAGTCTGGATCTTTTGAATTCATTCATAAGGTTTTCAAAATTGAAGTAGAAGTTGTTGTAACAAGAAAATTATGTTTCTACAATTCGATTGCAGAAAGGAATATTTGAGTTACAAGTTTAGCGAATGTCTGATGAGTTATGAAAGGGGTTTCATAACTTGCTCCTCCCGGAACACCACTGCAAGTGAAAAGTCCGTGAAGATGTAATCGAACCATTTATGACATGGTAAGATCAAAGATGACATAAATAAATTTGCCATTATCCCTTTTAAAGTGATGCTTTAGAGACTGCGGCTTTTTCACTGAAAAGAGCTCCATCGGGTCTGTTGAAATGACGCCATGGTATGGTACGCCCAACCATGTTATATCTTTTCTTAACATTTGGAATATGGGGCTTGTGTAAAAGGTTACAAACCTATTCCAAATCAGACAAGTGCTACTTTGTATGTTATCCCAAGTCATTGGGTATTCCTCCACCACTATACCTAGGCAAATAGGTTTTGCCACAAAGAACGGTATGCTTTTTGAAGAAAGTGGTTCTTTCAAAAAGGTGAGTGGGAGAACAGTGCAACTCGACAAGATAAACAGTATCTTCGTCATCAGATCAAAGGAAAGAGACCTTGGAAGTAATTCCGGAGTTTCCTACTGCGACTGATACGGAAGTCTCTACAATAAAATGTATGGACTTCGGTCGAACTTGCAGCTGAACCACGTAGGCAAAGCTCGTGCAAACCTATCAGGTGCGCAAACGAGATATTGTTGTTAGACAACAGTATACCTACGATACACAAGGAAGCGATGATGGGCCCTGACTCCGGAATTGGCTAAATGCCAATACAATCTGAGATAGTTTCCATATCAATGTTTCAAGATTAAAATCTTGATACACCTTTCGGAAGGCTTAGAGTCTAACGAATATTTATGGAACTAAAAACTTATACGGATAAAAATGTTTTATCCATAAAGCTCGACTTGTTGCAAAAACAAGTTCAAAGAGTTGACTACGATGAGATTGTCTCACCGTAGCGATGCTTGAAGTCGGTTCGGGTTGAACTAGCAATTAATACATATTTCAATCATGAGATATGAAACATGGATGACAAAAGGATTTCCATCTGATGGGAATGAAACCTAGGACTTGTATGTGATACAGTCCCAAGTAATTTGTCGATCCAGAGGATGCTAGTAAGTATGCAAACTTCAGAGTTCCAGCGATGGACAGAAGAGAGCAAAGTGGAGTTGGAATCTTCATTTTTTGATGGAATGGTCAAAGGGGTTTTGACTTCATCAAATGGGTATCGAAGATGCTTGTGATTCAAGAAAGTAAGTGGGAGCATAATAATATTTCTAAAAACCGTGTGTACTTGACACATTGTTAATTGGAAATAAATTTCTTGACACGAATTAGGACTTCATTTGAAAATAGTTTTTCGATGAAGTGCTTAGGCTAAATAGCCTCAATATTAGGCATGATGATCTATGGAAATAGATTTACCTAATGGGGCTAAGCAATGAATACAAATTGACAAGATGCTAAAACCTTTTAGCATTGAAAAACCGTCAAGGAGTGATTCTTGCCGAAGTCACATGGAAAGAGTTTTATGCAAGACTTGGTGTCCCAAAACACTGATGAGCAAAATACATGATGGTGATTCCACACACTCTTGTGTTTGGATTAATCATGTATTCCATGGTATGTAAAAACAACCAGATATGTCCAATACTCCAAAGTTGTTGCGAGTATAGATACCACAGTGATCAAAGTACTGATCATGGGACAACAGTGAAAGATGTCATTGAGTACTAGAGTAGTGCTGATGACATGTTTTCTCGCAAGCAGAGATTATGAAGTGCTCGTTGTAAGTAATTACATCGATACAGTCTTCATTAATGCTCCATGCGATTTTCGATTTAGGTTAAGGGTTTTGTGTAATACACAATATGGTGGCACGGTAGTTGGAAATTGTTCCAAACAAGATACTGTGGCAAATTCTATAACAAAGGCTAAGTATGTTGACGCTTAAGAAGCGACAAAGAAGTTGTTGAATCATATAGTTCATTCATGAACTTAGTATGGTTCCAAGATGGCTTTGGTCTATGGGACACTATTGTAGATAGTTGCTCCATAGCTCAGTCTGAGAAATCAGGTTTCGACCATGATTCACACATATGCAAAGCCAAGTCCACACAAAATATGAATTTTGTGAAAGCGTGAAAACGCGAGGATATGCAAAGTTACACACGGAGCTGAAGTTGTCAGATCCGTTGGACATCAGGCTATACCACATGCGAAGCATATTTTACACCAGTATGCCATAGGTGTAAAGTGCATTAGCATTGACTAGATTATTGACTCTAGTGCAAGTGGGAGTCTGTAGGAGATATGCCCTAGAGGCAATAATAAATGTTATTGATTATCTCCCTGTTCATAATTATGTTTACGTTCCATGCTATAACTGCAATGATTCTCGAGTCTACAAATAAAACGAGGCTCGGAGGAAGACTCATTTGCACGTGTGGGATAATAAACGGTAAAATGTATTCCTAGTCAAGCCTCTATGACTGGCTCAAGTATTGCATGATGATCCTGTTTTCCTGATCATGGGCATGGCTATGCCGGCAATTTTGAGGGCACAATTGTTGGTAGAACACTTGTGTTGAATCGACCCAATATTGATGTTATGCTATGAGATACATTCGTCATAAGTTAATCGTTAATAACACAGGAAGTTAATGTTTGCATAATTCCTTAGACCATGAGAGTATCGAGTTTCCTCATGCTTGCTTCATGAACTTTGGGGTTTGTTAAACGTCATCCGTAAATGGGTGGCTATTACGGCGGCTTACGGGTTCATGGAAAAGTATGTCAAGTAACTTGATAGCTCAAGATTGGGATTTGCTCCTCCGACGATGGAGAGATATCTCTGGGCCCTCTCGGTGTTACGGTATCCATCATCGTCTGGCCAGACACAGGGTGATTTGATCACAGGGATGCCGGAACACGGGAACGAGAAAAGAGAACAATACCGGCAACGAGGTAACTGGCATAGTGGACAAGGTGTTGATCCACGGGGATGCCAACATATCTCACCTCGGGTATTTGTAACATATCGCGAAGCAACAGGAATAGCACACGGCAACTGGAGGTTCACTCGAATATTCATTCGTGTGGGTATAGGGGTCAATATGGGTGTCCACGGCTCCGATGTTGATCATTGATAGGAAGGGGTTCCGGGTCATGTCTATGCTTCACCTAACCTATAGGGTCACACGCTTAAGGGTCATCTATCTGCTGAATACTAGACAAGGAGTCCGAGAGAAAGTCACTGGAAAAGTTTCGGAGACAACGGAAAAGTTCCGAAGAGAACACCGGAAAAGTTTCGGTAAAACCAAAAAGTTGTTTCGGATAAAACCATTGATCCAAAAAGGTTTCGGCAAGCACCGGGAAAGTTTTGGAGGTTGCCAGATTGGTCTGGTAATTTCTGGAATTTTTCCGGAGAAAAAACCGAAAAATGTTTTCAGAGCTGCCGGAATTGTTTACCGGGTAAACGAAGATGGTTTTAAATTAAACCACCATACCGGAAATGTTCCGGAGCGCGTCCAGATAATTTTAGAGGGTGCCGGAAATGTTCTGGGACCTTCCGGAATTTTTCAGAAGAAATAGTTTCGGAAAACATCTTGTCCCAGCGAGAGGGGACAAGATCCCACGGATCGTGGGGGCTGTTTTTGGGCTGTTTTTGGGGGCGCCCCCTTTAGGGGACAGCCCCCTTGTGGCTGGACAAAGTGTTGGGGGGCCCCCCCATGGTGGGGGGCAGCCCCCACAAATGGTGGAGAGTGTTGGGAGGAAGGTGGGGCCCCATGGGGGAACACCATGGACAAGGGAACATGTTTTCTCCATGTTTGGTGGGAACATGTTTCCTTGTTTGGTGGGTGCTTGTTTTGTGGGCTGAAATTTCAGCCCCCCCCCTCACCCCTTCCACCATTATATAAGGAGGTGGAGAGGAGCTCTCCATCCTCACTCCAACTCTCACACACATGGCATGCATGATCTGCCTTTCTTCTCTCCCTCCCACGAAATAGTTTCGTAGAGCCGAAAGGCTGTCTGGGTTCCGGCAGGAACTAGTTCTGGACGGCGAAGCCCTGCCGGATAGATGACACCGTATGTGTGCAACTCTGTAGAGAGATCGTAGTTTCGGTCTTAGTTCGAGAGTGCCTCCCGAAGGGCTGTCCGTGTGACCGTCCGAGTTTTGGAGGTCCTCCCGAAGGGCTGTCCGAGTGACAGTCCGAGTTTCGGAGGTCCTCCCGAAGGGCTGTCCGCGACACCGTCCGGGGGACTGTGCGACCGCCTCCCGGAGGGCTGTCCGCGGGGCAGATGAGGGTATACATCCTCGCGGTTGGGAGGTTGTAAAATCCTAGCTGCGGGGATCTGCACCGCCGTTCGTCATCGACTCTACTTCCGCTGCGCTACGAGTCGGTAACGAAAATGATCAAACCTTGTATGCAGTCTCCATAGTGGTCCTGGGCTGGTGCGTAGGTCGGAAAATTTTATTTTCTACTGCGTTCCCCTACAGTGGCATCAAGAGCCGTGCTATGCGTAGATGCAGGTTGCGATCTAGAATACATAGAGATGTATGGGTGTTGCATAATATAATTTTGGAGTAGATGAGATCTATTGCTGAAAATTATTTATGCGGGTAGCAGAAGAAGTCTGTTACCCGATGTTCTTGTTGCTTCCCTGAAATTTGCGTTTGCTCAATCTCGAGACAGCATGGTGGAATTTCACAAAGTTCTGGCAATCCGCGATCCTGATTGATCAAGGAAGTGCTATCAGTTCTTTGGGTTCCGCCATAGTCAAAAGAAAGATGAAATTCGCAGATGAAAGGGCAATGCAGATGTGATCTGCACGGGGGTCACGCGTATGACGAAGTTCAGTATGGGGCTCGAGATTTTATTATCTCGTGTTTCATACACCCCGCAATGTTAATCTAGCCACTTGGATTATCATGCTTGATGATGGACGTTGGTAGCTTCGATTTGTTTCGAAACCTTAGAAGCCACGTAAAATAAAATTTCGCATGAACCGATTAGAGGCGTTTAACTTGGTTTTGCAGGATGGTTTGCATGTGCATGTGATGTGGTATAGCAGTGTTCATAATAATTTGATTATGTATGAGATGGCTATATGATGTAAATTGATTTACATGACCTGCGTGTCATGATTCGGCATGATGGCTGGAGCCATATGATTGCACTTTAATGACCTGCGTGTCAACCTTATGTAATGCACTTATTTTATTAGCTATAGAGATAGCAATATTATCTTGTGCATCGACAAGGTGGTGGCAATCTTCGCGAAGGTGAACACCGACGCGAATGCCGGAGACGAAGAAATGAAAGACTTCTCCGTCAGAAAGGGCTATACCATATCATGCTATTATGAATTGCCTGAGATGTTTATCCCTTATGATGCACCCTTCTTGATTGCGCAGTAGTCGCTTTTTATTAGGGTGATCTCTCACTGAAATATCAAGTAGTTAGTGTTCTCCCAAGTGTAGCACCGTCACGGCACCTAACTTTTCGGGGCATTGCATGATCTCCATGGGTGCGAACGATTAGGGATGTGTGAGGCGGGTGAGTTGAGACCTCGCAGCGAGATCACTTGGTTGTCTTGACGTTCAGGCATGAAAGTCATGAGCTCGGAACACACGCATCGAAAGATGAACAAGAATCGCATAGAGATGTGATCGGCAAGTTTGCCTACCGATTGAAGTTCACGCCATGGGTGTTCATCTCGAACCGTGACGTTGAATGGATATGCGGGTCTTGAATCACTCACAATCAATTATGAGAGATATTGATTTGAGTGGGAGCGCACTATAGAATTAACTTGTTTAATTCTCAGTGCAATTAATTTTGAACACTGTCTAAGTGTGGTTTGCATAATAGTTGTAGAATAATGGCTCGCGTTTCCACCTTCCCTGTTAAAATTGAATAGCTGTTAAATATCTGGTTAAAACTTTACGGTTGGTAACGTAATGTGAGGATTGTCCTCAAGAGTGCCGAGAAGGATTTTGTCCTATCGCATGCTTTTGGTATTCTCCCGCTAATGCTATGGATCATGTGACTCTCGTCCTTCGATCCAAAAGCTAGAATTCCTTTTCAGTCAAACACAATATGTTTGCTTCCATGAGACCCGAACTTCGAAAGTTTGGATAGTTATGTGATATTCATGGAATCTGAAAATTATTTTCAGAGACAGACAAAGGCTAAAAGATATGAGATATCCAAAGCAATGTTTGTTTGCAAACTATTAGTAAAGGAGTTTACTATGCATTAGACTGATAAGAGAGGGATCCAGGAGAACGCCTGTCATATGATGAAAGGTGAATAAAACAACAACTTAAAGAGAAAGGAAGTGTCCGAAGGGTGTTAGTGAAACTTTCACGCCTAGGAAGTCCGGGGCTATCGCCACTCTTAAGTTGGGTGCTTCTTCTGAGAGTAGGAGAAATACTGAAAGTGAAACTGTTAGAAGTATAATGGCAAAAGGAAAGAAGACTGGAATATCCAGCTCATGTATGAATGTCACACAGGTTTTTGATGTATAGAAGGCTGGTAAAAGATATAGTTCTTGGGAATTATGGTTAAACATGTTAATCACTAATTCTTGGGTATTGTGAGTTAATCACAAAGATACCCGCTCGATTGCATCTTGTTGCAACTCGATGTAAGAACTACTATGGCCTGAAAGACTAGCCAGGAATGAGGTTAGATACACGCAGGGAACATAGTAAATGTTACTATGCCTTCCATAGGTATATTCCCTATGTATTTACTTTCATAATTCATTTTAGAGTTTCACACTCTAGCCCTTTGCATAAGGTATCTTGCAAGAAGGTTGTTCATAAGAGAACTTTTAATGTTCGGTGTTATGAATAACATAAGGGCCATACTTTCATTATGAATGAGACGTATGTTATGAATATTGATATTAATACATTGCCTCTGTATTTACTTTCATAATTCATTTAGAGTTTCATACACTCTAGCCCTTTGCATAAGGTATTTTGCAAGAAGGTTATTCATAAGAGAACTTTTGATGTTCGGTGTTATGAATAACATGAAGGGCCATGCTTCCATACAGGATGGGATGTATGCTATGAATATTGATGGTAATATGATACATGCATAACACTGACGCTAAATGTCGCAAGACTAAAAGAATACCACACAAGTGTGGCACTGCATTTGGTCACATTGGAGAAACCCGCATGGAAAACTCCATTATGATGGATTTTTGAAGTCATTTGATTTTGAATCATCTGACACTTGCAACTTTCCTCTGAAAAGTGAAGTGACTGAAATACCGTTCACAGGCCATACGGAACGAGCAAAGAACATATTGGTGATCATACATTATGATGTGTGAAAGTCCAACAAATGTTGTTGCAAGTAGTGGATTTATCTATCTTCAGAAATGACTCAAGTAGATATATGGATATTTACTTGTTGAGACGTAAGTCTGGATCTTTTGAATTCATTCATAAGGTTTTCAAAATTGAAGTAGAAGTTGTTGTAACAAGAAAATTATGTTTCTACAATTCGATTGCAGAAAGGAATATTTGAGTTACAAGTTTAGCGAATGTCTGATGAGTTATGAAAGGGGTTTCATAACTTGCTCCTCCCGGAACACCATTGCAAGTGAAAAGTCCGTGAAGATGTAATCGAACCATTTATGACATGGTAAGATCAAAGATGACATAAATAAATTTGCCATTATCCCTTTTAAAGTGATGCTTTAGAGACTGCGGCTTTTCCACTGAAAAGAGCTCCATCGGGTCTGTTGAAATGACGCCATGGTATGGTACGCCCAACCATGTTATATCTTTTCTTAACATTTGGAATATGGGGCTTGTGTAAAAGGTTACAAACCTATTCCAAATCAGACAAGTGCTACTTTGTAGGTTATCCCAAGTCATTGGGTATTCCTCCACCACTATACCTAGGCAAATAGGTTTTGCCACAAAGAACGGTATGCTTTTTGAAGAAAGTGGTTCTTTCAAAAAGGTGAGTGGGAGAACAGTGCAACTCGACAAGATAAACAGTATCTTCGTCATCAGATCAAAGGAAAGAGACCTTGGAAGTAATTCCGGAGTTTCCTACTGCGACTGATACGGAAGTCTCTACAATAAAATGTATGGACTTCGGTCGAACTTGCAGCTGAACCACGTAGGCAAAGCTCGTGCAAACCTATCAGGTGCGCAAACGAGATATTGTTGTTAGACAACAGTATACCTACGATACACAAGGAAGCGATGATGGGCCCTGACTCCGGAATTGGCTAAATGCCAATACAATCTGAGATAGTTTCCATATCAATGTTTCAAGATTAAAATCTTGATACACCTTTCGGAAGGCTTAGAGTCTAACGAATATTTATGGAACTAAAAACTTATACGGATAAAAATGTTTTATCCATAAAGCTCGACTTGTTGCAAAAACAAGTTCAAAGAGTTGACTACGATGAGATTGTCTCACCGTAGCGATGCTTGAAGTCGGTTCGGGTTGAACTAGCAATTAATACATATTTCAATCATGAGATATGAAACATGGATGACAAAAGGATTTCCATCTGATGGGAATGAAACCTAGGACTTGTATGTGATACAGTCCAAAGTAATTTGTCGATCCAGAGGATGCTAGTAAGTATGCAAACTTCAGAGTTCCAGCGATGGACAGAAGAGAGCAAAGTGGAGTTGGAATCTTCGTTTTTTGATGGAATGGTCAAAGGGGTTTTGACTTCATCAAATGGGTATCGAAGATGCTTGTGATTCAAGAAAGTAAGTGGGAGCATAATAATATTTCTAAAAACCGTGTGTACTTGACACATTGTTAATTGGAAATAAATTTCTTGACACGAATTAGGACTTCATTTGAAAATAGTTTTTCGATGAAGTGCTTAGGCTAAATAGCCTCAATATTAGGCATGATGATCTATGGAAATAGATTTACCTAATGGGGCTAAGCAATGAATACAAATTGACAAGATGCTAAAACCTTTTAGCATTGAAAAACCGTCAAGGAGTAATTCTTGCCGAAGTCACATGGAAAGAGTTTTATGCAAGACTTGGTGTCCCAAAACACTGATGAGCAAAATACATGATGGTGATTCCACACACTCTTGTGTTTGGATTAATCATGTATTCCATGGTATGTAAAAACAACCAGATATGTCCAATACTCCAAAGTTGTTGCGAGTATAGATACCACAGTGATCAAAGTACTGATCATGGGACAACAGTGAAAGATGTCATTGAGTACTAGAGTAGTGCTGATGACATGTTTTCTCGCAAGCAGAGATTATGAAGTGCTCGTTGTAAGTAATTACATCGATACAGTCTTCATTAATGCTCCATGCGATTTTCGATTTAGGTTAAGGGTTTTGTGTAATACACAATATGGTGGCACGGTAGTTGGAAATTGTTCCAAACAAGATACTGTGGCAAATTCTATAACAAAGGCTAAGTATGTTGACGCTTAAGAAGCGACAAAGAAGTTGTTGAATCATATAGTTCATTCATGAACTTAGTATGGTTCCAAGATGGCTTTGGTCTATGGGACACTATTGTAGATAGTTGCTCCATAGCTCAGTCTGAGAAATCAGGTTTCGACCATGATTCACACATATGAAAAGCCAAGTCCACACAAAATATGAATTTTGTGAAAGCGTGAAAACGCGAGGATATGCAAAGTTACACACGGAGCTGAAGTTGTCAGATCCGTTGGACATCAGGCTATACCACATGCGAAGCATATTTTACACCAGTATGCCATAGGTGTAAAGTGCATTAGCATTGACTAGATTATTGACTCTAGTGCAAGTGGGAGTCTGTAGGAGATATGCCCTAGAGGCAATAATAAATGTTATTGATTATCTCCCTGTTCATAATTATGTTTACGTTCCATGCTATAACTGCAATGATTCTCGAGTCTACAAATAAAACGAGGCTCGGAGGAAGACTCATTTGCACGTGTGGGATAATAAACGGTAAAATGTATTCCTAGTCAAGCCTCTATGACTGGCTCAAGTATTGCATGATGATCCTGTTTTCCTGATCATGGGCATGGCTATGCCGGCAATTTTGAGGGCACAATTGTTGGTAGAACACTTGTGTTGAATCGACCCAATAT
Source organism: Elymus sibiricus (assembly GCA_039707655.1). Classification (NCBI taxonomy): domain Eukaryota; kingdom Viridiplantae; phylum Streptophyta; class Magnoliopsida; order Poales; family Poaceae; genus Elymus; species Elymus sibiricus. The sequence continues at coordinate 429,433,299 of CM077676.1, forward strand.
TGATGTTATGCTATGAGATACATTCGTCATAAGTTAATGGTTAATAACACAGGAAGTTAATGTTTGCATAATTCCTTAGACCATGGGAGTATCGAGTTTCCTCATGCTTGCTTCATGAACTTTGGGGTTTGTTAAACGTCATCCGTAAATGGGTGGCTATTACGGCGGCTTACGGATTCATGGAAAAGTATGTCAAGTAACTTGATAGCTCAAGATTGGGATTTGCTCCTCCGACGATGGAGAGATATCTCTGGGCCCTCTCGGTGTTACGGTATCCATCATCGTCTGGCTAGACACAGGGTGATTTGATCACAGGGATGCCGGAACACGGGAACGAGAAAAGAGAACAATACCGGCAACGAGGTAATTGGCATAGTGGACAAGGTGTTGATCCACGGGGATGCCAACATGTCTCACCTCGGGTATTTGTAACATATCGCGAAGCAACAGGAATAGCACACGGCAACTGGAGGTTCACCCGAATATTCATTCGTGTGGGTATAGGGGTCAATATGGGTGTCCACGGCTCCGATGTTGATCATTGATCGGAAGGGGTTCCGTGTCATGTCTATGCTTCACCGAACCTATAGGGTCACACGCTTAAGGGTCATCTATCTGCTGAATACTAGACAAGGAGTCCGAGAGAAAGTCACTGGAAAAGTTTCGGAGACAACGGAAAAGTTCCGGAGAGAACACCGGAAAAGTTTCGGTAAAACCGAAAAGTTGTTTTGGATAAAACCATTGATCCAAAAAGGTTTTGGCAAGCACTGGGAAAGTTTTGGAGGTTGCCAGATTGGTCTGGTAATTTCTGGAATTTTTCCGGAGAAAAAACCGAAAAAGGTTTTCGGAGCTGCCGGAATTGTTTACCGGGTAAACGAAGATGGTTTTAAATTAAACCACCATACCGGAAATGTTCCGGAGCACGTCCAGATAATTTTAGAGGGTGCCGGAAATGTTCTGGGACCTTCCGGAATTTTTCAGAAGAAATAGTTTCGGAAAACATCTTGTCCCAGCGAGAGGGGACAAGATCCCACGGATCGTGGGGGCTGTTTTTAGGCTGTTTTTGGGGGCGCCCCCTTTAGGGGACAGCCCCCTTGTGGCTGGACAAAGTGTTGGGGGGGCCCCCCATGGTGGGGGGCAGCCCCCACAAATGGTGGAGAGTGTTGGGAGGAAGGTGGGGCCCCATGGGGGAACACCATGGACAAGGGAACATGTTTTCTCCATGTTTGGTGGGAACATGTTTCCTTGTTTGGTGGGTGCTTGTTTTGTGGGCTGAAATTTCAGCCCCCCCCCCTCACCCCTTCCACCACTATATAAGGAGGTGGAGAGGAGCTCTCCATCCTCACTCCAACTCTCACACACATGGCATGCATGATCTGCCTTTCTTCTCTCCCTCCCACGAAATAGTTTCGTAGAGCCGAAAGGCTGTCTGGGTTCCGGCAGGAACTAGTTCTGGACGGCGAAGCCCTGCCGGATAGATGACACTGTATGTGTGCAACTCTGTAGAGAGATTGTAGTTTCGGTCTTAGTTCGAGAGTGCCTCCCGAAGGGCTGTCCGTGTGACCGTCCGAGTTTTGGAGGTCCTCCCGAAGGGCTGTCCGAGTGACAGTCCGAGTTTCGGAGGTCCTCCCGAAGGGTTGTCCGCGACACCGTCCGGGGGACTGTGCGACCGCCTCCCGGAGGGCTGTCCGCGGGGCAGATGAGGGTATACATCCTCGCGGTTGGGAGGTTGTAAAATCCTAGCTGCGGGGATCTGCACCGCCGTTCGTCATCGACTCTACTTCCGCTGCGCTACGAGTCGGTAACGAAAATGATCAAACCTTGTATGCAGTCTCCATAGTGGTCCTGGGCTGGTGCGTAGGTCGGAAAATTTTATTTTCTACTGCGTTCCCCTACAGATGATGTCAGGGATGTTACATTGTATATATGTAGTAGCGTCGGATAGATTTACGAAAACTAGTTGTTCGACCAAGCACGGAGAAAGAGAGGTCACTTCTCTCTGTATATGTTCATGACGATCATGTGTAATTAATGGTTTCCTTCATTTGCTTACTAGCTAGCGTCGAGTTCTCTCTATATGTAGTAGCTAGCGTCGACCAAGCACGGAGAAAGAGAGGTCACTTCTCTCTATTAGCTAGCTAACACCATATGAAACCCCTAAACCTTCCAAAACCCCTAACCCCCCCCCCTTCAAAAAAAAACAAAAACCCCAGCGCCTGCGAGCTGCTGACGCGTGGCTGCCTTTTGGTCCCAGTTGGTGTTACCAACCGGGACTAAAGGTCCTCCTGCCTGAGTGCTGCGCAGCGGCCACGTGGAGACCCTTTAGTCCCGGTTGGTGTTACCAACCGGGACTAAAGGTCCTCCTGCCTGGGCGCCCCACAGCGGCCACGTGGAGCACCTTTGGTCCCGGTTCGTAGGCCAACCGGGACTAAAGGTTTTAGGCATTAGTCCCGATCGTTTTGTCCCGGTTCCAGAACCGGGACTAAAGGCCCTCTGGAACCGGGACTAAAGGCCCTTTTTCTACTAGTGGAAGCCTCTAGTGAAAACTATGGCCCCCGGGTCTACGTTTATCATATATTAAAAATCCTAAAAATACCTTGCTGCACTTTTTCTTTATTTATTTTATTTTGTATTGTAGTTTAATCTATCTATCTATCACCATACAATTTAATCTTGTAATTTACTGCCGAGGGATTGACAACCCCTTGTTTGTGTTGGGTGCAAGGATTTGTTGTTTTGTGTGCAGGTACTGCAAACGAGGTGTTGCGTGATTCTCCTACTGGATTGATAACCTTGGTTTCATAACTGAGGGAAATACTTATCTATACTGTACTGCATCTCCCTTCCTCTTCAGGGAATTACCAACGCAGCTCACAAGTAGCGGAGATCAACATGAGTAGCAAGTGATTCACAAAAAGAGGCTACTATCTCAGAGTCAAGTCCATATTTAGTGCTAAACTTATGAAAAGCATCGGTATCCATAAAAGATTTAACACAATCAAACTCAAGTGTTATACCTGACTCATTACCTTTGTCGAGTTCCCAATCTTCAGAGTTGCGTTTAATTCTTTCCAGAAGATCCCATCTGAATTCAATAGTTTTCTTCATAAAGGAGCCAGTCGAAGAAGAATCGAGCATGGTTTGATCATCATGAGAAAGCCGAGCATAAAAATTTTGTAAGATAATTTTCCTTGAGAGCTCATGATTGGGGCATGTGTACATCATGTACTTAAGCCTCCCCCAAGCTTGAGCGATGCTTTCTCCTTCACGAGGCCAAAAATTATATATATAATTCCGATCACGATAAACCAGATGCATAGGAGAAAACTTTTGATAAAATTCCAATTTCAATCGATTCCAATCCTACGTTCCAATATCATAACATAGCCTATACCATGTCAATGCCTTTCCCTTCAAAGATAAAGGGAATACTTTCTTCTTAACTCCATCTCCGGATAACCTGCAAGCTTAAACAATTCACAAATTTTATCCACATAGATTAAGTGCATATCAGGATGTATTGTTCCATCTCCTGCATAAGGATTAGCTAGCAGTTTCTCTATCATACCCAAAGGAATCTCATAATAAATATTTTCAGTAGGTACAGTAGGTTGAGGGGTAACTATTTGTGCTTCTGGTCGAGGTGAAGATACCCCGAACAAACCTCTCAAAGGATTACTTTCCATAGTGACAATTGACAATAAATTTCAGCACGTAATATAAATGTTTCCTTACCAAATTTCACTCACCAAAGGCGCTTCACTGCCCGGCAACAGCGCCAGAAAAGAGTCTTGATGACCCACAAGTATAGGGGATCAATCGTAGTCCTTTCGATAAGTAAGAGTATCGAACCCAACGAGGAGCAGAAGGAAATGACAAGCGGTTTTCAGCAACGTATTTTCTGCAAGCACTGAAATTATCGGTAACGAGTAGTTTGATAGCAAGATAATTTGTAACAAGTGACAAGTAGCAATAGTAACAAAGAGTGCCGCAAGGTGGCCCAATCCCTTTTGTAGCAAAGGACAAGCCGGAACGATCTCTTATAATAAGCAAAGCGTTCTCGAGGACACATGGGAATTTCATCTAGTCACTTTCATCATGTTTGTTTGATTCGCGTTCGCTACTTTGATAATTTGATATGTGGGTGGACCGGTGCTTGGGTGATGTTCTTACTTGAACAAGCCTCCCACTTATGATTAACCCCTCTTGCAAGCATCCGCAACTACGAAAGAAGAATTAAGATAAATCTAATCATAGCGTTAAACATATGGATCCAAATCAGTCCCTTACGGAATAGCGCATAAACTAGGGTTTAAGCTTCTGTTACTCTAGCAACCCAACATCTAATTACTACTCCACAATGCATTCCCTTAGGCCCAAAGATGGTGAAGTGTCATGTAGTCGACGTTCACATGACACCACTAAGAGAATCAACAACATACATATCATCAAAATATCGAACGAATACCAAATTCACATGATTACTTATGACAAGACTTCTCCCATGTCCTCAAGAACAAAAGTAACTACTCACAAATCATATTCATGTTCAAGATCAGAGGGGTATTAAATAGCATAATGGATCTGAACATATAATTTTCCACCAAATAAACCAACTAGCATGAACTACAAGATGTAATCAACGCTACTAGCAACCCACAGGTACCAATCTGAGGTTTTGAGACAAAGATTGAATACAAGAGATGAATTAGGGTTTGAGATGTGATGGTGCTGTTGAAGACGTTGATGAAGATTGGTCCTCCCACGATGAGAGGATCGTTGGTGATGACGATGGCTTCGATATCCCCCTCCCGGAGGGAAGTATCCCCGGCGGAATCACTCCGCCGGAGAGCAAAAGTGCTCCTGCCCAAGTTTCGCCTCGAGACGGCGGCGCACCGTCCCGAAAGTCTTCTCTTTATTTTTTCTAGGGCAAATGGGCTTATATACTAGAAAATGGGCACATGAGGCTGGCCAGGGGCCCCACAAGCCACCAGGGCGTGCCTAGGGGGGGGGTGGCGCGCCCTGGTGCCTCGTGGGCACCTGGGTGGCCCCCTCTGGTACTTCTTTCTTCCAGTATTTTTTATTTATTCCAAAATAAATCTCCGTGAAATTTCAGCTCATTTGGAGATGTGCTGAATAGGTATCTCTGACATAGCTTTTTCAGGTCCAGAATTCCAGCTGCCGGCAATCTCCCTCCTCATGTAAATTTTGCATATTAAGAGAGAAAAGGCATTAGAATTGCTCCACAAAGTGTTATATTGATTAAAAACACTATAAATAACAGTAGTAAAACATGATGCAAAATGGACGTATCAGCAACATTCCCAACTCATACCTTTTGGTGCAGGTAGGAGGATGAGCCCCGGGATAGGGTTCACAACCACTGTCGTGGATCTCACGCTTGCTAACCTTGTGGGGCAGTTCGACTAGGTGGTTCCACCATCGGAGGTGGTGGATATGGAAGAAGTGCCAGGAATCACATCACGAAAGAGGGTGCCCATTTTCTCCGTGGTGACATGGGCACTTCAGAAGTAACCGAGGTTACATATGCACCTACGTTGTTGAGTATGTTCGATTATATCTGTAGATGTTGGGTTACATGTTAGATTTGTGCTTGGATATGATTTAAAGCGGTCTTAGAGTACAACACCATGAGTAACCCACGGTAGTAGGTTACATACGTTATTGTTGTTGATATGTGTGTTGGTTATATGTTGAACCTTTTCTTTACCATGTGTAATTACATGTTGGACTTGTGTGTGGGTAGGATGTTGTTGAGGTAACATATGCATATGTTGTTGAAAATGTGTTGAATATGTGCGTACATGTGCTGGTTATATGCTGGATTTTTTTATAGTGGTTACATGTTGGACTTGTGTGTGGGTAGGATGATAGAATGTTGGAATAGGACACTTGTATCATGGATCTTGTACGTACAATAAGGGGGCACACTAGCCTAGAACACATAATTGCAACACACTCGCAAAGGCAGGCGGCGGTTTTAACCGGCACCATGTGTCACTGGTGTTGCAATAATGAAAAGGAATATTTACCTGTAGTCATATCCAGCAAATCTTTATGCATTGTGTTGTCTCGTACTGTGGTTGATCGGTCCTTGCTTATCAATATATAGATCATTGTCGCGTGTGAGAAAAATATTTGTCTTGTTTAAGCACTGGGTACTGTAGTATATGTAATGAAACAGATCTAGCCAGACAAAGATATGTTTACTTTTTGATGTTTTGCACGTCTGCATGGATTTAAACATGACTAATATAACTGTGCTGTTTTTTCTACAATGATAAGTTGTACCTAACACTATAGCTGACAATAATCTAACAAATTTGCATATCATCACTTTGAAAGCGGATATCCACAGTACCCATGGATATAGTCTTTTTTAGGAGATATGTGGGTCCTTTCTCTCCTCACCTTGTTAGCTTGAATAAACACGGACTGCCGACTTGCTTTGTCATGGAAGCGGAATTGATCAATTGTAGTTGTAAGAGGAGATGATCTGATCACGTTCTCCAGTTAGTTTCTTTATTCTCTATCGATGCATGTTGTAACTTTCTTGGTCTTTACAGTGAGATGATCTTGTATTGACCGAGTGATCTTGAGAAAGTCTTTGTTGCTGTTTTTTCTTTCCTCTGAAGGATGTTCTTTGCCGATCGGGTAAAAAAAAACACTATAAGCGTACAGGCTGATGCTGCGTTACGGGATTTGAGCGACGACTGTGCCTCAGTTGTTCTAGCGTTATTTTATTTTGTGGAAACTTGGTTCTACAGGTTTTTTTTTTTTTTTTGAATCCTCCAAATGACAAGTCACACGCTTTTTCCAGAAATGTTGAGAACCAAACAACTGCATTCTGTCCTTGCGGCGACAATGATGGTCCTTGCCTTCTGCCCATCTACGCCACTACAGTTGGTTCTAGTTCTTCTTGTAATGTTATTGGCTGAGATTTTAGCTATTCAGGAAGGACTCATACTAGCCCTACAGTGGAGCAATCTACCAATTGGCATTGAAAGTGACAGTTTGGAGGCTGTAAATATGTTGAAGAGTGGAGACACAAACAAATCAAAATACGCCTTTCTTGTTAGAGAGATAAAAGAAAGCATGTTCGAACGTAGTTCTCGTATTACTCACATCCGTCGTGGTTGTAATTTCTCTAGTCATGTTTTGGCAAATTTTGGGAGGACTCAAGGCCGAACTGCTGTATGGCTTGGGTCGGGACCAGTGGTCGTTTTTGACGCTGTTAAGCGTGATTGTACTTTGATTGAGTAATACAAGAATTATTTCCGCAAAGAAAAGTTCTTCTTGTAATGTTACAGTTGGTTCTAGTGGGCCAAAAGGAGTTTATGGGCCAACTGGGCCACAATATATATATAGATCCGTGATTGAATTCTATGCGGTTTCGGTCTTCCCCCGCGTTTGCTCCATATTGCTCTCTCAAGCTCTTCCTTCCCCCCTCCTTTCCGATCACATACAAAATCCATCTGTTATGTCGCCTTATTCAAGTTCTGGATCTCTATAAAAGGACATGCATTCAAATTGGTAACTTTTTTGCTGAAACAAACTATTCCGACCTCCTATCCAAATATCACAATGGCAGTCAGACTGAATTATTCAGTTAGGTACTACTCCCTCCGTCCCACAATGTAAGACGTTTTTGCAAGCTATGTTCTCACATTACCTAAGCATGGTTTTTCTTTGGTACACAAAATAATGCACGTGCCTATGCGCTTTTACTTTTGATCGATCACGTATGCATGCTTTTCCTTGATCCTCCTCGGCTAGTTGCCTTGCCCACGAAATCTCTTATTTGCATAATGTGCCTCTTTCATTGGTCGTGTACACATATGCGTGCTTTGGTAGTTGCCCACGAAATAATCTTATTGGCATAATGCGCCTCTTTCGTTTGTCGTATATTCGCATATGCATGCTTTCCTTATTCTTCCAGCTAGTTGCCAACGAAATATCTTTTTGGCACGTGCAGTCATTGGCAAAGTTAATGCCTTTTGGGTAAAGAGGACTCATACCGTACCCTCTTTGTGTGTAATGTCTTGGCTTGCCTGCCGCTCCGGCGGCCGGTGGCGGGGAGGGGAATCCCGGTGCCTTCGCTCCGGTTAGTAGTTTAGGTTAGAGTTTTTTAGTCCTCGCATGTGCGGCGCTCGGGCGAATGGCGGCGCTTCTTCTTCGAGTTCGTCTTCCGGGCTCCGATCGTCCTCGAGTTCGTCCATCTGGATGCAGTCGACGGAGTTCCGGCGTAGATTCCTGCCACCTCCTTGAGGCGGTGAGGTTAGGGTTTCTTGTCATGTGGCGAGATTTGGTGTCAGGTGCTTCAGATCTACTCGAGGGTTCAACGCGACGACTGCGGCTCCAGGGTGCTGGTCCTTGGTGGCACGTGCACGAAGACTTCATGGCTGTCATCGACAAGGTCAAGCCGGCTCCGGTAGGGAAGCGGCGACAGTGGCGCGTCGGCGGCTCGTTATGACGGCGATAGTGGTTGTTCGGTGGTCTCAGAATCTCGATGTAATTTTTATTATGTTTGAGGTGCTTTGTACTTCCGGTGAGCTTTGATAATGGATCTGGATCTTTTTCGCAAAAATGTCTTGGCTTGCTGATTCTCACAACTCGCCGACGTATATAAGTAGGTCGAATTTAATGTAAAAAAGCAAGGTGGAACTATTAATTATTGAACAAACCAGTTCTATATTAGCACTGCTATATTGTAGCTGAGTTGGTTGTGGCGCCATGGTACAAAACAGGGCTTTGGTCCACCCTGAAAAGACCATTAGTCCCGGTTCACTCACGAACCGGGACCCATGGGGGCATCGGTCCCGGTTCGTGAGGCCAGGGCGCCGGCCGGGCCTCGTCTGACCCCTTTGGTCCCGGTTCCAGACACAAACCGGGACCAATGCGCCTCGTGGGCCATTGGTCCCGGTTTGTGGCTGGAACCGGGACCAAATGGTGAACACCAACCGGGACTAAAGGGGTTGAGGCTTTAGTCCCGGTTGGTGTTACCAACCGGGACTAAAGGTTGGACATTTAGTCCCGGTTGGAGACACCAACCGGGACTAAAGGGGTTCTGAAAGTTTTTTTTTCCTGTTTTTACATTTGTTTTCTGTTTTAAATTGCTTATATCTTTTAAGATATTTGATGTTTTTGAGTGATTATTTTTGCATTAGATTCAAAATTTTGTCTAGTTTCTGTTTGTGCCATTAGTTTTCAAATTTGAATGGTTTAAATTTGAATTTGTTCAAATTTGCTTCAAACCCTAGATTGTGAATAACTTGAGTTTACAAATAGTTTTTAATTTAATTCTTTTTGCTCCTAGTCACGTGTTAGATTGTTGTCACAGTAAGATTTATTTGGTTATTTTTAGAATAATTTAAATTAGGATTTTAATTAAAACAATACTGTTTTGCTTATATAGTTGTTTTAGTCATTTAATTCTTGTTTTTTATTATTTTTAGTTAGTTCTTTCTGTAGATTTTAACATGTTGTAGTATGGTGCATATTGAATGCACAAAAAGTCTGCAGTTGAAATAAGTTTAAAAAAATGAAATGCATTTGTAACAGACGAGTTTTCGTCCGAAACCTTGATACTTCGAATGAGATGGTACAGTTTGTACACGAAGTGCATCCAGTTTTTGCCGTAACCCTCTCAACTTTTTAGCACATGCTATGTGGGTGAAATGATGATACCATGCCAACTTTCAACCTTTTCAGAGTTCATTTGTAATGCTTTTCAATTTCAGGGTCATTTAGCTCAAAAAAAATCAGTAAATGCATGAAAAATAGCAAATGAAGTCAGAAAGGGTTGAAATTTGAGGATGTGTCTTTGAATGGTGCATAATGAACACACAAAAAATCTGGAGTTGAAATAAGTTTAAAAAAATGAAATGCCTTTGTAACAGACGATTTTCGTCTGAAACCCTGATACTTCGAAAGAGATTGTCCAGTTTGTACACGAAGTGCATCCAGTTTTTGCCGTAACCCTCTCAACTTTTTAGCACATGCTATGTGGGTGAAATGATGATACCATGCCAACTTTCAACCTTTTGAGAGTTCATTTGTGGTGCTTTTCAATTTCAGGGTCATTTTAGCTCAAAAAAAATCAGTAAATGCATGAAAAATAGCAAATGAAGTCAGAAAGGGTTGGAAATTGATGGCGTGGCTTCGAATGGTGCACACACAAAAAGTCTGGAGTTGAAATAAGTTTAAAAAAATGAAATGTCTTTGTAACAGACGAGTTTTCGTCTGAAGGGGTTCTGAAATTTTCAAACTCTACCCCCCCTGGATCGCCTTTTTTAGTTTTGTAGAAAATAAACAAAAATGATAAAATCTTCAAAAAATAAAATCCTTCGAGATGTAGTTAGGTTTTAGTGTCTAGTTGGTATAGAAATTTTGAAATATGAATTTTGACCTTTTTTGCAAAAAAACGAAAAAAAAATGTAAAACGGCCATAACTTTTGCATACGACGTTGAAAAAAAAAGTTTAATATATCAAAAAAAACAAGAGAAAAATTAGGACTCGATTTCACCAGGGTTTACCCGGTGAAGTTTTCTCAGATTCTCAAAATTCCAAAAGTAAAAAAAAGTTTTTTCAAATCAAAAATAATAATTTTAAAAATTTTAAAAATTAATTTTATTTAAAATAAATAAATGATGTCATATTTGGATTCCTCACATTTTTCTGATAATAATGGATATATTATTTGTCGAATTTCGATTTACAGATTTAAAGATATTAATTATGTCATATTAAATGAATAAATGGCAAAAAAAATTAATAAAATAATATTATTACTTATTTTATTTTCATTGAAATTCAATATTATTAGTACTTATTTTGTTTATTTTAATAATTGTTTAGAATTCAAAAAATTAAATCATATGACATCAAGACCTAAGGGTTAACAGGATTGATAGCTTAAGATTGTGAGGAAAACAACAAGTGCAGACTTGGAAACTAGGGGAGATAGAACCTGAAAGTTAAGCGTGCTGGGGCTGGAGTAGTGAGAGGATGGGTGACCGGCCAGGAAGTTAGATGATTTAGAATGAGTGCTGATTAGAGACTAGAGATTAAATTCTGAAGCAGTGAGGAGGGGTGATTAGAGATTAAAACTTAAAAACAAATCAAAAAAAAATTCAAAAAAATTCAAAAAAAAATTCAAATTTTTTTTCCCCCGGCAAGGACCTTTAGTCCCGGTTGGTGTTACCAACCGGGACTAAAGGTGGACCCTTTAGTCCCGGTTGGTAACACCAACCGGGACTAAAGGTCCTCCCTCCCCCGCCCCAGCCAGCGCCACGTGGAGGGCCTTTGGTCCCGGTTCGTAAGCGAACCGGGACTAAAGGTTTTGGGCTTTAGTCCCGGTTCCAGAACCGGGACTAAAGGCCCTTACGAACCGGGACAAATGGGGGTTTTCCTACTAGTTAGGGCATCTCCAACGCCCGCCGCTTGAATAGGTGCTTATAGACGGAGAGAACATATATTTTTAAATTAGACTAGTTAAATGCCCGTGCGTTGCTACGGGCGATAATGATGAAAATGAACCAAAGCAAGCATTGGTCGCATATGTATTGAGTTAAAGAAAACAAAGAACATTTTTCATTTACCAAAAGCAGTACTATTTATGTAACCTAATGGATCGAAATATATCAATCTGTAATGCAATGTAAAAGGTTAGTTTGCACACAACATCGCACCATGTCTTGTCATGAAGTGAATAGTTCAAGTGAAGTAAATAGTTGCTTGGAGGTTGTGTGCTCGTAAACAAAATAGTATTTATAGTCTGTTAGTGCTAACACAATTACCACGATGGAGTTGACCTGCACAAAATAAAATAATTTGTTAATGTAAGTATACATTAATTTAGAAAGACGGAGTATGATTACTAAAAGTATAATATGTGCCAAATATCTCACCTATGATGTAAGGACCTCTTTATAGACGATGTTCCTCGTGTACGTACCAGGAGGACACTTGGGGCTCTTCTTTTTGCCATCATCTGAGTTCCTTTTTTTTATTGTCAACAGCTGGGATGGCAAGGATCTTTACGTTCTTTCTAGCAATGGATCTAGATAGCGCGACATACAACTGACCATGAGAGAACACCGGTTCGGGTAAGTAAATACCGGCGTTCGGAATAGTCTGCCCCTGTGCCTTGTTGACTGTCATGGCAAAGCTAAGCCTAATAGGAAACTGCTTCCTCTTGAACTGGAAAGGGAACATCTCATCATCAGAGGGGCAAAGGGGGATTCGTGGCAAGAAGATCCTCTTTCCAGCATGTTGGCCCAACACAATTTCAGCATCAATGACATTCCTCTGGAATCCTCGGACCACCAGCCTCGTTCCATTGCAAAGTCCATTCGCGGGGTCAATATTTCGGAGTAATATAATAGGGCAGTTAATCTTGAGCTTCAACACATGCGGAGGCAGGCCATTAGGTGTCAAAGTGTTAAGGAACTCAGAAGGATAGTAGTTATGAGGGTCGTCGACCGCACAATCAAAGCTATGGTACACCATCTGATCTCCCTGAAATTGATTGATCATCTTCATATTAATCTTATCCACGCAATCATTTCGGGTCGATAAGATTGCTCTGGAGGTGATGTAGTTTGGGTCTGCCATGTTAGCACTGAGACTGGGAAAAACATTATCTATTAGTGTATCAAGGTCAGTGTCCTTCCCAGTACACGGCACACATATCTCGTCTGGAAGGTGGATGTCACCATCATCATTGGCCTCCTCTTTTCCATCACCAATCCGCAACAAGTATTCTGCAAACCACGGGTTGCTATCTGCCCTCATATTGCGTGCCAGCTTTAGATGACGCATGCAATCCGAAAGATAAGACCTGCGCAAGGAAGAGTCAATTATCTGAGCCCTTGACCCCTTACGGACAACAGGGAGTACCTGCCTGAAATCTCCACTGAACACAATTGTCTTTCCACCGAATGGCAAGTCTGGTCGGCTCATTATATCACGCATACTGTTGTCTAGTGCCTCAACTGCTTGTCTCTTTGTCATGGAAGCCTCATCCCAAATAATGAGAGAAGCTGACTGTAAGAGCTTGGCAGTCCCACTTTGTTTAGTGAAGCTGCAAAACCCACCATCATCAATGCTCAGCGGTATCTTGAACCGTGAATGTGCTGTTCTCCCGCCAGGCATTATGGTAGCTGCCACACTGGATGTAGCTGTTGCTACAGCAATCTTATTCTGCATACGCACCGTTGCAAGAAGTGCCCTATACAGAAAAGTCTTCCCGGTGCCTCCAGGTCCATCTACAAAGAACACACCACCCTCATCACCATCAACAACAGACATAATTTCATCGTAGGCTTTCCTCTGATCCGTATTAAGTGAGTCTAATAGGTTTGTGTCCTCAATGTTGAGCTCGATGGCCAATTCCTCGAAGATCTCTCTTGGCACACCGTTGGCAGTGTCATATTCTTCAACAATATGAGGAAGAGGGAATGACTCTATCTCCTTACCCATTGATTGTAGCATATTCCTGATATCTATTAGAACCATTTGCTCAACTGCAACTTTGGATGGATTGTTACAACTATAGTCTTCTGACATTGCCTCCAGGTGCTTCTCCCAGAGCCCGCGCACATCGCTTAGCTCACAAAATACCAATATTGTTGCAAAGAGCCTTCGTAGAGATGATGGCATATTATATAATGTAGATTCATTGAGGGACTTATCCAATGTGTTGTCTCCTTCGATCAATCCCCTTCTTTCCGCAGCTTCACGAAAGGTTGGTAGGATCTCACCATCAACTTTCCTTAGGTCGTCATAGGAGGTGGCGCCAGTTACATGGTTTAGAAGGACCCGCAAGTAATAGCGTTCCCCCTCGGCTGGATGAGCTGACACAATTCTTCCAACTTGTCCACCTGTATCTCGTACCCTTCTTCTCCAATATTTATTTTTCTGACTTGTCTGCCAGGTATACCACTCGGGGAAGTCCCTGTACAAGATAGAACGGGCCTCCTCATGCAACCTGTTTGCCTCAAAGTACTCCGTAAGCATTGACTTCTCGGCACCTTCACGGTTAACTACTTGTCGAATATCTTGGTCCTTTTTGAATAACACCATGTGCATGTTTGGCAGATGGAGCTGCAGCTGCATCATGGGTGGGGAATTCTTACTCAAGTCAAAGCCATATATCCTCCACAAGGCTTCCGGAGGAGTCACCCACCTAGCATCTCTATATTGTTTGATATCATCTATTTCTCCATTTTTGTCAGCCTCACTCATAGAAATAGATGCCCGATCATGACCCTTGTATATGTACTTGAATGGGTATTTAACGGCCTTTATGCTTCCACACGCCTCAACATTGATGTGACAATTGAAGTAACGCATGAGGTGCGGGTTGTATGGGACGACCCACCTATTATCTAGCCATTCCTTTCGGACCATTGCTTTGCGACCATCTTCACGTCGTCTATATAGAGGGTAGGAGTCCTTGCCCTGCGAGGTAGCCGCGTTGAAAGGCCAAGGATAGTGATTCTTGCAAGCAGCACGACCCTTTGTGCATGGGCATTCACGATTCAAATCACCACATGGTCCATGCATCATATGCTTCACGACCATCTTGTATAGTTCTGGATACTTCTTCTTGTTTGGGAGCTCGGCTGAGATAAGACGGTCATACTGCTCGGGGCACGTGAGCTTGTACCGCCCCTCCATGATGAGAAGGAAGTGGGCATGGGGCAGACCCCTCTTCTGGAACTCCACCACATACACATAAGCCCTGACCTTACCCAGGATGTCCTTTTGAAGCAACTTATTCTCGAGTTCCTCCAACTTCGCACTGAAGACACGAACAACGAGATCTGGACGATCCGGAGGTGTTTGACCAGGATAGAGTTCCTGCTTAATCTCATCCCAATTTGGGTTACATGTCATTGTGAGGAAGACATCCGGCTTGCCATACCTCCGCACTAAGGCCATAGCATCCATGTAGCGATGCCTCTTGTCCCGTGGACCACCGATAAATGTTGTGCCTAACACTGTATGCTTTCCAATAGCATCCGCCCTACCCTCACCAGCATGTAAGCTGTCCATCAAACCTTGGTACAGGTCCGCCCTTATCGTATCTTGATGGCCCCATATATAATCCAAACGAGAGTTCTCGATCTTGATGTATGCGTCGACTGCGAACTGCTGGAAAAGACGCTTGCCATAGAGTATTGGATTGAATATCCCTGGACACATCTGGAATTTGTAGCAGTAGTAGTCCCGCACAGACACACATAGTCTGCCTCCAGAAGCTGCATAGAAAATTAAAACTCGCTGGTGTTGTAAACTGGAGAGAATATTGCAAATTGAACTACTCATGTGACAACTAACTGCAACACTAACCTGCATCATCATCATCATCATTCTCATCGAGTGGGGGTTCGTTAGATATGTTTTTATCACGACGAGCTAGACGAGCTGCACGAGCTGCCATCACAGTTTCATAGGACACACCTTCCTTCGGGATATCAGTATGCCACCCAAGTTCGCCTCTAGGGAAGAATAAAGGGTACAACAGCGCATCATAGCATCCGTGATAGGACTTGATGCCATATATATCTCTATTCTTCCCTTGCAGGATGACGCTGTTGTCGAACTGCCTTCGGCGTTCACTACCCTCCACCCACACAGCAGCTACTTCTGAAGTAGTCGGCGCATTATATCTTTTCTGATCCATCCTTTGGTCAAGGTTAAGTGTTATACAATAGTCATCAACATCATCAACATGCCCCATACTCCGGAGGTGTTCAGAGTATGGGTTGCCACGAAGTATGTCGACCGGTTGTGTGATTACTTGTTTGTCTTTCTCGCATTGCTCTTTGCGGCAACTGCGGTACCTATGCTCTAAACTGGGGTCATCATCATAGAAGTAGAGCTCCATGTGACTACGATCCAAACCATCTTATTTACCAAATGACCGTATGTTGTGGTACATTTGGCCGTGGGCACGGAACGTATAGATAGGGTGCGTTGATGTGTTGGTTGTATCACTATCAAGGTGACAATATAGTGAGGTGAATGAGAAATGGCTATTGAAAAACCTGATGTTGTCACGAAAATGCCTAGCATCGGGGTCAGCACTCGTCCATAGCCTCATGAGCTCGGGTGGCGTCTCCGAGTTGGCTAGTTTGATCTTCCCCTTACGGCAGCAGAACCCCATGGCCTCACGTTCAAACTTCTTCGCATAGCAATGCTTACAGTCTTCCACTGGCTTCAGCTTGTGCGTGTTTGTCGGGATTTTGCTATACACCATGTCGTAGGGATCTAGAATGCTTGAAACTGAAGCAGAGTCATCGTCAGCCTCATCCATTTCAATATCCTCATCGATGTCCTCCTCTGAAATGGTTCTTAACACCATGAGTACAAAAATACGCACATGATATACCCACGACGACGTGGAACATGAGGAAAGTACCTTGCCCAGCGAACATGTAACCTTCCTCGTCTTCTGAGTCTTCCTCCAATATGACACCCTCTTCTTCACCTATTGTATAATTATGTATGAGCCCCATGTCTCAAATAGGTTGTGCAAAGATTTTAGTTAAAAAAAGTTACAGTCATTATTGGCTTGTGAGTGTGTAGGAAGATTTTGGACAGTCTCGGGCATTGGACATGTAATTTCTGTGAATACAACATTAAAGAATAATCAGTACAATTATGAACGACCTATGTTAGAGCATTAGCACGCAAAATAGAAAATTACCATTATTAATGATGACTGCTTGTGTTGGAAGTTCTAGATGGTTGCAACCTTCCGTAGTCATCAACGGATTTTCATTCGTCAACGCATCCACATCATTGTTGGGTATTGAGTGTATTTCGCCAGTCTGCGAATACAACATAAAAGTACAGTTATTATAATTTTCATTGACCTATATTAGAGAAGCATATAAAAGAAGTTAAAAGCATTACCATTGTTAATCGACGGGTTTTCATCCATTGATGTGGTTGTATTCTTCCTACCACTTGCATGGAAAGCTTGGTATCGACGATACATCAAAGCATTCCTTTCTCCGGGTGTCACATGTTTTCTGTGTGGTACCTTACTGACATCCATATCAGGGGTCTCCACACCCGACATATGCTCAGAAGCAGATTGGATATAAACAGGGGTGCCATTGACCTCGGGAATAGACCAATCATGTGTGACTATGGAGCTACGAGCACCAGATGCGTCCGGCTTAATAGGAACAAGCTCATGAATAAACATTGGGTTCTCCATGGCTATGGATTCTTGACTCAGAGCGTCCCGGCCTGATGCGCGGAGATCCCTCTTTGCTTGCTTTTCTCTACAGTCATATTGGCATAGCGTGCCCTATCCTTGCACGTATAGTATCAGTTTACTCTAATGATAATGCTAAATAAGTAAGATGGTTGGCTGGTGTGGAAAGATCCCAAAATGCGTTACATGCTATTAGTGGTTGGTGTTGTGCAATTCTTACCTTTCGACGAATTCCTTGTGTCACGCTGCCTTTTTAGTAGTTCCTCTTTCTTCTTGACATCCATATGTACATGTCGTTCCCTATCTCGTTGCCTCTTCCGCTCTTTGAGATCTATGGGTTGTGGCTGAATGATGGATGGTGTGGATCCATCATTTCTAAAATCGTTGATGTCAATAACTGCATAGCAAAACGACATCACGTACTTTGTCTCCACAACCCATGATTATTAACATAGATGCATTAATAATTAGTTGCCATCATACCAGTCATGATGCTTTCTCGCACTTGAGATAGCATATGAACAGGTTGCCTCTGGTATGTGTCATTTCTGCTTAGCCACTCGCTATCTTCTTCAGGAATCACATTTTCCTTGTTCTTTGTTGATGATTTTCTTTTTTGATGGGCTTCACGTTGTCTTTTTAATAGTTCATCTTTCTTCGTGCTATCCATCTGTGCATATCGATCCCTATCACGCTGCCTCTTCCGCTCTTTGGGATCTGTAGGTTGTGGCTCAACGTCATTGCAATTAGGTATATCAACAATATGTATATAGTTACTGTCTTCGTATGCATGTTGTACAGAACAAAGTACGCTATATGTTGGCAGGGCTTCGAGTTACCTAAAGAAAATACATTAACGCCTCAAATTAGACGACGACAAGATGCAAATAAAATATTAAGAGAAAATGTATTTATCCTTTTATAAATCACCAAAAATTAGATTGTGGCGATCCAAAAAATGCGCTTGTTCAACTACCAATAGCAAGACTTAAGACAGCAGCTAGTTTCACCAGAAGAGAAAGACAATACTCCAATACGTATATACTAACACTTAGGCTGACTTCACGTACGTAACCAAAACTAAAAGGGAACCAATGTGGGATAAATCAGAACTAAAGGAACCAATCTGGGAATCAATACCTTGCTGGATATATCCCTAGTGATGCTGCCGCTGCGTACCGAGTTCAGCACGTCTGCATGCAATGATCGAGTCCGGTCAGGTAGTGATCAGTACGTCTGCATGCTCTAATAAAGTCCGCCCAAGTACAGTAGTACGTCTGCATGCACTAATCAAGTTCAGTCATGTACAGTCGATGACGTCCCGGTGCTGGAATATGTGGCGGGCGACGTGCGGATGCGTCCTGTTGGACAGTGGCGGCCGCTTCAGTATGGTGTAAGACGGCGACGGCGGGAGACGACGCGATCCGGCAGAAGACGACCGGTGCTTACGGAGGCCATCTGGAATGGGGGGAGACGAACGTGACCTGTTGGACAGCGGCGAGACGGAGCGATCGGGGTGAGGCAGAGGTCACCTGTTGGACAGCGGCGAGACGGAGCGATCGGGGTGAGGCGGAGGTCACCTGTTGGACAGCGGCGGCGGCCGCGACGCGAAGGAAAACGCAGCGATCGGGGTGGGAGACGATGTGATCCGGGCCACGGCTGCGTGGGGAGAGGAAGATGGGCTTCGATGGCAGACGGATACTCAATGCGTGATTGTTGCAATCGCTGATTGACTGCCTTTTTTTTTTTTTGCTGTGATGAGTGCACGCTATGGCTGCTATGACCGGTTGCCAAAATTAACGAGGACGTGGGACGCGCGGAAAAAAAAAGAGGCCAATCGATCCCTGCAGATTTTTTAGGTGGAGAAAACGGAACGCACGACGAATGTGGAGCGAGGGGAGGTGTGACGAAGGTGGAGCGAAACGCGCCGAGGGAGCGAAACGGGAACGTTACAGTTTTTTTAGGTAGGAAGAGAAGAGAAAACATGTAAGTGACCGTGTGTCTTCCAACACGAGACACTAACTACCAGCGCTAATGAGATGCTAATTAAGCTGCCCATGCGCCTCACGCGGGAAGGGAAGGCACTAGCGTCTGATGTATCCTTTTGCGCCAATGCGGCGTCCGGCGCCAGGATTAGACGGCCTCAACCGCCAATCGACCAGGAACTTGATAGGAAGGCAATTCTGGCGCCTCCCTAAGGGCATGTACAACGGGGGCGCTTACGATGGGCGCCAGGGTCAGGATCCCGGCCGTTTCCCCATAATCCCGTTCAAATCTTGAAATTTGGTTAGCGTCGATGCCACAAGAGTCGTCCGGCGCTAAACGAGCTGCCCGTTCTATTTTTTGTGCGTAACGCTTGTATGCTAGCTCTCAGCGTTGCATGCATGGACTTCAAGCCCAGACGCTAGGAGAAAAATCCTTTTTTATTACTAATCAAGCGCCTGATTAGGCGCCTTGCGTTGGAGATGCCCTAAGCACCTCGCGTTTGAGGGCACCTCCAACACGAGGCGCTAGGATAGAAATCCTGGCCGATTAGCGGTTATACCCTCAAATCTTGGGGTCACCCATGGTATCGGCGCAATATTTCGTGTCGGCCGCTTGGCCTTTTTTTCTCACGAGAAGGTAAACGGTTAGTGCAACAGCCGCCGGTTATTAGCGCCTTAATTAGCGGCCAGCGTTGCGCAAGACGGGCGCTTATATAATTGCTTTTTCTTATGTATTTATTTTTGGCCAGTGATAAGCGCCGGTCGACCGGCCTAAACTTCCGGCCGGTCCACCACCCGCCATCCGATTAGACAAGTCGCAACCGCACGATTTGGATCTCGTCCTCCTGCCCCGCGCACGCCTTCGTCCACCTCCAGACAAAAGCAAAAAAGGACGCATCACACCCACCGCGCGAGGTCGCCGCTCTCCCTGACGCTTCTCGCATCACCCCGACGCCGCGCCTCTCCACCTATATCGGCCCCTTCTCCGATGCGGGCTCCAAGCACCGAGGGAGGCCATTCGGAGAAAAACGCAGCTCCCCCAGCAAAACACCATCGCTGTCTTGAAGCAGCTCGTCAGCCGCGGTCACAACACCACCGTCGTTGCGGTTGCAGCAATCCTCTCCGTCGCCGGCGATCTTGGCTTGCCCGTCACCACACTGGTCGGTTCCAGCATCTGGTACGGCGGGTTCCAGCATATGGCTCTACCGGTTGCAACATCTCGATAGCGTGCTCGTCTGGGTCGTAGCAATCAGATTCGCCGGTTCCAGCATCTCGGCAGCGGGTTGCAGCTTTCGTCTCCGTCGTCGAAGCTTCGCCCATCTTGGTTCCAGCTTTTCTGTACACTGGTTCCAGCACCACCGCACCATGGTTCCAGCAAACGACGTAGCGGGTAACAACACAATACCTCCCGCTCGTCGCACCTTGCAGCACCTGGCTCCACTGGTGGCCGCGCCGACGAACGCCGGTTCCAGCATACGCCAACAACGGTTGCAACTTCTGCGACCTGGAGGTTCCAGCACGGGCGCCCCCACCCTCCGATTGCAGCTTCTCCGCCCCCAACGGTTCCACCATGGCCAGTTGATGCTACCAGCACGACCGGCCGCCAATTGCAACTTTTTAGCCGTCGGTTCCAGCACGGCAGCACGGCCTACGCGCGCTCGGTCATGGCGTTGCCGTGGGCTTGGAAAACCGGCCATTGCCTCCGTTCCCCAGCTCCAGCGTGGTTGCTCAGCACCAGAGCTGGGTTGAATCAAAAGATTCTGACGAGCAAGCGGGGGCGAAGGAAGAGAGGAGCTGCTGGCTCGTGAGGTAGAAGACGAGGTGAGGCTACGGCGAAGGAAATGAATGGGTGTGGTGAAACGGGTGAATAGATAAGGATGGAAAGGACTAGGCGGTGGGTGGGCCACGTGGTTGTGCACGCGAGGGAGCGAGAGAAACAGGAGCGACCGGCCGAGTGTTCCGCCGGCAGGCCGATTTCAAACGTTTCCCTTTATTTTTTGTCTATAAGCGTCTAAGTAAGCGCCTTGCATTGAATATGCCCTGATATACCCTTAGCGTAGGACCTAAGATCCTGACATCGAGCCCCGCCAGGCGCAGCACAATTTTTACTTTTTTTTTTTGAGGGGTAGCACAATTTTTACTTAATTATCATAATCAAAATTCTGGCCCAGGCAGACGCAGAGGCCCAACCTTTGCCGCGCGTATGAGTAAGCCACATAGCTGAGCCCATTAGACGTGCGACCTTTCTCAAAAAAAAAAGACGTACAGCTGAGAGTAGCGAGAGAGACGAAACTTCCAGAGACCTAGGGAATTTTTTTTTTTTGCGGGACAGAGACCTAGGGAAATTACCGTGATGGACGAACGAAATTAACGGATGAAAATTCAGCAGTAAGAAACCTTCTTCCCTTATAAAGTAGGTATAGATTGGGGGCTGGAGTTGCCTTGCTTATGTACAGGATGATAGTGTCAAAGGATAATGCTTGGAATATTATTGTGGTTCCTTCGACCACCCTTGTTTCTGTACGTCCCTCTGTTCATCCTGCGACCATGGTACTATTGCGGGACGGAAGCCGCCGCCCCTCCGTCCATGCCGCGGCCGGTAGCCGTCCATCAAGTCCATCCGGAAATGTGCCGTCGCCGTCGCGGCCAGCAGCAGGACAACCGCCGCGACCATGGCGATGCGCACGCTCGTCCTCATCGTCGTCGCCGGCGTACGTACGTGTCGTTCTCCTCCCGTGGCTCCGGTCCTATCCGCCCTTATCCTGCTGGTTATATATATATTTGAACCTCCGGCCGGGTGCTACGCATGGAGACGCGGTGGGGCGCTACGTGCGCTCGAACGCTTGCCTATATTTGCTTTTGCCAACGCGGCTCGCCATCCATTCATGCATGACTCTGCCCAAATCAGGACGCCACCCTTGGCCAATACACACACATACAAATTTATGACCAAAGATAACCTCAAGAAAAGAGGGATTGAAAAAGCCCTGAATGTCTATTTTGTACTCAACCTGAGAGTGTGCATCACTTGTTTTTGACTGCACTAGTGCAGATTGATCCTATTAAGCCCCTCTATCGCACACCCTAGCGTTGGTTGTGTGAGATGAAGGTGTCGCACACGATGTAGAATTTGAACCGTATGCAGATAAAATGACCGTGTGCGATTCCTGGCCCATTTCGCACAACTGACTAGCTGAACCATGTGTGATACCTTACAAACGGTTTTCCCAAGCAAAGCGTGTGTGATGACTGAAATCATCACACACGCATTCGCAGCAGCAACTCATGTGTGATTTGTAGCACATTGTTCTGGTGATCCAATAAGGGCACGAGGTGCTCAAGAAGGGCACATGGCTCGGCAAGCAGCTGGCGCAAGGCGAGGAGGAGGCGGCATCGAGGGTGCTCGTCGGGTTCTGGTCGATGACGATCCTACGTGTTGCTCCGTCACGCAGGTTCAAGGAGCACGCGGAGGCCGTCGCCCGTGGTGGCGAGCTGATGACGCAACTGTGGGTCCTGCTGATGCATGCTGAGACTGGGCCACCGCCGCCGAAGTGAAACCTATACAAAGCCCTTCTTGTGTGTTTT
The DNA here is from genome assembly GCA_039707655.1 of Elymus sibiricus. Taxonomy (NCBI): domain Eukaryota; kingdom Viridiplantae; phylum Streptophyta; class Magnoliopsida; order Poales; family Poaceae; genus Elymus; species Elymus sibiricus. The sequence goes on from CM077676.1 coordinate 429,456,127, forward strand.
CGCTTTGTTGTGATTGGACTTTTCTTTATTGATTTGTGGTGTGTTGTTGTTTGAGTTTGTATCCGTTAATTATTGATGATGTGCTTTTCATCTCACTGGATTGAGTGGCGTTTGAATCTCGGTGTGGTATTCCATTGAAGAAAAGAAGAGAACTTGTGTAGTTTGATAACTTTGGAGCTTTTGATGTTCTGTGAAGTTATCGAGTAAATAGCATAAACCTACCATAATTGGGGCTAGGGTTCCGAAAAACTACCGCATTTTGAAATTTCCTAATACCTACCACTTATGTCGTTTTTTATTTAAAAAAAACTACCGTGAATTCATACAGGCGTTCGAATATCGATGCCACCCATGTCATGGTAGTGCAGAGCGGTCCATGACGTGACGCTGGGGAGGGGGAGGAAGGTGGAAGAGAAGAAAATAAGAGTGGTGACTATCTGCGGTGGTGGGGGCTGGGGAGAGAAAAAGTTAGGATACGGGGCTGGTATGGTAGAAAATGCTAGGAGTTGAGTCAGGTCCACGTGTGGAAGCTGGATTAGGCTTCCAAGCGGTTCCTTTCCCTAGAACCGTCCCTGGTCTATGATTATTGGAGGCGGTTTCATTTTTTGGGCCGCCTCAGTGAATTCATACGGGCAGTTTTGTTTTATCAACCGCATGCATAACAAACAAACCATCTACGGTAAAGGTATTACCGACGGCATTGTCCCTCTTGGTCAAAACCACTTTCAGAGCCCGCTGCTAATGCCAGGTTTTCTACTAGTGGTGCCACATCGCGGTCACTACAGGCACACCCACCGTGACACCATCACCACTGCACCCACCACACACCTGCAACCTTAGACAACAGCCACTAAACAAACGTGAGATCCGTGGATCGTGCGGACATCGAGTCACGCCTAGTACCGCATCGGGGTAGCCGCGTCAAACCAAAGGACGTGTCTAGATCACCGTAGCCAAGCCCACTGGGCACCATGCGCTGCCAGCCACCTGGGACGAAACCCAGCCGGAATCAACAGAGCACGGACTGAACCCACACCACCACGCCGTAAACCGAGCCGACAACGCAGCGCCACAGGCCTCGGACACGACCACCGCGTCCAGTACGCCATCACAGGTCTACGCATGGGATCCCCCAATCCACCATGACTGCGCCGTGTCCTTGGCCGACCTCCCTCGTCACCGAGGAAGGGAGGGTCGCTGCTGCTCCGGTGCATCCCGCCACAGGCCGGCCTCCGCCCCAGCCCTGTCGGCCGACTCCAACGCCCCCAGGGACCAAGCCTGAGCCCCCTGTGACCCCAGGAAGCAGAGCTCGCCGCCACTGCGGCGGAGGCTGGTGGCAGCGACTGCGAGAGATGGCTGAGAAGGAACTTTTTTGGGGGCGGCTAGGTTTTGCCCCTGTGCCGCAAGGGTTGTGAGTTGTGACACAGAGAGCGTCGGCACTCCTAGGACACATTGTATTAGTTTTTTACACCAGAAATCTTGTTCAAGGAGAACGAGTTTTCTATGATCTTGGGAAGTTGCGCCCGTTAGCACTCAATTCAGTCCGTCATGGCATAGACAAGCAGTTGCGGAATGGTACGATAATTTTTTTGAACACTGGCATATTTTAACAAAGACATGAGAAAAGTGGGATATCATAGGAAGATATTGGTATGACTTAACTAACTAAGCGTTGCTCATCACAGGGACTCGATAGCTTGATGTTAGTTGCCTCAACATCCAAACTGAATTTTATCCAAAATTACAGAAAACAGCAACAATTTGCTGACTACATAGAGAACAGAATAGTATAGCTTTGCTATCCTATGTTCTGAAAGCATTCTGCTATCGTACGGGTATTCTATCAAAATCTTAAACCTTAAGCTAGAATGATATAAGTCTTGGAGGCAATGGAACATAAATAACCATGTACAATTCTCAAAGAAAAAATAATCACCAAGACTAGTCATTAAGGGTTGATGAAATCGAGTGTATGTACTTTAGTTATTATATCCTTTGTACCACAAGCATAACAAACTATTCCAACTTGTTCTAGTTAATACAGTTATGTAATCTAGTTGTGCAATCAGATACAGTTCGAATCAACATACAGTTTCACTCAACTTTCTGCCAGCGCTCAAAAGAATATAGAGAAGATTATCAAGATTATTATCAGAAAGAGTGACTAACCAAAGGCTATATATAAACATGCACGAATAAATAAAGAAGGGAATGTAACACAATTGTAGCATCATAGAGCCTATGATTTCATTCAAACTTGTCGTTGTAGTTGAGAAGAAATACAAAAACATTACTAAAATCCAACAAGAACTTGAAACCATGATAGATAGGCAAGGTGTATTATTCTTCCTACTCCCTCTGTGAACTAATATAAGATCTTTTAGATCGCTGATCTAAAAGATCTTATATTAGTTTACAGAAGGAGTACTAATTAAGCATATATGATAGCCGACGAAGAGCATGCCAGTGTAACAGGCTTGTAATTACCAACATTTATGTATCACCATTAATTCCATCGTTATTCAACCATACTCTAGTTTACTTAGTCTTCTTCTGAGGAGGAGGTTTCATGATGGTCGGTTTTTCACGTGCAATCTTGAACCTCTCCCGTGTTAAATTATGATCCAAATTCTAGTATCGTATTGGACTAGACGTAGTACAAACGGTATGGGCCTTTGCGTTGGTACCGACGCGTATGAGTACAACTCGTTTACTTGTCCTCCAAGGACTCTTATGTATTGCTCTCATATATACCCCATGTAGTCGCACCTAAAGACGGCATGTCGTCTCGTGCTTGTAATACTACTCTATCATAGTGATTGCGCCTTCGTGCGTCCGTGGTTTTCTATCGCAAGGGTTTTCACGTAAAAATCTGTGTGCTCTCATGTCTCGTTTTTTTCTCGTTTTATCTAAAAAGTGGTATACATAGCCAAGTTTTAGATACGAGATTTGAGACGAGAGGGATTAGGGTTGCGGTCCGTTCCGCCGCCGTCCCGAAAAGAAGCCGAGTTCGACAGGTGTTCTTTTTCACTGAAGCTGCCGCCGTACGCTGCCGCAAGCCCACGCTGATAAGTCCAGAAGCTGCCCTCGGTCGTGGCGTGAAGACAGAAGCAAGTACTACTAGTACTCACGATTTTCAAGATCTGATCAATCTAGTAGCCTTGCTACTTCACGTGAAGGTCAGGATCTGCTACTTATTCACGTGAGACCGAAGAGAGACCGAAGAAATTTGCCAGTTCAGTTTTTGTTCTCAGTTCGTCTGCTACGTCCACTGTCTAATACTACCAGGTGCTATTTACTCTGTTCTATTTGGTCCGCATATTAATTCTGTTAAGAATTATTTCTGCTTCGACTTGTACTACTCTGTGTACACAGATTAATATACTCATGGCTTCCATGAAGTACGATCTTCCCCTGCTGGACCGTGACACAAGATTTACCCTATGGCAAGTCAAGATGCGGGCGTTGTTGGCACAAGCCGACTATGATGATGCACTGGATAGTTTTGGGAAGAACCGAATTCAGAATTGGACAGATGAGGAGAAAAGAAGGGATCGTAAGGCTTTGTTACAAATTCAACTCCATTTGCATAATAATATTTTGCAGGAAGTTTTGAGCGAGAAAACTGTCGCTGCTCTATGGTTAAAGCTGGAAGGTATTTGCATGACAAAAGATCTTACCAGCAAGATGCATCTGAAGCAAAAATTATTCCTGCACAGGTTACCCGAGGGAGGTAATGTTTTGAATCATATTTCAGAATTTAAAGAGATCATATCCGATCTAGCTGCAATGGATGTTAAGTATGAAAAGGAAGATACTGCTTTAATGTTACTTTGTTCACTGCCAAGTTCTTATACCAATTTTAGAGACACCATATTATACAGTCGTGATACTCTCACACTTAATGAAGTTTCTGAAGCTTTGAACTCTAAGGAGAAGATGAAATTAATGATGCCTCATGATGGTTCAAGTTCATCCCAAGCCGAGGGATTATCTGTTCGTGGCAGGACAAAGGAAAATAACTCGCATAATGGAAACAGGGGCAAAAGTAAAAACGGCTACAGGGGCCGGTCGCAATCCAGAGACAAGAAACAGTATTGCAGGTATTGCAAGAGAGACGGGCATGACATCTCAGAGTGTTTCAAGTTGCAGAACAAAGAAAAGAGGAAAGGTAACAAACAAGGTGAAAATTCTGCTTATGTTGCTCGTGATGATAGTTCCGATGATGCTCTTGTTGTTATTACTGGATGTGCTGAGACCAATGATGAGTGGGTACTTGACACTGCATGTACTTTTCATATGTGCCCGCATAGAGATTGGTTTACTACTATTGATTCTACTACTGCTGCTGGTTTCGTTTTGGGTTTTGATAATTCACCATGCAAGATTGAAGGCATAGGCTCCATTCGAATCAAGATGTTTGATGGCACAATCAGAAATTTGACAGATGTTTGGTATATTCCGAAGATGAAAAGAAATCTTATCTCTGTGAGTGCCCTTGATGCAAAGGGGTACAAGTATTCAGGTGGAGATAGCGTTTTGAAAATCACCAAAGGTTCTCTTATTGTGATGAAAGGTGACTTAAGTTCGACCAATGGTCTTTATTACCTTCGAGGTTCTACCATTTCAGGTAACGCTACTCCAGTTATTTTAAAGAATTCTGATTGTGATGCTGCTAACCTTTGGCATATGCGTCTTGAACATATGAGTGAACTTGGTTTGGCAGAGTTAAATAAGAGAGGTCTTCTTGATGGATATGAAACTGGAAAATTGAATTTTTGTGAGCATTGTATCTTCGGCAAGCACAAGAGGGTGAAGTTCAACACTTCGACTCATACAACTGAAGGTATTCTTGATTATGTGCATTCTGATTTATGGGGACCATCTCGCAGAAAGTCATTAGGTGGTACTAGTTACATGCTGACTATTATTGATGATTATTCGAGAAAAGTTTGGCCTTATTTCTTAAAGCATAAATATCAAACATTCTCAGCATTTAAGGAGTGGAAGATTATGATTGAAAGACAAACTGAAAAGAAGGTAAAAATACTTCGCACTGATAATGGTATGGAATTCTGTTCTAAGCAATTTGAGAATTATTGCAAGTCTGAAGGGATTGTCAGACATTACACCGTTCCTTATACTTCTCAACAAAACGGTGTTGCTGAGCATATGAACATGACCATTATTTCCAGAGCACGTTGCATGTTGTCCAATGCAGGTTTGCATAGGCGTTTTTGGGCTGAGGCCGCTTCCACTGCTTGTTATCTCATTAACCGTTCACCATCTATTGCTCTTAATAAGAAAACTCCAATTGAGATATGGTCTGGTTCACGTGCTGATTATTCACAGTTGAGAGTTTTTGGTTGCACTGCTTATGCTCATGTTGATAATGGAAAGTTGGAGCCTAGGGCTGTTAAGTGCATCTTTCTTGGTTATAAATCTGGTGTTAAAGGTTTTAAATTGTGGAATCCTGAAACCCAGAAGGTTGTTATTAGCAGAAATGTTATCTTTAATGAATCTGCTATGTTACATGATGTTCCATCTACTAATGTTCCTGGTGAGAGTGAACAACAGCCTACTGTTCAGGAGCCTATTGTTCAAGTGGAGCATGTTATTGATTCAGGTGATACATCTGGTAAGGAAACTGTTGATGCACATGATGAACCCGTCGTTGATGATGAACATGTCACTCCCACTCCAAATCAGCCTATTGTTTCACCTGGTTGGAATCTCGCACGTGACAGAGTTAGGTGGGGTATTAATAAACCTGAAAGGTTAATTGAAGAGTGCAATATTGTTTCTTTTGCTTTATCTGTTGCAGAAGAAATTGAAGGTAATGCTGAGCCTTCTTCATATTCCGAGGCTATTATTTCTGGTGATAGTAATAAGTGGATGACCACTATGCATGATGAGATGGAATCACTTGAAAAGAATGGCACTTGGGATTTAGTAAGATTACCTAGAAAGAAGAAACCTATTCGTTGCAAGTGGGTTTTCAAAAGAAAAGAAGGTGTTTCTCCTAATGATGAGACAAGATATAAAGCAAGGTTAGTTGCTAAAGGTTATAGCCAGATTCCAGGTATTGACTATAATGAAGTTTTTTCTCCTGTTGTGAAGCATAGCTCTATTCGCACTTTACTCAGTATTGTTGCCATGCATGATTTTGAGCTTGAACAATTAGATGTTAAAACTCCATTCTTTCATGGAGAATTAGAAGAAGATATTTATATGGAACAACCTGAAGGTTTTGTTATTTCTGAAAAAGAAAAGCTTGTCTGTAAGTTAAAGAAATCTCTTTATGGATTGAAGCAATCTCCTAGATAGTGGTACAAGAGATTTGACACTTTTATGCCCTCTCAAGGTTTCAAAAGGTCTAATTATGATAGTTGTGTTTATTTGAAAACTGGCAATGGTTCAACTATTTATTAGCTCCTTTATGTTGATGATATGCTAATTGCTGCAAAGAGTATGTCAGAGATTAATGAACTAAAGAAGCAATTGAGTAATGAATTTGAGATGAAGAATTTGGGTGCAGCAAAGAAAATACTTGGCATGGAAATATCCAGAGATAGACCGTCTGGAAAAGTATATCTAAGTCAGAAGGGATATATTGATAAAGTTCTTCGTCGTTTTAATATCCATAATGCCAAGCCGGTGAGTACACCGTTAGCTGCACACTTCAAATTATCATCAGCTTTATGTCCTAAGTCAGATGCAGATATTGAGTACATGTCTAGAGTTCCCTATTCGAGTGCAGTTGGTTCACTTATGTATGTCATGGTTTGTTCTCGTCCTGATTTATCATATGCATTGAGTGTTGTCAGTAGATACATGGCTAATCCTGGAAAAGAGCATTGGAAAGCAGTTCAGTGGATTTTCAGATACCTACGAGTAGGGCTGGGCGTTCGGTTAATATGGTTATTACGGTTCGGTTTATTCGGTTTATTATAATTTCGGTTTTGGAGAAATGGCAACCGAAATAATCACACAGAAATTAGCCACCGAACCATATTAACCAAAATATATCGGTTCGGTTTATTCGGTTAACCGAAAAACCGAAGTACATGGACCAATGCAAATAATATGAGCTAGCAACCTTAATAGAAAATATGATAGTCAAAATGTCACATCATTGGCTGTAATGAAAGACACAACTTTGATAGTGAACAAAGTCTCACGTATGGACATATAACAAATAGTCTCAGTTATGTAGCAGCAAAAGCAACTAGCATAATCTTATTGTCTCACACACAAGTGGAGGGAAATCAAACAAAAGGCTATCAAATAGCTGACTGGTGACAGAAACGTGAATAAATGGGACTTCATCACAGGAACAAGGCTTCAAGATCTCAGATCTGCAGTACTACTTCCATGGCTTCATACGGCAACCTTGCCGGAAACAAACATCTGAGGATTTTGTACAATAATTTTGTTAGCACACCTCAGTAGCAAGTAGCAACTGCATGAAAAAGATGTATATTTTTTAACCTGATAAGCTGTAACTACTAGGGAATTTGATAAGTATTATATATGTTTGTTTTAGACTGCTAGATCGATTCACCCCAGAAGCTATACACGTACAAGTGCAAGCTAGCCTAAGGAAGCTAGCACACAGGCATCTTGATTGATTTTCCAGCCGCCATACGTCGCGTCTAGCCGGTACGTACTCACGTATCTAGCGGCGTCTTGGCTTATGTCTAATAATATATGGATCAGAATAAGCACATGCACTAAACCATAGACTAATAAATAATTTGTTCCATTATGCACGCACACTGCACATGTACACAAGAAGATCCATGGATAGAAATCATATAAATACTTGCTGATACACTAGCTCATGACAACCGTTCCATGCAAAACAATACTAAAATATTCCTAGTAGTAGTAGATCAAACTCACAGGTCTTAGCCAGTCACGTATGGGTACAGGCGTACAGCCATCGTAAATAATTACGGTTTCATCGGTGATTTCGGTTTGTGGCCGCACGAAACCGAAGCTGCACCGAACACCGAATAGCAAATGAAACTGCCACCGAACCGAAAAACCATACACCGAATAAACACACAAATCGGTTAAATCGGTTCGGTTCGGTTTGGTTTTTCGGTTTTCGGTGTGACTGTGCCCACCCCTACCTACGAGGTACTTCTAATGCTTATTTACAGTTTGGGAAAACTAGAGATAGACTTGTTGGTTTTGTTGGTTCTGATTTTGCTGGTGATTTGGATAAGAGAAGATCACTCACAGGTTATATTTTCACCATTGGTGGTTGTGCTGTGAGTTGAAGAGCAACTTTGCAGTCTATTGTGGCATGTTCCACTACTGATGCCGAGTATATGGCTATTTCTGAGGCATGCAAAGAAGCTATCTGGTTGAGAGGTTTGTATGATGAGCTTTGTGGAGATTCATCTTGCCCTACCATATTTTCTGACAGTCAAAGTGACATATGTCTTACAAAGAATCCAATGTACCATGAGAGAACAAAGCACATTGATGTCAGATTTCACTATACTCGAGATGTTATTGCTGAAGGCGATTTGAAGGTATGCAAGATAAGTACGCATGATAATCCTGCTGATATGATGACAAAGCCAGTTCCTACCAATAAGTTTGAGCTTTGCTCAGCCTTAGTTGGTATTTCTCACTAGTCCTATGGACTTTGACGCACAAGATGTTTTTGCTGATTTGGATGGAGTTATTTACTTTCTTCGACTACTGGAGGGAATTTGGCTCAAGGTGGAGATTGTTAAATTATGATCCAAATTCTAGTACCGTATTGGACTAGACGTAGTACAAACGGTGTGGGCCTTTGCGTTGGTACCGACGCGTACGAGTACAACTCGTTTACTTGTCCTCCAAGGACTCTTATGTATTGCCCTCATATATACCCCATGTAGTCGCACCTAAAGACGGTATGTCGTCTCGTGCTTGTAATACTCCTCCATCATAGTGATTGCGCCTTCGTGCGTCCGTGGTTTTCTCCCGCAAGGGTTTCCACGTAAAAATCGGTGTGCTCTCGTGTCTCGTTTATTCTCGTTTTATCTAACATCCTTCTCGTTTTATCTAACAATCCCGCGCTTCGACCAAGAGGGTCGGGAAGCTCTGCATCAAATGGAGGTACTCACTAGACGTAGCGACCATCTTGAAATTTTCACCATCGGCGAGGAAATCTAAGCACCGTGCCTTGAGTTTGGGGCAGACGTGGCCCTCCGCGAGCTCCAACATTGAGACCACACTGTCTACGGTGATACCGTGGCCGCATAGCTTGTCCTCACAGATCATCTTCAGCCCCTCCACCCCATACCTATCAGCGGCTACAAGTAGATGCTGGTACTGTGCCATGGTGGACGCCAAATCAGCGGCTACAAGCAGATACCTATCAACATGGCGACTATCATCATTTTCGCCAGCATCAGGCAGCGAACCATGATACATGTAATGAAGCAAAGATCGGAAGGTGGAGGCCTCCATGTCTTGGATGGTGATCGACGTCATCTTACTTTCAGCCATCGGGCCGTAGAGCTCCGCTCGAAGGACTGGCGATCGGGCCGCAAGCACCAACCGATGTGCATTGAAGCTCTCCCCGCCGACGTCAAAGGAAACATCGGTGAGGTCTTGTTTACCAAGCATCATGGCCAGATCATGACCCAGACCCGGCGATGAAGCCGGAGGTGTCTAGTTTTTCTCCCAGATGATGTCAACGGAGCATAGCACCACGAAGTAGTCGTCCACCACACAGTTGGCCTTGAGATCATCCCTCTCTACCAGCAGGATGTAACTAGCTCCTTTTCCCGTGAACTCAGGGATAGGCGCGCTGTTGAATCCCACTGTCCGCACGGAAGGAGCCGGTGAGCCGGTTTTGTCGAGTAAAACCATGTGGGTAGACATCTTGGCAGCGCTTTCTATGACAGGGTACTTAGCCGACACATTGAGAACCAGGTTGATGCCGCTTCCGTGAGAAAACGCAACGCACTTGCATCCAGCAACGACGGTCGTAGCCAACAGAGGGCCAACCTCGGGCGGCACGAATCTTACCCGGAAAAGGAAGCGGTGGCTGTTTCTTCTGGGGACTATTTGGCAGTCGGATGGCCCGCCTTTGGCCATGATTGAGTTCGACCGGGAACCAGCAGCTGTGGGCGACCGGCGGCGAGCGAACATATAATATGTTGGAAACTAGGGATCTGTCCCCGTGGCGGCCGCCGCTCCGTAACGAAGGCGTACCAAGCGAGATTGCAGTGCCGCTAGGGTTGGGACTCGGTACTTTTTCCTTCTTCGTTTTTTTTCTCCTTTTTCTTATGCAGTTTTTTTTTTTTGAGGATCTTTTCTTATACAGTACAGTATATAAGAGTTGTACCCGGAAACGGACCGCAAGAATTGGATTTGTACGGATTCTTGTTTCTTAGTAGGAAAAGATGGTGACTTGAACTTGAGCTGTAGTTTTCGCTATTGTGTCATGTAAAATCTTCGAAAATGTTATTGAGCTGGCGTTCCCTGGAACGTTTCACGCGCGAAGCGACAACAACTGTCCGATATGCGGCGAACGAATACGGACAGTTGGAGATGACGTGTTGTTCGATGGGCAACTGTTCGCTCAGATCGTCTTTAGCGCGACATATTCCTAGCCTTTCATTTCAAATCGCCTGCCGGCCCTATATGACCTCATCTTTCACTCCAATCTCCCTTTTTTTAGCAACTTCACTCACATCTTTTTATTTTTTGAGAAAAACTTCACTCACATCTCCTAAATCACTAAGCTACAGGGGTTAAAACTCCCTCGTTCAATTGAGGCCAGCGACTGCGGATGGATGCCTCGATTTTTCATAAATGGGCCGGCACAGGCGCGCAGGAGGTCATGACCTCGTTTGTTTTTGTTTTTTTTTTCACGTTTTTTGTTTTCTTTTTTTACTTTTGTTTATAACTCCAAATATTCTATATAAATATATTACAAAAAACACTTTACATAAAAACATTTATAAAATGTTAGTCAAGTATTTTAAAAATGTTAAATGTGTATAAAGAAAATATTTCTCATGTATACAAAAAATATACAATATGTGTTGAAAAAGTAGATCATTATTTAAAAAATGTTAATCAAGCATTTGAAAAATGTTAACAATTATTTGAATAATGTTAATCAAGCATTTAAAAATGTTAAATGTGTATTAAAAAAATGTCAAACTTGTATTTGAATTTTTTTTAATCAAGCTTTCGAAAATGTTAAATTATGTAAATAAAAAGTTGTTGACCATGTATTCAAAATATGTTAATCTTGTATCTGAAATATATTAATAAAGCATTTGAAAAATATTTAAAATGTGTATAGAAAAAATGTTGACCATGTATTCAAAGAATGTTAACCAAGCATTTGAAAAATGTTAAATGTGTAAAAAAAAAATGTTTCTTGTGTATATGAAAAAAATGTATACAAACAATATAGAATGTGTGTGAAAAAAGTAAATCAGGTATTTAGAAAATTTTAATCAAGCATTTAAAAAATGTTAAACAAGTATTTGAAAAATGTTAAATGTTAACCACGTATTAAAAGAATGTAGTCTTGTATTTGAAACATTTTAATCAAGCATTTGAAAATGTTAAAATGTGTATATAAAAAAATGTTGACCATGTATGAAAAAATTATGTATTAATCTTGTATTTGAATTTTTTTAATTAAGAAGTTGAAAAATGTTAAAAATGTGTATAGTAAAAATGTTCACCATGTAGTAAAAATGTTAAAATTGTATTTGAAAAATGATAAACGTCTATTAGAAAAATATTCTTGATGTATATGAAAAATGTTGAATGAAAACAAAAATAAACAAATAAAAAAAATCAAATAAGAAACCAACGAAACAAAAGAAAAAAGGAAACATAAAAGAAAACCAAAGAAACAAGTGCAAAAAGAATGGAAAATGGAAAAAGAATCAAAATAGAACCAAAGAAGGAAAAAAAATAAAACCATTGAAAACAGAATGAAAAGAAAAAACAGTGAAAACCGAGATGGAAAAAATGAACCAAAAAAATCATAGGAAAAAAGAAAGAAAAGAAAAAAATACCTGTGAAAACCAAGAAAAAACATAGAAAACCAGTGAAAAACAAAAAAAACTGAAGAAATCCTTGAGAAACAAAGAAAAGTGAAAAAAATGAAAGAAAAAGAAAAACAAACAAAATAGAAAAAATCCGGACGAGAACCAGCGAGCGACACATGACCGGGCGAGCAAACAAGAAAGAGCGAACGAAAAGCAGCAAACGGGCCAGCCCAGAAACAGCAAAGTAAAAACGACCTCCAGCGAGGCGAGAGCTATTCTCCCTATAAGCGAGATATAGCTCTCGCGGTTGGTTCTTGTTCTTCTAGTAATGTTACAGTCTGTTCTAGTTGGCCACAAAGAGCTTGTGGGCCAACTGGGCCACAATATATGGATCCCTGATTGAATTCTTTGCGTCTTTGGTCTTGCCCCGCGTTTGCTCCATGTTGCTCTCTCAAGCTCTTCCTTTACCCCCTCCTTTCCGGTCACACACAAAATCCATCCGTGAAATTTTCGTTATGTCAGCCTTGTTCAAGTTCTGGATCGCTATAACAGGACATGGATGTCAATGTATCATGAAGCGTCTCAACTCCTATATGTTGAGTATAATGTTTATTTAGGAAACATAGTATAGCGTAGGATTTATTCTATCTTGTCTTGTACTTCAAGATGATCATGTACTCCTCCATGTACTCCTATATATATGCTCACGAGGCTCAAGCAATAAAACAACGATTCCACCAAATCATCTATATCCCTTCTAACACGGTATCAGCCTAACCGATCCAAACCCTAGCCGCCGCCCGTCACTTCCGCTCCGCGCCGCCCCCGGGGCGGTCGATCTCCATGACTGCCGCCCGTACCTAGGGTTCGTCCGCCGGTCGTGTTGACCGGCTGCCCTAAAGAGTTTTTTTCCCGAGCCCTTGCTCCGGGTTTTTCTCTCTCGCCGTTCGTCTTGATCGATGTTTTCTTTTTGGTTTTCCGATCTAAAATCGGTTTGCGTCGTCCGCCGCCGCCGTCGACCCGCGCCTCTACTCCGACACCGGCCCGACCACCCGGCCTCTTGTCCGACTGGGCGGCCTCGCGCGACGCGGCGGCCTGTCACGGCCACCATCCGTGCATCTGCCCGCCCGTCGCTCTGCGCCGTGCGTCACCGCCCTATCCCCGAGTTCAGCGCGCCCCTCCACCGATCGAGCAACGGGCTGCCGCTGTGTCGCCCCGTCGGGCCGCAGCGCCGCCACCCCATGGTTCTCCCCGTGGCTGCACCGATCCGCGCCGCCGCTGCGTCGCCCCTTCAGGCCGTAGCGCCGCGGCACGTGATCCCCGCCGCCGCCCTGAGGCCGTCCCCGTGGTTGCACCATCCCGCGCGCTGCCGCTGCGTCGCCCCTTCGGGCCGTAGTGCCGCGGCCCGCGGTCAACCGCCACCCCGAGGCCGTCCGCTCCAGGCCGTCCCCGACTAACTCGGCGCGCCACTACTTCGACACCACTGCGCCCATGACTAACTCGGCGCCTCCTTGCGCCCGCGGCTCCACGGCGACTTCCTCGACACCGGCCACCCTGACTGGACATCGACCACGTCGTTCTTCGCACGGCTACCTCGACCACGGCTCCACCACCCTACGCTCTCGGCTACCTCGACAACGGCACAAAGGGCTACCGCCTTGCTTGAGCAACCTCGTCGGTTTCCACTCTAGCCACGACTTCCGCGATGCATCGACCGTTACGACTGTGGGGGTGTCCGTCGGCTTACCTTCGGATTCTTCTTCAGTCTCACTGTCTGCGTCGCTACCGTTGTGACTGCGGGGGATGTTGAGTATACTGTTTATTTATGAAACATATGATAGCGTAGGATTTATGCTACCTTGCCTTGTACTCCAAGATGACCATGTACTTCTATATATATATGCCCACGAGGCTCAAGCAATAAAACAACGATTCCACCAAATCATCCCTATCCCTTCTAACACTGTACACAGGAGCCCGTGGTGTATACATTGATATTACTGAGACTTGGGCCTCGTAAGTTTACAAAGGATTCGGTTCAGAGAACAACCGTGGAGAGATACATGGAAAGGATAGAGAGATAAAGAGATAAACAAGAAAATATCTCTAACCGCCCCTAGTCCTACACGTGATACACAAGACAGGCATACACGTGATACACAGTATTTCCAACACTCCCCCTTAATCACAATGGTACTAAGTTGAGATTACGTCTGTGTACCGTGAGCGGTGGGTTGCTCACTTGTGTTCGTGTCATTTCATTACTCCCTGCCCAGACGTCTGGTCGTCGTGTGCCTTCTCGGCATGTGCCTGCTGGGTATGCCTTGTGTGCGGTAGGCGGGGGTGTTAGCTGACCGGGCCGTACTCCTTTTCTCTTCCTTATTAATTGAGCCGACCCTCGGGTGCCGCCTTCCTGTCTACCCGGCTGGTTGTTGACGTCGGCCCGTGTCCCGGCTCGGTGTACGCCAGGTTGACGTTGTGTTTGATGGGTGGGGGTGGATTAACATATGCTTTGTAGGTCCCATAGGCAGTGGACCTCAGATAAGTAGTACGTTGGGTAACGTGTGTCCCTGGTCTACGCGAAGAACCCAAACAAACAGACAAACCCAATTTTCTTCTTTTTTCAAAACGGAGGAAAAAGATTTGAAGCAGAAGAGATTTGTCCAGTTAGTTTGCGGAAAATTGGGCGAAAACCATAGGAACCTTGGCCACAACCCGACAAGTAAAGCTGACTAATCCCAAACCATGAAACAACACGTTACTCCTACAAACCACTGGCATGAGAGTCTCAACATCACAAATGTGCCCCACAGACTAGTGCTAACTTGAGAAAGAGACATAAGCACAGCCACAATGACAAGCCAAAACACTATGACGCATTTTCTATAGCGTCAGTCTTCTTGCTTCTGATTCTGTCTGATTTCTCCTTCAAGACGATAGTTCGAGGGCTAGCGCCAACTCTATTGCTCTTATCCCTGATGGCCTTCTCCTTCCGTAGATAACCAATCATCTTGCCAGTTACAGGGTTAGCAACGTCCAAAGTAGCGAGGAAATCCCAAATGTTTGGCGCATGCAGAGAGCCTTGGGCACATGTGCCAACACTCTGGATGCAAAAAACCTCATCACCTACATGAACCACATGCTCGATGGACTCATGTGAGTGAGATCCTACAACGTCCAAACCACCACTCTCCTCAAAGCTGAGGGTCGGCATGGGCTCTAGTGGTGGTGTGGGCGGTAAAGTCGTAGCCGAGATCTCGAGGGAGTTCACCTTCATTTCGCCGATGGACTGAGGCAGAGTCGATTCCCCTCCCAGCTCTAGAAGCTCGGGCATGATCTGCAATACCGGAGCCATGACCACATGGATGGTCCGATCCTCTGAGGCAAACGACTACGTCCAAGACCTAGCACGAGACGTGAAATGTCCAAGAAGCCCCATGCCCCTCTGGCCCACTAAGCCGACATCGGACATAGTGAGAGGGCATTACACATAACCGGTCTTCAACACATGCGGTGTAAAAGCATGCCTACCCAGTGCAGTAATAGCTCGCTCCAAAAAGCTCCCAATCTGCAGCATCCAACCTCGCATGGAGTCAACGACATCGCATGGAGGATGGACCACCTCCTCAAGCTGAAAGGACGCCATACCGAGGACCTCATAGCATAGCAGCTCATCCTGCCCCTCCACAGCGGATACACCGGAGCAAGTTCGGTGGATACACCGCATCATCGATGAAGTGATCTTTCATAATCTTGGCATATCCATATTTCCTTATGTGCCAAATGTACATATAACTCGACTGAGAACTTGCTCTTGTCTACCTCACTTCTTCTTCCTCAGTCATTATGACCTAGACCATGTCAAAATCAGCATCATCTCCCTCCTCCAACAGTGACTCATCGAAGAACTCTTGAACAAGCATGATTTTCTATTATTTTTCCCTAATAGATTAGAATACACACATAAAAGGGAAAGAGATGGAAAATGAAGAAAATTTACCATGTGGTTCATCTGTCATATAGGTCGTAGGTGTGGGGGAGGAGGTCGAGTGACGGCGACTTGGGTGACTCACCGACGTGACGGTCGCAAGGAGAGATGGCGAGTAAGACGTACGATGGCACGAGAATTAATCACAACCCTAGCCGGTGCTCCTTGGCATAACACTAGAGGTCACAACTGCGTGGCCAGAGAGGCGGCGATGGCGGAGGCGGTGCGGCCGCGAAGACAGCGCGATGTCGAGCATGGATATCGGCGTCTAGTTCCTGGTGGTCGAGTGACAGTGTAGTGGAGGCAGGGAGATGGTAATGTGCCCGTGGCTGATGGGGGCGTGAATCGTCGGTGTTATAGGGAAGCACTTTCGACTGCGACGAGCTGCCAGATAGGGCACAGACGGGTTCGGTGAGGGCAAATGGGTGGGGGCGAACCACAAGTCCACAACATCCCCAGCTCTTCCGCCTCCTCCACCCATGTCCCCACCCATTTATGGCCACGCCGCTGCCTATCTTTGCCTCCCGAGCTTCCCCCGCTGCCACCACCCCCCGCCACCGAGCTGGAACTAATGACCGCTGCAGCATCGCCGACACACCTCCCCACCGCCGCGTCTGGCCCCGAACACCTACGCTGAGGCTTCCGTCCGCTTCCCCTCACCCACATCGCGCCTGCTACCGCCGCCTCCCGAGCCAAGTCGCATCCCCTAGCATTGGCAAGGCCGAGAAATGAACCATGTCATCTTTATGTTTTTTTGTGTAATAATATGGAAATATTATTTTTGAGAATATATGGAAATATTGTTGCAATGAGTTAAGTTTATGCAAAAGGAAAACTAAATTGGGAGTTAAATTTTAGGTATCAGTTAGGATGCAACCTCCAATGATCAGCTGTCTGAACACTGGCCCGGCGCACCTTCTGCTGCACTGCCCGCACACGGTCTCTGTTTGGCTACGTAGCTGACTGGGTTGGTGAGCCTGCTCTGCTAACTGCAGCGTCTCTCTTCCAGATTGGCGGCACGATACCTCATGTAAGATCAGCAATCATCAACATGTCGTTGCCATCTATTGCTTCTGGAACCTTTGCAAGAACGCAACAGGCGAGTCTTTGACAGAGACTGATCTCTTCGGTTTGATCAAGTAGGATCTTCTGCTCGCCCGCTACTCCGCTTCTTGGTTAACTAGAGGAGAAAACAAGCCAGAGCTGGAATAGTTTCTTTCTTAGTTCTTAGTTTTTCGGGTCCCCATGCACCCTAAGCCTGACCTATGCCAAAAAAAAACAATTGCCTCTTCTGCTCTGAAATGCAACTGGAGTACCGCTGCTGTTTCTCAAAAAAAAAAAGGGAAAAAAGACACGTCATTTTTACATTCCCAAATCATAGAAAATTGTGAGCATAGTGATAGCTTGCCCCGAAACATGTGATACATTACTTGTGGTGGAGAAATATTAAAAGTGATGTGGATTGACTGTAGCGAAAACGAGCAAATGACAATTATACATGAACAAAGGTCACATTACACTAGAAGCTGGCCCAGAAAATACAATAGAAAATACAATATCAAGTCTAAAAGAAACGATGTGTAGTGTAGGGTTTTTTTTAGAGGAAAATGTGTGCAGGTTCAAACAATGTGCAGTGACTAAAACTTTCCGAGGGATGAAAAATATTGCTTTTACAAATCGACAAATTCATGGATACATACTGAAGATCAGCTTTACTGGACCATCGCTGAATATGCTGGTTGATCATGTGGCCTGTCCGTAACAGTATTGACATGCTTGAGCTGCAGACAAGGAATGAAAATGTTGTCAGTAAGGAAGCGAAGTAAGGCAATATTAATGTAGAAGGAATCATAATTGGGACGAGGAAGCAATGTATTACGAGCAGCATGCTTCACACGTTTCTCTTTTATTAGTTGTTCACTTTCTCGGCGGTGCTCTTCCTCGCTTCATCCATCGTCACTTTTTCTTCAGAATAATTATGTTTGGCTAACTTCAGTGTGGGGTTGTTGAGGTGCCTAGATAAATCTCTTTCCATAGCACGCTCCACTGAGTCCACTTCCGAGACGCTAGCACCGTCGCAGATGATCTTTGCATGGACTTGCTTTAGAGAGGAGAGGTTCCGGAGACCAAAATGAAAACCTCCCTGCACCTGCAGGGGTAACAGTTTGAAGGAGAGATGAAGCTTCCGGAGCTTTGGCATAGCGCCTACTAAGAAGTCAATCTCGGGAGCGCCATCTCGGCACTCGAGCCAGAACACCTCGAGACATGCGAATCCTTTTCTGATGACGAGGCGTTTCTCTTTGACGGACAGCTTGAGAATGATTAGAGCTGGCAAGTGTGCGATGATGGAGAGATCCTCCTCTTTATCAAGATTGATGGCGATCTCCAGGTTGGTGAGGTTGAGGCATGACGCCAGGTGCTTGGGAATTACGGGGAAATAGTAGTTCACACTTTTCACCACTAATTTCTGGAGCAGGCACGGAGGGACCCAAGAGTCGGCCAAGAAATTCAGGGAACATTTTCCATCGGAGCGAAGATATAAATGCTCAAGTTTAGAGTGCTCTGCAACTTTGTTGAGGGAGGAGACGAAGTCACTCCTGGAGGTTTGGACATCACCTTGTAGCTCATCACTGAAACACCATTTCACCCCGAGAACCTTGAGCTGCCTGCTTTTCACCAGCGCCCCCACAAGGTTCAGCAAACGGCGACTATTCACAATTATCATCGACAATTCCTGCAGATCTTGCATCTTTTCTATCCCATCCGGTATGTCATCCAGAACTTTGGCAAACAGACGGGCAATTTTCTGTAGCCGGGCTATAGATGTAGGCAGTTTCTTTACCTTGGTTGCTCTTACATCTAGGGTCTCCAGGAGCCGTAGTTCTCCTATTGATTCTGGGAGCTCTGTAACATTGTCCCCTCCAAGCCCCAAATACCTCAGGTTAAACAGCCTTCCTATGTCCTCCAAGCTTCTGCTTTCCAATCCCTCAGCATCTTCGAGATCTAGCACTCGCAGCAACAGAAAATTTGCAAGATGAGGCATCCGATGAGCACAACCAGAAACAGTAAGGGAACGCACTTGAGACAGGTTATTGATGCTGCCCGGGTCCAATGCCAATGTGCCATCTTCTTGTTTGGCATAGTTAAGAGATAAACGTCGCACGACATCCCGTGGCATTGATATGAGCTCCTCCTCCAATGTGACAAAGTTCTCTTCGCTGGACATTGATACAACGAAGTCATGAACTGCATCATGTATTGTACACCCGATTGGGTCATTTTCATCATCATCTGTACCAAAAACTGGCTGTATAAGACTTCTATTGATAAGTTCATTGAAATAGCTCCTTCCTGTATCCAATATGCATTCCTCCCCCTTTACAGGGATGAATCCTTCAGCAATCCATCGCCATATCAGACGATCCTTTCTGATGGTACAATTCTTTGGGAAAACACTCAGGTACAGTAAGCAAGATTTCATCGGCAGAGTCAGATCAGCATAACTCATATGCAATATCTTCTTCATCCCTTTTGATGGGTAGTAATGCTCAAGAGTTGACTTGTTGATCATCTCCCATCCACCCGGTTCTGCATGTTTCCCTGCTACAAGGCTGGCTACAACAAGTATGGACCAGGGCAGGCCGCCACATATTTTTGATACATTGTTATGAACTTCACTGCATTCTTCTTGACATTTTTCTTCTGAGCCAAAAATCCTGCTGTGAAACAATCTGTTCGAGTCAGATTCCCCAAGAGTTTTCATCACATAGGTCACATCATCGGGATGGTTGGAACATGATTTGGCCACACCATGGAGGCGGCTTGTTGTAATTATCCGGCTTCGAGCATCATTCCCAGGTAGAGCGCAGTTGATAGCCTTCCATGCTGATATGCTCCATATGTCATCAAATATGATCAAGTACCTTGCAGACAGAGACAGACAGATAGAGCAGGTTTATCAAGATACTAAATGCTCCATTGATTTGCGTGTTAGACTTTGACAATGACAGTAGTTGTTAATTACCAGTACTTCATTAATTAGATACTTCAATGAGTACCGTGTTAGACTTCTCTTTTAGCGGGGAGTACCGTGTTAGACTTTGACAACGTGTGCTCCATCCAATACATTTCTGCCTATAGTAGTAAGTGGAAAAAAATAGCGCGCTATAGCGTTCTGTGTATGCCTCGCTAAATAAATAAGTGTACAATGTCTCGCTAATAGCACGCTATAGCGTGATATAGTACACTAATAGCATATTTTAAGGGTCACGCTATTTTTTTATAGCATGCTTTTTTTTCATGGATAGTAGTACTCTTCCTCCGGTCATTACTCGTATATAAGATTTGTTTGAAGTCAAACTTTGTAAACTTTGATCAACTTTATAGAAAAAAAGATTAACACTCACGAAACGAAATCAATATCGTTAGATGCGTCATGAATTTAATTTGTATTTTGTATAACTTTATTATTATAAATTATGATATATTCTTTCATATAAAGTGGGGGCTTTCCTTAAGCATTTAAGCTTAATTTGTTTGTCGTGGAATAGCTTTTCTCTTTGTATGCAAGACGTCCTGCCAATAGTAATATTAAATTTCATACCTTACCAAGTGATTCTTTTACTTTCCGCCAAAAAAAAAGTGTTTCTTTTACTCACTTCAATTTGTACACATGCAAAAGCAGCCAATTCTTAGCGCATAATTAGTACTCGCCAAGGAAATTCATATACAATCCTTATGTTTTTGTGCACATATAGAAAAGCCGATTTGTATTTGTATTGTACATGTAAGGGTTTTTATTATTTGCTTTTGTCACCTATATATAGAACTTTTATTTGTATTTGTATTTTTATTTGTAAGGGGGTTGATTATTTGCCTTTGTCACTTGTATATTTTGCACTTGTATTTATGACGGTTTTGATTATCTGTCGTTGTCACTATATAATGTTTTGGGAGTTTTTGTTTTTTGTTTTTGAGGTAGTTAGGTCATTTTAAACTTGTGAATTCGCACCCTTTTTGTGCCATTGCACTTTTTGGGGTGCAATTGCATCTATTTTTAGGTGTAGATTCGGCGTTCCCCATGTTTCATTAGATTGAACACTTAGGGCGTGTTCGGATTCTCTTTGGTCCTCAACTCTGCTCCCGAAACCGGTGGAGAAAATGCAGAGTGGAGCGGGTTGTGGTTCAATTGTGTAGAGCAGCTATTTCCGGGATCTCATATCTTTAAAATCACGGTGTTGATAAGATTTACAAAGGAACTGCCACCGCCAAGTGAAAAACGGTTCGAGTGGCCAAGCCCGACTCGCTCGTTTATGTCTCTCCTACAAAGCTCCTGCCAGATCTACCCGCCGTTGGCACCGCTAGTGTCTCCCCGCCAAGCTTCTCGTGAATCGGGAGCGGAGCTGCCTGTCAAACATGTTTTTCTAGCACTATTTTTGTACAAGGAGCAGCATTTTGGGTGGAGGAGCGGGAGTCGAGGATTCGGAGGAGCTGGACCATTTCCACTCTTATAGATACTAAACGTGATAAAGTATATGCAATGCGTTTATAGTATGCGTGATAAAGTATACTTCTTTTGCAAAAAAGAAAGAAAGATAAAGTATACTTGACGCGGATTCGGGATTTGCTAAAATCTGGTTTCAAGTCACATAATGAATTTGCAAATTCGAAAACCAAACTAAACTAAAAATAGAATTTCGCAACAAATACATACTACGAACAAGCAACCGGTTTCTTGAGATATATATATATACCTCTTGTTCGCCAGGAAGCTCCTGAGTTGGGTCATGGCTTCATGCTCATCCAATGTGCTACCGGCTCGCTCCTGCCGGCTGACTTGCTGGAGTATGTCCATCAGTACTGTCTTTATAGATGGGCTCCTGCCGACGTAGACGGAAGCTTGGCAATCAAATTTGGTCATCACCGTACTGTAAACCTTTTTTGCGAGCGTTGTCTTGCCGATCCCTGCCATCCCGACGATGGATACTACCCTTAGATGCCGCTCCTTGTTCATCAGACGGTCCACGAGCTCACTTGTGGGGCCGCCGATAGCTACAGGGGAAGCTTCCTCCATGTGGAGCAGCAGAGGATCAATGGTGACGCTGCCAGATCCAAGGTCAACGTCACCGGCATTAATGGTGTCCGATGCAGGCATGCCGTCGACGAGATTGTACCTTGTACGCCGCTCGCTCGCTTGGACGAGGCGATCCAGTAGTTGCCGCATCTCCTTGATCAGTCTCTTGGGCTTGGAGCGAGCCCTGGGGCTCAGGCTCACCCGATCGAAGAAATTCAGCTCGCGCCTGAGCTGATCGTGCCAAAAAAGGTCGATGCAGTCTTCAGTGTCGTAGGCCACCTCCCTGACCTGCCTCATCCATTCCTTGACCTGCGCGTCTGGCTCATGCACCATCGCGGACACGCGTAGCAGAGCCACCATGTAGCCGAACTCGTCTTTGAGTGAGATGATCACCTCCTTCCGCTCCCGGCCTTTCAGCTTGGCATGCTCCTCCGTAATTAGCCTGCTCAGCTTGCCAAGGAGGGGATTTACTACCCCCATGGAAGCGCTCACGATTGCACTCTCCATTGCGTGCTCTGGCTATACCTAGGCTAGCAGACGGATGGGAGTTGAATGCGGCGCAAGCTACAAATGTCTTATGGAGTCCATGCAAATGGAGCGGCTAGGCAGGAGGCAATTTCTCGGCAGAAATTAAGGCTGGCTTAGCTGTAAACATCTCGGAGTCGTCCCAAGGTTCGCCATCACCTCCATTATTTTTTGAGTGGCATAGTACTTAGTTGGCAATTTGATATGCTCCTTTCACAAAATGGCCCTCCTATTTACCTACTAATCCAGGTCAAATACATCGATCTCGAATTTCACACCCGTTCCCTTGATGTAGTATAATATTACAACTTTGCACAACGATCCATGTCTTATGCTTGAATTTTATATAACTACCTAATTCTAACTTTTTTTTCAACGGGTGAATTTCACTTTGGACCACCTATTTGTCAAGAGTTGTCCTATGCACCATATTTTAGAGATTTGATCACTCACTACTACTACTACTACTACCGAAACCCTCATCATAGATGGTCCATCACAAATGGCTCTACCAAACCCTTCGATGGAAAAGACATCATAGATGGGTTATTAACTCGCCGTCGCGAGGTTGTCATGGAGAAAATAGGCCGGCTGTCAATAATCAGTCATAATTGATATCTACCAATTTATTCCGATCATGTTCTTATTTATCTTCTCATATGTTCATTTTGCAGTTGGCATGTGTATTTCCTGTGTGCAGTTTCTTGTCCGCGGCTTCAGCCTTCGGTTGCTTGATGATCAATGAAGGTGAGAAGAAAGGGAAGGAAATGAGTAACCTATAAAGTGATTAAGAATAGTTCCATAGCAGAACTAAATTTATATTTCTTTTTTAGTGTATATTTTGACTTGTACCGATATGAGAAATATCAATGGTATTGTCTTTGCCATGTGTACAAGTGGTTCCATGTCATGATTATGTGAATATGATGTGTGATTGTTCTTGTTGTACTTATATTATTGTTTCTAGGGGTATGGTGACAATTAAGAAATAATTACACTCATTTCAATCAATTTCACTAGCGGTTCAACCATGTGAGATGTAAGTTGTAATTAGTGTTCTAGGTGCCTGCAACAAAAGAGTTGCTTCTCGCCGGCGGATGGAGATGCAGGATCTAGTATGATACTTAGAAGAAGCAACGTAACTGTTATCTTTGTTGCATACCGTCACCTTTTTCACTGCAACTACGCTCTCGAGGCTGAGCTCCATGCGTTTGTGGAGGGGATGATGCTAGCTATTGAACACACGAATCTCCCAGTGGTGGTACAATCAAACTCCTCGACGATGTTATCCACTTTATCTTCTGATGAGGTGTTGAATCGGTCAGCTTATGGGCGTCTTGCATCAGAAATCCAAAGTCTGATAGTTTGTTTTGCTCAGAGCCCTCCCTTGTATTGCTGAGCTTTTGCAAGTTGAATGTAACTCTATAACTTTGGAATAAAACTCTCTGTTGAACACGAAAAAAAAAAACCCTGCTTCTGATGGTTCTTAGACTGTCAGTTTGCCAAAAAAAATATCCACCGGAGTTGGATCTTATCTCATGCGGTTTACCAATCCGCCTCTGGTGGACCCAAATTTTAGTGACCTATCAAGACTGACTAGTAGGTATATCGTCACATATGAGGGTTTTTAACTGCCAGAATGGCATGTTCTATACTAGCCTTTGCCTTGGCGGATGGGAGATGAATGGAGCAGAAGCTAAATAGTAGGTCTTATGGAGTTCGTACAAATGGAGCGGCCAGGCAGGAGGAAATTTCTCACCTAAAATTAAGCCTGGCTTAGCTGTAAACATCTTAGAGTCGTCCTAAGGATCGCTATCACCTCCATTATTATTTGAGTGACATAGTACTAGTTGGCAATTTGATATATGCATTTTTACAAAATGGCCCTCTCTTTACCTACTAATCCAGGTCAAATACATCGAGCTCAAATTTCACACCTGTTCCCTTGATGTAGTATAATATTACATCTTTGTAGAATGATCCATGTCTTATGTTTGAATTTTATATATAACTATCTAATCTTAAATTTTTTGGACGGCTGAGTTTCACTTTGGGCCACCTATTTGGCAAGGGTTGTCTTATGCACCATATTTTAGAAAATTGACCACTCACTACTGAAACCTTCATCACTGATGGTCCAGCACAAATGGCTCTACCAAACCCATCTACGGAGAGGACATCCTTGATGGGTCGACTCGCCGTCGAGGCTGACATGGAGGATGTAGGCCCTCTGAGATTGACCGGTCACAAACGGTATCTAGCTATTTATTCTGATCATGTTCTTATTTATCTTCTCATATGTTCATTTTCGTAGCTAGCATGTGTGCCTAGTGTGCTCAGTTTCATGTCCATGGCTTCAGGCTTGAGTCACTACGATGTTCAATGAAGGCGAGAAGAAAGATAAGGAAATGGCGTAACCTATAATGCGAGAATAGTTTCATAGTAGATCAAAAGTTGTATTTCTCAACACTACTTAACAAGAACATAAGGTTTCATCTTTCACTTTCTTCCCACCACCCGTTCATCCAATCTCCCACCCTTCATCGATTTTTTCGTAACTAAATAAATAGAAATAAATTCCCTATTCGTAGACAAATAATATCAATTAGTCTGTCATCTTTGGGAACCCAGTAAAGCAGATCAATTGCGGGCACATACCTATTTTGCCAGTTTAATAAATGATAAAAAAATGTGCGCTTTATATAACTAAAACATAAGTTTATTTATCCATTTATTTGCATTAAGATTTATCCAGTATGATCGCCTTATTGTGTTAATAAATATTTGCCCCCCCCCCCCCCCCCCCCCCCTACAACGCACGGGCACATACCTGGTTTAACATTTTCAATGTACAGGACGACTTGCACTGATATGTGAAACATCAATGATATTGCCTTTGCCATGTGTGCAAGTGGTTCTATGTCAGAGGATGATATGAACATGATGTGTAATTGTTCTAATTGTATTTATATTAGTGTTTCTAGGGAGTATGGTGACAGGTGGCTGCAAAAAAAAAAAAAAAAACTCTGCCGGAGATTATCTCAGGCGGCTTACCAATCCGCCTTTGGTGAACTCATATTTTAGTGACTTATATCAAGACTAACTGATAGACTGGCGATAGTAAAACCGTCACATATGAGGGCAGATACTACAGTTTGCCTTTACCAAGTAAATCTAACAATTTAAACAACATAGGTAAGCTGTGCAAAATACCGAGCTACTTTATAATGTGAACATACACCTTAAACTGCGCCATTTCTAGTAAAAATGTGTAAAACTTGGAGTATTGAAAATAGGTAGGTTTGTGGAAACTAACGAATTGAAGAAGAGTATGGGTTTGTTTGATTTATACCCAAAATTTCACTATATATGATTTATACCCAAAATTGCCCAATATGTCAACGAGTTGGGCAGTCAAATTTTTGGTTCAGCTTTTTGATTGCCAATGAATCAGCTATCCTTGGCTAAAATATAAAATAGAGTTAGGGAATAAGTGTTGGCATGCCAAAACGTTGGTCCCCATCCAAACAAAAACTAATATTTGGTCATGGCCAGAAAAAATATTGATAGGGACGGGCACAAACTACTACTTTGAACTGCTGGTGACAATCATTGAAGTGAGAGTGTGACCATTTATAACATAACCTCCTACATCGAGATAAATTTACCCTCGGTCCCCCAAAACTCTTCACTGGACTCAAGAATACTTACAGTCACAAAGCTCACATCAGCGAATAGAGACGGTCACTGCGTACGCTTGGGCTACGTATTCCGCCGACGTGACATATGCTTTGACTAATTGACCGACAACGTGGCAAAATCGAGGGTGTTTTCGCAAACATGACATCAGCCCAACCCTGACATTTTGCACAAATCTCCCCATGCCTATCCATCCCTTATTGGGCTATGAAGCTACCGACGGAGGTCGGCACCGCCCCAACAAGCGGCTAGGGCGTCCCCAGTGATTTGGTGTTCATGGCAATAGGCGGCAGAGCCACGCGTAGCTATGGTGGATGAGGTCAGAGGCGGCTAATGGTGAGGTGGTGCACATCAACGCGGAAGTTCGGCCAGGATGTCATGGCGCACTAGCAGGGACGCGGTGGCCGGCTGGACGACGGGCCCCGGGCGGCTGGGAGGTGAATGTGGTGCCGTGGGCGCACGGCAAGAGGTCGCTAGGCGTCGGGTATTGTGTCGACGTGCTCACCTCGGTGGCACCGCTCGACCTCAGTGGCAATGACATCGAGAGGACTGTGCCGTTGGGCCACACCACACTACGGGGGCTTCAGGTGCTTGACCTGCATGGCAATAGGACTCCTTCCACCGCATCCTCCACCTCTCCATGTTCCACCGCGAAGGCATTATCTCGACCACCTATGTCCACGAATTGCGCGCCTCCATCCTTGCTGCGCTCACCTCCTTGACCCCCCCCCCCCCCCCCTCCCCCGTCCTCCACGACAAGCTCCTTCTTCCATGTTCCCATGAGCTCTCCCCCCCATCATCATCCCTTCCGCTCCATGAGTCACTATCCTTGGCTAGAAATTGTGCTAATCTTTGCTCCATTCGTTCTTGGGTGCCGGAGTTGTTGCGCGCCAAGTGCGTCTCGCCGGTCGAGTACTACGCTGCCAAGTGGCCCCTCGTGCAGCGCCTCGTCGTGCTCGGGATCGCTGACGACTGTCAGGACGTGGACATCGCTGGCGGCATGCCGCCAACCAGGCCCTCTGCTGAAGAGTGGTCAGAGATCAACCTCCAAGACCCACCACCGCCTCCCTCCGCTGGTGACAAGCACAAGGCATTCATCTCGCCGTGGATGAGCTGAAGCAAGAAGGAGCAGGGCATCCTGTCGTGGCCGCCCTGGCCCAGGTGAACCTAAACAACCATGCGCCAGTCTCCATGACTGAGAGCTCACCGGTGTAGGCTACGCCGACCGGGAAGGCCGAGAAAGGGAAGAAGAGGCACCTGACAGCCATGTTCCATGGTAGCGGTGACGATGAGGACAAGGAGCCTGTTGCGGTAGAGGAAGCCTCTGATGAGAAAGGCAGGAAGAAGAGTTCTTGGGGGTTCAATGGGCTCAAGAAGTGGAAGAAGGTAGGCGCCGGTGGCAATGAGGATGCCCGTGCCGACGGTAATTGCGCCTCGCCGCGTCCTTCGTATAGAGATTGCTGGCGATAAAGGTGCTTCATGCTGCTGTCCCCTCCGGCAATGTCTCTGCTTCCAATTTGAGGACGAGGATTTGGATGAGGCGATTTGGGGGGAGCGGATTTGTGTGAGGGGCCGTTCTCGCAAAAAAGAACCCCGCATGGTGAGCTTGCACTGCTGGCACGCATGTGGACGGTCAATTGGTCAAAGCATATGCCACGTCGGCGGAATACATGGCCCAAGCATACACGGTGACCATCTCTGTTCTCTGATGTGAGCTTCGTGACCGTAATCCAGGTATTTCTGAGTCCAGTGACCGAAGTGAATCTTGGGGATGAGTTCAGTTACCGCTGATGAATTTATCTCCTACATCCCTAAAAAACATAACCTCCTACATCTCATGTTTTTTTGTGAAATCCTAACATAACCTCCTACAACTCTAAACAAACATAACTGTAACGCCCCTGTCATAGCCAGCGGTTCCTGGCCAATACGCCTGGCAGGATCTAGACTGGCCCCACATATCAACATTAGTCTTTCATGTGCACTTTATCCTCACTCGTGAGAACCCGGGATCAACTTTCGAGATTGGTCATCCATCCTCGAATCGCTCTAAGCCAAGACCCTGATAAGTACCACACGTCAGGTACAAGCATAGTTTTAAATAGCGCGCTAAGCCTCTTAGCGGCGGACCTCTTCGAAACGCTATAGCGTGCTATAGCGGTGCTATAGCGCGCTATTTAAAATGTTTGTTCATGCGTTTGAACCAAAGTCACTTAGCGCAAGACCTCTTTTAAACGCTATAGCGTGCTATAGCGGAGCTATAGCGCGCTATTTAAAACCATGGGTACAAGCACATGGTAACTCCAAACGTTTTCGATGGCAAGTTTAGTTATGTAAGGATGGCAACTTTAGTAGGCAAGCATGCCAACTTTTGTGCTTCAGTTTATTTTTGACAAAAACTTGCAGTGTGTCACTGGAATTTGCCATCCTTGCGTAACTGGAATTGCCATCAAAAAACGTCAGGGCTGCATGCTCCTGACGTGTGGCACTTATCGTTTGGGTAACTTTAAGGTTCCTTGTGAATGAGCTGCCAGAAAAGAAGTAATTCTTTGTTGATATGAGTAGTCTATCATTGTTATTAAGCCAGAAGTTCACAATAACCTCCTATATTTTCTTCATATTTAATATACATACATGATTAGGCCTGCAAATTCCGAAGTTAATTTGGTGGGTGCGGTGTGTACTCAAGCCTATAATAAGTCGACCAGCGAACGTTTTTGACAGACAGAAACAGAAGGGGAGAGAGAGAGAGAAAGATTTTTGGGTGGGTGGGTCAAGATGGAAGTCGTCCGCCTCGTCGACTCTGTGCTAGCGAAGGTAGAGAAAGTGAGGAACTTGATCAAGGAAGATAAGAAGCTACGAGGGGATCTCGTCAATGGCCTGGAATTTATCAAGTTCAACATGGCATTGCTGTGTGCCAAGGTAAAGAAGATATCGGCCGAGGAGAACACTGAGAAGCCGCCGGAGCAATGGGTTTTGCTACTTCAAGATTTGGCGTATGAAATCGAAGACTTCATAGATCTTCGCAAGCGGGACGGGCAAACATCCGCCCCTGTCCGGCTTCTTCACATAGCCATGGTAACAGACCCCCGTCCCGAGCACATCGCTCGCATCCGCCACTTCAAGGAGCTTATTCAGAAGATACAGAAATACTGCAACGAAGGCCCGCCGACGCCGCCGACGACCCTGCAGGGTGAAGATCACAGCGCCCACAGCACTCCGGTGGCCGGCACCCCGGTTAGTCCTAGACCTTCAACCAGTTTTAGTCATGTGCCTGAGCATCTGGGGATCGGCAAAAGCGATCTACTGGAGCTGCTACGTGAAGCCGATGGCGATCAAAACCAGCTCAAGGTGATCTCCATCGTGGGTTGCAGTGGCTCGGGAAAGACGACCCTCGCACGGGCGGTTTATGACGACCCTTCTGTCATCAAGCAATTCCCTGATCACCGTGCTTTTGTGGACGCGACCCATTGCAACCAAGTGTACAGCATTCAGCACAGTATTCTCCGGCAAGTTCATGCGGGAGCAGGCAAGATGCAGACCACCTCCGACATCAAGCAGCTGACAACAAAGCTCCAGGATTTTCTGCGTGACAAAAGGTTTTCTCTCTCTCCTTCTATCTCACGCAGTCATACAGCAGCAGACAATTACTGTTTGTTAAATTATTAAATTATAGCAAGACCCGATTTTTGGCTGTTCTAACGTAAAACCGCAACTCTAGCTTTTTTTACTGTTATATACCGCAGACTCTAGGTGTAAATAGTAACAAATCTAGCTCAATTACGTTGAAGCCAAATCTACCAAATGGTGCCCGCGTGTCATTGAATACAAACATGAGCTTCAGTCCTACTGTAAAAATAAAAACATGAGCTTCAATCGACTAATGTGCTCTCTCTTTTTTGTGCTCAATTACGTTTTTTTCTTTTTAATTTTTTATTATTCATTGTTTTTGATATATCTCATCATTCATGATTACGTTTTTTTTCTTTTAAATTTGTTACTACTTGCCCTAAAGTAGAATTGTGGTTTTGCGTTACATTACAACAGCGTCAAGAAATTTGTCTTCATACAATGTTTTTGCCTTAAAACTTCCTGACCTTGGAATAGGTTTTTGCTTGCTGGCCGCGGTGTAGCCATTCTAAATGTTCATATCTGGCTTTTAGGCCACCTGTAACTCGCGTTTTAGCACGCACATCTGCTGCTTTTGCCCTCTACTTTGTATGCTGACTCTATCCATTTCTGTGTATACCGTGGTTCAGTGGAAAATTTTAAGGTGGGTTGGCTCCCCCTAGGCCTTTTTTCCAAAAAAATTGTGTAATCCAATAGCCTCGAAGAAATACTTATAAACCAATTCATCTCAAATCAAGAAAACTTCAAGGTTGCAATAGATTTTAATTCATCTAGATGCTCTCTCCAAATAAAAATCATGACACTGACACCCCACAAGACTAGATGTTGTTGGCACTTGGCACCACGTTCTCCAAGAGTTGTCTTTGACTATTTCTGTTATGCCCATTTACTCCCCTCAACACTCGACGTTATTGGCACCATGTTCTCTAAGAGCTGACTTTTGTATTCTATTTGGGCTTACACTAGTGATTAAGTATTTTAAATAGTAATATAGCAGCATAGTTTTCGTGTATAGTATCTAATCTCAATAACTTTAAGCAAATAAGGGAGAATTTTAGGACTGGGTCACTACTACAACTTGGCACAAGTTATAAGGTATTTTAGAACACTCTTCCTAAAACCTGTTCAGTGGTACACGGACCCGTTAGCCTACGAGCAAATCAGATGTTTGTAGCAGGGGGTTTAATAGTACACGTGTCCTGGGTTGATAGACAAGACAAGAAATTTGACTTTTGATGTGTTAACTAGACACTTCTTGAAACTTTCTTTTTGCCAGAAAGATACAGAAATGGAAAGCCAATGAAAGCATTTTAGTGAAAGACACCTCACAAAATAACTTTTGAGGCACTTCAACAAATACCTTCAATTTAAAGTCCATAAGAGAATATTTGGCAAAACCAACTCAGCCAATTGTGCTACGAGTCGAGCAAAATATTAGCTCTCAGGTGATAGTTATTAGCACCTACGTAAGCACGATGTGGGACAGGCACGCGAGCTAGATGAGAATTTCTGGGGCGGTGAAAGGCCGGCACAATGTGCACATCTGAGGGGCAGAAGACTGAATTTTAAGGGAAGAAATCGGTCTTAGGCGAGTGACAAATAGTCGATGCCTTCTGTCTTTCTTCCTTGTGTTTCTTTTTTTCATATTCATAACTTAGCTGTCTCTATAGAGACCGAGACATATTCTGAACACTGGAAACTTGTTAATATATGTAGTTTCACATATGCAAATTTTGCAACTTGCATGAAAATGTGCAACTGCACCCAAGTTGCAGTTGCACATTCCAACTCTTTGTAGTTGTAAATATTTCTTTTAAAATTTGTTGAAGTCAAATACGTAAAATGTGCATTACACCCAAGTTACACTTTCCCTAACTTTGTATTTCCACGCGTATATTATATGATATGCAACATACATATCCCAATTTGGACATTTCTAACTCAAAGATTGCACATATGTTATCGTATGCAACAAATGTATGCGCAATAATCAACTGCCCCAAATTGTACACTTCTTACAATACTCATGTAGTCGCTGCCAACTAACTCCGACACACATGCCGGAATAACACTCTAATGGGTTGTTTGGTTCCTAACCACACTTTGTCACACCTTAAGTTAGGTGGGTGTTTGGTTCTAGCCACACCTGTCATACACACAAAAAATGTGGTAAGATTCCCTAAGGCAAGCCAAAGTGTGGCTAAGAATTTGAGCACCTCAAGTAAGGCAACTGTGGCAAAAATAATGTGGCAACATGTGGCAAAGTTAGTCACCAACCAATATGCACTAGTAGAAAAAGGGCCATTTGTCCCGGTTCGTAAGGGCCTTTAGTCCCGGTTCTGGAACCGGGACTAAAGCCCAAAACCTTTAGTCCCGGTTTGCTTACGAACCGGGACCAAAGGCCCTCCACGTGGCGCTGCCTGGGGCGGGGGAGGGAGGACCTTTAGTCCCGGTTGGTAACACCAACCGGGACTAAAGGTCCTTGCCGGGGGAAAAAAATTTAAAAAAAAATTTGAATTTTTTTTAAATTATTTTTTTGATTTGTTTTTAAGTTTTATTCCGAATTTCAAATCTTTGAATTATTTGACAATTTAATCTCTAATCATCCCTCCTCACTGTTTCAAAATTTAATCTCTAGAGTCTCTAATCAGCACTCATTCCAAATCGTCTAACTTCCCGACCGGTCACCCATCCTCTCACTACTCCAGCCCGAGTACGCTTAACTTTCAGGTTCTATCTCCCCTAGTTTCCAAGTCTGCACTTGTTGTTTTCCTGACAATCTTAAGCTATCAATCCTGTTAACCCTTAGGTCTTGCTGTCACATGATTTAATTTTTTGAATTCTAAACAATTTTTAAAATAAACAAAATAAGTACTAATAATATTGAATTTCAATGAAAATAAAATAAGTAATAATATTATTTTATTCATTTTTTTGCCATTTATTCATTTAATATGCCATAATTAATATCTTTAAATCTGTAAATCAAAATTCGACAAATAATATATCCATTATAATCAGAAAAATGTGAGGAATCCAAATATGACATCATTTATTTTTTTTAAATAAAATTAATTTTTAAAATTATTAAAATTATTTTTTTTGATTTGAAATAACTTTTTTTACTTTTGGAATTTTGAGAATCTGAGAAAACTTCACCGGGTAAATCCCGGTGAAATCGAGTCCCAATTTTTCTCTAGTTTTTTTTTTGATATATTAAACTTTTTTTCTCGACGTCGTATGCAAAAGTTATGGCCGTTTTATATTTTTTTCCCGTTTTTTTGCAAAAAAGGTCAAAATTCATATTTCAAAATTTCTATACCAACTAGACACTAAAATCTAACTACATCTCGAAGGATTTTATTTTTTGAAGATTTTATCATTTTTTTTTATTTTCTACAAAACTAAAAAAGGCGATCCACCGGGGGGGGGGGTAGAGTTTGAAAATTTCAGAACCCCTTTAGTCCGGGTTGGTGTCCATCCAATCATACCGTCGACTACACATATGCTAGCACCGTCCCAGCCAGAGTCACAGCTAAGGCTAACCAAGTCAGAAAGGTATGCGGCCGTCGGCTTCGAAGTATCAAGGTTTCAGACGAAAACTCATCTGTTACAAAGACATTTCATTTTTTTAAACTTATTTCAACTCCAGACTTTTTGTGTGTGCACCATTCGAAGCCACGCCATCACTTTTCAACCCTTTCTGACTTCCTTTGCTATTTTTCATGCATTTACTGATTTTTTTGAGCTAAATGACTCTGAAATTGAAAAGCACTACAAATGAACTCTCAAAAGGTTGAAAGTTGGCATGGTATCATCATTTCACTCACATAGCATGTGCTAAAAAGTTGAGAGGGTTACGGCAAAAACTGGATGCACTTCGTGTACAAACTGGACCATCTCATTTGAAGTATCAAGGTTTCGGACGAAAACTCGTCTGTTACAAATGCATTTTATTTTTTTAAACTTATTTCAACTCCAGACTTTTTGTGCATTCAATATGCACCATACTACAACATTTTAAAATCTACAGAAAGAACTAACTAAAAATAATAAAAAACAACAATTAAATGACTAAAACAACTATATAAGCAAAACAGTATTGTTTTAATTAAAATCCTAATTTAAATTATTCTAAAAATAACCAAATAAATCTTACTGTGACAACAATCTAACACGTGACTAGGAGTAAAAAGAATTAAATTAAAAACTATTTGTAAACTCAAGTTATTCACAATCTAGGGTTTGAAGCAAATTTGAACAAATTCAAATTTAAACCATTCAAATTTGAAAACTAATGGCACAAACAGAAACTAGACAAAATTTTGAATCTAATTCAAAAAGAATCACTCAAAACATCAAATATCTTAAAAGATATAAGCAATTTAAAACAGAAACTAAAAACAGAAAACAAATGTAAAAACAGGAAAAAAAAACTTTCAGAACCCCTTTAGTCCCGGTTGGTGTCTCCAACCGGGACTAAAGGTCCAACCTTTAGTCCCGGTTGGTAACACCAACCGGGACTAAAGCCTCAACCCCTTTAGTCCCGGTTGGTGTTACCAACCGGGACTAAAGCCTCACCCCCTTTAGTCCCGGTTGGTGTTACCAACCGGGACTAAAGCCTCACCATTTGGTCCCGGTTCCAGCCACAAACCGGGACCAATGGCCCACGAGGCGCATTGGTCCCGGTTCGTGTCTGGAACCGGGACCAAAGGGGTCAGACGAGGCCCGGCCGGTGCCCCGGCCTCACGAACCGGGACCGATGCTCCCATGGGTCCCGGTTCGTGAGTGAACCGGGACTAATGGGCTTTTCAGGGTGGACCAAAGCCCTGTTTTGTACTAGTGATGAGCGTTCGTCCCTTTATTTTGGGCTGGACTAGTGGATTTCATACGTCCGGATCGGCCCGGCCCAGTATGAGCATTCGCGTTGGAGGCCTAAAAGTGTCCGGACCATTTGGTCTAAACGTATGGGGAAAAATGAGAGCCCTAGTTGAAGATGCCCTTAGGGCGTTTACAATTGTGCTATCATAGAAGTGTCACATAAAATAAATGTTGAGATGGGGTAGAGAGAAACCAAAAGAAAAATGCTTGCCTTCTCTTAATTAGAAGATGAATGTCTATTTAATAGAGATAAAACTAAGAGGTAACCCATTGATCTCTAAACTACATGACGTGTTTAAGATAAGACTATATTATCAGCCTATACATGCCCTTATCCCATATACACATACAGTTCTGTTGGTCTTACAGGTGTGATACACACGACAAGGGAGATAACAAACTTTTTTTTTGAAAAGAGGAATATGTTAATATCGTGAAGATACCAATTACACTTGGCCACTGCACCAACAAGATGTCACATAGACATCGAAGATGCACACAGCCAAAAAGAAAAAAAAAGGCCTCGCCACAGTGATCAACTCCTCTCAGCCGCAGCACATAAACCACCACCAAAGACAACACCCGAAAAACATAAAAGGTCTCCAAAAGCGACGCCTTCAAGAAGGAAACAGTGCACAAACGTCGTCATCGCCCGATCCAAGATCTTAGGTTTTCACCTTGAAGAAAGTCCGAGCTCTCAAAACAATACCTTCAGCAAGGCAATTGCCAGACACAACCAATGAAGGTCAGACCTTAGGTTTTCAACCTGAAAGTCACGACTTGGCACCCGAGGAGCACCACCAAAAATGAAATCCTCCAGTGTTGCCGCCCCCACTTCTCATTGCTGCTTCTGACAGTTATCAAAAACCTGGCTGGCTCACTCGCCTCCAAGGCCCCCTCCGCCTTACTGATCCTACGATCTCAGCCACCATGACTTTCTCCATCGCCGTCGTCTACACCATGGAAATCGAGATACCGACATGTCCCATGGTGTCAACAAACAACAGAGCTTCGCGTGCACCCTCATGGAGCCGCGTAGGCTGATATGGACGCGCACGACTGGATTCTATCCAATCCAGATATCCTTGGGCAAGATCTCTGGTAGCAGTTCCGGAACACGTCGACGGCCAGATCGAGGAGGACCGATCATGCAGATTGTTCCCGTGATGCGAGAAGAGCACTAGGACCGCCACCACACCGCTGCCTCCACCACGCCGACACCATCGCCGCCATGACGAAGGACACCGGCCCACGCTACCCACAGCCCACGCCGCCGGCTGAAGACGGACGCCAGATCGGGGCGGATCCCGATCCGCCGCCACCCCCTCGCCTGCACGATCCGCCACCCCGAAGCCCGCCGTGCGCCACCGGTCCCGAGCGCCTCCGCCGTGGGGATCCGCCGCCGCACCACCGCGACCCTCGCCATTGCGGTGTCCCAGCCCAGCCGCGCCGCCCCGTGGCGGAGGCCATGCGCGAGAAGGCAAAACGCCCGCCGCCGCCGACGCCTGCCAGGCTTTGCCCGGCCGAG
The DNA here is from genome assembly GCA_039707655.1 of Elymus sibiricus. Taxonomy (NCBI): domain Eukaryota; kingdom Viridiplantae; phylum Streptophyta; class Magnoliopsida; order Poales; family Poaceae; genus Elymus; species Elymus sibiricus. Next base: position 429,492,480 of record CM077676.1, read on the forward strand.
TCCTCTGGCGGCGGCGAGGGAGGAGAGAGGGAGAGGAGGGTGCTAGCGGCGGCGGTAAGAGTGCCCTCCCCATCTCCCACGAGAGCGACATGGGAGGGTCAGATTGGATCGCTAGATCCGTTTCACGCGAGCTCAATGACTTCCCACGTACGAGCAGGAAAAAAATATTACAACAAGACTAACCAATTGCCTAACAACCTAATCTCTTATACCGTATGCACCGTTTGGAAGCCCTTTGGATGATCATGTACGCTATGTGCTTCAACATCGTGAAGTGGAGGACCACAAATTGGGACCAATCTTTGATCTGGGCTTGTGTCGGTCCATGATCAAAGAGAGAGTTCCGAAGAGCCATTCTTTGCGGCTATCTCGGGTGGATATCACCATGCTTCTGAGCAGAGTATTGAATGGCTTATTGCCAAAATGACCTTGTCGATATTGGTGCACCTTTCACCATGGACGAGGCTAAGTGAGTCGTGCTTGATTCACCAAGTGACAAGGCTCCGGGGCCTGGTGGCTTCATAGGAGCGTTCTTCAAGGCATGTCGGGATATTATAAATGTGGATGTCATCGCCGGCATTGATTCTCCAACCTTCATGCCTCGAATTTTCAATGATTGAAATCCGCCAACATCGCGCTTATCCGAAAGAAAGATGGAGCCGAGGACATCTCCGACTTTAGACGCATTAGCTTGATCCATGTCATGGCCAAGCTTATTGAATGACTGATGGTGTATTGTACCTGGGGTGGCCCTTCGGCTGGGAGGCCCGTCACTGGGCTAGCCTTATATCCTAGGAGCCAAGTCACGGTGAGGGCCCTTCGCCCAATAGAAGACCCGAGTTCTGGAAGGTTCTTCATCTTGGTGACCAACCCAAGGACCCCTCAACCGACCGAGGCTCAAGGTCGGTTAGGAAACCTGTAACCCTAGGCCTTGTCCCCCCTTTATAAGACGAGTCCAGGGGTAGTTCAAAGAAGCATCTGACTCATAGTCATCGTCTCGGTAGCACTCATCATCCCATAATTGTAACCCCTCACACGAGGCATTTCCCACCATTAATCAGAGCAAAGAACCTGGGTAAATTGACCGTGTGCGATCCCCCTGGAACATCCGGTCATGCACCCCACCTTACTGATCAGGCTACTGACTATCTTCAGTATCGTCAGTGAACTCGTCTTGCATGCTTGAAGCGCTTTCATCAAGAAGGGAAGTATCCACCACAATTTCATGTGTGTTCGCAATCTTGCCAGACAATTCAAACGGAACAAAACTCCCATGTTGCTCTTCAAGCTTGATATTAAGAAGTTGTTTGACTCGGTGTGATGGGTCTTAGACAAGGGGACCCGTTGTCCCTTCACCACATCCTTAGCAAGGCCACGACAGAAGGCAAGAACCAACCGCTCCGTGGGAATATTCGCACGCTTCGTGCCTCCCTTTACGCCGACGATGCCATTGTTTTCATTAGGCCCTACAAAGAGGATGTCCGGTTTTGCGCCTCCACCCATGACGGGTTTGATGAGGTTACTGGCTTGGTCACTAATTGCAACAAGAGCTTGGTGGCTCCTATTAGTTGTGCTCACATTTATCTACATGACATTCTCCACCACTTCCTAGCGAAGCTCTCATCCTTTTCCATGCGGTATCTTGGTTTACCCCTCTCGATCACAAAGCTCTAAAGGGTGCACCTTCTGCCACTTGATGATAAAATTGCCTGAAGCTAGCACCTTGGGTGGGGGAGCATGTTGCGGCTCCTGGCAGGGCTGCCCTGGTTAAGGTGGTGCTCACCACCATGGCCATTTACCACCTCACCGCTTGTCCTTCCAGTGGAAGTGATGAAGAGGATCGATGCTCTAAGACGTGCTTTCCTTTGGGCAGGATGCGATAAGGTCATTGGTGGTAAATGCAAGATTAACTAGGAGCAGGTGTGTCGACCAAAGAACATGGGGGTCTCGGAGTTTTGAAATTGAGCAAGTTTGCCATGGCTCTTTGCCTTCAGTGACTTTGGTTTGAGTGGATCGAGCCATCTAAGCCCTGGTGCGGACTGCGTCCCCCATGTGATGATAAAGATATAGATCTCTTCGCGGCAACAACTAAAGTCACGGTTGGGAACAGTGGCGGAGACAGGGGGACCAGCAGGCCCCCCCTAACAACCAGGATTTCATGCTAATTTTCCTATGAACAGTACACAATTACTGGTTATTTGGTGCTAAAAACTCATTTCTCTAGGATTCGCCCCCCCCCCCCCCCCCCCCCGCCCCAATCAGTTTTAGCATCACTCGCCCCCCTTGATAAAAAAATTATGTCTCCACCACTGGTTGGGAATGGCGCTATGGCAAAATTTTGGGAGTTGCCTTGGACTAATGGTTTGAGGCCAACAGACATCAGGCCAAAAATATTTGATATTTCTAGAAAGAAGGGCAGCACAAAGCAAAAAAAACTCTCCATGATAACTCCTGGGTCACTCAAATTGAAATGGCGGATGACATTACCATTGACCACATCCAGGAGTTTGCCACCCTATGGGAGATGTTGGATGGTGTGACTCTTGAGTCTTGACCATGACACTGACGATGCGATCATGTAGAAATTCACGGATAATTGTTTGTTCTCAACGTCTTCAGCCTACAAGGTACAATTCAAGGGACTCGCCATCACGCCTATGCTACAAACAGTTTGGCAAGTGTGGGCTACTCCAAAATGCATTTTTTGCTTGGTTTATTAAATACAATAGATTGGGGGGGGGGGGGGGGGGGCGTTAGACTTCACCATAGGAGGTTGCAGCTTCTGCCCTCTTCGCAATTAACTTCAAGAAACATTTGCACGCCTTCTTTTCCAATGTCGTTACATGATTTTCTTTTTGGAATGCGGTGAAGATGTGGATTGGCCTCGGTGACATCATGACAAGTGAGTGGCCAAGCATGGTCACGGTGAAAGATTGGTGGACCGGCCTCAAAAGATCTCCAAATCAGAAAGCAATGACCTCCCACATGATGCTTATATCCTGGGAAGTGTGGAAGGAGCGAAATGCTAGGGTCTTTCGGAACACCGCCACCCCAGCTATGATCATTGTTGACAAAATAAAAGAGGAGGCACAACTGTGGGTGGTTGCAGGTGCTAGGGCTCCCCGCGGGTAGTTGTTTTCTTTCGCAACCTTGTGGCTTTGTCTTGAACCTCTTACTTCTTAATGAAATGGTGAATCTTTTGCCTCGTTTAAAAAATTGGCACAACTTCTGAAAAATCCGTCGTTACGGTGAGATGACTGGAACACCGCTTCCTGTTCAGAATAAAAATCCACAATGTAATCTTTACTAGCCGGACCTGCAAACGACAAGCTCGCATCATTACCTTATTGATGGCATTGTCTCCATGTTGATGTTCAGACCTAATTGATTGGACTCGGCATTCGTGATGAAAATCCTTATCCTGGTCGTCTCAGACCGGACATGGTGAGCCAGTGACGATGGCGTGACTGCATTGCCCCTTCTTAAAGGTGTTGTTGCGAAAGAAGGTGACCTAGTCCTAGGTGTTTATTTCATATCTTGTCATGGTCCCTCATTGTTATTCATCGCATATACTCTTCTTGTTGATGATTTGGGTATGTTGCCTTGTATCACTTTAATAATATCATAGTTGCGTACATCTAAGGATGTAGAGACAGGGAGGTTTAAGCTTCCTTTTTAGAAAAGAAACCATTTTATATTTATTTTCCTAAAACACATTTTTTGTTTTGCTTTGTCAGGTACATTATCATCATTGACGAAGTGCAGCTCAGAGGAGTTTGGTCCGACATAGAAGCAGCTTTCCCCAACAATCACGAGGGTAGCAGAGTAGTTGTAAGCACGAGTATCCAATCCGTGGCCACCGCCTGCAGCTCTGGCAGTTACCTTTATAGAATTCCAAGGCTTGACATAAAAGACTCAAAGAGCTTGTTCTGGCAAAGGCTTGGTCGAAAGGATCGTCCACCTGTACTGGAGCATGGGTTGCAAACCTTAATCGATAAATGCGATGGTTTACCACGGGCACTGGTCCAGTCAGCTGAGTTCCTGAACCATCAGGCAGCACCTCTTACAGAAGAATTATGCCAAGCTGTGGGCGTCGCACTTGGTACCCACCTAGCAGGCGACGATCCCGCCTTCCAGGAGATCAAGAGAGGACTTGTGCAATGCTATGGGAGTCTGGATGACCATGGCCAGAAGACCTGCATGCTCTCTGTGAGCATATTCCCCAAGGGTCATCGAATCAACAGGAAGAGCCTAATCCGGCGTTGGAAAGCTGAAGGATTAGTGACCGGAAATGTCCACATCAACGAGCACGAGGTTGCCCGGGACTGCCTGGATAAGCTGGCTGACCTGGGTATCATTGAGCCCGTGGTGTTTGGAAACAATTCCAAAGCAAAGCGGTACCAAGTCCATGGTGTGATGCTGGAGTTCATCGTGCACCGGTCGATCTCGTGGAACTTCATGACCCTGATTCATGACGGCAGGTTCGTCCATAACCACGCCGGTAAATGTGCTCCTCGTCGGATCTCTGTTCACGGGATGATCGGTGCTGCACTGGATGACAAGAACTTGCTACGCATCAGGTCACTGACGATATGCAATAGTATTGACAAGATGGACTTTGGGATGTGCAAGTTGCTTCGGGTGCTTGATCTGGAAGGTTGCACTTGGGCCGACGATGCTGTGGTTGCCGTCATATGCGGCTTGCTGCATCTCAAGTATCTGAGCCTCAGGCGCACGCCAGTTAGTAAGCTCCCCAAGGTTATCAAATATCTGCACTGTTTGGAGACACTGGACGTACGGCAGACAGGCGTGGAAATGCTGCCAATTGAAATCCTGATGCTACCGCAGCTAGCTCACCTGTTTGGTGAGTTCGAGCTGCCTGCCCAGCTTGCAGATGCCAAAAGAAGGAAAATGGTTGAGGAATTCTTCTCACAGAAAAGTAGGCTGCAGACTCTGGCTGGATTTAAAATCGTCAAGAGCCAAGGTTTTGAACAGATTCTGCTTCACGCCAGATTGCTGAGCAAAGTTAAAATATGGTGCAAGGTTCCTCCTCCTGCTGCCCCACGTCCAAGTAGCTCCTTCAACAACCACATTGCAAGAATAATCCCCAGCAAGAAGAAGGTAGATGTTCCCAGCTTTGCCAAATGTTTGGACAGTCTGATCTCCTCGCTTGAGAAGCGCTTTACAGGACAGTTCGGACTCGACTCTCTGTCAGTTGATTTCGATGGTCACCAGACAGACTTCCTGGGCCATGTGCTCAATGCTCCCTCTACTCTGAGTTCCATCAAAATACGGGGAGAAATGGAAAGCCTCCCTAACAACTCTACCTTGAGCACGCTACGTAACCTAAGAGAGCTGCACCTTTCCGATACTTGCTTGCACTGTGAAGTTTTATCAGGCTTGCAGAGCTTAGATTACTTAGTTTGCCTCAAGTTGGCAGAGACTTGTCCTGATTTTTGGGTCGGCAGCTTCCGTGTGAAGGCTAATGGGTTCCCAAGCCTGCAGCGACTATGCTTCGATGGCCCAAAACTTCCAGCTGTGCACATTGAACCAGAAGCCATGCGTTCTCTCATCTCCCTTCAGCTGATTTGTCCGGGGCCTGAGAAGGACCTTGGTGTCACAGGCGTCAACCATCTTCAACATCTGAATGAGGTGATACTTCATCCTGATGCCAGTGAGACAAAACTGGAAGCATGGAAAAAGGTAGCAATCGTGCACCAAAACAGGCCGTATATCATCAAGAAGCAACCAAACAGCAACGAGGCATAATTCGTACACCGGTCTTTGCCTGCATCCATGCTTTGTTATTTGTGTGATTCGGATGCTGCTCTCACTATTTCTTGGTTTGACTTGTTCAGCATTTTATTAATGTCTCGCGTACAGTAAAGATGCACAGATGGTGTGCTGCAGGCAGCAAATGCCATGTAACAAGGACCTTCTTTTCTTTGTGAATCCTGTTTCACTTTACCATGTTTTTTTGCCTCCTTTATTCGTGTCCACCTCAGTGTTCTTTATAAGAACTCCAGGCTTGCTTGCATAATTCTGTGATGTAAATTAATTGCTGGCTGAGCAAAGAAGATTTGGTTTTTTCTTCGAGTAATAAATTGACTAAAGCTAGCCAATATATTTGAAGTCAGGGGCGGAGGCAGGAATTGGGCATAGGGTTGGCGAGTCGAAAACCAAAAATTTTGCAGCCAGCGACTCATTGTATATAGACCTTTAACAATTACCTATTGTACCGAATATACTGGTAAAATATTGCTCGGAAGATATATTGATCATACAACTATGATATTTAATTAGAAAATAGAAGGATGTCAATTAGCAGCATTTTTTTTTTTTGGTTCTTCAAAGAAACATCTAATTAGTAAATTAATTAGGCTGCTAGTATGTGCTCCATGTGTAAACATATATAAGACGTTTTAGGTCATTACTCGTCACTAAATTAGTGACCTAAAACGTCTTATACTACCTCTGTATAAAAATATAAGATGTTTTTGCAGTTCAAATTGAATTGCAAAAATGTCTTATATTTTGGTACGGATAGAGTATTTGTTTACAAAGCTAGTAATCCATAGGAAAAGTAGTAGCAGTAGTCAGTAGAGGTTGTATATCTCTGTGTACCTTTAAAACTGAGCCCTAGATCACGCTGACATGAACAAAGACACGACCTCTCGGCCGTCCCCCTCGTGTCGCCCCCGCGGGCGACCCTGGGGGGAACCCTAGCCGCCGTCCTCTTGGCCCTCCTCCGCCTCCACCTCTCCTCGCCGCCGGGCAAAGCTTGGCCGGCTGGGCGGCGGCAGGGCGTCTCTCCCCCTTGTCTGTCGCGGCTGGCGCGGGGCAGCCAGATCGGGCGGGGCGCCGGGCTAGCGTGGGGTCGGGCGGCGCGGCGGGCGGGTTTCTTGGCGACGTCGTGCGCGGCGCGGCGGCGGCGGCGGCATGCTCGCGGCGTGGTGACGGCTGCGTGGTGGGCAAGATCGGTGGTCGTGGGTGCTGCCGGGTTCAGATCGGATCCAATTCTGGGTCTTGGGCTTGAACGCCGTCGGCCGCCGCGGGGTGGTGGTGGTCGTCGCTGACCACGCCGGATCGCTGGATTTGGCGCCTGGAGATCTACGATGGATTCTTCTCGATCCTCCTTCATGGTGGGTTGAGCCCCATGGCTCTCTCATCTCTGCAGGTTTCGGTTCGTGGTCCGTTGCCGGATCCGGACCCAACGGAGGTTTGGTGGTATAGGATGGGGACCGGAGGAAACTTTGATCGGCTTGTTCGGTCCGGCATCGGCGACGTCTCTCGACGCCGTTACCCTCCGTGGAGGCGATGTCGAGATCTCTCCTATCCACCTCCGAACCCCTCCCGGACGAAAGTCCAAAATTCAGTCTGGATTGGGCGGCGGCGGCGTCCTTCGCGTCGTACCCTCCATGGAGGCACCGTCTTGGGAGGTTCTGGTGTTCGGCGGAGAGATACTGTGGGTGATGGACTCCGCGTAGCTCCAGCAGCGGCGACGGTGTGGAGGTTGCCAGGAGGTGCGGCGTTGTTTCTACCGCGTCGATGACGACGAGTATTGGCGGCATGGTGCAGCTGGATATCGACGACAGATGCGGCTGGATGGACGAGCGCAGGGCGGTGGCGCTGTCTGGCGCCATGGTGGCGTCGACAGCTGACCTGGCAAGGTCTTTGCGTCGGTACCTGCTCTGAAGATGGTTAGGTGGATGACGGCGGCGGTAGCCTCGGTGAGTGCGTCGGACCGGTGTGTGATCCATTCCCGGTATGTGGCTGGGATGGGGCATCCGGCATTAGATGTTAGGTTTTGGTGCGATGTCTGTTTGGTATTAGGCTCGGACATTCGGCACCCCTGCATCAAGGGGATAGGAGTAGCGATAGGTGTCGTCAAGATGGTGGCTTCAGGCTTATTGATGTAATGTTTTGTAAAGTCTCTGAGAATAATTAATAAAATGGCTGCATGCATCGCTCAGATGTAGAGGCCGAGGTAATCCTCCTTTTCTAAAAAAAGATCACGCTGACATGGCAGAATTAACAGAGCGGCTACCAGCGCTGAAGCAACCTGCGCCCGCGTCGTGATCTGAGTAGTCTGTTTGCGCCCGGCGGCTGGACTGCGGACAGCGGGATATCAAAACAAAGAGCAGCGGCAAGAGCCCTAGCTAGCAAATTGACAGATCGATCTTGAAGATCAGATTAACGACGGTTCACGGAAAAGTTATACTTGTAGCCTTCCTCGAGACTGATGGTCAAAGTGGGCAAGTGGGCTACCATTTGGGCTTCGGCTAGTATACATAGATTAGAATTAATTTTGGGCTTAATTACTAATTAAATAGCCATTATCTACGGCCATTAGCACACTACTACTCCTTCCGTCCCAAAATAAGTGACTCAACTTTATACTAACTTTGAGGGAGTACTATATATGGCCCATGAGACATTGAGCGGGGCCGATCGCCCCAGCCCCGCCAGGGTTATTTGTCCGAAATCACATATATTAAGAGCTACCCTTGCAAAGGCCACTCTCATCTTTTTTTTTTGCTGACAAACAAAGCATTGCACGTCAGTCATTGTCAACAACGGACTTGATGCACCACCGAAATATGTCTACTCTGCGGCCTCTGTGGTACAGAAGACTCCTCGCAACATTCACTATTGCATTGCAACATGGCTAGATGTGTGTGGGCTCTCCATGATCCTGACCTGGTGGAAGTAGTGGAAAATACCAGGGAACCTCATGCTACGAGATGGATTTTCTCTATCTTGATGCCCTCCCACATGACGACTTCGTCAAAGTCCTAATCACCCTGTGGGCGATTTGGCACGCTGGACGCAAAGCACTTCATGAACAAGTATTTCAAGGTCCAATTGCGACTTACAATTTTGTGAACAAATACATCATAGAGTAGAATTAATTTTGGGCTTAATTACTAATTAAGTAGCCATTATCTGCGGCCATTAGCACACTACTACTATGGCCCATGAGACATCGAGCGGGGCCGATCGCCCCCTGCCCCCCGCCAGGGCTATTTGTCCGAAATCACATATTAAGAGGTACCCCTTGCAAAGTCCACTCTCATCTTCTCTAGTGCCGACAAACGGAGCACTGCATATGTGTCATTTGTCGCAAGTTGGGAGTTTTTCTCTTTTTCTTAGATTTATTTTTTCAAAACTTTTTATCTCTTAAACTATGCATCCAAATCATAAACCGTTTTCATCGTTGGATTTCTCGCGTCGGCATCTTCGAAACTCGATCCATGTTAATAAATTTCGACAAACATTTTTTTTGATGAAAAAACAGAGAAAACCCAGGAATCAAAAAAAGGGAAAAGAGAAAAAAACAAAACATGAAAAAAAGAACGAAAACCAGAAGAAGAAAAAAACCCAGAGCCGAGAGCAACACATTTGTGCTTTTTCACTTTTTTGGAAAGCACGGTTGTGCTTTTACCTTTTCGAGAAGCACGTGATGTGTTTTTCCCTTTGTCGCCAGGCACAGTTATGATACTTCTCGCGGAACCATAGTTGTGGCTTTTCATTTTTGGGAAGCACGATTGTGTTTTCTCATGAAAAAATATTGCTTCCTGAAAAAAACAATATTTTCAGGAAAATGTAAGAAAAAACAAGCAAATCCAAAAACCCAAAAATAACCGAAAAAATCCCGAAGAAATCAGAAAATGCATGCAAAAAAAATGCGTTCCTCGCGGGGTGCGCCCAACGTGCGAAATGTCGCGGCAGGTGGGCACACCACACGTAAGTCGCTGGAGCACTCTTGCGCGTCTGCTGGGAAGCCCCCGCAGGGTGTACCCCTTAGTTAGTTAGTCCCCTATTTGTCGCCTATTGCGAGAGCTACGGTGGGCTCCCCTCCAGGGCGGGGCCTTTTTCCTTTTTTAATGATATGGCCCGTTAACGGTTTTAGGAGGGTTCTATAGACCAGTTTGGACCCTAGTTAGAACCTTCCAGCAGGTTCTTTTTGTTTTTGTGTTTTCTTTTATTTGCTTTTTTTCAGTTTTCTTCTTTTTTGGTTTTAAATGTCAGTTTTCAAATGTTTTGTTTTGGGTTTCGGTTTTTTGTGTTCCTTTCTGGTTTTTGGTGAACCTTCTTTTAAAAATGCTGATATTATTAATAATATTGGATCATTCTTTGAAAATATGAAAAAAATTAAAAATTTACGAACAATATTTGAAAAGTTGAAAAAAAATTTGTTTAAAATGTGAATAATTCAAATTGGTGAACAAATTTCAAAATGGGAATATTTTTGGAAAAGGGGGAACATTTTGTAAAAAAATGAATATTTTTTAAAAGATTGAATCTTTTTGCAAATAAGAAAAGAAAATATTCAAATTTATGGACATTTTCTAGAAAATTAAAAATATTTTTTAAATTTTATGGAAAATAATATAGAAAATAGAAAAGGAAAAAACCGAAATAAAATTGTAAAATGTTCGTCCTGCCTGTCAGGAAAGGTTCTATATGGTTTTAAAACCGGTCAGAAAAGGTTTCCAGAACCGGAACTTTTTTTTAGGGGTCCCAGAACGCTAAATGTGCCAGCCTATTATGGCATTGCTAGCTCCTTGACCTGTGCACAACGTTCTGAATTTGGGAACTTAGGTTTTCTGTTTTTTCTTTTAAGGTTTATTTTGAGTTTTTTCATTCCTTTTTTCTCTTTCTTTTTATCATTTATTTCAAATTTTAAAATAAAATTTGGAACTGTTAAAAAATGATCACAAATTTTGACAAAAAATGTTCGTGTGTCCAAAGTTTGTAAATTTTAGAAAATGCTCGTGTTTTTAAAAAATTCTATTGTTGCTAAGAAATAGGGACGCAGCAAGCCAGCACGCGCGCTCATTTGGGTTGGCGAGCAGATGCCCATAAATGGAATGACAAGTTGTCACTTTCTCCAAAATGTAAACCACCGTCCCCCATCACCTCCCCTACGTCCACGTGATCCCGGGACCAACAGAAATTCAAAAAGGAAAGTACATGATGTCTCCATGCTACCAAAAAAATCAACCATGATCTTGTCCCATGTGCTTTTATTTGGGGTTTCAAATATTTTTTAAAGTTACAACTTTTGATTCGACCATCGTAGTTCTGATGGGGAACGTTGCATGGAAAACAAAAAAAATTCCTACGAAACACCCTAGATCTAATCTATAAAGATGCTAGCAACGAGAGGGGAGTGTGTCTACATACCCTTGTAGACCAAAAGCGTTAATGATCTAATGTTCATGGTTGGCGTAGTCGTACTCCCTACACGGTCCAATCCGATCCAGCACTGCACGAGCGGCACCTCCGAGATGTGCACACGGACGGCTCGATGACGTCTCCGCCTTCTTGATCCAGCAAGCGAGTGTGGAGAGGTAGATGGTATCTAGGCCAGCACAACGGCGTGGTGGTGGTGGTGGCAGCGGAACTGCAGCAGGGCTTCGCCCAGCGCTACGCCGAGGAGATGGAGGGAGATGGGAGAGGCGGCGGCCAGCAATGGGGTGGTCATCCCCACTTGCGTCTCCCCTCTATTTATAGAGGTGTGGGAGGGGGCCGGCCAGCCCTAGCCCCTCCTCCAAGGGAGGGGGTAGTGGCCAAGGGGGTGGCTTGCCCCCCAAGCCTAGGGGGCGCCCTCCTTTAGGGTTTCCCCCAAACCCTAGGCGCATGGGTCCTTGGGGAGCTGGTGCGTGGCCTATTAGGGGCTGGTGCGCCCCCTTAGGGGTCCATGTGGCCCCTCTGGGGCAGGTTGGCCCCATTGGTGGACCCCCGGAACCCTTCGGCAAATCTCCGAACCTTTCTGGAACCCCGAATAACACTTTCCATATATGAATCTTTACCTCCGGACCATTCCGAAGCTCCTCATGATATCCCGGATCTCATCCGAGGCTCCGAACAATATTCGGTATCACCATTATGTATATCCTAATACTACCCTCGCGTTACCGAACGTTAAGTGTGTGACCCTATGGGTTCGAGAACATGCAGACATGACCGAGACACCTCTCTGATCAATAATCAATAGCGGGACCTGGATGCCCATATTGAATCCCACATATTCAACGAAGATCTTTATCGGTTTGAACCACGATGTCGAGGATTCGGGTAATCCTGTATACAATTCCCTTTGTCCGGCGATATATTACTTGCCCGAGATTCGATCGTCAGTATTGACATACCTAGTTCAATCTCGTTACCGGCAAGTCTCTTTACTCGTTCTTACTCGTTCTGTAATACAAGATCCCCATGACTAAACACATTAGTCACATGCTTGCAAGCTACTTATGATGTTATTTTACCGAGAGGGCCCAGAGATATCTCTCCGTCACACGGAGTGACAAATCCCAGTCTCGATCCATGCAACCCAACAAATACTTTTCGAGATACCTGTAGATCACCTTTATGATCACCCGGTTACAAAGTGACGTTTGATACCCACAAAGTATTCTTCCGGTATTAAGGAGTGGCACGATCACATGGTCTAAGGAACAGATAATTGACATGAAGAAAGTTGTAGCAATAAAACTGAGTGATACAATCAGATGCTCAGCTTACGATTGGGTCTATCCATCACATCATTCTCCTAATGATGTGATACCATTATTAAATGACAACTCATGTCTATGGTTAGGAAACCTTAACCATCTTTAATCAACGAGCTAGTCTAGTAGAGGCTCACCAGGGACACGGTGTCTGTTTATGTATCCACACATGTATTTGAGTTTCCGTTCAATACAATTATAGCATGAAGAATAAACATTTATCAAGAACAAGAAAATATGATAATAACAACTTTATTATTGCCTCTAGGGCATATTTCCAACAGTCTCCCACTTGCACTAGAGTCAATAATCTAGTTTACATTGTAATGAATCTAACACTCATCGAGTTCTGGTGATGATCATGCTTTGCTCTTGGAAGAGGTTTAGTCAACGGGTCTGCAACATTCAGATCCGTATGTACTTTACAAATCTCTATGTCTCCTTTCCTTGATGTAATCACGGATGGAATTGAAGCGGCGTTTGATATGCTTAGTTTTCTTATGAAACCTTGGCTCCTTGGCAATGGCAATGGCGCCAGTGTTATCACAAAAGATAGTCATGGGATCCGATGCACTAGGAACCACACCTAGATCAGATATGAACTCTTTCATCCAGACTCCTTCCTATGCCGCTTCTGAAGCATCTATATATTCCGCTTCACATGTAGATGATACTACCACACTCTGCTTGGAGCTACTCCAACTGACTGCTCCACCATTCAAAATAAATATGTATCCAGTTTGAGACTTTGAGTCATCCGGATCAGTGTCGAAGCTAGCATCGACGTAACCCTTTATGACGAGCTCTTCATCACCTCCATAAACGAGAAATATTTCCTTAGTCCTCTTTAGGTACTTAAGGATATTTTTGACCGATGTCCAGTGTTCCACTCCTGGATCACTCTGGTACCTACCAACCATACTTATGGCATGGCACACATCAGGTCTAGTGCACAGCATGGCATACATGATTGAGCCTATGGCTGAGGTATAGGGGACGACTCTCATCTTTTCTCTATCTTCTACCGTGGCTGGGCACTGAGTCTTACTCAACTTCATACCTTGCAACATGGGCAAGAACCCCTTCTTTGACTGGTCCATTTTGAACTTCTTCAAAACTTTGTCAAGGTATGTACATTGTGAAAATCCTATCAGGCGTCTTGATCTATCTCTATAGATCTTGATGCCCAATATATAAGCTGCTTCACCGAGGTTTTCATTGAAAAGCTCTTGTTCAAATTACCCTTTATGCTTTCCAAAAGTTCTATATCATTTCCAATCAATAATATGTCATCCACATACAGTATTAGAAATGTTACAGAGCTCCCACTCACTTTCTTGTAAATACAAGCTTCTCCATAAGCTTTGATAAATCCAAAAGCTTTGATCACCTCATCAAAGCGATGATTCGAACTCCGAGATGCTTGCACCAGTCCATAAATGTATCGCTAGAGCTTGCATACTTTGTTAGCATCTATAGGATCGACAAAACCTATGTGTTACATCATATACAACTCTTCCTTCAAGAAACCATTAAGGAACGCAGTTTTGACGTCCACCTGCCAGATTTCATAATCGAAAAATACAGCAATTGCAAACATAATTCTGACAGACTTCAGCATCGCCACTCACTTCTTTCGAGAGAAACTCCTTCTCTAGAAAGGATCCATTCTTAGCAACAAAAACCTTGCCCTCAGATTTGTGATAGAAGGTATACCCAATTGTCTCTTTAGGGTATCCTATGAAGACGCACTTCTCCGCTTTGGATTCGAGCTTATTGCTACTTGTGAGCTGCGTTGGTAATTCTCTGAAGAGGAAGGGAGATGCAGTACAGTAGAGATAATTATTTCCCTTAGTTATGAAACCAAGGTTATCAATCCAGTAGGAGAATCACGCAACACCTCGTTAGCAGCACCTGCACACAAAACAACAAATCTTTGCACCCAACGCAAACAAGGGGTTGTCAATCCCTCGACGGTTAATTGCAAGATTAAATTGTATGTGATAGATAGATAGATTGAAACAAAAATATAAAATAAAATAAAGAAAGAAAAAAAAAGTGCAGCATGGTATTTTTAGGGTTTTTAATATATGATTTAGATAGACCCGGGGGTCATAGTTTTCACTAGAGGCTTCTCTCAAGAAAATAGCATACGGTGGGTAAACAAATTACTGTTGGGCAATTGATAGAAAAGCAAATAATCATGACGATATCCAAGGCAATGATCATGTATATAGGCATCACGTCCGAGACAAGTAGACCGACTCCTGCCTGCATCTACTACTATTACTCCACACATCGACCGATATCCAGCATGCATCTAGTGTATTAAGTCCATAAAGAACGGAGTAACGCCTTAAGCAAGATGACATGATGTAGACAAAGTAAACTCACGCATGAATAAACCCCATCTTTTTACCCTTAATAGCAAAGATACATACGTGTCATGTCCCTTTTTGTCACTGGGATTGAGCACCGCAAGATCGAACCCATTACAAAGCACCTCTTCCCATGGCAAGATAAATCAATCTAGTTGGCCAAACCAAATCAATAGATCGGAGAAGAAATACGAAGCTATAATAATCATGCATAAAAGAGATCAGAGAAGACTCAAATAATATTCATGGATAATCTGATCATAAACTCATAATTCATCGGATCCCAACAAACACACCGCAAAAAGTGATTACATCGGATAGAACTCCAAGAACATCGAGGAGAACATTGTATTGAAGATCAAAAAGAGAGAAGAAGCCATATAGCTACTAACTATGGACCCGAAGGTCTGTGGTAAACTACTCACGCATCATCGGAAGGGCAGCAAGGTTGATGTAGAGCCCCTCCGTGATCGATTCCCCCTCCGGTGGAGCACCGAAAAAGGCCTCCAGATGGGATCTCTCGAGAACAGAAGCTTGCGGCGGCGGAAAAAGTATTTCGTGGACTCCTCTGTTGGTTTCCCGATTTTAGAGAATTTATAGTGGTGGAATTAGGTCAAACGGAGCTGTGTGGGCCCCACAAGCCACCAGGGCGCGCCTACCCCCCCCCCCTCCCCAGGCGCGCCGTGGTGCCTCGTGGGCCACTGCTTCATCTTCTGGCCCTCTCCCGAAGCTTCCAGTACTTGTTATGTCCAGAAAAAAATTCCAAAAAGTTTCGTGGCATTTGGACTTCGTTTGGTAGTGATATTCTGGAAAACCAAAAACAGGCAAAAAACAGCAACTGGCACTGGGCACTAAGTTAATAGGTTAGTCCCAAAAAATGATATATAATTGCTATAAATGTATATAAAAATATTCAATATTGATAATATAATAGCATGGAACAATCAAAAATTATAGATACGTTGGAGACGTATCAGCATCCCCAAGTTTAATTCCTGCTCGTCCTCGAGTAGGTAAATGATAAAAACAGAATTTTTGATGTGGAATGCTACCTATCATATTCATCATGTATTCTTTTATTTTATAGCATGGACATTTGGACTTGAATAATTCAAAGCAATAGTCTATAATTTGACATGAAGATATAAATACTCAAGCATGCTAACAAGCAACCATGTCTTTTAAAATATCAACGCTAAAAAAAGTTATACCTAGCTCATTATGCTCAATCATTGATCCATTCATAAAACACACTAAATATTAGCTACACACAATGCAAAAGTATGACAATAGTGGTCTTTAGTTGGTGCTTTATAAGAGAAGATGGAGACTCAAAATAAAAATAAAAATTACATAAAATTAAAATAGATAGGCCCTTCGCAGAGGGAAGCAGAGATTTGCTAATGTGGCAGAGCTCAAAGCTTAAATTAGAGAGATAAAATATTTTGAGAGGCATGCTTTTCCTGTCAATGAAAATGACCGAGAATTCCCAATATTTTCCATGCTAGACACTTGCTAATGTGGCATGCTTTTCGTGGGCCACTACTTCATCTTCTGGCCCTCTCCCGAAGCTTCCAGTACTTGTTATGTACAGAAAAAAAATCCAAAAAGTTTCGTGGCATTTGAACTTCGTTTGGTACTAATATTCTAGAAAACCAAAAACATGCAAAAAAAACAGCAACTGGCACTGGGCACTAAGTTAATAGGTTAGTCCCAAAAAATGATATATAATTGCTGTAAATGTATATAAAAACATCCAAGATTGATAATATAAGCATGGAACAATAAAAAATTATAGATACGTTGGAGACGTATCACTTATCAGGCTGAACCCTCTTGCCATAAGCGTCGCATCACCAAATTTGAAGAAACGACAGCTTAGGTTTCTTGCCAAACCATAATTCATACGGTGTCGTCTCAACGGATTTAGTCGGTGCCCTATTTAAAGTGAATGCAGCTGTCTCTAATGCATAACCCCAAAACTATAGTGGCAAATCGGTAAGAGACATCATAGAACGCATCATATCGAATAGAGTACGATTACGACATTCGGACACACCATTACGCTGTTGTGTTCCAGGTGGCGTGAGCTGTGAAATAATTCCACATTGTCTTAAATGCATACCAGACTCGCAACTCAGATATTCACCCCCACGATTAGATCGTAGAAATTTTATCTTCTTATTACTATGATTTTCTACTTCACTCTGAAACTCCTTAAACTTTTCAAATGTTTCAGACTTGTGTTTCATGAAGTAAATATACCCATATCTACTTAAATCATCTGTGAAGGTGGGGAAATAACGATATCCACCGCGTGCTTCAACACTCATTGGACCGCATACATCGGTATGTATTATTTCCAACAAGTCACTTATCCACTTCATTGTACCGGAAAACGGGGTTTTAGTCATCTTGCCCATGAGACATGGTT
Source organism: Elymus sibiricus (assembly GCA_039707655.1). Classification (NCBI taxonomy): domain Eukaryota; kingdom Viridiplantae; phylum Streptophyta; class Magnoliopsida; order Poales; family Poaceae; genus Elymus; species Elymus sibiricus. The sequence continues at coordinate 429,509,813 of CM077676.1, forward strand.
CACATGTTTCAAATGATTCAAAGTCAAGTTTGATTACAGAAGTCCATAAGTATGAAGTTTCTTCATGCACTTTACACCAATATGACCTAAGCGGTGCCACAACTACGTGGTACTATCATCATTCACTTTGCATCTTTTGGCATCAATATTATGAACATGTGTATCACTACTATCGAGATTCAATAAGAATAAATCATTCACATTGGGTGCATGACCATAAAAGATATTATTCATATAAATAGAACACTAATCCGATCCATGGCGAATGACCGCAGCAACTCAGGTTCTGGCGGTGACGACAGCAACGTCGATGCGGTCGCTCTCTGCATCGCACTGCGCCAGTCACGGCTAGATCGGGGTGGCAGCCGCTCCCGCTCTGACGTGTCGTCCCCATTCGCCCGTCATTGCAATGCGGTCAACGTTTGCTGGGCCCTCCCGTTCGGCGTGCAGCACCGGCAGCAGCGCCACCCGCTCCGATCCAGTATAGGTATGCCACCCCGCCCCTTCTCAACCACCACCGGAGGGCGTCCACGGCCACAGTTGGGTGCACGTGCCCTCGCCGGCGCCGGGCCAGTCGAGGGCGCCCGAGTCGGAGGCGCAGTCCGCATGGCGCGAGCGGCAACGCGCGAGGGAGCGACAACGCTCTTCCCCGTTTAATTTTGTTTTTTCTTATGTTTAAGTACTGACTGGCCGACGGAAACTATTTATGGTTGTCAAATGATCCTATCTGTGAATTATGCCCGTTTGAAGTAGGTTTGTTGCTCGGGCATTGATCTATGTACGTTAAATTTCGTATGTTGCATGTGTTGCATGGTTATGAGGGACCGAATTTGAGATACACAGCAACGGACACACCAAAAAGAGGAGTGCCCGGTCAGTGCCCGCGTACGCGCACGGCCGTTTGAGGAGCCAGATTTGATAACCGCGACTATAGATGCTCTTACCCACTAGAATTGACAGGGTAGTTAAATTTGTGTCTTTTGTCGCTATGACTAGTCAATTAAACGCTTATTTCTAAGTGTAAGTTTGCTAGTGCGGTTTGCTGTATTGTATAGGTAGCTTCAAACTTACACATACCCCATAGTGTGCAAAATATTTTTGACAACTAGTTGGTGGGTATTGATAGTAAGATTTATTCACATTTATCCTTGTGGGGCTGCAACCTTCTGTTGGGTTATGTTGCTTTCTAGGAACGATGTGGTGTTTAGCAAAAAAAGTTTGCCTCATCTCCCGTGCAGGTCATTCACATATATACACAATGACTTTGTACTTTGTATGCTCTGTAGAGGCCGGAAGACTTGGATCTTATTATGATAACATCTATCCGATTGAAGCATACAGCCAGAGAGATTTTCTCCATCATGGTTGGTGGCGTAGTCTTCGGATAGGACCTTCCGCATCCTAGGCGGCTCTATTATTATTGTTTCTGTAATATGATGTTTTTTTTTCTGGACATGTTGATTTGTGTGCATTTTGTAACGATTGAATGAAAATACCCCTTTATTAAAAACGACGGCACCGTTGGCAATTCAAAATGAAAGAAAAGGAAAAGGAGGAGAATACAAACCACAGGTGCGTGAAAAATAGAGGTTAAAAAATGACATTTTTTTATTGATCTTGGTACAGTGTTTTTTTTTCTTGGTCTCCTTCCACTAAATTAACAGCAACTGAAACTCTGTCTGTGGACCTGCCGCCGAGGCCCGTCCGGCTTTGACGCTGCCAACGCGTGGGTCCCACCAAATGGTCGTCACAGCTATCTGTCTAAGTTTGTTCAATGGTGCAAACATGCCCCGTCGGTGTTGGCACGTAAGAGCATCTCCAACAGGCGCGCTAAATAAGCCGCGTGCCGGATAAACCGCCAGTTTGGCGCGCTCCAGCAGGCGAGCGAAAGTTTGGCGTGCGCGGGGCAAAAGCAGCAGCGCCCGCGGTAGTTTTGGTGCGCGACGCCCAGCGCGCTGGTTAAAAGCCGCGCGCCTGCGCCCGCCAACCGCCACGATTTCCCTCCCGCCACGCCTTCTTCCTAGCCTCTTCCAGCGCCCCGCCGCCGTCGCGCCTTCTCCCCCTCCTCTTCCAGCGCCCCGCCGCCGCCGCGCCTTCTACCCCCGCCTCTTCCAGCGCCCCGCCATGCCGCCGCGCCCCCGGAGCAGCTCGGGCTACCGTGGCGTCCGCCTCCGCCCCTCCGGCGTGTATTACGCGGAGATCCGCTCCGGCGATACACGCCTCAGGCTCGGAACGTTCGAGACCACCCACGAGGCCGCCCGCGCGTACGACGCAGCGGCGTCGCGCCTCGGGCGGCCTTAGTCGCAGATGAACTTCTCCGACGTGCGGACGCGCGAGCAGGCGCAGGAGCTCGCGCCTCCCCCGCGACTAATCACCGACGAGGATCGTCGCTTCCAGCGGAGGCGGGAGCGCTGCCTCCTCATCGCCGAGGCGGACGAGCACGCCATGGCGGTGTGGCGCGAGCGCTTCCCGCAGGATGTCGCCGCCGAGAACGAGTTCTTGGCGCAGAGGAGGGCGGAGCGAGCCGTGCGTCGGGCGGACAAGCGTGCGCAGAAGGAACAAGCCGAAGCCCAGATCGAGTTGGGACCTGCGTCGACCTGGGACGATGAAGATCCTCGGTGGCTCGACGCGTTTACGTCGTCGGACTACACCACCGAGGAGGACGAGTAGTTTTATCTAGTTTTATTTAGCATTGTTTTATCTAGTTTTATTTAGCATCATTTTATCTAGTTTTATTTAGCAACGTATGAACTGGCTTATGGTTTGGGGAACTATGCTATGAATTTGAATTATGTGTTGTTTCATATTTGTTTTGTATGTGTTGTTTTAAAATAAAAATCTGAGCACCGGCTGGTCGCGCGCGCTGGATTTTACCGCGCCTGGTGAAGCGCTATAGCGACGCGCAAAATTTTGCAGCGCTCGGTAAAGCAACCACCCTCCTGTTCGCGCTAAAACGTTATTTCGGCGCTGCAAAAAAAATTTAGCGCGCCGCGCTACCGCGCGCCTGTTGGAGATGCTTTAAGTGCTTGACATCAGATTTTGCGAACAGTAAGAAAGCGATTGTTTCCGTGCCGCGGCACGTCGTAGGTTGTAATGTCGCAAATACCCTCGCAATAAAACCAGAGTTAGGATAACGCCGTGAATACCCACCCAAACCATAGTTGCTTAAGGGCCAGTTCTTTTGGCCGATTCTCTCAGAATCGCCCCCCTCCCCAGCTTCTCCCAAAATCGTCACTCCATATTTTTTTTACAATCAAAAAATATGGAGTGACGATTCTGGGAGAAGCTGGGGAGGGCGGCGATTCTCGGAGAATCGGCCAAAAGAACTGGCCCTAAATACTCCACGAACCCCACGTAGCAAAGCAGCACTTGCGGATACAAACTTGAGCTCGGTTCCCAGTCCGCGCCCTCTCATTCGTCCAGGACTAAAGGTGCGTTAAATTCGAGTTTCAATATGCATTTTTCGATTGATCTTGAGGTTCTTCCTCATCTGCTTCCAGTAAGGATGTATCCGTTAGATTCATAGTTCATCTTGCAGTTGCAGAGTATGGGCGCCCGAGATGGACGCCGTCGAGTTCAGCCTACTGCTTATATGATCATCGTCTGCATCGTCAACACCACCAGCTTCGCACTTTGCGTGGACCAGTTGTAAGCTCAATCTGCTGCAGAAAAGGGATTCCATGGCCTAAATTTTTCGAAGTAGTTGTCCGTTTTAGGAGGGTGCTCCGTCCATGGAGTGGGGTTCTTACCTGGTTTGAGGAGTGAAATGGTTTGATGCGGGTACGGTCGAGTCCGTACACGCATATATAGCACGGGTCTGGGCTCCACGCCCAGCCCCCGTGTGCCGGAGCTCCGGTGACCTCCGCCTACGGCATCCCCTCAGCTTCTTCCGCACCTGTAGCCTTTCAAGTTTCAATCCTTCTCTCTCTCTCTTTTTTTTGAAACAAAATATTTTTTTGAGAGAGACAACTTTTTTTTGAGTGGTTTTGAGAGAGACAACTGCACCTGTATTCAAGAAGACCACTTCCGGGCTCTCGCCACTCAGTTTGGGCCGTAGCAGGCCAAAGTCGTCCGCTCTCAGTTGGGGCCTGCTCAGGTCACTGCGCTCGCTGCTCACGTATGGTTCCAAAATTCGACTATTGGCTGAAAAAAAAAAGGGTTATTCATGTGAAATATGGAATCGTATACATGTGTGCTATATAAAGACAATACGGTAATTTCCAAACGAATAGAAAACAACAAATTAAGTTCATGCACACCCAGCTAAGTAAGTTACAGTGTAATACTCTTTTTTCGAAATCCGCATGTCTGTGTTCTTTTTTTTCCCTACTGTATCTGTTCTTATCCATCCTTTATATGATTTTTTTATTTTTTATCTAACATTAAAATTAATATATTATATTAATAATAGCATTAGTATTAGTACTCCCTCTGTAAAGAAATATAAGAACATTTAGATCACTCAGAGGGAGTACTAGTTTTGTTATTGCCAAGTTGTGAATATCATAATCACATGATATCAGAATCCGTTTATAGGTGTTCCAGGCTTCCACCAGATTGTTTCTACCTCCTCGGCTTTGGCTCTCTTTTCCTTTTCCTGGTAGTACTATTAGTCTTTTTTTCTTTCAGAAAATGCAAAGCTTACTATTACTTGTACCAGTCAATCGCATTCAACTTTCAGATTGAGAAATTTTGAAACGCGGTCCCTTAGAGCCCGATTCATTAATAAAGGTAGAATAGAGTTGCCCGGTTAATTAACGGAAACCCGGGCGAAAACCGCTACAACACACCCACAAGAAAGGGCACCTCGGCCGACCTGGCACCTACAAGACCACACACACCGCCGAGAAGAGGACACCGTCGAGGTTGCCTGCAATGTCATCGTCATCACCTCTCCCCGAGCAGGCGACTCCGACTCCTCCGCTGACGACCTAACAAGACCCCATCGAACGAACGACACACGAGGACCTCATCGGCCATAGCCAAACAATCGACCGTAGACGTCGAGGACCGGCAGCTCCGATTTTGTTGAAGGTCTTCACTGGAGAAAGTTGCAAGCCTCACATCGACCTAGCCCAGCGCAACCTCTGAAGAGCACCGTCCGCCGAAACCACCCTCATGGAGTCATCGTTGCCGCACGGGCCCCGCCGCACGCAGTTGCATGGTTTGTTTGTGGGATTAATAGGTTCAAATGAGTTGAGCAAAGAGTCCAAAAGCAAATTATGGAAACTGTTTGGTCTAGTTTGGGTTGAAATGCCGTGTGGTGTGCTTTGGGTTGAAATTATGGGTCCAAGAGTAAGCTTGTAGATTTGGTTGAACATATAGCAACTAGGCCTGGTTGCTAGTGCCATGAAGGCTGCCGACAGAAAGGGAGGGGGAGGGGGGGTTGGGAGAGGACTCATGCCCCCCGTCCGTCCGCCCGTAGTTTCAACATTATCGGTTTGCTAGTGTTGTACATGTCGTATTTACAATGTCTCCTGCTTCTACCTTGCAGTTTATGGATTGGACATGTGTTAATGGTGACTTAGTCTTCAACAATTTTTTTGTTGGTGGACAAATTGATTAGTTGTTTCAAGATTTACATTGTTGGGTATGATGCGCTTCATACCAAGGGATCTGAGCTGTTTGGATTCGTGTGTTTGCTGGGATACTTCTTTCACTGGTTTGCCATTGCATATCATCTCATCAGGAATCAAAGAACTTGGATCAGGACTATGGTAAAATTTACCGAATATATCCTCCTTATATCATACTACAATGGTGGGTACTACCAAGTTCAATAGTGCGTGTGCATCTTTCTCTACAGATTTTTGGCATGCTGATCGTGATGACGGCTGGAGTTTTTTTGCTTTGCCGTGGGATGGTAATTCCAAAGAGTAATGCTTGGCATACTAATGCAGTTCCTGCGATCACCATTGTTATAATCTTGATCGATGGTGTTCTAGTCATACGTGCCCAGGTATAAGATCGCATTACATGTGTTTCTTATAGAAATTGTTTTTATTTTGGACACTTCAAATTTGTGGCATGGATACAAAAGAATGGAGGCAATGAACGCTGGCGCCGCGATCTGATCCTGAAACTGGTCGAGACAGTCATCAACATCTTCCGATTGGTTGATTTAACACAATGAACACACAATCACCGGAATGCAGAGAAGATCCTTCATCTGGTAAAAATGATTATCTACAATCAGTGACACACATATTGTTCAATAAATTGAGAGTTGTGTATTTCTTCAAAAAAGTTGAATTTTCTCTTATCTGTGTTCGTAGGTGGGGAGCAGCATGTCCGCGCTAATCTGAATCTTCCTGACTGGCTTGATAGTGTACAATGCTGGCATATCTAAGGTGATCGAATGGCGCATAAAGAATGCTCGAGTTTCCAACGTGTGTGAAGATGGCAATGCAGACGAGCAAGCCGTGGAAGCAGGTGCCGACGTTGAGCTGGTGTTGCAGACTTAGTGTGCGGATCACTGGCTTGGTCACTTGGGCACTGTTTTTTTAGTACATAACTACTCCATGTATCCTGTTTTTAAGTGCGCGAGGGATTCCCCATGTAGTATTAGGTGACTGGTGTCATGTCTTGTAACATGGAACAACGATTTTTGTGTAAAGCCATGTACAATAATGTCAACAAATTTGAAGTTGCTATATTTAATTTACGTCACATGTTACAAACAACCAAGGTGCAGCTCTAGACCTCTAGTGGAACCAGACCTTTTCCACAAGCTATCTCTTCTTGAGCTATCAAGAATCAAAGTTTTTTCATGGCTGCTCCATCTCGATCGGCTATGGTGCAATGATCATGTCCAACGAAGGGGATGGATTAATGGCTACTTTTGCCCTTTCTGCATGAGACACCTCGAGACCTAGTTCACCTCTTTTGGAACTGCGCCTTCTCCTAAAGGATCTGGGCTCAGGCAACGAATTGGACATGATGCAAGTCTCTGCTGCTGGAACTCTGGAAGGTGCGGAGTGGACAAAGACGACTGAAGCAGTGAGCGCCATGATCAGAGGAGCAGAGCAAGCTGCTAGGAAGGGCACAAAGGCGATGATTATGATGATAAGTTGGGCAATTTGGAAGGAACGAAACGAATGCACTTTCAGAGGGAAATCGCCGAGTGCACCAGATATCATCTCGGCTGTGAGAAGAGACCTCGAGCAATGGCGCCTAGCCGGTGCAAAGGTCATAGAGCACCCTTTTGGGGACCTAGTCGTGAGATAGCATATTAGTATGCCCTGTACTTTTTTTTAGCTTTCTTTGTTTTTCTCCTTTTTTGCCACCCGATCACTTTATCAACACCATGTCTTTCCGTCTGCTATCTGCTTAATCCAATGAAGTCAGCAATCTGTTGGATCTTTCAAAAAACAAAGGAAGAAAAAACTCTCACTGATATGGTTGCCATTCTTGCGTCGCCACGAACCATTTAATCTATTATTCAACTTCTTTTATACTACAAGATAAGTACACATCGTCGATTCTTTTGAAGAAAAAAAAGGTACTCCCTCCGTCCCATAATATAAGAGCGTTTTTGATACACAAGTGGCGACGCCCAAAAGGATGGCAAACATATTAGGGTACACAGATATACCACAACTTTGGCTTATTTTACCCCGAAAAAGAAATGGGTGTGACTATATCTCATCTAGATGTGAGATAATATCTCACATCTAAGTATGACATCAACACTGTTTGTGGCCCTTTTTGTTTGTTTGTTTGTTTCTCTTTTGTTTGTGTTGGGCATATTTGTTTATCTCAGTTTTTTTGTTTGGTTGTGTAGCTGTCGGGCATTGTGTCTGGCTGTCACGCGCCGCACGGGCAAGCCTGTAGCTAGCCACTAGAGCTATTGGGCGTTAGTGACTTCTTGTCACCATGAAACACTAAAAACTATATTCACCGGCAGATTGAATAATTTCAAAAAAAAATCGAACATTTCTTGAAATTGTGATTTTCTAATTGAGACGAACAAATTTTGAAATTGAGATATGTTTTTGCAAAAATGAGAACAATTTTTTACAATTGAGAAACATTTTTTTGGAAAGAAGAATATTTTACAAACTTCTAAACATTTTCTGAAAACATGGACATTTTTTGAAAATGCGTAGACTTTTTCAAAAATTGAACATTTTTTGAAATTTGCAAACAATTTTTGAAAACATGAACACTGTATCTAACATTTGCACTTGTTTCGAGAAAACAAGTACATTTTTATAACTTGCGACTTTTTTTTGAAAAACATGAACACATTTTGAAATTTTCATTTTATTTTTCATAAACACGAACAATTTTGGAAAAATGAACAAATTTATGAATTTTGGAACATGTTTTGAAAGTCGTGAATTTAAAAAAAAAGAATCAGAAAAAACAAAAAAGGAAAAGAAAATGGAAAATCAGATCGGCTTTTCAAAAATAGAAAAATTAAAAGGAGAGAAAAACCAGCGAACAAAAAATGATAAAAGAAAGAAAAACTGAAAAAACATGAAGAAAACAAAAGAAAAGAAAAGAAAAAAAAACGTATTCTAACTACTTGGACCGGCTCATCTGCGATTTGCTCGTTGTTGAGGGTGGACTTGCAACTGAGAAAAAAATAATGGTCGGACCCAAGTTACTAGTCAAGAGACTTACAATTGGGACTAAAAATGGTCGGGCCACAGTTGTGACTCGAGTTTGGACTTGCAACTGGGACACAAAACGGCTGGGCCCAGTTGCGGGTCAAGGGTGGACTTGCAACTGGCACAAAAAAAGGTCGGGCCCCAGTTGCAAGGGGAGGGTGGACTTGCAACTGGGACAAAAAAAACGTTAGGCCTTAGTTGCGAGTCGAGGGTGGACTTGCAATTGGGACTAAAAAAGCTCGGGCCCAGTTGCAAGTCGAGAGTGGAATTGCAACTTGGACAAAAAAGGTTGAGCCCCAGTTACGAGTCGAAGGTGCACTTGCAACTGCGAAAAAAAAGGTCGGGCCCCAGTTGTGAGCCGAGAGTCGACTTGCAACCGGGACAAAAAAGATTGCGTCTCGGTTGCGAGGCGAGGGTGGACTTGCAATTGGGACGAAAAAAGATCCTGCCCCAGTTGCAAGTCGAGGATGGACTTGCAACTCGGACAAAAAGGTTGGGCCCCATTTGCGAGTCGAGGGTGGACTTGCAATTGCGACAAAAAAAAGGTCGAGCCCCAGTTGTGAGTCGAGGGTGGACTTGCAACTGGAACAAAAAAAGGTCGGACTCCAGTTGCGAGTTGAGGGTGGACTTGCAACTGAAACAAAAAAACGGTCGGGTCCCAGTTATGAGTCGAGGGTGGGATGGCAATCGGGAAAAAAAAGGTAGGACCCCAGTTGCGAGTCGAAGGTGGACTTGCAACTGGAAGAAAAAAGGTCGGGCACCAGTTGCGAGTCGAGTGTGGACTTGCAACTGGGACAAAAAAAGATCGGGCCCCCAGTTGCGACTCAAGGGTGGACTTGCAACTGGGACAAAAAAAGGTGGAGCCCAAGTTGCGAGTCGAAGGTTGACTTGCAACTGTAACAAAAAAGGATGGCCCCAGTTGCGAGTCGAGGGTGGACTTGCAACTGAGGCAAAAATAAAGCCGGATCCCAATTGCGAGTCGAGGGTGGACATGCAACTGAGACAATAAACGACCCAACAAAAGACGCACACGAGGCCGACAAGTAGACACCAGACACACGACACGACACGGGGTGCGCACGACAAAGCAACCCGATCAAGATTTGCACGACATGTAAAGCGAACATATGAGAGTGAAAAAAGTTCATCAATTAAAAATAAATAAATGAAGAAGAAAAAAGGAAAAAAAGAAATGGATAACAAGAAAATAGAAAATGTAAATAAAAAACAAAAAATGAATTTAAGATAGTTCATAATTTAAAACAAATAATGAAACAGAAAAAGGGACAAAAAAACAGACACGGAAAAAAAAGGTGTTGAATGGAAGCGTGCAAAAACAAGAAGAATTAGACTGAGTCGCAGCAGACTTGAAAAACAAAAAAAAGAAAGAAAATGCAGCCGGCGGCCGAAAGAATGGTACACAACAGAAATAGGCCCAGCCCAGGCAATGGCGAGAAAAAAGGCCCAGACTCCACACGAAAGCGACGTTGACGAGGACTTTTACGGGATGACACGTTATTCGTCAATTGCCCGAAAGTTTGATCAACGGTTCTGGACTTAGATGTGAGATAATATATTACATCTAGATGTGAAATAGCAATACTGGAAAGAAATACTTTGCCTCGACTCGTTTGACCCCCGTTCTGACACGATTGGCCCATCTGCCAGGGCACACAGCAAGAGGGCTGAGCTATATCTACACGTGTCAGCCTCGGATTGGCCGAACGACGTGGATGCTCAGGATGCAGCATTTCTCTCCGGCAGTCGAACATTGACAATACTTCCAGGCAGTTCACGGTTTTTTATAGAGAAAAGTTTCTAAAAGAAGCCATCCGCGAAACCCACCCGCACAAATCCAAACAGCATTCGCCGTCGGCTTCCACCCTTCCCCTCACGCGCGCGACCTCGTCGTCGTCGTCGGCTCGGAGATCTCGCCCGCCCGCCGGCCATGGACGCCGTCGACTCCGTCGTGGACCCCCTCCGCGAGTTCGCCAAGGACAGCGTCCGCCTCGTCAAGCGCTGCCACAAGCCCGACCGCAAGGGTAAGGACGCGCGAGCTCGCCCGCTCTCCCCGTTTCCGATCCGGTTTGTTTCCGTCCAGATCTGACGCTGCTTCGGTTTCGATCTCGGCGCGCGCGCGCGCAGAGTTCACCAAGGTGGCGGCGCGGACGGCGATCGGGTTCGTCGTCATGGGATTCGTGGGGTTCTTCGTCAAGCTCATCTTCATCCCCATCAACAACATCATCGTCGGCTCCGGCTAGGTATGCCCGCGTCTCCTCCGATCCCGTCTCCCTCTTGGTTGCACGGCTCAGACTTGGATCCTGTTGTCTCGCGGTGTGATCTGTTGGATCTGCGGTGTGCGCGCCTGCCCCCGTGGATTTTGCGGCTGCGGCCGTGCGGAATTGGGTGCTGTGGGCTTCGGTACTTGGAACATGTTGAGTTTTAGCACATCTTCTTAGGACATTCCTGCGATCTGAGCAATATAAGTACAGTACTAAGTTAGGTTTTAGTAGATCCTTTTTCCCTCCAAATAAACCCGCCAATTTCGTAGCTTGCAAGGAGAATTCGGATGAATTAAGGGTAATCAGCTGTGGAGACCTGGGGGTTGACTGTTGACTTTAAGTTCGTTTCACCATGTAATTCAACTGACAAGTGTGACCGGACAAATTGAAATTCTGAATGAATTGTTTGTGAAAAGTAATCGGTCGTTTTTACTTTATAATGTTTTGATTTGATAGTACTATCCCGAAATTCAATCACCTTTGGTCTGAATTTTGCTCTCGACAACTAGATACAGTACTTAGCTGTTTTGAGGAACTGGCTGTAATGAGGGTAGCAAATCTCTTCCTCCAAAATTCCGACTCTGATACTGTGAATTCTGATGACGCAACTTTAGTTTGTATAACAACCTGATCCACCCCGGATGACTGTACTTGACTCCTTCATATACTTATTGTTTTCTCTGACTCTACTTGGCTGATGTGCACATCCTTGATTCATTCTTGTTTGTTCTGTCCCATTACCAGTTGAATGGTCACTTCTCTACCTGGGAATCATGATCGTGTTCTACATAAACGGCATGTTGAAGCCGTCTGAATGTGTAGCATGTTGTTCTGGAATAGAAAAGCATGGGCTGGCTCTGCCATTTTTCCCTTTTACCTACGGCATTACCTCGTTTTCGTGCTCATTTTCTCATGTGAATATGACCAGTATACTAATGCACCGTTTTGTTTCACCGCAGGTTGGAGGACTACATGATGCGGGGACAGTGCGATGCCGGCAGTTGAGCCTGCGGTGTGTTGAGTTAGGCGCCCAAAGTTTGTTCTGAAGTTGTAGTTAAAGACCTGTTTTGTGAGAAATTGTCACCAGCTTAATCTTCTAATGAGTACAGATCTTAAAGTAGCGAGTCATAAAGTTTATGTTTTGTCCGAATTCCCTGTGGGTGCAAGGTAGATCGCTGACCGCAAGTGCTGATTCCTGGTGAAACGCGCACCACCAGCCAACTGCTTGGCCAGGCTCACGCGATTCACACCGGCTCAGCCGGGAGCAACATCATAAAGAAAGAAGCCCTCCGTCTAGCATGTCCGTTTGAGTGACAATTAATATGAATACATTTGTTTGAGTGGGCGGAGGGAGAAGAGAAAGGCAAAAACAAAGGATGAACATGCACGCTCTTGCCTCCCTCCACCTTTGTTGGACTCTTTCGCCGGCATAATTGCCACTCTGCTTTCGCTCCCCGGCGCCGCCACACTGGCCATCGTCGTCGTGGCCTGGCCAACAGCACCCTGCCCACGGGCGCCCCAATGTATCGCTGATGGAACTCCTCGCTGAAGGGAGCAGCCAGTTGGGCCGACCCAGGCGCGCAGGAAAAACCAGCCTTGTTTTTTTTTTCATGTTTTCTGTTTTTTTTTTGCTTTCTTTTTTTACTTTTGTTTAAACTTCCAAATATTCTAAATAAATATATTACAAAAATAACTCTTCATAAAAACATTTCTGAAAAATGTTGAAAGCATTTGAAAAAATGTTAAATGTGTACAGAGAAAATGTTTATCACGTATACGAAAATATACAAAAAATGTGTATGAAAAAATTTAATCATGTAATTAAAAAATGTTAATCAAGCATCTGAAAAAATGTTGAATGAGTGTTTGAAAAATGATAATGAAGCATTTGGAAAATGTTAAATGTGTATAGAAAAAATGTTGACTATGTATTTAAAAAATGATGAAACAAATTTGGTCATGTATATAAAATGTTAAATCAAGAATTTGAAAAAAAATCTGAACAATTAAATGAAAAATGTTAAATGTGTATAGAAAAAATGTTGACCACGTATTAAAAAATGATGAAAAAAATTGATCATGTATATAAAATGTTAATCAAGCATTTGTAAAAATGTTGAACAAGGATATAAAAAAATGTTAATCAACCATTTGAAATATGTTAAATGTATATAGAAAAATGTTGACAATGTATTATTTTTGATCATGTATATAAAAAATGTAACCAAGCATTGGAAAACAATGTTAAAAAAGTATTGAAAAATGTTGATCAAGCATTTGAAAAATGTTAAATTTATATAGAAAAATGTTGACCATGTATTAAAAAATCATTAAATTTTTGGATAATGTATATAAATATTGTTAATCAAGCATTTGAAAAAATGTTGAACAAGTATATGAAAACTGTTAATCAAGCATTTAGAAAATGTTAAATTTGTATAGAAAAAGTGTTGACCATGCGTTCAAAAAATGTTAATATTGCATTTAGAAAAAAAAATCAAGCATTTGAAAAAAATGTTAAAATGTGCATAGAAAAAAATGTTAATCTTGTATTTGAAAATTGTTAAAAATGTGTATAGAAAAAATGTTGACCATGTATTACAAAAATGTTAAATGTTTATTAGAAAAATGTTGTTGACATATACAAAAAATGTAGAATAAAAACAAAAGAAAAAAGAAAGCCAAAAATGAAAACCGGAAAAGAAACAAAATAAACCAAAAAAAAAAGAAAAAGAAAACCGAAGAAACAATTGTAGAAAGAATAAAAAAGAATAAAAAAAGCAGAAAAACCGGGGAAAAAAAAAGAAACAAAAGAAAATGAAAACGAAAAAAGCATTGAAAACCGAAGAAAAAAAATGAAACAAAATGGAGAAGAAAAAGGAAAAGAAACAAAAAAACCAAAAAAAGAAAAAACCCCGAAGGAAAACCGAATAAAACGAAATAAAATGGAGAAAAGAAAATAAAAAAGAGACGAAAAAACCAGAAAACTAGTGTAAAACCAGTTCTTTTCCTCCTAGTTGGTTGCGCCCAAGTAGTTTAACACTAACTTGATGCTGCCTTAGTGGCTATTAGTGCGACGAAGCAACCTGGAGTTCCCAGGTTAGGTTCGATCCCCACGCGCTCCCCTGTTTACTCAGTTTTTCAAAAGAAAATCGCTAGTGGACTGGCCCGATCACAGCAAATGCTTCAGCGAGAGATCGCTACGTCTCGCTGAATGCGAGACATAGCTCTCGCGCCCTGACACGGTGGTGCACCGTGCAGGATCCAGTACCCCCGCTACCACTCCGACTTGGCCCAAGTTTTTTTTTTGACAATTCCGACTTGGCCCAAATTAGTTTGACCCACATGACATAATCACAAAAGGGAAAAAAATAGGCCAATAATGCAAAAAGGACCTGGTAGTTCTCAAAAAGCGTGGAACAACCCATTTACTTATAACATGGTTTGGTAAATATTATTTTTAGACCTTGTATTTGTTTGTATTATTATGTATGTATTATATAAAGTTACTGTGGCGCAATAATGTGTACTAATAAGTTCTACTTTACAAATTATACTGTGGATTTTGTACCAGCACAGACCAAGTACATGGCCTATATACACCACCCATTCTATTCTCGAGATCTGTGCCTCACTTTACCAAGCAGGTACATGTCCTATATACACCACCCACAGAGAGCATGTACATTTTTTATACGTGTTTTTTGAAAATTCTTGAATTTTTTTATTTTGAAACTTTTAAAAAAATTCTAAACATTTTTAAAATTCAGGAACATTCTTCAAACTGACAAACACATTTTATAATTCATGAAAATTTTTAAAATTTTCTAATTTCAAGAAGTTTTTTAAAATCTAGTTACATTTTTAAATTCATGATTTGTTTTCAAATTTGAACATTTGTAAAATTCAGAAACACATTTACTTGGAAATGTTTTTAAAAAAGTTGTGAACAATTTTAAAATTCCATAAAATTTTCAAATTCGATAATTTTGTTGGAAAATCTATGACATTATTTTAATATGTGAACATTGTTTTAAAACTTCCACATTAGCCAGTTTTGGAAAGAAAACCGGTCATCCTAGCACCCTAGCCAGATTAAATTGGATAAAACTGGACCACTGAGTGTTTGTTCACTCACAGTGTGCTACATGCGAAGAAGGTGACCTCATACATTACCTAGTACATGCATAGTTTTTTTGAGAAACAAGGACTGGGTCGATTTTCGGGCTAAGCTCTACAAAAGCCCGACCTAAAAAATGCCAAGCCAGGCCCGGGACCTTTCTAGGCGAGTAAGATGGTAAAGAATTAAACCTCAAAAAAAAGATGGTAAAGAATTATTCCTATTTTAAAACTAAATGAATCAATCGTACGACAAATTAATGAGTCATTACAACTATTTTTCTAAAAACACAAAATCCCTCATTTCACTCTTTCTCGAGAAGAAAGTTTAGGTCCAAGCGCATTGCAGATGCCATGCTTTGCGCGCATTAGGCGCGAAGCAGGTGGCCTCATATATTACCTAATACATTGATAGGTTTTGTGAGAAACGAGGATGGGCCGAGTTTCAGGCCAAGCTCTGCAAAAGCTTGACCTAAAAATGCGAAGTCGGGCCTGAGACCTGTCCAACCGAGCAATATGGTATAAGATTCTTTCGGTATTTAAAACTAAATAACTCATGTCGTGGCAAATTAATGAATTATTACACCCTTTTTTTTGGTCGGGTGAATCAATACACCTATTTCTCTAAAAATAATAATCCCTCCTTTCACTTTTCTGGGTAGAAAAGTGAGGTCCGAGCTGCCCATGCCCAGCTTTTCCGCGGGGAATGACCCACTCTAAATTTCGGTGCTAACAGTCTCATTCGTAAAAATAAATAGAAAAGCCTGCTTTCCATCCAATATCTCCCTTTCTTCAAGACGAAAGCTCAACTTGTATTCATAACCGTATAGACATTCAATCGGTTATGCTACTTTTTACATCACACGACGCAGAGAAAAATCCACGTCACACGAACCCAATACCGAAACCTGTCAATCCCAACCCGTGCCACCCAAACCGGACCCAAACTATTGGATTTCGGTGCATCTTTTAAAATAAAACTCATGGATTTTCATGTATAATGTTTTTGAAAAATTCACTCTTCTATAAGAAAAGAGGAAGAAGAAATATCCTTCATCTTAGAAAAAGTTGCCTTTTCATCCAAAACCTCATTGTTTTTTGTTCAAAAAGATGATAATAATCACATAAACAACCGGTCAAACCGAACCCATGCGAACTGAACCCGACCCGAACTACCGGGTTTTGACACCTTTTGCTAAAACTCATGGATTTTTCACATATGCTTACAAAAAATCCTTTTTTATAAAATGAATGAAATGCACTAGAAGCAGGCCTGGCCGGAGTGAAACATGAGTGCCAGCCAAACCAAACATATTTTGAAACATAAATGAGAAGATGTTCCTATTACTAGCATAGTAGACACCAGTAGGATTGATGCCTATCTCATCTATAGTACTGATGCTTTTACAGCCGTTGGGTGGGGTGGGTAAATAATTGAAGGGAGAGATACACACAGACACAGTTGAGTAGCGTAGTCCTCCTCAAGTCACGTGCGTCGCTTGCCTCTTCCGGCTCGCCGCGCCGCGTGCAGCAGCAGCTTTTACCCTCCCCACCAGTTGCCCAAAACGATCAACCCCAAGGACTCCTCCTACGCCGGGCCGGGGTTGACTCACTCACTCCACCTCCACGGCGGCGGCGGCGGCGCCGGCAGATGGACATGGACGGGGTTAACCAAGGTACGGCCGCTCCATGGTTCCCCCGTTCGTCCTGTTGGTTAGCAAGAAACGCCTCTCTTTTTCTCTACCTCTCTCGATTTCTCACGGCTGTCTGCTTGCTTGCGCTGGCCGGCCGGCTGTCAGGCTGCGGCGAGGACTGCGACGCGAAGGGTTGCGAGTGCGGGGCGGACGGCTGCGAGGAATGCGAGTGGTGGAGGCAGCACTGCTACTGGAGCCACGCCGGCGACCACCCGAGGCACTTCTCCCTCGTCGCCGGCGACACTTTCAGGGACCATATGGTAAGGATTCGGCGTCGCTTTCTTCCTCCCCTCATTCCAATGTCTGTCTGTCTGTCGTTGCTGCCGAGGTGATGGAAAATAATGTTGGTCGGGGTGATGATCAGAATCCCACTGAAGAATAATGTTGGGTTTCATTAGCCATGGTGCCTGCTGCTTTTCATTCTTGGCAAAGTTCAGATTTATGAGTCCATCGGTATCAGGAGACACGTTATTTCCTTTCTCTGGGATTTCAGCTCACCGGTTAAACATGTGTAAGTTCAGTTCACATACAGAATCAAGAATTTTACCTGCAATGTAGATGCAAATATGGAGCCCTCAAAATTTGTCTGATCCTAATAAAGAGTTTCTTCCCGATATGTCCAAAGTGTTCAGATTCCTGAAGCCCCAAAATTTTACCAGATATATTGTTTGAACTAGAATCTAAGGCTGAACAATATAGCTAAGGCGAGTTGAACAATATAGCTAAGGCTGAATTGAACCAGGGACATGTTACCCATATTTTCTTGCAAAAAAGTATTCACCTTTTGACAGAAATACAGAGTAGTGGAGATATCCAAGTATTTGACCTCTGAATGTGTAAGATAATTGATTGTCAATGTTAGATTGTTATTCCTGTGCTTGAGATAAATCAAGGTAAGTAAGATCCACTTGCCACTTAAGATCATTGCTCTAAGCTTTCTACACCATCAAAGTGTTCGTTCTGCAGCAATCATGCAACCTGAATATTCTTTGTGCATTTTTGGGCAATCTAAAACAATTGTGTCTGAATTTCCAACAGATGGTGAAACCTATATCTCTAACCAAGTGTACCTTATTTGTCCTTGGACAGCGCATACGGCCGCCTGTTGCGAGCCATCTGAGGAAATTGATCACCGAGTTCGAGGAGATCCAACTTGAAGCTCCTAATGGCCACGGCTACCCTGTTAAAATCGGTTGGGAGTTTGGTGACATTGTTCTTAGGTCCGGATGGCACGACTTTGTCAAGGCGCATCACATAGAACAAAACTACTCCGTCCGGTTCGTGTACCGTGGGAACTCCAGCTTCAAGGTTCACATATCCGGTTCATCCGGCCACGACAGCTCTTCTCCACCACCTCCTCGGATCTTCAGAGCCATTCCTCCATGCACTCCTCATGATTGTCATGTGCTGAATGGTGAAATCAATTAGGACCTTCAAGTAGTGCTTTTGGTAATGCTTTTCTGATCATTATAACAGTCTTCTTTGCTGATGTGCAGAACAAGTGGTGCCTGATCCTGCACATGTTCAGACGTCAACCGACTTTGGCTATACCGCATTCCACGGGACCTGCCTAAGCCATGAACAAGAGAAGAAAGTTCTTGTCCTTGACCCGAGCGGTTGTGAGAAAACTTGTTTTGACATGGGAAACTCTTCAAATGCCAGAGAAGGCTGTCGTGCACAAGCTCAGAATATGGCTTCAACATCCTTCCGTTGGGCTAAATCAGGTCAGAGTATTGCAGCTGCCATGTGCATTCTTTTCATTTTACCACCTTTTGGATGACTTGTGGTCATTGTGTGCCCACCATAAGCATGGAATGTTTTTCAGGACTCCAAGCTCGCGAGTCGAATGAAGCCAGTCTAGAAGCTCCTAGGTCCAACAATTACATATCAACCCTAAGGCCTTGTACAATGCAAGGTGCTTAAGGGAGGTGCTTAGAGAAATAAACCAGGCATTCCTTAAGCACCGGTGCTTATTTGTACATGGTAAACACTTAGTTAGACGTCTCTCCTGTAAAAGTAGGCACTGGTGCTTCAGAAAAACCCGGTTTATTTTTCTAAGCACCTCCCTAAGCACCCAGCATTGTGCAAGGTCTAAGGACCCCTCTACGCAGCCAACAGGAAGAGAAAGTCCAAGAGAGAGTTCGGGCAATTGGTTCCGAATTTCCTGTGTTTGTCAAAGTGATTACCTTCAGTGATGTTGTTACCAGCTCTTCTCTGGTGAGTTCAGATACCACAACCAATATACGTATAATCTGTAGTCGGTTTTTCATTTTGTCACCCCACTACTTTTCCGATTGCGTTGTCGAACTCGCACATAATCCATTTCTCACCCAAAAAACTTGCCACTGCATTTTAGAAGCACTTTTAGAAGTAATGTGCACTTTTCTTCCTTTTACGGAATGAATCATTGATCCGAGACTGATCGTCATCTGACACTCTTCCGCGTTCTTGGACAGTACTTGGGCGCGGACTATGCTTCGGCATGTCTCCTGACCAAGCCAGGGCGTCTCCGCCTCCTGCTGGAGGGCGACGAGAGGGATTGAGACTGCAGGTTAGGCTTGAGGAAATCTGACAAAACTTGGTGGATCGACAAAGCCTGGCCGAAATTCATCTCGGATGTCGGGCTGGAGGAAGATGACATCTGCCTCTTAGAACTGACGGACACGAGCAGACTCACGATGAAGGTACATGTGATCCGCAAGTCGGATATACAGGCGCCATAAGAGACTTTTACTGAAGAATAACCTAATCCTAGAGTCTGTAGCTCACTGATGGACCCTACACTATTCCTGACCCTTGTGCTATTATTGCTAATCCCAGTATTGCTGCTTGTTTAACAGCCACCGCATGAACAACTTCCTATAACCAGTGATGATTGGGATTTCCACCATGTGTCTCTCTAGTGAGATGATAAAAATTCCTGTTGCGTTTGTGTTTCCTACTCACATGTGATGCTTCTTCAGCTGGGACTAGGATGTGTCTTTTTTTTAGTCAAAATTGTTGCAAAGGTACTACATGAATAGTAATATTGCGCAAGTTCACATGAACTTGTTATAAGTAGATGCAAAAGAGCATTCAACTAAAAAAAAGATGCAAAAGAGCATTCAAGTCTGCATTCACAAAAAAGAGCAGAAGAAAGGGTCCCAGATGATGTTTTCATCTGTCAAATTTTAAACGCAAAACATCCGCCAAATTCTAAATGCAAAAAACTGAAACTAGAATCAAAGTGTTCTCCCTTCTCCTTATACCCCACATGGAAAACAGGTTTCATGTAAAAATGCAGTAACAGTAGTAGCTCGGTCTCTTGCAAATATGGCGATTCTTAACCCGTTGTGCGGTGGTGGAGGAGCAGGTCGGTCTCTTGCAACAACATTCATGCATGCTTGTTTAGGAGCCACCGCATGAACAGCTTCTATAACTAGTGATGATTGGGATTTCCAGCATGTCTCTCTCTAGTGAGCAGCTCATCACCTCATACAAAATTTCCTACTACGTATTTGGCAAGACCGTCGACCAACATTCAGAGTTACAAAGGCGTCTGAGCAGAATTTCTCACATTTCACGTTCAACTCGCATCTAAGACGCGAAGCAAATGAAGCACTGATCTCCATTCCCCCAGCAACACAACCAGAGTCTCCATTCTGGCATATACATATCGCACCACAACTCATCTGACCTAGCTCATAATGCCGGACAGATCTACATGGTGAGTGCCCAGATTTCTTGGAGGTTAGATCAATTAGGGGTAGGATTAGTTGGCTGGACCTCGAGAACCAATGTCCAAGATTGCGGCAGGTCAGGAGGTGGTGACGCGATGCAGCGTTGAAGTCGGAGGCGGCGAGGCGTCTGACGAGGGGGATGTGAGGCGTCGGCGGGGCTATGGTAACGGCAAGGCGACAGCGTCGAGCTAGGGCACCGGGGAAGAAGAGGAAACTTCTCAGCGGGAGAGTGTACGCTGAAACAAGGTGCGGCCGAAGCAGAGCAAAGCAGAGGAAGCAGAGCACTCAGGATTTTCCTTTAGGAGAGCTACTAGAACTAACTCGTAACAAAATTTCTTGCTATTAAAACCTAAGCCACACGGTATACATTTAATCACTATGTAAAATACAGATAATTATTGTTTGTTAACATTTACAGCAAATATCTATGATTTTGCATCTTTGCTCTCGTTCTCCGTCTTTTCACCGTCTCTGATTTTCAGCCTCAATCTTGTTGATTCTCCTCTCAAGATTGATGTTTTTGATCGCACGATCGATCTCGAACTGCCTCTTTTTACCTTGCCTCCCCCTTCACTGGCAGCTCATTTCATATATTCACAAGCTTTGAACCATCCGAAGGTCGACCTAGAAGGCTCCTCCTGGTGAAGATGATGCTACGACGACAACGTCGACACGGCGGCGAGGCTACCACCGGGGACGGGGTGAAGCTGCTACACGCGTGTGTTGCGACTCTGGGCGAGGATGCTGGAACCACGGGGACAGCGGATGCTGGAATCCAGTGGTGGTGTGATGAGCTTCACCGGCAGGTGCTTCGAGCTCACCAACAGAGGGTAATGCGAACATGGCGACGGCATACAAGTGGGCAGTTGTCTCCTCCTTGTTCGTCGAGCGCCACGCGCGAAGGAAGACGATCTACATAAAAAGAGGAGGAGGGTTGACCTTGTCTCAGAAAGAGAAATTTGTCTGACGTCTGCTATTGATTCAAGGACCCTAATAGCTCGCGATTGATCGTCTCGGAGCTGCTCCCATCGAACGATTCTGATCCCTCGCTAGGGGGCGAGCAAGGGCCGCGTTAACTATTTTTTTAATTTAAAAAGATGCCATGAACAAAACAACATTTTTCTTATAAAAATTTGAGAAAACATAAATTTTGAAATGCCATGCTCCAGAAGTAACCATAGATATTCAAAAATGTATTTAAACTTGCCGTGGTCATATATTTTGAGTTGCCATGTCTACAAAGAAGAAGAAAATGCCATGATAAAAAAAAGCCATCTCTTAATAA
This sequence comes from Elymus sibiricus, assembly GCA_039707655.1. Taxonomy (NCBI): domain Eukaryota; kingdom Viridiplantae; phylum Streptophyta; class Magnoliopsida; order Poales; family Poaceae; genus Elymus; species Elymus sibiricus. The sequence goes on from CM077676.1 coordinate 429,531,527, forward strand.
ATAAAAAAATGTCATCTCTTAATAATAAAAAATGTCATGTACAGAAAAAAACTTGACTTGTGAAACAAAAAAAAAATGTTTAAATTGCCATGTGACATAGTTCGCAAATTTATAAAATGTCAGGGATCCTAGTGGAGGGGCACGCGATCCTCAAAAAAGAAGGTGGAGGGGCGCGTCGCTAGCCCAGTGTGGTGGTGGCTGTATTGACTCCGATCCTGCATCAAGATTCGTCCAAAGGAATCCAACGAAAGAGAGCACTTTGCGGGGATTTGCCCCTCCGTTGAACGGCCGTCCGTTTGTTGATTCAATCGGACGGTGGGAAGTAGGACCGGTCCAGGCTGGCGTCGGTCGACGTGGTCAAACGAGCATCCGACCCGCACTGACTTTCTCTTGCTAATTTTTTTTAAATAATACATTTTTTTTATTAATTTTCAGAAATATTACGCCGTTTTATTTTAAAAAATAATAATACATAGTCGGCGGACTGCTGGCCGACTGGAACCTGTCGTCCGACCGGTGGCCGACTGGGTCCCGTCGGCCTATCGGTGGCCGACAACTGGCCTCTCGTCTACGTGGCGGCCGACTAGTGGGCAGGCCACGTCGCGGCGCTCCCACTCGGCCCGACCGCTGCTGTCGGTGGCTAGGGCCCAGCCGACAAGGCCCTGTCGGCCACCCGCAAGCCGATCGGCCAGCCGCAGGCCGACAGGGTGGCAGCCCCGCACCCGGCCCCTTTTCTTCCTCCTCTTCCCTTCTCTTCCTCTGCCTCCTTTCTTTCTTGCTGTTCTTCATTCCTTCTCTTCCCCACTCAAAAATACTCCCATTTGTACACCAAACTGAGCCATTTTTTTGCCAATTTGCCACCGTGGATGCGTTGTAGATAGTTGGGGGGGGGGGGGGGCAAGGGAAACCTCGATCTACTGATGGGGTAGCTCGTGGTGGTCGTGGTGAGCATTTTGTTGGAGCTTTTTTTGAGCATATTGGTGAAGGTGGAGGTGGCGGTGGTGAAGCTCGGGCAGTGTGGTGGAGGTGGTGGAGGTGAAGCTCCGACAGTGTGGTGGAGTCTCCGGCTCCGGTTCCGGTGATTGAAGTCCGCCGTTCGTCGTTGCTTCGCACGCTTCAAGTGTCGGGGATATAACTCCACGATATGACCCGGCTCATGACGTTAAGTCGCCATGGACTTAAGTCATCTCTGACGTTAAGTCATCTATGAGACTTAAGTCATCCCTGAAACTTAAGTCATCCCTGAGACTTAAGCCGCCCTGAGACTTAAGTCATCCCTGAGACTTAAGCCGCCCGGAAGAAGAGAAGCCCAAGATGAGAAGCCCAAGATAAAAAGGCCGCGACGAATCGTCTGTGGTAAGAGGCCCGCGATAAGAAGCCAGAATAGATTAAGTCCAAGTCCTACTAGGACTCTACATGTAAGCCGCCCCTTCAATTTATATAAGGAGGGGCAGGGCACCCCAAGAGGGAGAGGTTTTGAGAGGTCAAGATAGACAGACAAGTCTTAGACAAGATCAAAGTAGATGCTCTCGAGATAGAGGTAGCGAAACAGCACCCTTGTAATCGAGATCCACAGCAATATAATCAAGCAGGACGTAGGCTTTTACTCCATCGTGAGGGGCCGAACCTGGGTAAAACTCGCGTCTCTCGATTCCGATCAACCCCCTTCAAGCTTCCACCTAAGTGCGATGGCCTCACCACTAAGTCCTTTCACGAGGACATCTTGCCGTGACAAAACCACGACAATTGGCGTCCACCGTGGGGCGGAACCGCATGGTGGTGTTGTGTTCTTGGAGGGATCGCTTCAAAGGATCGAGAAACGCGCGACCAGCCGGATCAAGAAGAGCCGGCTCGGAAGTATCTACATCAACTCTGAGTTGATCAGTCAATGACTTGGCTTCTCGCGGAAGGGGGTGTGCGTACGGACTCTAGGCGAATTAGATGGGAATTTGCTTCATCAACTTCATCCGCGGCGACTCGGCTTCTCGCGGAAGGCGTCCTTCGTCAAGATGCAATTGAGACCTGACATCCCGGGTGACAAGACTCGGCGTACCTACGATTATGTTCGAAGCTGTCATACAGATCTAAGGTCGATCCGGCGGCGGCATCAAGGGTCCCGACAAGTACAACTACAAGCAGATGCAATCTGATCTTTCGATCGGAATACGTGAACCAGGGAGCTTTCCTTTTGGACCCCAATAACCACCGAACATTCGGTCTGGGAGGCCCCCAGACCGAACGAAAAGGTTCGGCAGGGAGAAGGGATCGATCGAACAAAACTGTTCGGAACGAAACCCCTTCTAGCGTGAACGTGCTAAGCAGGCCACAAGAAAGCCCACCTTTCATTGTGGCACGCTAAGTAGGCCTAAAAACCAGGAATCTGCACCAAACTCTGAAAAATAGCTACCAGAAAAATAGCTGGCATCGACAAAATAATAAACTTGCCGTGGTTGAGGTACAGACATAGCATCCATGGCGTAAAAAAGAAAATTTTAAATTTTGTCATGTGGTTAATAAACATTATGGCAAAAAAAAAAAGAAAAACACACAGTATGAGCAGGCATGACAAGCTTTGGTAAAGAGAAATTTCAAATATCAATGCAAACGTTGAATAGTTACATGGCATATTCATTGATATGATGGAGAAAAATATGGAGCAGTATTTTGCCATGGCAACAATTTTTCGAAAAATGCCATGGCAAACAAATGGCAGGACGCTTTGTAAATTTATGTTAATTATACTTTAAAGGCAAAAAAACTACGGAATTTACATGGCAAATAAAAAATGTTATACTCATGGCAAAACTATTTGCGAATGCTATGGCAAAATTGCTATGATCCAATATCAAAATTCCATGGTAGAAAAAATAGAGTAAAAGTTGCCATGATGTTATTACTAAATTTGCCATGATGTGAGAATTTCTTTTTGCCATGGTCCATTTAAAAAAAATTGCCGTGCCCATACACTAAAATTGCCATGTTTGATGCCAACATGTTAGTCATACAGTATAAATTTGTTGGAGCTTTTTTTGAGCATATTGGTGAAGGTGGAGGTGGCGGTGGTGAAGCTCGGGCAGTGTGGTGGAGGTGGTGGAGGTGAAGCTCCGACAGTGTGGTGGAGTCTCCGGCTCCGGTTCCGGTGATTGAAGTCCGCCGTTCGTCGTTGCTTCGCACGCTTCAAGTGTCGGGGATATAACTCCACGATATGACCCGGCTCATGACGTTAAGTCGCCATGGACTTAAGTCATCTCTGACGTTAAGTCATCTATGAGACTTAAGTCATCCCTGAGACTTAAGCCGCCCTGAGACTTAAGTCATCCCTGAGACTTAAGCCGCCCGGAAGAAGAGAAGCCCAAGATGAGAAGCCCAAGATAAAAAGGCCGCGACGAATCGTCTGTGGTAAGAGGCCCGCGATAAGAAGCCAGAATAGATTAAGTCCAAGTCCTACTAGGACTCTACATGTAAGCCGCCCCTTCAATTTATATAAGGAGGGGCAGGGCACCCCAAGAGGGAGAGGTTTTGAGAGGTCAAGATAGACAGACAAGTCTTAGACAAGATCAAAGTAGATGCTCTCGAGATAGAGGTAGCGAAACAGCACCCTTGTAATCGAGATCCACAGCAATATAATCAAGCAGGACGTAGGCTTTTACTCCACCGTGAGGGGCCGAACCTGGGTAAAACTCGCGTCTCTCGATTCCGATCAACCCCCTTCAAGCTTCCACCTAAGTGCGATGGCCTCACCACTAAGTCCTTTCACGAGGACATCTTGCCGTGACAAAACCACGACAATTGGCGTCCACCGTGGGGCGGAACCGCATGGTGGTGTTGTGTTCTTGGAGGGATCGCTTCAAAGGATCGAGAAACGCGCGACCAGCCGGATCAAGAAGAGCCGGCTCGGAAGTATCTACATCAACTCTGAGTTGATCAGTCAATGACTTGGCTTCTCGCGGAAGGGGGTGTGCGTACGGACTCTAGGCGAATTAGATGGGAATTTGCTTCATCAACTTCATCCGCGGCGACTCGGCTTCTCGCGGAAGGCGTCCTTCGTCAAGATGCAATTGAGACCTGACATCCCGGGTGACAAGACTCGACGTACCTACGATTATGTTCGAAGCTGTCATACAGATCTAAGGTCGATCCGGCGGCGGCATCAAGGGTCCCGACGAGTACAACTACAAGCAGATGCAATCTGATCTTTCGATCGGAATACGTGAACCAGGGAGCTTTCCTTTTGGACCCCAATAACCACCGAACATTCGGTCTGGGAGGCCCCCAGACCGAACGAAAAGGTTCGGCAGGGAGAAGGGATCGATCGAACAAAACTGTTCGGAACGAAACCCCTTCTAGCGCGAACATCAAGCGTGAACGTGCTAAGCAGGCCACAAGAAAGCCCACCTTTCATTGTGGCACGCTAAGTAGGCCTAAAAACCAGGAATCTGCACCAAACTCTGAAAAATAGCTACCAGAAAAATAGCTGGCATCGACAAAATAATAAACTTGCCGTGGTTGAGGTACAGACATAGCATCCATGGCGTAAAAAAGAAAATTTTAAATTTTGTCATGTGGTTAATAAACATTATGGCAAAAAAAAAAAGAAAAACACACAGTATGAGCAGGCACGACAAGCTTTGGTAAAGAGAAATTTCAAATATCAATGCAAACGTTGAATAGTTACATGGCATATTCATTGATATGATGGAGAAAAATATGGAGCAGTATTTTGCCATGGCAACAATTTTTCGAAAAATGCCATGGCAAACAAATGGCAGGACGCTTTGTAAATTTATGTTAATTATACTTTAAAGGCAAAAAAACTACGGAATTTACATGGCAAATAAAAAATGTTATACTCATGGCAAAACTATTTGCGAATGCTATGGCAAAATTGCTATGATCCAATATCAAAATTCCATGGTAGAAAAAATAGAGTAAAAGTTGCCATGATGTTATTACTAAATTTGCCATGATGTGAGAATTTCTTTTTGCCATGGTCCATTTAAAAAAAATTGCCGTGCCCATACACTAAAATTGCCATGTTTGATGCCAACATGTTAGTCATACAGTATAAATTTGTTGGAGCTTTTTTTGAGCATATTGGTGAAGGTGGAGGTGGCGGTGGTGAAGCTCGGGCAGTGTGGTGGAGGTGGTGGAGGTGAAGCTCCGACAGTGTGGTGGAGTCTCCGGCTCCGGTTCCGGTGATTGAAGTCCGCCGTTCGTCGTTGCTTCGCACGCTTCAAGTGTCGGGGATATAACTCCACGATATGACCCGGCTCATGACGTTAAGTCGCCATGGACTTAAGTCATCTCTGACGTTAAGTCATCCCTGAGACTTAAGCCGCCCTGAGACTTAAGTCATCCCTGAGACTTAAGCCGCCCGGAAGAAGAGAAGCCCAAGATGAGAAGCCCAAGATAAAAAGGCCGCGACGAATCGTCTGTGGTAAGAGGCCCGCGATAAGAAGCCAGAATAGATTAAGTCCAAGTCCTACTAGGACTCTACATGTAAGCCGCCCCTTCAATTTATATAAGGAGGGGCAGGGCACCCCAAGAGGGAGAGGTTTTGAGAGGTCAAGATAGACAGACAAGTCTTAGACAAGATCAAAGTAGATGCTCTCGAGATAGAGGTAGCGAAACAGCACCCTTGTAATCGAGATCCACAGCAATATAATCAAGCAGGACGTAGGCTTTTACTCCACCGTGAGGGGCCGAACCTGGGTAAAACTCGCGTCTCTCGATTCCGATCAACCCCCTTCAAGCTTCCACCTAAGTGCGATGGCCTCACCACTAAGTCCTTTCACGAGGACATCTTGCCGTGACAAAACCACGACAATTGGCGTCCACCGTGGGGCGGAACCGCATGGTGGTGTTGTGTTCTTGGAGGGATCGCTTCAAAGGATCGAGAAACGCGCGACCAGCCGGATCAAGAAGAGCCGGCTCGGAAGTATCTACATCAACTCTGAGTTGATCAGTCAATGACTTGGCTTCTCGCGGAAGGGGGTGTGCGTACGGACTCTAGGCGAATTAGATGGGAATTTGCTTCATCAACTTCATCCGCGGCGACTCGGCTTCTCGCGGAAGGCGTCCTTCGTCAAGATGCAATTGAGACCTGACATTCCGGGTGACAAGACTCGACGTACCTACGATTATGTTCGAAGCTGTCATACAGATCTAAGGTCGATCCGGCGGCGGCATCAAGGGTCCCGACGAGTACAACTACAAGCAGATGCAATCTGATCTTTCGATCGGAATACGTGAACCAGGGAGCTTTCCTTTTGGACCCCAATAACCACCGAACATTCGGTCTGGGAGGCCCCCAGACCGAACGAAAAGGTTCGGCAGGGAGAAGGGATCGATCGAACAAAACTGTTCGGAACGAAACCCCTTCTAGCGCGAACATCAAGCGTGAACGTGCTAAGCAGGCCACAAGAAAGCCCACCTTTCATTGTGGCACGCTAAGTAGGCCTAAAAACCAGGAATCTGCACCAAACTCTGAAAAATAGCTACCAGAAAAATAGCTGGCATCGACAAAATAATAAACTTGCCGTGGTTGAGGTACAGACATAGCATCCATGGCGTAAAAAAGAAAATTTTAAATTTTGTCATGTGGTTAATAAACATTATGGCAAAAAAAAAAAGAAAAACACACAGTATGAGCAGGCACGACAAGCTTTGGTAAAGAGAAATTTCAAATATCAATGCAAACGTTGAATAGTTACATGGCATATTCATTGATATGATGGAGAAAAATATGGAGCAGTATTTTGCCATGGCAACAATTTTTCGAAAAATGCCATGGCAAACAAATGGCAGGACGCTTTGTAAATTTATGTTAATTATACTTTAAAGGCAAAAAAACTACGGAATTTACATGGCAAATAAAAAATGTTATACTCATGGCAAAACTATTTGCGAATGCTATGGCAAAATTGCTATGATCCAATATCAAAATTCCATGGTAGAAAAAATAGAGTAAAAGTTGCCATGATGTTATTACTAAATTTGCCATGATGTGAGAATTTCTTTTTGCCATGGTCCATTTAAAAAAAATTGCCGTGCCCATACACTAAAATTGCCATGTTTGATGCCAACATGTTAGTCATACAGTATAAATTTGTTGGAGCTTTTTTTGAGCATATTGGTGAAGGTGGAGGTGGCGGTGGTGAAGCTCGGGCAGTGTGGTGGAGGTGGTGGAGGTGAAGCTCCGACAGTGTGGTGGAGTCTCCGGCTCCGGTTCCGGTGATTGAAGTCCGCCGTTCGTCGTTGCTTCGCACGCTTCAAGTGTCGGGGATATAACTCCACGATATGACCCGGCTCATGACGTTAAGTCGCCATGGACTTAAGTCATCTCTGACGTTAAGTCATCTATGAGACTTAAGTCATCCCTGAGACTTAAGCCGCCCTGAGACTTAAGTCATCCCTGAGACTTAAGCCGCCCGGAAGAAGAGAAGCCCAAGATGAGAAGCCCAAGATAAAAAGGCCGCGACGAATCGTCTGTGGTAAGAGGCCCGCGATAAGAAGCCAGAATAGATTAAGTCCAAGTCCTACTAGGACTCTACATGTAAGCCGCCCCTTCAATTTATATAAGGAGGGGCAGGGCACCCCAAGAGGGAGAGGTTTTGAGAGGTCAAGATAGACAGACAAGTCTTAGACAAGATCAAAGTAGATGCTCTCGAGATAGAGGTAGCGAAACAGCACCCTTGTAATCGAGATCCACAGCAATATAATCAAGCAGGACGTAGGCTTTTACTCCACCGTGAGGGGCCGAACCTGGGTAAAACTCGCGTCTCTCGATTCCGATCAACCCCCTTCAAGCTTCCACCTAAGTGCGATGGCCTCACCACTAAGTCCTTTCACGAGGACATCTTGCCGTGACAAAACCACGACAATTGGCGTCCACCGTGGGGCGGAACCGCATGGTGGTGTTGTGTTCTTGGAGGGATCGCTTCAAAGGATCGAGAAACGCGCGACCAGCCGGATCAAGAAGAGCCGGCTCGGAAGTATCTACATCAACTCTGAGTTGATCAGTCAATGACTTGGCTTCTCGCGGAAGGGGGTGTGCGTACGGACTCTAGGCGAATTAGATGGGAATTTGCTTCATCAACTTCATCCGCGGCGACTCGGCTTCTCGCGGAAGGCGTCCTTCGTCAAGATGCAATTGAGACCTGACATCCCGGGTGACAAGACTCGACGTACCTACGATTATGTTCGAAGCTGTCATACAGATCTAAGGTCGATCCGGCGGCGGCATCAAGGGTCCCGACGAGTACAACTACAAGCAGATGCAATCTGATCTTTCGATCGGAATACGTGAACCAGGGAGCTTTCCTTTTGGACCCCAATAACCACCGAACATTCGGTCTGGGAGGCCCCCAGACCGAACGAAAAGGTTCGGCAGGGAGAAGGGATCGATCGAACAAAACTGTTCGGAACGAAACCCCTTCTAGCGCGAACATCAAGCGTGAACGTGCTAAGCAGGCCACAAGAAAGCCCACCTTTCATTGTGGCACGCTAAGTAGGCCTAAAAACCAGGAATCTGCACCAAACTCTGAAAAATAGCTACCAGAAAAATAGCTGGCATCGACAAAATAATAAACTTGCCGTGGTTGAGGTACAGACATAGCATCCATGGCGTAAAAAAGAAAATTTTAAATTTTGTCATGTGGTTAATAAACATTATGGCAAAAAAAAAGAAAAACACACAGTATGAGCAGGCACGACAAGCTTTGGTAAAGAGAAATTTCAAATATCAATGCAAACGTTGAATAGTTACATGGCATATTCATTGATATGATGGAGAAAAATATGGAGCAGTATTTTGCCATGGCAACAATTTTTCGAAAAATGCCATGGCAAACAAATGGCAGGACGCTTTGTAAATTTATGTTAATTATACTTTAAAGGCAAAAAAACTACGGAATTTACATGGCAAATAAAAAATGTTATACTCATGGCAAAACTATTTGCAAATGCTATGGCAAAATTGCTATGATCCAATATCAAAATTCCATGGTAGAAAAAATAGAGTAAAAGTTGCCATGATGTTATTACTAAATTTGCCATGATGTGAGAATTTCTTTTTGCCATGGTCCATTTAAAAAAAATTGCCGTGCCCATACACTAAAATTGCCATGTTTGATGCCAACATGTTAGTCATACAGTATAAATTTTTTTGCCATGGTCAATTACGAAATTTGCCATGGTTGAAAAAGTACTTCAAATTTGCCATGATCAATTAATGAAATTTTCCATGGTTGAAAAAGTACTTAAAATTTGCCATGGTCAATTACTGAAATTTGTCATGCTCAATTACTAAATTTGCCATGATCTAACTAAAACATAATTTGCCATTGGCCAATTACTAAATTTGCCATGGTCGAAAAAGGACTTAGAATTTGCCATGGTCAATTAATAAAACTTGCCATGGTCAATAAACTAAATTTGCCATGGTCGAAAAAAGACTTCAAATTTGCCATGGTAAAACTTGCCATGGTCGAAAAAAGACTTCAAATTTGCCATGGTAAAACTTGCCATGGTCAATAAACTAAAATGTTGCCATGGTCAATTACTAAGATTTGCCATGGTTGAAAAAGTACTTAAAATTTGCCATGGTCAATTACTAAAAATTGCCATGGTTGAAAAAGTACTTAAAATTTGCCATGGTCAATTAATAAAACTAGCCATGGTCAATTACTAAATTTGCCATGGTCAAAAAAGGACTTAAAATTTGCCATGGTCAATTAATGAAACTTGCCATGGTCAATAAACTAAATTTGCCATGGCCACTTACTAAATTTTCCATGGTCGAAAAAGGACTTAAAATTTGTCATGGTCAATTAATAAGACTTGCCATGGTCAATAGACCAAATTTGCCATGGTCAATTACTAAATATGCCATGGTCGAAAAAGGACTTAAAATTTGCCATGGTCAATTAATAAAATTTGCCATGGTCAATAAAGTAAATTTGCTATGGTCAATTACTAAAATTTGTCATGCTCAATTACTGAATTTGCCATGGTCGAAAAATAGTACTTAAAATTTGCCATGGTCTTTTAACATATGGCAACTATAATGCTTTTTTAAAGTTAATTATCTGTGCTACAGATAATTAAGCTCTACTAAAGGGACTACAAACAGGAAATAAAATGCTAGGCTAACAATAACTAGGACTAGAAATTAACTAGTACAGGAACAAACACACATGGGTGAATACACACATAGGATAGCAGATTAATAATTCACAGAGCAAGATTTCATTGATCAATAATGTTGCACAGCATATAGGTGTCAACTAGTCAGATCATACAAATCAAGCATTATATATTACTAATACTAAACAGAACAAACTCCAGATTACAAAGTCTTACACGTCTGAACAATACAACATCTGAACATTACTTTTTTTGGGGAAAGAAACAGAGGACATGAGAAGCACACACATGTGACAGATTTGACATGAACCACAAACACATTAGTAAGGTTTTACAAAGCCACTGTTTGACTACTCACACATCAACAATTTAAGTACAGAACAAGCTCAAAGATCTCTGACTGAGAGAGAGACTACAGCAGTAGCACTGGTTGATGGAGAGGAGGAGCAACAGCAATTCGGTTCAGAGTAGAGCTTCAGCAGTGAGCACAAGAAAATAGAACAGTAGCAGAGGAAGGTTGAGAGAGAGCAGCAGCAAAGAGAAGGACGTATCAGCAGTTTGGTTCAGAGAAGAAGAATGGGCAGCAGCAAGGAGATGTTGTATTGTTCTGTTAATTTGATGTCAAAATGTATGAATTTGCCATGGCAATATTGTTGTTTCCCAATCAAAAAACATGTTAAAATTGCAGTCTGGGTGCCATATCAACTTGCCATCAGTGCAAACAAATTTGTCATCATTTTTAGGGGGGCACATTTTATCAATAACTTGCCATGTGCTGTAGAGCAAAACCACAAACTGGCAGCCCACAAAACATGTTGCAGAATGTGCAAACGGCAAAACGTCTATCACATCTGTACCCATTAGCAGGACACGCAAAATCTAGGCATTCATCTCTGTAGCTCATACATCGTAGACGAACTGGAGGTGCGAGCATGCGAGATTTAGGAAACAAAAAAAGAGATTCAGAAAAAAGCACTACCTCTGACCTGACGGGAAGAACGGTTGAGCAGCGGCCTGAACCCCGAGGGAGAAGATGAGGATGAAGTCAGGCGGGCGGCGGACTGCATCTGCGACCCAGGTGGCCAGGCCGCGCCAGGGCCTCCGCGAGGTTGGCCGTGGTGGTGGTTTCGGCACGCCGACCTTGCTCCGATGTCACCACCACCACCGTGGCGTCAGACCCCAGAAGCTCCGGCGTCGTGCAGCTCCTTCACCGCGCCTCCTCTCCATCGCCACCGCCGCAACCTCCAGTTTTCCCCACGCTTGCGCTCGAGCTCTCCAGCCGGAATTCGTGGGAGCACAGCCATGGGGTTCTCCTCCGCCTCCTCCCCCATGGCCCCAAGCCACAACGCCTCGTGGACTTTGGTTCAACCGCCGCCCGCCTCGCCTCCGCTGTCGCCCGCCTCGCCTCTGCCGCCTGGCCCCTTGCCTCCGCCGCTGCCCGCCACAGGTACGCGCAGCCATCCTCGTCCCCGGCTCATGGCCGCTTCCTCGCCGGCGCATGGGAACCTCGACGGCGCATGGGAGCCTCGCCGCAGTGGCGGTGAGCTTTGTGGTGCCGCTGGGTGGGAGGGAAGAAATGGATAAGGAGAGAGATGACATTCGCAGCAGCTCCTTTCTTTTCCGAACGAAAGAAAAACGAGAGTGACCAGTTGACATGCGTTACGATTCGTGTTTGGATCCAGTGGTCAAGAGGACGTTCGGGACGAGACGACAAAATATGGCACGTTCGGGACTTATTGATTCCGTTCCTTTTTCCTATTCCTAGTTTCCTTGCATTTATAATGTTCAAAAAAAAAAGTTTCCTTGCATTTATATAAATATCTAAATATAGATGCATGTTACGTATCTCTTGGTACAGCACTTTTGCGGACCGTTCATGCATATGCGGTGTGTCGAGCAGCAGCATCACCTTCTCCGACACCAACTTCACCTCGACAACATCGCCGATCACTCAAAACAAGCAAAGAGCCCGTACAGCACCATGCATGCTTGGTGACACAAGCAAGCTAGGTTTTGGGAACCTGCACGTACATCAATATGGGATATACAACTCGACGGATGCTTCGGCGACTCGGACACGAAGTGAGCCAATTGGCGAGCCATAGTCAAGTTGTTCGAGCGAGCCGCGTCGAGCCACGTCCATCTACTGGGACATCACGCCGACCACTTCGCCATCCGGCAACAATCAAGCTAAGTCGAGCTTTAATATTTCTTTAAATATTCTTTTATCTTCGTATATCTTTAGATGTTCTTCGCTTTACAAGTAATTAGCCAACATGTTTCTTCTCTCTGGAGTCCTTCAGAGTCGGTTCTGTCTCCGACCTCTCCTATACGTGCATGCAGCTCCGCGCTCTGCGTCATATGGGTGGTCGGCAGAGCTTCTCTGGTCTGGATAAGTGCTTTGGTGCGTGCCTGGGCTCCGCGCCTCGCGTACTGGGTAACTGGCCGGCTTGAGCTGAAGTCCTTTACGACAGATTTAACTAAACGTGCTAAGTACTTGTAAATGCTATGCTTCGGAAATCAAGTTCTTCACATGCTTTGCGTAGAAGCTACTTCACCTCCTACCGGGGATCAAATGTTTTATTTTGTACATCATGTACTACCGCTCTTCATATTTACTTTTCCGGTTTTGCTAGAACTCATCTAGATGAGAAATAGTTTGGTCTCATTCACTTTTATAGCCATTGGATGTGACTATAAGATGTGTGTGTGCTGATGTGGGTTGTAGTACTATTTTGTATCTGTTTTTATTTCAAAGTGAATGAGACCAAACTATTTCTCATCTAGATGAGTTCTAGGCACTCCCTTACTTTTCAGGGCAAGATTCGGTCAACGAGCTCCTGCTTTATATATGCTCGGGGACTGGATCAGTCGACGGACACGAAGATCATCGGATCATCGTCCAGGTGGTCGTACCACCTGGCATACGGACTTCGCCGCCGACCGGTTGGTGAACTGCTCGGTGCTCGGACTTCATCATTAGCTACGCTGGGTGGTCGCCAGCTAAGCTGGGGACTGCTCGGAGCTCGGACTTCGTCGTCAGCTACGTACATGGCCCCGAGTCGCCATGGCCTCGCTTCACCATCCTGCCGCAGCACCTGCCTCGACCCGCCGCTTCCGCAAGCCGCAGCGCCGGCCTCAGCCGCCGCCGTCGACCCGCCCTCGCCTTCACCTGCAAGTCCCACCGACCGTGTCGCGCCCGCCCCCGACTCGCCTCCGCCTCGAGCCGCCTCCACCGCCCGCGACCGCTGCCATGGTTCACCGGTGCGGCCTCATACCGCCTCATCGCTCCGCCCATGCCATGGCCCTGCTCCGAGCCGCCGCTTCCGCTGTGGCTGGCCTTGAGCCGCCTCTCCAGCCGCCGTGGCCTCGCCTCGCCGTTTTCCCGCCTCCACGTGTGAGCGCCCGTACTCGGGCGGCTCAGCCTCGGCTCGCCACTCCTCGCGCGCCTCCTCTTCGCAGTTTTGAGCTCCCCTGCCGCTTCGAGTCGCCCCCGTTCGACCTCGGCCCCGGGCCGCCTCCTCCGCCGTCCCGGCCCGCAAGCCGCCGCTGCTGCCCTGAGTCGCCTCGAGCGGTTTCGCCTCCGCCGCCGGCCTTGATAAGCCGGCCCTCTGCCACAGCTCGCGTGCGCCTTCACATCTGAACCGCCGTTACCTCCTCGACTTCGCCTCATCGAGCCGCCTCCGGGCTGGTCGCCCTGGCCTCACTCCGCCTCAGCCGTGAGCCGCCCCCGCGCGACCTGCCGCTGCGGCCGCAAGCCGCCTCCACTCCCGCGGCCTCGGCCACTTGCAGCCGCGCCTTCACCTCCGGGGCTCGCCTTGCCGAGTCGCCTAGCTGAGCCGCCTGCCTCAGCCGTCGCCGTAGCTCGCCGGTCCGCCCCTCCGCCGTGGCTCACCGCGACTGCCGCGGCCCCGCCTGGCTGCCTCTGCCGCCAGTCTCGCCTTGCGCCGAGTCACCGGCCTCTGCCATCGCCTTTACGACCCCACCTAGCTGCCTCTTTCAGCCATTCCCGAAAAAAAAAAGAGCTCAGCACACATGGTCATATACTGCTACTAGAAGTAGTAGTATGCGCACCCATGCTGCTGCCGGGCCTCTGTATATCCCAGTTAATGTCCACGCAAAGATCATCTGTCGTTCAAATGCATCAGGTGATATCCGTCCAGTCTATTTTAATAGCACATATTAATTTATTTATTAAGAGCAATTACTCTGAGTTGCAATATTTTTTACGCAGGACAATTACTCACTGCAAGGGCGGTCATCGTGCCATGAATATAGAGCTCGCACCAACATTATCATGCGCCAGCATCCGACCGTGCCGTACTGTTCAATGAACATGTGTTCAAACCGCCGCCTGCATCAACACGCGGCCGACTCATCCGCTCACGCCGCGGCCGATTCATCCGTCCGCGCCCGCGGCCGACTCACCCGTCCGCACCGACTTACAAGCCAGCCGACTCGCGCGTCCGCGCTTACAACGCCACGGGCGACCCCTGTGCCCGCGCCGGGTTACCGGCCGACTTCCATATCTTCATCAACACACCGGATCCACGCCCGTCTGCACGAACTGCTCAAACGGACGCCCCCGCCCCCGTGACCCGGTCTACTCCAACAACTCTGAAGCAAATAAAAACATATTATCAGCCTCTGCTTACACTGGATGGCTCAATGGACAGGCGTACAAGTTGTCGCCGCTGCGTTTTGGTTAACTTCAACAAACAGCCAGGACAAACCATCAGCCGGATTACTGACACGACTTATACGGGATCATCTATGACCCGCCACGGTCGACCTCAACCTTCTGCGGATTCACATCGCGTTATCACCGCCAAGGACATACAACAAGCGTCGGGAAGATCATCAACTCGCCACACGCTTCTGGCTTCAATAAATTTCAGCTATCAGCTGCCAACTATATGCCGGTTTATGTTACGGCCAAGAATGAAGAATCTCAAGCCAACTCCTCGAGTCGACTTAAGACTCGGGGGCTACACAGACATGATTCGGCAGACTCAGCCGGTTTCCACAAATACAAGAACCCCGGATCATTGCAAGGGAGACAACCTGGATCTGGGGGCTGCTGCCGTATTGGCGAAAGAATAAAGGTTGCCGAAGAGGACTAGTCGCCATGATGCGCGGTTCAAACATGAGTATCCTGCCTTATTGGCAAAAAGTCAGGTTACCAAAGAAGACTAGTCGCCATGATGCACAGTCTAAACATGGGTATCCTGTTCAATCTTGATGATTGGTCACTTGGGGGCTTCCAACTCACCGAGTTTAGCTATCTCACCCTCTTGACCTGGCAAATAACGCCACATTATCGTGGTTAAACCTGCCTGTTTGCTTGATGCTACTCCGCTTAGGTGACCCGGTGTACTCTTGACAAGTCAATCATCTTTATGAGCCTGAACTTGTCTTGGTTAAAACATCGGTTATGTCACGTGAGAGCCGGCTTACAGAGAGCGAGGATAAACCATGGGCTATCACGCCAGCTTCATTGAAGCAAGACACGAGCCTCGAAAGCCGGTCTAAATTGTCGTGCCTCGAGAGCCGGCCTTTTTATACTCTGTTATCATGCACATACATCATCATACATTGCATCATCATACAATGCATCATATATGCATGAACATATTTGTTTACGTTGCAGGAGCCGGTTTTCAAACCGGGTTACATTGTAACTCTGCAGGAACAAACAAATCTTTAATAGCCAAAATGGCTGGATCTTCATCATGGTTTATCATAACCAGTATTAACTGATTGAGATATCAATTCTCCTATTATCCCGGGGTACAATTCCAGCCGGGTCACATATAATACCTGGTCATTTAATTGACCGGGTTTTTTGGTTATTCAACATGTGCTTTGTGGAAGACTACAGCACTTATGGATTTTCTCACACATATTTGCTGGGTTACACTGCAACCACGGCCAAGGATTTCTTTCATCGCAAAGGCATCACAGAGTGGATATGATTTTATTCTACAATGGAAGAAAAAGTCCCGAGTCGCCGCAGGCACACGACCCGGCCCCTTTTCTTCCTCCTCTTCCCTTCTCTTAATAAATAAAAAAATGTCATCTCTTAATAATAAAAAATGTCATGTAAAGAAAAAAACTTGACTTGTGAAACAAAAAAAATTGTTTAAATTGCCATGTGACATAGTTCGCAAATTTATAAAATGTCAGGGATCCTAGTGGAGGGGCACGTGATCCTCAAAAAAGAAGGTGGAGGGGCGCGTCGCTAGCCCAGTGTGGTGGTGGCTGTATTGACTCCGATCCTGCATCAAGATTCGTCCAAAGGAATCCAATGAAATAGAGCACTTTGCGGGGATTTTCCCCTCCGTTGAACGGTCGTCCGTTAGTTGATTCAATCGGACGGTGGGAAGTAGGACCGGTCCAGGCTGGCGTCGGTCGACGTGGTCAAACGAGCGTCCGACCCGCACTGACTTTCTCTTGCTAATTTTTTTTAAATAATACATTTTTTTTATTAATTTTCAGAAATATTACGCCGTTTTTTTTTAAAAAATAATACATAGTCGGCGGACTGCTGGCCGACTGGAACCTGTCGTCCGACCGGTGGCCGACTGGGTCCCGTCGGCCTATCGGTGGCCGACAACTGGCCTCTCGTCTACGTGGCAGCCGACTAGTGGGCAGGCCACGTCGCGGCGCTCCCACTCGGCCCGACCGCTGCTGTCGGTGGCTGGGGCCCAGCCGACAAGGCCCTGTCGGCCACCCGCAAGCCGGTCGGCCAGCCGCAGGCCGACAGGGTGGCAGCCCCGCACCCGGCCCCTTTTCTTCCTCCTCTTCCCTTCTCTTCCTCTGCCTCCTTTATTTCTTGATGTTCTTCGTTCCTTCTCTTCCCCACTCAAAAATACTCCCATTTGTACACCAAACTGAGCCATTTTTTTGCCGATTTGCCACCGTGGATGCGTATTAGATAGTTGGGGGAGGCAAGGGAAACCTCGATCTACTGATGGGGTAGCTCGTGGTGGTCGTGGTGAGCATTTTGTTGGAGCTTTTTTTGAGCATATTGGTGGAGGTTGTGGTGGCGGTGAAGGTGGAGGTGGCGGTGGTGAAGTTCGGGCAATGTGGTGGAGGTGGTGGAGGTGAAGCTCCGGCGGTGTGGTGGAGTCTCCGGCTCCGGTTCCGGTGATTGAAGTCCGCCGTTCGTCGTTGCTTCGCACGCTTCAAGTGTCGGGGATATAAATCCACGATATGACCCGGCTCATGACGTTAAGTCGCCATGGACTTAAGTCATCTCTGACGTTAAGTCATCTCTGAGACTTAAGTCATCCCTGAGACTTAAGCCGCCCTGAGACTTAAGTCATCCCTGAGACTTAAGCCGCCCTGAGACTTAAGTCACCCCTGAGACTTAAGCCGCCCGGAAGAAGAGAAGCCCAAGATGAGAAGCCCAAGATAAAAAGGCTGCGGCGAATCGTCCGTGGTAAGAGGCCCGCGATAAGAAGCCAGAATAGATTAAGTCCAAGTCCTACTAGGACTCTACATGTAAGCCGCCCCTTCAATTTATATAAGGAGGGGAAGGGCACCCCAAGAGGGAGAGGTTTTGAGAGGTCAAGATAGACAGACAAGTCTTAGACAAGATCAAAGTAGATGCTCTCGAGATAGAGGTAGCGAAACAGCACCCTTGTAATCGAGATCCACAACAATATAATCAAGCAGGACGTAGGCTTTTACCTCCACCGTGAGGGGCCGAACCTGGGTAAAACTCGCGTCTCTCGATTCCGATCAACCCCCTTCAAGCTTCCACCTAAGTGCGATGACCTCACCACTAAGTCCTTTCACGAGGACATCTTGCCGTGACAAAACCACGACATCAAGGGTATAATTCAACATACATTTTACCTGTCGTAGTTGCTCCGGTAGTATTCGGTAGTATGTTTGGATGTGAAATATATTAGGTGTGCAGATATTGTTATTTGCTCCGGTAGTATGCGTAATATATTTAGATGTCAAATATTTAGTTGTGTGAATATTTTTAGTTGCTCCGGTAATATTCCGTACTATATGTGGATGTGAAATATTTAGGTGTGTCAGTATTTGTAGTTGCTCCGGTAATATCCGTAATATATCATCGCTGTCAAATATTTAGTTCTGTCAATATTTGTAGTTGCTCCGGTAATATCCGTAATATATTTAGAGTTCAAATTTTTAGGTGTGTGAATATTTGTAGTTGGTTCGGTAATATTCCATAATATATGTACATGTCAATTATTTAGGAGTGCTAATATATTTAGTTTGTCATGCTGCTTAATAGTTGTCTGTCACTGTTGAAAAAAAAATTAGGTGAGCCGAGATGTCTGATGTAGTGGAGTTCGTATTTTACTACGGTTCTGGTACTGTCCAAACAACCGAGACGGGAGCTGATCTGAGTGAATTTGATTACATAGAGGTGCCACTGACCGCCCCTCAAACATGGTCAGTCAGTCAGTTGAAAGAATGGGTGACAACAAGTTTAGGGCTTAATACTGAAACACACACCGTCGGTGTTCATGCATTGTGGACACAGTCAAGTTCAATCATTTACTTTTATTTGAGGCCAATAGAGCGAGACTCCCAGTGGGTGCGCTGGTTACAAGGTTGTGAACGCAGGGGATGCCATCCTGTTGCCTTAGTGCTTCCCGTCGTGAAGGAGGTCACTGCACATGAAGGCGAGGGTGGCTACGATCTTGGCCAGAGCAGTGAAGGGATGCAATTATCTATGTCAAATGCTAGAGATGATGGTTATGAACCAGGGCAGAGTAGTCGGGTAGAAGGAGGAAATGCCGATGGTTATTACAGTGGCGAGGCGGACGCTGAGGAGGTAGATGGGCACATGCAGAACCAGATGGAAGAAGAAGACACTGATATTGATAGTGGTCATGCCGATGATTCTGACGAGTCGAATGAAGAAGAAAATGCAGAGGAGGTCCCGAATCCTGCATCATGGAATCATGACTTCTCATCTGCAATGACCGTGAACGATGGGCATGATTCTGCCTGGCAATATCACCAGAACAACATTGCGACGGGTGCTAAGTATCCCAACAAAGAAGCTCTGAAGGACTCAATAATAAATTGGGCAATGTCCACGCAAAGGGTTTTCATAGCTGATGTGTCCAGTCAGAAATACTTGACAATGGTATGCAAGAATGCAGATTGTCCTGCCAGGGTGCACGACTATCTCCCTAAGTATGGCACAAGTTGGGTGATCAGTGACTTAGTTCATCACACTTCTTATTCCCTGCATCCCTCAAGATCATGCCAACCTTTCATCCACGCTTATTGCGAGGTTGTTTTACAGCGAGATAGTGGAGAGCAAAGCGATGGAAGTGAAGGCAATCCAGACAAAAGTCTTCGTCGGGTTCAACTACAGAATTTCTTATGGCAAGGCTTGGAGGGCTAAGCATAGGGCCCTTCAGAGGAGATTTGGTTCTTATTTCGATGCATATGACTCTGTTGTCCGGCTCCTCCACACACTGCAACAGCGGAATCCTGGCACCTATGTCGATATCCAAGACCTCTTCATGCCAGAGTTCCCAACTGTGAGGGTGCTGCATCGACTCTTCTTCTCTTTCGGTGTATGCATCGAAGCTTTCAGGCATTGCCGACCGGTGATATGTGTAGATGACACTTTTCTCACTGGCAAGTACAAGGGTCAGATCCTGACAGCCATTGGTCAAGACGGCCAAAATCAAGTAGTCCCACTCGCATTTGCTTTTGTTGAGAGTGAGAACATTGAAAGTTGGACATGGTTCTTCAGGCAACTGAAAATATCAGTTGTGAAGGATAAGCCCAATGTGTGCATCCTTCATGACAGGCATGCAGGTATACTCAGTGCGATAAAGACATTGACAAACCCTGGCCCTGAGGAACAAACTCCATGGCAGGACTTGCAGAGCCGTTGGTGCATGCGCCATCTGGGGGCTAATTTCTTCTCGCAGTTCAGAAATAAGAGCCTGATGAATCTATTCAAAAAACTCTGCAAGCAGAACCAGCTATGGAAGTACAATTTGATACGTGACAGACTTAATGTGTGCACGCAGAGACACGTTAGGGACAGGAAAGCTGCAAGAGATGCAGCGGTGAAGGCACATGTTGAAGCAGTAGCTGCACAGTTAGCAACAGGAACAGCGGCCGTGGAGGAGGAGCCTATTGGGCTATGTGACTTGCCAGGATTTGACCCACCTGGTACTAGGAGAAGGCTCGGGAGGTCGATTAAAACCTTCGAGCAGTGGATAGAGCATGAGCCTCTGGAGAGGTGGTCTTTGCTGCATGACACACATGGAGCAAGGTACGGTGTCATGACTACCAACCTCGCAGAAACATACAACTTTGTCCTCAGAGGAAACCAGGCATTACCACTTACAGCCATCGTTGAGGGTATTTTCTATGGCACCATGAATTATTTCAGAGATAGACGTCAAAAAGCAGAGCAGCATATCTTGAACAACCCGAACACACGTTACTGTGAAAGAGTCATGAAGTACATGGACCAAAAGATGGAAAAAGCTAGGCCACACACTGTAGTCGCCATCGGTAATCAAGAAAGAAGGTTTGAGGTCTGCTTAGCTACGAACAAATTCGGATGTGCAAATGAGTTGAGGACGCATGAGGTGGAAATTGGAAATGAAGCCTGGCCAACGTGTGAGTGCACATGCAACAAACCGAAGTTGCTTCACCTACCTTGCTCACATGTACTTGCTGCTTGCGGGCAGCTAGGAATGGACGCAATATCGTTCGTGTCTCCATTTTTTCTAAAAGAGTCTGTCCTCAATACCTGGACAGGTGAGTTGCTGGGATTTCGATCAATGGGTAACTTCAACACCGTCAACCCTGCTGAAAGGTGTTACATTCCAGACCCAGAGAATATGCGTACAAATAGAGGCAGACGGCAGTGTCAGCGCATCCAGAATGATATGGATGAATCTGAAGCAGGAGGCCCGACTAGGCAATGCATTCTATGCAACGAATTTGGCCATAGGGACACTAATTGTCCCACTTTCGTCACTGGGCGTGGACGAGGCAACCGGGGACGAAGAGGAGGGAGAGGAGAAAGAGGAGTAAGAGGGAGAGGAAGAAGCTAGGCTGCGTTGAAATTTGTATTAAGTGTGGCACTATGTTCTAAATTTGTATTAAGTGTGGCACTATGTTCTAAATTTGTATTAAGTGTGGCACTATGTTCTAAATTTGTATTAAGTGTGCAACTATGTTTGAAATTTGTATTTAGTGTACAACTATGTTTGAAATTTGTATTTAGTGTGCAACTATGTTTGAAATTTGTATTAAGTGTGGCACTATGTTCTAAATTTGTATGTGCAGGAATGGCGGGAATGTGGTTGCTTAATCGGGACATTGATAGTAAGCATCGTGCTGCGATATGTTATGAGAAGAAGCTCGAGCCCCTGGTCACTCGCACTCCTAAGGAATATTGGAAGATACACCCGCAATGGGTTGACCGGTACGTGCTTTATTTATTTCCTTCAAGCATATATATTAATGGGACACACTAACTGAATTGTTCTGACATGCAGACTTAAATGGGTCGGCCTTTTACCTTTCGCGCGTCTGGTTGAGTCCACGGAAGGATACAAAAGCCTCGCCATCGACTCCTCTTTGCTCACCTGCTTAGTGGACCGTTGGAGGCCTGAGACCCACACATTTCACTTCCGCTGGGGAGAGATGGCTCCTACTCTGGAGGATGTGTCACTTTTGCTGGGACTACCGTTGGCAGGTCATGCCATAGGAACGTTGGAGGCACCGGCTGGTTGGGAGCTAGGTATGGCACAACGTTTCGGTGGTGTTTATGCCGGTGCTCCGGCTCTGGCATCGGAGCGTCACAGACCTAACACTACTGGATTCAGAGAATTAGCCATCAGCCAGCTCTTTGCCGTCTGCTAGCGGACGGCACAGAAGGATTTTGCCATCAGCTTACAAAAAGCAGACGGCAAAGATCAGGCTGATGGCAAACATACAGTTTGCCATCAGCCATTTCTTTGCCGTCCGCCAGCCGACGGCAAAGGGCCTGAAGGCAGACGGCAAATAGCCCAGATGGGCCCCACTGGACCATGGTGTTGGAAATATGCCCTAGAGGCAATTAATAAAGTGTTTATTATCATATTTCCCCGTTCATGATAATGGTTTATTATTCATGCTAGAATTGTATTGACCGGAAACTTAATACATGTGTGAATAGATAAACAAATACTGAGTCCCTAGTAAGCCTCTACTAGACTAGCTCGTTGATCAAAAGATGGTCAAGATTTCCTGACCATGGACATGAGTTGTCATTTGATAACGGGATCACATCATTAGGAGAATGATGTGATGGACTTGACCCAACCGTCAGCATAGCATATGATCGTTCAGTTTAATGCTATTGCTTTCACTATGTCAAATACACGTTCCTCTGACCATGAGATCATGCAACTCCCGGATACCGTAGGAATACTTTGGGTGTATCAAACGTCACAACGTAACTGGGTGATTATAAAGGTGCACTACAGGTATCTCCGAAAGTGTTTGTTGAGTTGGCATGGATCAAGATTGGGATTTGTCACTCCGACTATCGGAGAGGTATCTCTGGGCCCTCTCGGTAATACAGCATCACAGAAGCCTTGCAAGCACCATGACTAAAGAGTTAGTTGCAAGATGATGTATTACGGAATGAGTAAAGAGACTTGCCGGTAACGAGATTGAACTAGGTATTGGATACCGACGATCGAATCTCGGGCAAGTAACATACCGCCAGACAAAGGGAACAACGTATGTTGTCATATGAGGTTCACCGATAAAGATCTTCGTGGAATATGTAGGAACCAATATGAGCATCCAGGTCCCGCTATTGGTTATTGACCAGAGAGTTGTCTCGGTCATGTCTACATCATTCCCGAACCCGTAGGGTCCGCACACTTAAGGTTCGATGACGATATAGTATTATATGAGTTATGTGATTGGTGACCGAATGTTGTTCGGAGTCCAGGATGAGATCACGGACATGACGAGGAGTCTCGGAATGTCCGAGAGGTAAAGATTCATATATTGGAAGGCTATATTCGGACGTCGGAAAGGTTCCGAGTGATTCGGGTATTTTTCGGAGTACCGGGGAGTTACGGGAATTCAATGGGAGATGTAATGGGCCTTATTGGGCCATACAGGAAAAGGAGAGGCAGGCCACGTGAGGACGCGCGCGCCCCCCCTTGCCCAAACCGAATTGGACTAGGGGAGGGGGCGCAGCCCCCTCTTTCCTTTCCCTCTCCCTTCCCCCTTTCCTACTCCGTATGGGAGGTGGAATCCTACTAGGACTAAGGAGTCCTAGTAGGACTCCCCACACTTGGCGCACCCCTAGGGGGCCGGCCTCCTCCCCCTCTCATCCTTTATATACGGGGGCAAGGGGGCACCCAAAAGTACACAATTGTCCCATAGCCATGTGCGGTGCCCCGATCTCCGTTTTCCACCTCGGTCATATTTTAGGAGAGCTTAGGCGAAGCTCTGCCGGAATCACTTCACCGTCACCGTCGCCACGCTGTCGTGCTGACGGAACTCATCTACTACCTCGACATCTTGCTGGATCAAGAAGGCGAGGAACGTCACCGAGCTGCACGTGTGTAGAACTCGGAGGTGCCGTACGTTCGGTACTCGATCGGTGGAGCTCGAAGGATTGTTCGACTACATCAACCGCGTTGTGAGACGCTTCCGCTAACGGTCTACGAGGGTACGTAGACACACTCTCCCCTCTCGTAGCGATGCATCTCCATGGATAGATCTTGCGTGAGCGTAGGAAATTTTTTGAAATTCATGCTCTGTTCCCCAACAGTGGTATCAGAGCCAGGTCTATGCGTAGATGTGTTTTGCACGAGTAGAACACAAGTGAGTTGTGGGCATGGGTGTATACATATTGCTTGCCGTTACTAGTTGTTACTTGATTCGGCAGTATTGTGAGATGAAGCGGCCCGGACCGACATTACGCGTACGCTTACGCGAGACAGGTTTCACCGCTACGTGCACTCGTTGCATAAAGGTGACTGGCGGGTGTCTGTCTCTCTCACTTTAGTTGAATCGGTTTCAATGAAGAGGGTTCTTTTAGAAGATCAAAAAGCAATCACTACACCACGTTGTGGTTTTGCGTAGGTAAGAACGGTTCTTGCAAACCCGTAGCAGCCACGTAAAACTTGCAACAACAAAGTAGAGGACGTCTAACTTGTTTTTGCAGGGTATGCTGGTGATGTGATATGGCCAAGACATGATGTGATATAAGTTGTTGTATGAGATGATCATGTTTTGTAAGTTATCAGGCAACCGGCAGGAGCCTTATGGTTGTCTCTTTATTGTATGCAATGCCAACGCTATGTAATTGCTTTACTTTACCGCTATGAGTTAGCAGTAGTAGTAGCAATAGCCGGCGAGACGACCACGACGCTGCGATGGAGATCAAGGTGTCACGACGCTACGATGGAGATCATGGTGTCAACCCGGTGACGATGGAGATCATGACGGTGCTTTGCTGATGGAGATCAAAAGCACAAGACGATGATGGCCATATCATGTCACATATTGAATTGCATGTGATGTTAATCCTTTTATGCATCTTATTTTGCTTAGGACGACGGTAGCATTATAAGATGATCCCTTCACTAAATTTCAAGATAGGTGTTCTCCCCTAGTATGCACCGTTGCGAAGGTTCGACGCTTCTAAGCACCACGTGATGATCGGGTGTGATGGATTCTTTCGTTCGCATATAATGGGTGTAAGCCAGTTTTACACACGCAGAATACTTGGGTTAAACTTGACGAGCCTAGCATGTACAGACATGGCCTCGGAACACAAGAGACCGAAAGGTCGAACATGAGTCATATAGTAGATATGATCAACATGAAAGATGTTCACCATTGATAACTAATCCACCTCACGTGATGATCGGACGTGGTTTAGTTGATGTGGATCATGTTACACTTAGACAACTTGATGGATGTTAATCTAAGTGGGAGTTCTTAAGTAATTTGATTAATTGAACTTCAATTGTCATGAACATAGTCTTACTTGTCTTAGCAAATTTATGTTGTAGATCCATAGACCGCGCTGTAGTTCCCCTGTTTTTATTATGTTCCTAGAGAAAACGAAGTTGAAAGTTGATGGAAGCAACTATGCGGACTAGGTTCGTGATCTGAGGATTGTCCTCACTGCTGCACAGAAGGCTTATGTCCTTAATGCACCGCTCAGTGAAATACCCCTACGGCTTCGTCTGAGGATGTTATGAACGTCTGGCAGACAAGAAAAGATGACTACTCGATAGTTCAGTGCGCCATACTTTACGGCTTAGAACCGGAGCTCCAAATATGTTTTGAGCAACACGGAGCATATGAGATGTTCCAAGAGCTGAAAATTTGTTTTTCAAGACTCACACCCGGGTCGAGAGGGATGACACCTTCGACAAGTTCTATAGCTACAAGATGGAGGAGAACAGCTCCGTTAGTGAGCATGTACTCAGAATGTCTGAGTACTTCAAACACTTGAATCAAGTGGGAGTTAGACTTCCGAATAAAGTGGTGATTGATAGAGTTCTCTAGTCACTATCACTAAGCTACTGGATCTTCGTGATGAACTATAAACATGCAAGGGATAGAAGATCCTTAAGCTATTCGCGATGCTACAATCTGCGGATGTAGAAATCAAAAAAAAGGGAGCATCAAGTGTTGATGGTTAATAAGACCACTAGTTTCAAGAAGGGCAAGGGAAAGAAAAGGGAACTTCAAGAAGAACGGTAAAACAGTTTCCGCTCACGCGAAGAAACCCAAGGCTGAACCAAACCCGAGACTTAGTGCTCCCATTGCAAAGGGAAATGTCACAGGGAGCGGAACTTCCCCAAAGTAACTGGCAGATAATAAGACTGGCAATGTCAACAAAGATATTTGATATACATGTTATTGATATGTACCTTACTAGTACTCGTAGGAGCACCTGGGTATTTGATACTTGTTCAGTTGCTTACAACTTGAAACATGGAGCTTCGGAATAAACGAGGGCTAGCTAAGAACGAGGTGACGATGTGCATTGGAAGTGTCTCCAAGGTTGATGTGATCACCATCGCCACGCTCTCTCTACCTTCAGGATTAGTCATGAACCTAAATAATTGTTATTTGGTGCTTGCGTTAAGCATGAACATTATATCTGATAGTGTTTATTGCAAGACGGTTATTCAATTTCAGAGAATAATTGTTATTCTATTTATTTGGATAATATCATTGATGATCATGCACTTAAAATGAAAGGTTTATTGAATCTTGATCGTAGTAATACATATGTTCATAACACGAATGCCAAAAGATAATGATAGTACCACATATTTGTGGCACTGCCGCTTAGGTCATATCAGTGTTAAACACATGAAGAAACTCCATGCAGATGGGTTTTTGGAATCTCTTGATTATGAATCATTTGAGACATGTGAACCGTGCCTTATTGGCAAGATGACTAAAAACTCCATTCTCCGGAAAAATGGAGCGAGCAACCAACTTATTGGAAATAATACATACCGATGTATGCGGTCCGATGAGTGTTGACGCGCGCGGTGGATATCCTTATGTTCTCACGTTCACAGATGATTTGAGTAGATGTCTACTTGATGAAGCATAAATCTGAAATATTTGAAAAGTTCAAAGAATTTCAGAGTGAAGTAGAGAACCATCGTAACAAGAAAATAAAGTTCTTACGATCTGATCGTGGAGGAGAATATTTGAGTTACGAGTTTGGCAATCACTTAAGACAATGTGGAATTGTTTCACAGCTCACGCCACATGGAACACCACAGCGTAATGGTGTGTCTGAACGTCGTAATCGTACTCTATTGGATATGGTGCGTTCTATGATGTCTCTTACCGATTTGCCACTATCATTTTGGGGTTATGCATTAGAGACAGCTGCATTCACTTTAAACAAGGGCACCGTCTAAATCCGTTGAGATGACACTGTATGAACTGTGGTTTGCAAGAAACCTAAGATGTCGTTTCTGAAAGTTTGGGGATGCGATGCTTATGTCAAAAGGCTTCAGTCAGATAAACTCGAACCCAAAGCGGATAAGTGCGTCTTCATAGGATACCCAAAAGAGACCGTTGGGTACACCTTCTACCACAGATCCGAAGGCAAAGTTTTCATTGCTAAAGAATGGATCCTTTCTAGAGAAGGAGTTTCTCTCGAAAGAAGTGAGTGGGAGGAAAGTAGAACTTGATGAGGTAATTGTACCTCCTCTGGATAGTAGTACGCCACAGAAAGAAATTTTTGTGACACCAACACAGACCAGAGAAGAAGTTGATGATGATGATCATGAGGCTTCGGATCAAGTTACTACAGAACTTCGAAGGTCAACCAGGACACGTTCCGCACCAGAGTGGTACGGAAATCCAGTCTTGGAGGTTATGTTGTTAGACAACGGTGAACCTTCGAACTATGAAGAAGCGATGGCAAGCCCGGATTCCGACAAATGGCTTGAGGCCATGAAATCCGAGATTGGATCCATGTATGAGAACAAAGTGTGGACTTTGGTAGACTTGCCCGATGAACGGCGAGCTATTGAAAATAAATGGATCTTTAAGAAGAAGACGGATGCTGATGGTAATATCACCGTCTATAAAGCTCGACTTGTTGCTAAAGGTTATCACCAAGTTCAAGGAGTTGACTACGATGAGACTTTCTCACCCGTAGCGATGCTAAAGTCTGTCAGAATTATGTTAGCAATTGCCGCGTTTTATGATTATGAAATCTGGCAAATGGACGTCAAAACGGCATTCCTTTACGGATTCCTTAAGGAAGAATTGTATATGATACAGCCGGAAGGTTTTGTCGATCCTAAAGGCGCTAACAAAATATGCAAGCTCCAGCGATCCATCTATGGACTGGTGCAAGCATCTCGGAGCTGGAATACTCGCTTTGATGAAGTGATTAAAGCGTTTGGGTTTATACAAGTTTATGGAGAAACTTGTATTTACAAGAAAGTGAGTGGGAGCTCTATAGCATTTCTAATAGTATATGTGGATGACATATTGTTGATTGGAAATGATGTAGAATTTCTGGAAAGCATAAAGAATTGAAAGGAGGTTTTCAATAAAAACCTGTTTTTGAGTGATCCACAGATTGGGCATCGAGATCTATGGAGATAGATCAAAACGCCTGATAAAAGTTCACACATCTTGATGAGTTTTTTGAAGAAGTTCAAAATAGGATCAAGTCAAAGAAATGAGTTCTTGCCTGGTGTGAAGTGGAGTAAGACTTGAAAATCTAGGTAAAGGTTGTTTTACATGTTAGGCATCAAAATCTATAGAGATAGATTGAGACGCCTCATAGGACTTTCACGAAGCACATACCTTGACAAGATTTTGAAGAAGTTCAAAATGGATCAGTCAAAGAAAGGGCTCTTGCCTGTATTGCAAGGTGTGAGATTGAGTAAGACTCAAAGCCCGACCATGGCAGAAGACAAAGAGAAGATGAGTGTCATCCCCTATGCCTCAGCCATAGGCTCTATTTTGTATGCAATGCTGTGTACTAGACCTGATGTATGCCTCGCTATTAGCTTGGTGGGAAGGTACCAAAGTGATCCAGGAGTAGATCACTGGACAGCGGTCAAGAATATCCTGAAGTACCTGAAAAGGACTAAGGAAGAATTTCTCGGGAATAGAGGTGATAAAGAGTTCGTCGTAAAGGGTTACGTCGATGCAAGCTTTAAACACCGATCCGGAAGACTATGAGTCTCAGACCGGATACGTAAAGTGGGACAGTCATTTTTGGAGTAGCTCCAAGCAGAGTGTGGTAGCAGCATCTACATATGACATAGAGATTTGCCAAGAACACACGGATCTGAATATTGCAGACCCGTTGACTAAAACCTCTCTCACAAGCAAAACATGATCAGCCCTAGAACTGATTGGATGTTAATTACATGGAGATGTAAACTAGATTATCGACTCTAGTGCAAGTGGGAGACTGTTGGAAATATGCCCTAGAGGCAATTAATAAAGTGTTTATTATCATATTTCCCCGTTCATGATAATGGTTTATTATTCATGCTAGAATTGTATTGACCGGAAACTTAATACATGTGTGAATAGATAAACAAATACTGAGTCCCTAGTAAGCCTCTACTAGACTAGCTCGTTGATCAAAAGATGGTCAAGATTTCCTGACCATGGACATGAGTTGTCATTTGATAACGGGATCACATCATTAGGAGAATGATGTGATGGACTTGACCCAACCGTCAGCATAGCATATGATCGTTCAGTTTAATGCTATTGCTTTCACTATGTCAAATACACGTTCCTCTGACCATGAGATCATGCAACTCCCGGATACCGTAGGAATACTTTGGGTGTATCAAACGTCACAACATAACTGGGTGATTATAAAGGTGCACTACAGGTATCTCCGAAAGTGTTTGTTGAGTTGGCATGGATCAAGATTGGGATTTGTCACTCCGACTATCGGAGAGGTATCTCTGGGCCCTCTCGGTAATACAGCATCACAGAAGCCTTGCAAGCACCATGACTAAAGAGTTAGTTGCAAGATGATGTATTACGGAATGAGTAAAGAGACTTGCCGGTAACGAGATTGAACTAGGTATTGGATACCGACGATCGAATCTCGGGCAAGTAACATACCGCCGGACAAAGGGAACAACGTATGTTGTCATATGAGGTTCACCGATAAAGATCTTCGTGGAATATGTAGGAACCAATATGAGCATCAAGGTCCCGCTATTGGTTATTGACCAGAGAGTTGTCTCGGTCACGTCTACATCATTCCCGAACCCGTAGGGTCCGCACACTTAAGGTTCGATGACGATATAGTATTATATGAGTTATGTGATTGGTGACCGAATGTTGTTCGGAGTCCCGGATGAGATCACGGACATGACGAGGAGTCTCGGAATGTCCGAGAGGTAAAGATTCATATATTGGAAGGCTATATTCGGACGTCGGAAAGGTTCCGAGTGATTCGGGTATTTTTCGGAGTACCGGGGAGTTAAAGGAATTCACCGGGAGATGTAATGGGCCTTATTGGGCCATACGGGAAAAGGAGAGGCAGGCCACGTGAAAGATCGTGGATGTCGCCTAGAGGGGGGGGGGTGAATAGGCGCTTTAAAATAATTACGGTTTAGGCTTGAACAAATGCGGAATAAACCTAGCGGTTAATTTGTCAAGCACAAAACCTAAAACGACTAGGCTCACCTATGTGCACCAACAACTTATGCTAAGCAAGATAAACAACTAAGTGATAGCAAGATATATAACTAGAAACAATATGGCTATCACAAAGTAAAGTGCATAAGTAAAGGGCTCGGGTAAGAGATAACCGAGGCACGCGGAGACGACGATGTATCCCGAAGTTCACACCCTTGCGGATGCTAATCTCCGTTTGGAGCGGTGTGGAGGCACAATGCTCCCCAACAATGCCACTAGGGCCACCGTATTCTCCTCACGCCCTCGCACAATGCAAGGTGCCGTGATTCCACTAAGGGACCCTTGAGGGCGGTCACCGAACCCGTACAAATGGCAACCCTTGAGGGCGGTCACCGAACCCGTACACTTTGGCAACCCTTGGGGGCGGTCACCGGTACCCGTCAAATTGCTCGGGGCGATCTCCACAACCTAATTGGAGACCCCGACGCTTGCCCGGAGCTTTACACCACAATGATTGAGCTCCGAGGCACCACCAAGCCACCAAGCCGTCTAGGGCGCCAAGGCACCCAAGAGGAACAAGCTCTAGGGTGCCCAAACACCCAAGAGTAATAAGCTTCTCAACTACTAACTTCCACGTATCACCGTGGAGAACTCAAACCGATGCAACTAATGCAATGGCAAGGGCACACGGAGTGCCCAAGTCCTCCTCTCTCAAATCCCACCAAAGCAACAAAAGCTATGGAGGAAAATGAGAGGAAGAACGAAGAAGAACACGAAGAACTCCAAGAACTAGATCCAAGGGGTTCCCCTCACTTAGAGGAGAAAGTGATTGGTGGAAATGTGGATCTAGATCTCCTCTCTCTTTTCCCCCAAAAACTAGCAAGAAACCATGGAGGGATTGAGAGTTAGCAAAGCTCTAGAAGGTCAACAATGGGAGGAGAGAGAGCTGCAATGGATAAGAAAACCGTTGGGGAAGAAGACCCCTTTTATAGGGCCACCCCAAATCCAACCGTTACCCGTGCAGGACGCGCACAAGCGGTACTACCGCTCTTGCGAGCGGTACTACCGCTCGTGCGGTAGTAATTCAAAAACAGCAGGCAATCAACAAGGAACTGGAGCGGTAGTGCCGCACTAAGCGGTACTACCGTTCCGACCAAGCGGTACTACCGCTTAGGAAAACTGGGCAACAGAACAAAGCACGGCAGTGGCACGGTAGTAGGGGGCGGTAGTGCCGCACCAAGCGGTACTACCGCTCTACTACCGCTCAACTACCGCTTAGCGAAAAAATGATACCAGAAGAAATCACGGTAGTGCAACGGTAGTAGGGGCGGTAGTACCGTGTCAAGCGGTACTACCGCTCCACTACCGCTAAACGAAAAAGAATGCCAGTAGAAATCACGGTAGTGCAACGGTAGTAGGGGCGGTAGTACCGTGTCAAGCGGTACTACCGTGGTCCCGAGCGGTACTACCGCTTTGGTGACAGGTAAACTGCCCAGACAAACAATAAACCCTGAACTGCCATAACTTCTGCAAATGAGCTCCGAATTGAGCAAACTCAAGCTTGTTGGATAGAGGACGACAAATACTATCCAACAGCGACTGGTTATATTAAGAAGTGGCAGTAGAGAAAATACCAATGATATAGAGATGAGAAACCTCTATGAATGAAGAACCGGCATAAACTCCAACATCGAAAACATCATAGAAGATACATATATGAACTCCGTTTTCGATGACCTCGAGCTTGTCATGAAGATGACCAAAAGCTCAAAGACTCACAAAGAGAAACACCAAACACAAACCAAGAAATATGATGCAAGGATGCAATGGTTTGAGCTCTCTACGAAGATATGATAAAGCTACTCACTTGAGAGCCCCCCTTGATAGTACGGCTATCGATCCTATAACCCGGTCTCCCAACTACTACCATGAGACCGGTAAAATAGAAAACCTATCAAGGGCAAACCTTTGCCTTGCGCATAGTCCACTTGAGCTGGATGATGACGATCTTGACCTCCTCAAGTTGGACCACCTTTCTTGATTGCGCCGGCTTGATGAAGACTAGTTGATTGCTCCCCCATACTCCACTATGGGTGAGCCACTCTTCGGCACATCTTCACAAGTCCATTGTCACCACAATGGACAGCAAGCTTCAAGCATGTGATCTCTTCGTGATGCTCCACTTGAACTTGCACACCGCAATCTTGATGACGATCACCACTTGATGTCATCCTCCATGGGTTGTGTGATATCTTCCTTTTGATGCACGCCCATGGAAACAAACCTAACCCCACAAAGAACTCTTGCATAGAACATGGGTTAGTACACAAAGCGTAATGGACAATGCTTACCATACCGTGAGATCACTTGATCCCACTCGGTACATCTTCTACGCTTTGTGTGTTGATCAACTTGAATCACTCTTCATATTTAGTCTTGATCAACCTGACCAATCTTTGGATAAATCCTTGAATAGCACCTTGGTCATCACATATTCTTCTTCAAATCACCTTGAGACCAACAAATGGTCTACAAGTCAAGCCTATGGACAAACCCTTCAAATATAACTCAAGGCAACCATTAGTCCATAGAGATTGTCATCAATTACCAAAACCAAACATGGGGGCAGCACATGTTCTAACACCACGTGAGGACGCGCGCGCCCACCCTTGCCCAAACCGAATTGGACTAGGGGAGGGGGCGCAGCCCCCTCTTTCCTTTCCCTCTCCCTTCCCCCTTTCCTACTCCGTATGGGAGGTGGAATCCTACTAGGACTAAGGAGTCCTAGTAGGACTCCCCACACTTGGCGCACCCCTAGGGGGCCGGCCTCCTCCCTCTTATCCTTTATATACGGGGGCAAGGGGGCACCCCAAAGTACACAATTGTCCCATAGCCGTGTGCGGTGCCCCGATCTCCGTTTTCCACCTCGGTCATATTTTCGGAGAGCTTAGGCGAAGCTCTGCCGGAATCACTTCACCCTCACCGTCGCCACGCCGTCGTGCTGACGGAACTCATCTACTACCTCGACATCTTGCTGGATCAAGAAGGCGAGGAACGTCACCGAGCTGCACGTGTGTAGAACTCGGAGGTGCCATACGTTCGGTACTCGATCGGTGGAGCTCGAAGGATTGTTCGACTACATCAACCGCGTTGTGAGACGCTTCCGCTAACGGTCTATGAGGGTACGTAGACACACTCTCCCCTCTCGTAGCGATGCATCTCCATGGATAGATCTTGCGTGAGCGTAGGAATTTTTTTGAAATTCATGCTCCGTTCCCCAACACATGGAGTGGGCTAGATCAGGTGAACGGGCTGGATGCCGTCCGCTGGATCTTTGCCGTCCGCTTCAGCGCTCTTTGCCGTCTGCTAGCAGACGACAAAGAAGATGGCCTAACTAACGGTTGTGCCCCCCGGCCCCACCCCTCTTTGCCGTCTGCTAGCAGACGGCAAATAGGCTGCCTAAGTAACAGCCGTGCCCCCCTCTGTCTCCCCCTCGATCTCTCTCTCTCCCCCACGTCACCCACCCCACCCGCCGCCCAGCACCGCCGCCGGCCCCTGCGCCCGCCCCGCCACCGGCCCCTGCTACTGCCCCGCCCCCCGGCCCCTGTGCCCGCGACGCCGCACCGCCGGCGAGCCCCGGGCCGAGCCCCGCGATGACCCACCACCGGCGAGCCAGGCTGCGGCGCCGCCCCCCTCCCCGCGGCCCTTCTCCAGCACCGCAGCGCCGGCGTCCTCCCTGCGGCGGCCCTCCTCCACCGGCCCCCTCCTCCACCGGCCCCTCCGAGGTGAGCTTTTTTTTCCTGTTTTTTTTCTTCTGTTTTTTGCTCTTTAGGTTTAGGTTAGAGTGCTAGGTTTAGGTTTAGATTTACATAATTAGAAGAAGAAAGATGAAAGATGAAAAAAAAAGAAGAAAAATAAGAATAAGTAGAAGAAGAGGAAGAAGAAGAAGAAGAAGAAGAAGAAGAAGAGGAGGAGGAGAAGAAAAGAAGAAGAAGAAGAAGAAGAAGAAGAAGAAGAAGAAGAAGAAGAAGAGAAAGAGGAGAAGAGGAGAAGAAGAAGAGGAAAAAGGAAAATAAGGAAGAAGAAGAACAAGAAGAAGAAGAAGAAGAAGAAGAAGAAGAAGAAGAGGAGGAGGAGGAGGAGGAGAAGAAAAGAAGAAGAGGAGGAGGAGGAGGAGAAGAAAAGAAGAAGAAGAAGAAGAGGAGAAGAGGAGAAGAAGAAGAAGAAGAAGAAGAAGAAGAAGAAGAAGAAGAAGAAGAAGAAGAAGAAGAGGAGGAGGAGGAGGAGAAGAAGAAAAGAAGAAGAAGAGGAGGAGGAGAAGAAGAAGAAGAAGAAGAGGAGGAGGAGGAGAAGAAAAGAAGAAGAAGAAGAAGAAGAAGAGGTGTCGACGGAAAAACCCTAAATGATAACTCTTTAGGTTAGGGGTTGTTGCGGGGAACGAGCAGTGCGAATCATTTTTTTACAACTTGGCGGTGGCATCCTGTTGTAAATATTTAGTTAGGTTGACGGAAAAAACAATAATGCTATGTTACTCATATTTGGATTTAAATGTGCAGTTGTTTCATCGCTGCGAGGGTCTGGTGTTCGACGACCTCCCCGTGCGTTTGACGAGCTCCCCTGCGTTCGTGGGTGAGCACAAATGACATCTCCTCCCCCCCCCCTTAATTTGCTCTGTTCCGGTCTTCGTGCCGATGAAACTTGCTAGCTATAGGTGTCTTCAATCATTAGTATGCGTCTCCCGTTCGAAAGGGCGGCATCTATAAATATGCATGTCTTTGCATATTTATAACCGCCATCCTTTCGAATTGTCCAACGTTATCCATGGACAGCCCGAGTATGTGTAGATTGGGTTCGTTTTCCCATGCTCTGCTCCGGATCCGATGCAGAATTTCGTCAGTGCCTCCCTGTTGTTCTCCGGGTACACATCCTCTCTGTTTATTGCCGAGACGTGTATTAGGAGAACAGCGGGGAGGTGCTGCCGAAATTCTGCGTCGGATCCGGAGCAGAGCATGGGAAAACGAACCCAATCTACACATACTCGGGTGGGATTAGGACCTATCTTTACCTATTAGCGTGTAGGTTGCATGGGCGTAATAAAATTGACAAACTTGATTAACTGATGAATATATATGATGAATTATATATATATATATATATATATATATATATATATATATATATATATATATTTCTTGTGTCTTTAGTAGGTAGGCAAGATGAGTGATCGTGCGTGGATGTACACCGGCCACACTAGTCAGGAAGACATGACCACTGAATGGTTAACAAAAACCAAGGGGTTTGTGAAAGCCGCATTTGCAAATGGCCAGAGAAAAACCTGGTGCCCCTGTCTTAGGTGCGACAACTTTAAAAAGAGGACAGAGGATGAAATGGGTAAACACCTGCAGAAGTGGGGTTTTACGCCTGATTATACGGTGTGGACATTTCATGGTGAGTCTGCCCAATGTACCAGAGCTGAAGTGGTTCGTCGTCGCACCGACAAGCATGGTACCGGGATCGACGATATGGTGCAAAACTTTGATGATGCTCGGGATTCGGACGAGGAGATGGAGGAATCTGCAAAGGCCTTCAATGAAATGTTGGAGTCTTCAAAACGTCCTCTCCACGAGCACACTGAGCTTTGTCAGCTGGATGCCATCGCACAAGTCATGACTCTGAAGGCTCAATTCAACTTGGGCAGAGAATGCTACGACGCGATGATGACACTATTTGGACACTTTCTACCCAAAGGCCATGTAATGCCTGCAAACCTGTACCAGTCGGACAAAATCCTCCGTGCACTTAAGATGCCCTATGAGAAGATAGATGCCTGTAAGAACGGATGTGCCTTATTTAGGCTTGAGTATGCGGGCTTGAACTATTGTCCCATTTGCAAGTCTTCCAGGTATGTTGTGGTAGACAACGCTATGGGTGAGAAGAGGCAAACCAAAATCCCCGTTAATGTTCTTCGGTATCTGCCAATCATACCAAGACTTCAACGTCTTTTCATGGTCGAAGAGACGGCCAGACAGATGACATGGCACAAATTGGGCAAAAGAACCGAACTAGATGCAGATGGGAATCAGATGATGGTACACACATCGGATGCTTTTGCGTGGAAGAAGTTCGATGAATTACATGGGGATAAAGCGGCAGATCCAAGGCATCCTCGAGTCTGCATCGGCACGGATGGGTTCAATCCGTTTGGTATGACGGCAACCCAATACAGTTGTTGGCATGTATTTGTCATTCCACTCAATCTCCCCCCCCCCCCGGACAGATTATGCAAAGAAAGAACATTTTCCTGACGTTGACAATTCCAGGGCCCAACTATCCGGGGAAGAATATGAATGTGTACATGCAGCCATTTAAGGATGAATTGCAAGAAGCTTGGGATAATGGGTTCAAGACATACGACGCCGCTAGCAAACAAAACTTCATAATGCGTGTCTGGTACATGTACTCGATGCATGACTTGCCGGCGTATGCGCTATTCGTTGGCTGGTGTGTGCATGGAAGGTTCCCGTGCCCCACATGCAAGGCAGCTCTTCAGTTTCGTTGGCTGGAGGCGGGTCGCAAGTATTCTTGCTTCGACTTGCATAGACCGTTCCTGGATCCTCGCCATAAGTTCAGAAAAGACAAGAAGAACTTCATCAAAGGTAGAGTTGTCAAAAACTCTGCACCACCTGCGTTGACAGGCCAACAGATCCTGGATCAGTTAAACGCTCTCGAGCCTGATCCAGAGCGTCCAGGGTATTTCAAGGGGTATAATTCGGAACACGCCTGGACTCACAAGACATGCTTGTGGGATCTGCCTTACTTCAAAGACCTCCTTCTTCCACACAACATCGACGTGATGCACACTGAAAAGAATATCGGTGAGGCCCTTTTTGGTACATTGTTCTGCATAGAGGGGAAGTCAAAGGATAATCCTAAGGCTAGAGTCGATCAGCAGACTCTATGTGATAGACCGTTATAGAACATGCGACAACCGAAAGGAAAGAAGAACTGGACGAAGCCAAAGGCCTAGTTCAATCTTGGAAGGCCAGCTATGAGGGAAATTATCTTGTGGGTGAAAATGCAGTTGATGTTCCCCGATGGGTATGCAGCGAATCTAAAGAGGGGAGCGAGTCTTGAAAAATTGAAAATATTTGGTCTCAAGAGTCATGATTGGCACATATGGCTTGAGCGGGTAATGCCGGTGATGTTGCGTGGCTTTATTCCTGAGGATGAATGGCTAGTACTAGCAGAGTTGAGCTATTTCTTCCGTGTTCTTTGTGCGAAAGAACTATCGCCTGCGGTGATAGATGACATGGAAAAGTTGGCGCCGGAGTTGCTCTGCAAGTTAGAGAAGATCTTTCCACTGGGCTTCTTTAATCCAATGCAGCATTTGATTTTACATCTCCCGACCGAGGCAAGATTGGGGGGGCCCGTGCAAAATCGTTGGTGCTATACAACTGAGAGGATGCAGAAGATGCTTCGAGCAAAATGTAAAAATAAACGTAGAATTGAAGCATCGATGGCCGAGGCATTCATTACTGAGGAGGCGGCAAACTTCGTGACAACACACTACGAAGCCAAAAATCGTCATTTGCATAATCCGAAGCCTCGGTACAATGCTAGCGACCCTAAAAAAGGTGGATCCAACCTCAGCCTATTCAAAGGGAAGCTCGCGCCAGCCGGTGCTTCGAAACCAATAGAGTTGGATGTCGAAGTATGGCGGACCATTTCGTTGTATATCTTCAACAACCTAACAGAAGTGCGGTCGTACATCGAGTAAGTTGTCGGTACATTGTTTCGCAACTTCTAATTATTCCTTTGAACTGCTCTTATTCCCGGGTCGACGGGCCTTCGACCCACGAGACTCCGGACCCAGAGGCTTCGGCCCACGACACTCCAGACCAGGCTACGTCCCAGGAGACGTCCGGATGGGGTACCTGGCTGGATCTGCGTGAGGGGCCGAGTGGCCATGCTGATGGTGGCGGGGATGATCCGTTTACTGATAGTGAGGGCGAGGTGGTTGAGGGGGCCACCGTGTACCAGCGTGGTGGTACACGGCTCCCGCCCGTGCCGGCGACCCGCGAGCTGCGGCCGGTGATTAGGCCTGATGGGGAGAAGTAAGTGCATTTACTCTTTTTGTACCTTTTGCCTTCAGGTTTCTTCAAATATCTAATGTGTTGGCCTTGTCATACTGCAGGGGTTGGGTACACGCCAGTGGAGTCCGCAGGCCCAACACCGTCCTTGGTGTGCTTTGCCGGCAAAACTTCCCATGGTTTGTCACGTTGCCCGGTGAGGGTCAGCTTCAACAGCTAGGATTGAGCTGGGAGCACTACTTGGCTGCCCAGGCCCCGCCGGACCACATGATCGACGGTGTCTTGTGCCACACGATTGCCGAGATGGTGATCAGAAGCTTTTGGGTAATTTCGCCTTTGCACAATTAAAAATTAACAATAGCTAGTTATTTTACTAATCAGTGTTGTCTCGTTTGATTGCAGACCTTCTACAGGTGTGAGGAGGGATACGAGGAGGAGGCGGCACAGGTTATCGATAGCGAGTGCAGGCGCCTACTACAAAACTTACGGCACGAGGCTCGACCGCAGGCTGTTCGAGACTACTACGCCACGCGTGGTATTAAGAAGGACAAGGCGTCGTGCCGGGCTAAGTTTCTGAAGAAGGATCAGTACATGAAGGTAATTAACTATTCTTAAGGCATTGTACTTAGTTTCCTTGATTTGATTCGTAGGCGTAGCGCTCAAATTTCTCTTTACTAACTTAGGTGCCCCCGAGATGGTGTGCGGATAAGATGGATAGTTGGGAGGCGTTGGTGGATGAGTGGTGCACAGACCGCTGGCGAGCCGTCCACGACAATGCCAAGGACCGGCGTGCCCAAATGGTTGGTGTGCCACACCATCAAGGCAGTGCCAACTTATATCAATTCGGGCGGAACTGGGTATGTGGTTTGCTTCATGATTCATGCAATTCATTCTTCATGCTAGCTTGAGCCCTTTACTAATACTTTGTTCCTCTCTTTTAGGCGTGACACAATAACACGGAGGTGCCAGAGGTGTACGACCTCTATGCCATGGCCCATACTGCCTCGTACAAGAAGGCCAAGGCATTCTCTGAGTCTGACCTCACTCATCCAGAAAATTTCACCAACATCTCCTCCCACCACAAGCTCGTGAGGTACAACAAGGAGGGGAAGAAGAGGAAAGGGGAGGACTATAACCCGAGCCAGAATCCTATTGATCCAGAGCTGGTGATGATATCTGGTGGCGGGAGGCCCCATGGCTCATTAGCCATTGGAGATGGACTGATACGTTGTCCTCTCACTCTCCCGGAGATCAAGGCGCGCCAAACGAGCTCATGTCCTGAGATAAGGCCTCGTCCACGGCCAGTCGATCTCGCCATCGAAGTTAGTTATACGGACTCAGATATCTTTCCTCCATTACATTGTGTGTGTGGCCATCGATGATTACAATGCTAACGAGGAGTGGTGTTGCAGGCTGCTCTTCAGAAAGAGAGAGCGACAACCCAGGCGCTTCTGGAGGAGAGGGACCGGGTGGCGGCGGAGAAGGAACGGCTGGCGGAGGAGAAGACGGCTAGGTTGTTGGAGGAGGAGAGGGCACGGAACATGGTGGCTCACGTGGCCATGTACGAGCTCTTCGTGGTAAGTTTCTTCTGCATATTAGTCAAATCATGCACGTAATGTTCGTTTCATTACTAACTAAACCAAATGTGCAGTCTATGTGCGAGAAGACCGGTCAGACCCCTCCGCCGATGCCAGTCATTACTCCGGTGGGAACGGTGAGTTTCATTTGAATGGTCATTAGTTACTAGCTAGTCTTAACATTTGAGTGTCATCATGCTAACGAGACATTGCAAATGATCTTTGGTGCAGCATAACTCCGGAGCCGCATCGCACACCCCTTCTCCAGGTGAAACCGGCCAGAGCAACCCCGGTGCTTGACCTCCGTGATGACGACGACGGTAAGTTTTCTCTAGTGTTTTGCTTAACAAATGCATACTTAGCTTCGTACATGCTAGTTAGCCCTATTATGCCACATACTTAGCTTATTTTCCCAAAAAAAGACATACTTAGCTAATTATCCTCCAAAATGACATAATTAGCTTATTTAGTTCATTTATGACATAATTAGCTTAGTTAGGTCAAAAATGGCATAATAACCTTGGTTAGCTCATAAATGTCATATACTTAGCTTATTTTCCTCCAAAATGACATAATAAGCTTAGTTAGCTCTAAAATGGCATAATTACCTAAGTTAGCTCTAAAATGACACAAATAAGGAATAAGAAGAAGAAAAACAAGGAAGAGGAGAAAAAGAAAGAATAGAAGAAGAAAGAGAAGAAAAAGAAAGAATAAAAGAAGAAGAATGAGAAGGAAAAGGATAAAAAGATAGAAGAGAAGAAAGATGAGAAAAAGAGAGAAGAAGAAGAAAATATATTCTTATTCTTCCTTTTTCTCTTCTTTCTTTTTCTCCATCTTCTATTCCTTCTTATTCTTATTCTTCTTCTTCTTCTTCTTCTTCTCTTTCTTCTTCTTCTTCTTCTTCTTCTTCTTCTTCTTCTAACTTTCTTACTCCCATTTTTGCAGATTTGATTCACTTCATGGAAGCTGGCATTGATGGACTGCTAGTGATTATTTTTTGTTTTGATTTGTATTGATGAACAATGTGAAACTATGTATGTATATATGGATGAACGGTGTGAAACTATGTATGTTTTGGTTCTTTTAATTGCCTATGTGTTATCTTGTTCAAAATTTCACGATAATGTTGGATACATGGCCTATGCTTCTTTCTGAAACTATATATATCATATATGTGTTGTGAAAATGCAGGGAAATAACAGAAAACAGACAAAAATGAGGCAATACAGGTACTTTGCCATCTGCCAGCGGACGGCAAAGACATTTGCCATCGGTAGGCAGACGGCAAAAGTGCCACGTGGCAGCAACCTGTGCAACCTGGGAGCACCAGGTGTGACCCATTTGGTCATTTTGCCGTCCGCTGGCAGACGGTAAAGTATGCCGTTAGTTTGCTGTCCGCTGGCAGACGGCAAAGGCAGGTGTTATTTTGCCGTCAGCTGGCGGACGGCAAAGTATGCCGTTAGCCACCTAACGGGGCTAACTGCTATACGTTGCCGTCTACGTACTTTGCCGTCAGCTTGGCCAGGAACACCGACGGCAAATATCTTTGTCGTCCGCTGCGCTTATGCAGACGGCAAAGTAGCTCATTACCGTGACTTTCTGTGCCGAAAGTGGGGCCGTCAGCC
The DNA here is from genome assembly GCA_039707655.1 of Elymus sibiricus. Classification (NCBI taxonomy): domain Eukaryota; kingdom Viridiplantae; phylum Streptophyta; class Magnoliopsida; order Poales; family Poaceae; genus Elymus; species Elymus sibiricus. The sequence goes on from CM077676.1 coordinate 429,573,131, forward strand.
AGCAGACGGTAAAGGTGTTTGCCGTCCGTGGCCTGGTCCTTTGCCGTCTGCTATGGCAGACGGCAAAATAGCACATTCCTGTAGTGAGCCCACCTCTAGGAGTCAAAGAGGTTAGCACCCCCCCCCCCCCCTATTTAGGACACCATCACCATGGACTAGGAACCTTTTGCCAGTGGCGTTGCTTAGAGAGAAGTCCCGCAATAAAGACAACACAACGTCTAGCTCGAACAAAGCAACATTAGTAAGGTGATTCCGAAGGTTAGATGACAGCCCATTATGCGATCGACGGGACTAGGAAAGTAGTGTGGGTGGATTGGGAGTAAAGATGTGGGTATGTAGTAGCAAGTAGTTGGCTAACTAACCAAGTATTCTTGAGAACAAAGGATGTCCACTGGAGGTCGTGTGGCACATTGACTTCTTTCATCTCCAATTATTGGGTGGCGTGTTGACTCGTTTCATCTCCATTGGCCAGGCTTTTGTAAGCATTTTTCCACAATGATAGTAAGCACTATCCCACCCCTTAAATTTTATTAATAGGATTTGTGATCATATGTTTGTATCATAACATGATTATTCATGTGCATGAATAGTGCAAGCTCCAGGGAAATTCATAGGAGACCATTGCTCTCTAATATTTTGCGAAAAAGAACATGAAACTAGTAAATGTTAACTCTTGCAAGTAACACTTGCCATCGCATGCCTTCTTCTACAAAAATGTGTTGTAAGTGGTTGGGAGCTCCACTCATTTGAATCATAACCATATATAGGATTTTGGTCCAACACTAAAAATTTAAATGTCAAACTCTTCATTGCTTCTCTATTTACGTGTGATGCCCTCAAAATTAGTAAGCACCGTCACATTTTCTTTTGTGCTTGCTTCAAATGGATTCACGACAAAGTTTGATTTTGGATCGTGGACTCCAGTGGGTTTGGGTTTTAAAAAAATTGTAAATAAATATTTGAGGTGTAATTTTTATTTTATTTTTTTGTACATGCACATATAGATGTGATCTGTTGCACCTATAAATTTTCATGCAGTACATGTTTTTATATATACGTACACAAAAGAACCAAAACCTGGATTTTAAAAAATAGCAAACAGCACATGCATAGAAATCCACATACACGGTAAAGTATATTTTAACAGAAGTTTACACATATGTAAAATACATCAATTGCTATATACATGTCAAATTATTTCAGATTTTATTAAAACTTCTAAACAGAATTTCTTATTATTTTTTTAAAAAATATGGGCTTATTGGCCCCTGCCTCCAAATCGCCTCTCTCATTGAACGAACCATCTATTAGTTTATAAATATCCCAGCATGATGCAATTAGTGAGACAATGAACATACACTTTCGGTGCATCGTCAGAACAATTTCGTGAGAATTGAGGTGAAGGCATTAATTTGACATATGACCTGTGGTGAAGGCATTAATCTGAGATATGAGCTGAACAACGCCAAGAGCCCTATGATATCATGTAGCTCCAACATTAGGAAATTTTGACCTGAACAACGCCAAGAGCCCTATGACCTGAACAATGCCACGAACAGACATGTTGACATTTGAGAATGCAATTGAAACGGAAAGGAAAATTTGATGGAGGGGATCGAAAACAAAAAACGGCAGAAACTATAGACATCCATTGCCTGGACCACAAGAAATCCGCACCTTTGATCTCTTCTTTTTAAACGATATTTCGTACGGACCACATTTTCACCGTTGAGACGATGAAGGCACTCGCCCTCCGTTCCCGGTCAAAGGAAGTAAAAAGGCACTCTCTCCATGGCCATGCAACCGAACAGAGCAAGAGACTACTCTCCTTTGTGTAATTCAGATGATATCTTCGTGCTCGAACATTTGGTGAGAAAACAACAAACAAAAGCAAAAAAACACCAACACAGCCCGTGGTTTTGCTCTCCTCTCATGGAAGAGGAACCATGTGCCGACGGCACAAGCAGACACAAACATTGACATCGCCAAAACAAATACAGTAGCTGCAGAAATTATGGAGTAAGAAAGTCTTTGACCTCTGGACCGTAAGACTTCCACTCCTTCCCTCGACCCCTCTCCACCTACAAATATCCGCCCTCCACCCTTCAGCCCTCCTCACCACTGCAGTCCTGCTCTCCTCTGAAATCCGCATTCTTCTGTTCCGCCTGCAGCGAGGAAGCCATTGTAGGAGGTGGGAAAGGAAGGATCTACTATCTAATACGAAGTTTTTGGGTTGTGTTCTTGGATTGCTGCCTCCCCGTTGTTTCTTAATCAGTGTTTTATTGATAGTGTTTGCTTTGTCAGGTGGGAAGAAACTCGGAAAACATGGCCGCGATGAGAGGGGACCAAAGGCAGATGATGGAGGATGCGGCGGAGGACAAGTTCCCAGAGGGGTTGCGCGTGCTGGCGGTCGACGACGACTGCGTCTGCCTCAAGGTACTAGAGGCCCTCTTGCGCCGCTGCAAATACAACCGTGAGTCTCTTGATCCCTCCACATCGCCATGGTCCATTAGATCAGAATCGGAGCCTTGTGATCTTTTCGTCTCTCTGTGAATAATGCTCGCTGCTATGCAGCAACGACGGTGCTGGATGCCAGGACGGCGCTGAAGATGCTCAGGGCAGGGAAGGAGCAGTTCGACCTAGTCATCACCGACGTGCGCATGCCGGACATGGACGGCTTCAAGCTCCTCGAGCTCATCGGCCTCGAGATGGATCTGCCCGTCATCAGTACACTCACTACTCAACCCGAAGTCCTAATTTTATTTTTGCATGTACAATTGTTTTTAAGGAGTATTTTTACTCCTGGATCTTGAAGATACACTGAAAGGATATTTATTCCTTTAATTGGGCAGCATGTGAGATCCTATATTTTTAGGATGATTTTATGAAATCACATACAGATGCACGGCATGCGCACACTATTTTTAACTTTGAGAAAATCTAAAGAGTGGGGTCCCCGGCCTGAACCAGCGGGATCCCATCTAACCGTTCATCCGTTCAGTGGCGGAGCTACACTCAAAAATCTGGGCGGGCCAAACTGAAAGGAAGTACAGCAATTTTAATCTCATGGCTCATTTTGCTCTCATATTCTAGTGAATTTCTACTAAGCTGGGCGGGCCGTAGCACGGGTTTGCTCGGCCGTAGCTCCGCCACTGCATCCGTTCGATCGGATGGCCAGTGGGGTAGAACAGCGGAGGTGGATCAACACATGAGTTAGGAGGGGGAGCGCGGGATCCAGATCCCATCTAACCGTTCATCCGTTCGATCGGATGGCCAGTGGGGTAGCAGGGCGGAGGTGGATCGACACATAAGTTAGGAGGGGGAGCGCAGGATCCATACATAGTGGTGTCGGTTCCTCGCCTGAACCAATGGGATCCTATCTAACCATACATCCATCAGATCGAATGGCTAGTGGGGGAGGGGGATGGACGTGGATAGGGTAGGACGTGAGTTATGAGATCCCATAAATTATTGACTTCAATAATTGTGCTGATTGTGTTTAGTATGCCAGAGATATGGTCATGTATTCCATATAATTAAGCAACAAGATGTGTTTTTCTATAGGAACTGGTTCTATTTTCGATCAACTTATGTCCCAATCGCATTCAAACATGTCGTCTGGATTCTATATACATTTGTTTTTACTAATTTAATTCTTCATGCTAGCTTGAGCCCTTTACTAATACTTTGTTCCTCTCTTTTAGACGGGACACAATAACACGGAGGTGCCAGAGGTTTACGACCTCTATGCCATGGCCCATACTGCCTCGTACAAGAAGGTCAAGGCATTCTCTGAGGCTGACCTCGATAATCCAGAGAACTTCACCAACATCTCCTCCCACCACAAGCTCGTGAGGTACAGAGATGAGGGGAAGGCGAGGAAAGGGGAGGACTTTAACCCGAGCCAGCATCCCTTTGATCCAGAGCTGGTGATGATATCTGGTGGCGGGAGGCCCCATGGCTCGATAGCAATTGGAGATGGACTTATACGTTGTCCTCGCACTCTCCCGGAGATCAAGGCGCGCCAAACGAGCTCCTATCCTGAGATAAGGCCTCGTCCACGGCCAGTCGATCTCGCCATCGAGGTAAGTTATACGGACTCAGATATCTTTCCTCCATTACATTGTGTGTGTACCCATCCATGATTAAAATGCTAACGAGGAGTGATGTTGCAGGCTGCTCTTCATAAAGAGAGAGAGACAACCCAGGCGCTTCTGGAGGAGAGGGACCGGCTGGCGGTGGAGAGGGAACGGCTGGCGGAGGAGAAGACGGCTAGGTTATTGGAGGAGGAGAGGGCACGGAATGATGCGTCTCACCGGGCCATGTACGAGCTCCTCGTGGTAAGTTTCTTATGCATATTAGCCAAATCATGCACGTAATATGTTCGTTTCATTACTAACCTATATGACTAACTCGTCAAAACCAAATGTGCAGTCTATGTGCGAGAAGACCGGTCAGACCCCTCCGCCGATGCCGGTCATTACTAGAGCGGGAACGGTGAGTTTCATTTGAATGGTCATTAGTTACAAGTCTTAACATTTGAGTGTCATCATGCTAACGAGACTTTACAAATGATCTTTGGTGCAGCATAACTCCGAAGCCGCATCGCACAACCCTTCTCCAGGTGAAACCGGCCTGACGAACCCCGATGCTTGACCTCCGGTAAGTTTTCTCTATTATGCCACATACTTAGCTTATTTTCCTCAAAAAGACATACTTATATAGCTAATTATCCTCCAAAATGACATAATTAGCTTATTTAGTCCATTTATGACATAATTAGCTTATTCGTTGCAAAAATGGCATAATAACCTTGGTTACCTCATAAATGTCATATACTTAGCTTATTATCCTCCAAAATGACATAATTACCTAAGTTAGCTCTAAAATGACCTATACTTACCTAATTTAGCTCAAAAATGGCATAATTACCTAGGTTAGCACAAAAATGACCTATACTTACCTTATTTTCCTAGGTTAGCACAAAAATGGCATACTTACCTAGGTTAGCTTTAAAATGACACAAATAAGGAATAAGATGAAGAAAAACAAGGAAGAGGAGAAAAAGAAGGAATAGAAGAAGAAGAAGAAGAAGAAGAAGAAGAAGACTAGAAGAAGAAGAAGAAGAAGAAGAAGAAGAAAAAGAAGAAGAAGAAGAAGAAGAAGACTAGAAGAAGAAGACTAGAAGAAGAAGAAGAAGAAGAAGAAGACATACTTAGCTAATTATCCTCCAAAATGACATAATTAGCTTATTTAGTCCATTTCTTCTTCTTCTTCTTCTTCTTCTTCTTCTTCTAGTCTTCTTCTTCTTCTTCTTCTTCTTCTTCTTCTTCTTCTTCTTCTTAGCTTATTTTCCCCAAAAAAGACATACTTAGCTAATTATCCTCCAAAATGACATAATTAGCTTATTTAGTCCATTTATAACATAATTAGCTTATTCGTTTCAAAAATGGCATAATAACCTTGGTAACCTCATAAATGTCATATACTTAGCTTATTTTCCTCCAAAATGACACAATAAGCTTAGTTAGGTCAAAAATGGCATAATTACCTAGGTTAGCTCTAAAATGACACAAATAAGCAATAAGAAGAAGAAAAACAAAAGGAGAAAAAGAAAGAGAAGAAAAACTCTTCTTCTTCTTCTTCTTATTCTTCTTGTTCTTCTTGTTCTTCTTCTTCTTCTTCTTCTTCTTCTTCTAGTCTTCTTATTTTTCTTCTTCTTCTTCTTCTTCTTCTTCTTCTTCTTCTTCTAGTCTTCTTCTTCTAACTTTCTTATTTCCCATTCTGCGGATTTGATTCACTTCACGGAAGCTTGCATTGATGGAGTGCTTGTGTTTACTTTTTGTTTTGATTTTGTATCCATGAACAATGTGAAACTTGCTACCTATGGATGAAACTATTGTAATATGGTGAAACTTGCACATTTTGTTTTGGTATATCTGTTGGATGATCATATCCATATGGCAGAGATATAGTTTCTTATGTGTTGGATATCATATACTTGCTGTGAAACTTGCACATACTGTTTGCCCTGTGAATATATATATATATATATATATATATATATATATATATATATATATATATATATATATATATATATATATCATATATTTGCTGTGAAAATGCTTGGATATAACAAAAAACAAAATAAAAAGGGGCAATACAGGCACTTTGCCGTCTGCCAGCGGACGGCAAAGGTTTTTGCCGTCAGCCAGCGGACGGCAAAGGTGCCATGTGGCAGCAACCTGTGCAACCTGGGAGTACTGGGTCTGACCCATTTGGTCATTATGCCGTCCGCTGGCAGACGACAAAGGCGAGTGGTTCTTTGCCGTCCGCAAGCAGACGGCAAAGAAAAAGAGCGACAGACGGCAAAGAGCGTGGAGGAGTGACATTATGCCACGGGTCTGCTAACGTTAAGAAGCAGCCGGCAAAAGGGAGAGCACGTTTGCCGTCCGCCGGCAGACGGCAAAGTCTCCTGTTAGCTACCTAACGTGGCTAACGTTTATTCTTTGTCGTCCACTTTCTTTGCCGTCTGCTTGGCCAGGAAAGCTGACGGCAAAGGTCTTTGCCATCCGCTGTACGAATGCAGACGGTAAAGAAGCTCATTACCGTAGCTTCCAATGCCGGAAGCGTTTGCCGTCTGCGGCAGACGGCAAAGACCTTTGCCGTCCGCTTTCTGGTCCTTTGCCGTCTGCCAAGGCAGACGGCAAATCAGCTGATTCATGTACTGTAAGTATGATTGGTTGCTCCGTTTCCAGGTTAGTTCCCCTACCTCATATCTTTCAGCTGTCGTGCATATGGTTTTACAGAAGATACCTTCACTGTTTACTAATACTTTCTCTTTGCTCAATACAGATCCAGAAGTTCCCGGGGTATCCAAGGAAGCCGTTGAATGCGGCACAGATCACTCGCAGCCTGGAGGCATACCTACTGTGGCTTCTCGGCAAGGTGATGTTCACAGAGAACCATGTCACCACTATTAGCGCGTGCTACATCCCTATTGCACTGGAGATTGCGAGCGCTGAGATGCCGGATCAGATCACACAGAGGAGTTGGGGTTCGGCGGTCTTAGCGGCTACATACCGAGGTATGTGCAACGGTTGCCAGCTTACATCAGACGCAGCTGCCCTTCTTGGATGCCCTCTATTTCTATAGCTATGGTCGTGGGAGAGGTTCTCTATAGGACGACCGGACATACGTGTTGATGAGCCTATGGAACCCCTGTTCGATGCTGATGGCATCGACATGCCTACTTTCGGTCTGTGTTGGACACGTCGCAGAGTATGTCTCGTGTTATAATTTAATGCATCTTATTTGTGCACACTATGGCTGAAACTAACTTTTGTTTTCCGCAGAGACGCTATGCTACTGATCAGACTAGGCGAGCATACACGGCATTGAACGAGCAGTTCGATGCGTACACTGGGGTCATCTAGCAGCCCTACACGCAAGCAGCCATAGATGCGAGATACCCCGGCGGTATGTCTGAGCTATGCACAAGAGATAGTGATTACTGGATGATGAAATCTAAGATCATCTTCGATGTCTTCGTCGAGGAGATGGCCCAGTAGAGGGTTATGAGGCAATTTGGTCTTCAGCAGTTAGAGGTCCCTGTAGGGTAACGCAGCAGAAAACAAAAATTTTCTGACCTACGCACCAGCCCAGGATCACTATGGAGACTGCATACAAGGTTTGATCTGTTTCGTTACCGACTCGTAGTGCAGCAGAAGTAGAGTCGATGACGATCGGCGGTGCAGATCCCCGCAGCTAGGATTTTCAACCTCCCAACCGCGAGGATGTATACCCTCATCCGCCCCCGGACAGCCCTCCGGGAGGCGGTCGGACAGTCCCTCGGACGGTGTCACGGACAGCCCTTCGGGAGGACCATCGAAACTCGGACAGTCACTCGGACAGCCCTTCGGGAGGACCATCGAAACTCGGACAGTCACTCGGACAGCCCTTCGGGAGGCACTCTCAAACTAAGACCGAAACTACGATCTCTCTACAGAGTTGCACACATACGGTGTCATCTATCCGGCAGGGCTTCGCCGTCCAGAACTAGTTCCTGCCGGAACCCAGACAGCCTATCGGCTCTACGAAACTATTTCGCTGGGAGGGAGAGAGAGAGCCAGATCATGCATGGCATTTGTATGAGAGTAAGGATTGAGAGATGGCAGCCATCTCACCTCCTATTTATAGGAAAACCAAGGGGTAGGGTGGTTTTACAAGAAAACCCAAAACCCACATGAAATGGAGTCCTTCCCAAGGACCTAAAGGTGAAGCCATGGAACAAGGTGGGGCTCCATGAAGGAGTCCACCATGTGGCCGGCCACACCCCCATGAGGGGCCCAAAAAATGGCTCCTATCCATCCATGTCATCCCCAAGATCTTTTGAGTAAAGCCCCAAAAGGTGGCTTTCCAAAAATATCCCAAAAAGCACTTTCACTATTCACGACGACAATTTTCAGCGTCCGGTCGAACTGAAAATATTTATGTGGGCTTAGAACATTTCCAGTACCCACCAAAATAATTTTCAACGCGAGCCGGAACAATTCCGGTTTAGTGATTTTCATCTGCGAAAAGCATCTGAAGCGGTTTCGGCAGCTCCGGAACATTTCCGGTTTTCATTCCGGAAAATTCCAGAAAGTTTCCAGAATGATTCTGGCACCCTCCAAGAATTATCAGGCATGTGCCAAAACCAATTTGACTTTATGGTATCCTCTGAAACAACTTTTCAGTTTCACCGGAACTCATCCGGTGACCTCTCTCTTCGGAACTTTTCCGCTGTCTCCGTAAAACTTTTCCGGAGACTTTCTCTCAGACTTCCTGTCTAGTATTCAACAGATAGATGACCCTTAAGCGTGTGACCCTATAGGTTCGGTGAAGTATAGACATGACCCGGAACCCCTTCCGATCAATGATCAACATCGGAGCCGTGGACACCCATATTGACCCCTATACCCACACGAATGAATATTCGAGTGAACCTCCAGTTGCCGTGTGCTATTCCTGTTGCTTCGCGATATGTTACAAATACCCGAGGTGAGACATGTTGGCATCCCCGCGGATCAACAACTTGTCCACTATGCCAGTTACCTCGTTACCGGTATTGTTCTCTTTTCTCGTTCCCGTGTTCCGGCATCCCCGTGATCAAATCACAAAGTGTCTGGCCAGACGATGATGGATACCGTAACACCGAGAGGGCCCAGAGATATCTCTCCATCGTCAGAGGAGCAAATCCCAATCTTGAGCTATCAAGTTACTTGACATACTTTTCCATGAACCCGTAAGCCGCCGTAATAGCCACCCATTTACGGATGACGTTTAACAAACCCCAAAGTTCATGAAGCAAGCATGAAGAAACTCGATACTCTCATGGTCTAAGGAATTATGCAAACGTTAACCATCTCTGTGTTATTAACCATTAACTTATGACGAATGAATCTCATAGCATAACATCAATTCGGGTCGATTCAACACAAATGTTCTTCTAACATTGTGCCCTCAAAATTGCCGGCATAGCCATGCCCATGATCAGGAAAACAGGATCATCATGCAATACTTGAGCCAGTCTTAGAGGCCAGACTAGGAATACATTTTACCGTTTATTATTCCACACGTGCATATGAGTCTTCCTCCGAGCCTCGTGGTTATTGTAGACTCGAGAACCATAGCAGTTATAGCATGGAACATAAACCTAATTATGAACAGGGAGATAATCAATAACATTTATTATTGCCTCTAGGGCATATCTCCTACAGACTCCCACTTGCACTAGAGTCAATAATCTAGTCAATGCTAATGCACTTTACACCTATGGCATACTGGTGTAAAATATGCTTCGCATGTGGTATAGCCTGATGTTCAACAGATCTGACGACTTCAGCTCCGTGTGTAACTTTGCATATCCTCGTGTTTTCACGCTTTCACAAAATTCATATTTTGTGTGGACTTGGCTTTGCATATGTGTGAATCATTGGTCGAAACCTGATTCCTCAGACTGAGCTATGGAGCAACTATCTGCAATAGTGTCCCATAGACCAAAGCCATCTTGGAACCATACTAAGTTCATGAATGAACTATATGATTCAACATCTTCTTTGTCGCTTCTTAAGCGTCAACATACTTAGCCTTTGTTATAGAATTTGCCACAGTATCTTGTTTGGAACAATTTCCAACTACCGTGCCACCATATTGTGTATTACACAAAACCCTTAACTTAAATCGAAAATCGCATGGAGCATTGATGAAGACTGTATCGATGTAATTACTTACAACGAGCACTTCATAATCTCTGCTTGCGAGAAAACATGTCATCACTACTACTCTAGTACTCAATGACATCTTTCACTGTTGTCCTATGATCAGTACTTTGATCACTATGGTATCTATACTCACAACAACTTTGGAGTATTGGACATATCTGGTTGATTTACATACCATGAAATACATGATTAATCCAAACACAAGAGTGTGTGGAATCTCCATCATGTATTTTGCTCATCAGTGTTTTGAGACACCGAGTCTTGCGAAACTCTTTCCATGTGACTTCGGCAAGAATCACTCCTTGGCGTTTTTAAATGCTAAAAAGTTTTAGCATCTTGTCAATATGTATTCATAGCTTAGCCCTATTAGGTAAATCTATCTCCATAGATCATCATGCCTAATATTGAGGCCATTTAGCCTAAGCACTTCATTGAAAAACTATTTTCAAATGAAGTCCTAATTCGTGTCAAGAAATTTATTTCCAATTAACAATGTGTCAAGTACACAAGGTTTTTAGAAATATTATTATGCTCCCACTTACTTTCTTGAATCACAAGCATCTTCGATACCCATTTGATGAAGTCAAACCCCTTTGACCATTCCATCAAAAACAAAGATTCCAACTCCACTTTGCTCTCTTCTGTCCATCGCTGGAACTCTGAAGTTTGCATCCTTACTAGCATCCTCTGGATCGACAAATTACTTTGGACTGTATCACATACAAGTCCTAGGTTTCATTTCCATCAGATGGAAATCCTTTTGTCATCCATGTTTCATATCTCATGATTGAAATATGTATTAATTGCCAGTTCAACCCGAACCGACTTCAAGCATCGCTACGGTGAGACAATCTCATCGTAGTCAACTCCTTGAACTTGTTATGGTAACAAGTCGAGCTTTATGGATAAAACATTTTATCCGTATCAGTTTTTAGTTCCATAAATATTCGTTAGACTCTAAGTCTTCCGAAAGGTGTATCGAGATTTTAATCTCGAATCACTTATAGGGAAACTATCTCGGATTGTATTGGCATTTAGCCAATTCCGGAGTCAGGGCCCATCAACGCTTCCTTGTGTATTGTAGGTGTACTATTGTCTAACAACAATATCTCGTTTGCGCACCTGATAGGTTTGCACGAGCTTTGCCTATGTGGTTCAGCTGCAAGTTCGACCGAAGTCCGTACATTTTATTGTAGAGACTTCCGTATCAGTCACAGTAGGAAACTCCGGAATCACTTCCAAGGTTTCTTTCCTTTGATCTGATGACGAAGATACTGGTTATCTCGTCGAGTTGCACTGCCCTCCCACTCACCTTTTGAAAGAACTATTCTCTTTAAAAGCATACCGTTTTGCGGCAAAACCCTTTGCCTCGGTATAGTGGTGGGGGAATACCCAATGACTTGGGATAACCTTACAAAGTAGCACTTGTCTGATTTGGAATAGGTTTGTAACCTTTTACACAAGCCCCATATTCCAAATGTTTAAGAAAAGATATAACATGGTTGGGCGTACCACACCATGGCGTCATTTCAACAGACCTGATGGAGCTCTTTTCAGTGTAAAAGCCGCAGTCTCTAAAGCATCACTCTATAAAAGGGATAATGGCAAATTTATTTATGTCATCTTTGATCTTACCATGTCATAAATGGTTAGATTACATCTTCACGGACTTTTCACTTGCAGTGGTGTTCCAGGAGGTGCAAGTTATGAAACCCCTTTCATAACTCATCAGACATTCGCTAAACTCGTAACTCGAATATTCCTTTCTGCAATCGAATTGTAGAAACATAATTTTCTTGTTACAATAACTTCTACTTCATTTTTGAAAACCTTATGAATGAATTCAAAAGATCCAGACTTCGTCTCAACAAGTAAATATCCATATATCTACTTGAGTCATTTCTGAAGATAGATAAATCCACTACTTGCAACAACATTTATTGGACTACACACATCACAATGTATGATCACCAATATGTTCTTTGCTCGTTCCTTATGGCCTGTGAACGGTATTTCAGTCACTTCACTTTTCAGAGAAAAGTTGCAAGTGTCAGATGATTCAAAAATCAAACGACTTCAAAATCCATCATAATGGAATTTTCCATGCGGGTTTCTCCAATGTGACCAAATGCAGTGCCACACTTGTGTGGTATTCTTTTAGTCTTGCGACATTTAGCCTCAGTGTTATGGATGTATCATATTTTCCATCAATATTCATAACATACATCCCATCTAGGATGGAAGCATGGCCCTTCATGTTATTCATAATACTGAACAACAATTGTTGTTTTATGAACAACTCTTTTGCAACAAACATTGTGCAATGGGCTAGAGTGTATGAAAATCTAAAATGAATTATGAAAGTAAACCCAGAGGTAATGTATTATTATCAATATTCATAACACACGTCTCATTCATAATGAAAGTATGGCCCTTATGTTATTCATAACACCGAACATTAAAAGTTCTCTTATGAACAACCTTCTTGCAAGATACCTTATGCAAAGGGCTAGAGTGTGAAACTCTAAATGAATTATGAAAATAAATACATAGGTAATACACCGATGGAAGGCATAGTAACATTTACTATGTTCCCTGCGTGTATCTAAACCTCATTCCTGGCTAGTCTTTCAGGCCATAGTAGTTCTTACATCGAGTTGCAACAGAATGCAATCGAGCGGGTATCTTTGTGATTAACTCACAATACCCAAGAATTAGTGATTAACATGTTTAACCATAATTCCCAAGAACTATATCTTTGACCAGCCTTCTATACATGAAAAACTTGTATGACATTCATACATGAGCTGGATATTCCAGTCTTCTTTCCTTTTGCCTTTATACTTCTAACAGTTTAACTTTCAGTATTTCTCCTACTCTCAGAAGAAGCACCCAACTTAAGAGTGGCGTTAGCCCCGGACTTCCTAGGCGTGAAAGTCTCACTAACACCCTTCGGACACTTCCTTTCTCTTTAAGTTGTTGTTTTATTCACCTTTCATCATATGATAGGCGTTCTCCTGGATCCCTCTCTTATCAGTCTAATGCATAGTAAACTTCTTTACTAACAGTTTGCAAACAAACATTGCTTTGGATATCTCATATCTTTTAGCCTTTGTCTGTCTCTGAAAATGATTTTCAGATTCCATGAATATCACATAACTATCCAAACTTTCGAAGTTCGGGTCTCATGGAAGCAAACATATTGCACTTGACTGAAACGGAATTCTAGCTTTTGGATCGATGGACGAGAGTCACATGATCCATAGCATTAGCGGGAGAATACCGAAAGCATGCGATAGGACAAAGTCCTTCTCGGCACTCTAGAGGACAATCCTCACATTACGTTACCAACCGTAAAGTTTTAACCAGATATTTAACAGCTATTCAATTTAAATAGGGAAGGTGGAAACGCGAGCCATTATTCTACAACTATTATGCAAATCACACTTAGACAGTGTTCAAAATTAATTGCACTGAGAATTAAACAAGTTAATTCTATAGTGCGCTCCCACTCAAATCAATATCTCTCATAATTGATTGTGAGTGATACAAGATCCGCATATCCATTCAACGCCATTGAACGAGATGAACACTGATGGCGCGAACTTCAATCGGTAGGCAAACTTGCCGATCACATCTCTATGTGACTCTTGTTCATCTTTCGATGGGCGTGTTACGAGCTCAGGGAGATCCTTCCAGAACGTCAAGACAACCAAGTGATCTCGCTGCGAGGTCTCAACTCACCCGCCTCACACATCCCTAATCGTTCGTACCCAGGGAGATCCTGTGATACCCCGAAAAGTTAGGCTCCGTGACGGTGCTACACTTGGGAGAACACTAACTACTTGATATTTTGTGAGAGATCACCCTAATAAAAGCGACTACCGCGCAATCAAAAGGGTGCATCATAAGGGATAAACATCTCAGGCAATTCATAATAGCATGATATGGTATAGCCCTTTCTGACGGAGAAGTCTATTATTTCTTCGTCTTCGGCATTCGCGTCGGTGTTCACCTTCGCGAAGATTGCCACCACCTTGTCGATGCACCAAATAATATTGCTATCTCTATAGCTTAATAAAATAAGTGCATTACATAAGGTTGACACACAGGTCATTAAAGTGCAATCATATGGCTCCAACCATCATGCCGAATCATGACACGCAGGTCATGTTAATATTACATCATATAGTCATCTCATACATAATCAAATTAATATGAGCACTGCTATACCACATCATATGCACATGCAAACCATCCTGCAAAACCAAGTTAGACGCCTCTAATCGGTTCATGCAAAATTTTATTTTACGTGGCTTCTAAGGTTTCGAACAAACCGCAGCTACCAACGTTTTATCATCAAGTATGATAATTCAAGTCGCTAGATTAACATCGCGGGGTGTATGAAACACGAGATAATTAAATCTCGAGCCCCATACTAAACTTCGTCATACGCATGACCCCCGTGCAGATCATATCTGCATTGCCCTTTCGTCTGCAAAATTTCATCTTTCTTTTTAACTACGGTGGAATTCAAAGAACTGTTAGCACTTCGTTGATCAATCAGGATCGCGGATTGCCAGAACTTTGAAACTCCACCATACCGTTATCAAGATCAGAAATATGAAAATTCCAGGGAAGCAACAAGAACATCGGGTAACATATTTCATCTGCTACCCGCACAAATAATTTTCAGCAATAGATCTCATCTACTACCTAATTATATTGTGCAACACCCATACATCTCTATGTATTCTAGATCGCAACCTGCATCTACGCATAGCACGGCTCTTGATGCCACTGTAGGGTAACGCAGCAGAAAACAAAAAATTTCCGACCTACGCACCAGCCCAGGATCACTATGGAGACTGCATACAAGGTTTGATCTGTTTCGTTACCGACTCGTAGCGCAGTGGAAGTAGAGTCGATGACGATCGGCGGTCCAGATCCCCGCAGCTAGGATTTTCAACCTCCCAACCGCGAGGATGTATACCCTCATCCGCCCCCGGACAGCCCTCCGGGAGGCGGTCGGACAGTCCCTCGGACGGTGTCACGGACAGCCCTTCGGGAGGACCATCGAAACTCGGACAGTCACTCGGACAGCCCTTCGGGAGGACCATCGAAACTCGGACAGTCACTCGGACAGCCCTTCGGGAGGCACTCTCAAACTAAGACCGAAACTACGATCTCTCTACAGAGTTGCACACATACGGTGTCATCTATCCGGCAGGGCTTCGCCGTCCAGAACTAGTTCCTGCCGGAACCCAGACAGCCTTTCGGCTCTACGAAACTATTTCGCTGGGAGGGAGAGAGAGAGCCAGATCATGCATGGCATTTGTATGAGAGTAAGGATTGAGAGATGGCAGCCATCTCACCTCCTATTTATAGGAAAACCAAGGGGTAGGGTGGTTTAACAAGAAAACCCAAAACCCACATGAAATGGAGTCCTTCCCAAGGACCTAAAGGTGAAGCCATGGAACAAGGTGGGGCTCCATGAAGGAGTCCACCATGTGGCCGGCCACACCCCCATGAGGGGCCCAAAAAATGGCTCCTATCCATCCATGTCATCCCCAAGATCTTTTGAGTAAAGCCCCAAAAGGTGGCTTTCCAAAAATATCCCAAAAAACACTTTCACTATTCACGACGACAATTTTCAGCGTCCGGTCGAACTGAAAATATTTATGTGGGCTTAGAACATTTCCAGTACCCACCAAAATAATTTTCAACGCGAGCCGGAACAATTCCGGTTTAGTGATTTTCATCTGCGAAAAGCATCTGAAGCGGTTTCGGCAGCTCCGGAACATTTCCGGTTTTCATTCCGGAAAATTCCAGAAAGTTTCCAGAATGATTCTGGCACCCTCCAAGAATTATCAGGCATGTGCCAAAACCAATTTGACTTTATGGTATCCTCTGAAACAACTTTTCAGTTTCACCGGAACTCATCCGGTGACCTCTCTCTTCGGAACTTTTCCGCTGTCTCCGAAAAACTTTTCCGGAGACTTTCTCTCAGACTTCCTGTCTAGTATTCAACAGATAGATGACCCTTAAGCGTGTGACCCTATAGGTTCGGTGAAGTATAGACATGACCCGGAACCCCTTCCGATCAATGATCAACATCGGAGCCGTGGACACCCATATTGACCCCTATACCCACACGAATGAATATTCGAGTGAACCTCCAGTTGCCGTATGCTATTCCTGTTGCTTCGCGATATGTTACAAATACCCGAGGTGAGACATGTTGGCATCCCCGCGGATCAACAACTTGTCCACTATGCCAGTTACCTCGTTACCGGTATTGTTCTCTTTTCTCGTTCCCGTGTTCCGGCATCCCCGTGATCAAATCACAAAGTGTCTGGCCAGACGATGATGGATACCGTAACACCGAGAGGGCCCAGAGATATCTCTCCATCGTCGGAGGAGCAAATCCCAATCTTGAGCTATCAAGTTACTTGACATACTTTTCCATGAACCCGTAAGCCGCCGTAATAGCCACCCATTTACGGATGACGTTTAACAAACCCCAAAGTTCATGAAGCAAGCATGAAGAAACTCGATACTCTCATGGTCTAAGGAATTATGCAAACGTTAACCATCTCTGTGTTATTAACCATTAACTTATGACGAATGAATCTCATAGCATAACATCAATTCGGGTCGATTCAACACAAATGTTCTTCTAACATTGTGCCCTCAAAATTGCCGGCATAGCCATGCCCATGATCAGGAAAACAGGATCATCATGCAATACTTGAGCCAGTCTTAGAGGCCAGACTAGGAATACATTTTACCGTTTATTATTCCACACGTGCATATGAGTCTTCCTCCGAGCCTCGTGGTTATTGTAGACTCGAGAACCATAGCAGTTATAGCATGGAACATAAACCTAATTATGAACAGGGAGATAATCAATAACATTTATTATTGCCTCTAGGGCATATCTCCTACAGTCCCTCCCCCTACAGAGAACCCGGTGCCAGGACACATCCACATGTATTGTCTATTTATTCAATGTTGCATTGTCTTTCACAATTGTCCATTTGAAGCATTAGTTAATTTTTGAACACACACCACAATTTTAGGACCACGAGGAAGGGGATTAACAGGACAGCTGCTGACTGGCTAGTTAGGCTTCAGCCGTACGTTACAGAATGGGAGACTGCGAACACACATCTGTGGCACGAGAATATCGGGTTTGATATCGATGAATTCAATCGCTACTTGCAGCGGTACATGACCGGAACACGGTTACGCATCGTTGAGCACTCTCACCCAGATGAGATACCTGACCCTAGTCCGTCGGATATGTACCCGAGCTATGATACTTCGGGCTCTAGGCAGTACACGGTAAGATATATACTCTTTATGTAATGCATCTAGTTGTCACGTACTTTGCCGTGCATACTTGATAATCGTCCTGACAATTTTTAGGCTCACTTGACACTCGGACTCTACGACGATGTGTCCACCTTTGGACGTTCACTGTCGTCTGGACCTCTTCTTCAGCACCGGTCTGTGCTCTAGCCCTTCGTTACACGCATGCAGAACAAGATACGAGCTGTCTACGAGGCTATCACGTGCACCCGGAGAAGCGACGTTGTTCACCACCACCACCACCAGCAGCAGCAGCCGCGTCCCTCCACGCACCGACATCAGCCACGTCCACGTCTAGCACATACGCCGACAACCAGGCCACCCCCTCCTGACCAACCTGGCAGTTCGACGTGGCAGCACCCACAGCACCGGGGTCCCACGTCGAGCTTCGTGTTTCAGCCACAGCCACAGCAGCAGGGTCCCACGTCGAGCTTCGTGTTTCAGCCACAGCCAGCTGGTATGTCTCTTCATATTTATTGTTTTCAATATCAATTGAGGCGACCTAATTCTTCATGACTTAACGTTCCCTCCTGCAGGAGCCTACGGATATCAGGTGTCCATATCCGGATCCACGTGGGGGAGTGATCAAGATCCTGAGGAGAACATACAGGATCACATGTCGCAGCACACCCAGTGGATGAACATGTATTCGACTCCTCCACCAGGCCCCACACAGGATACACAGTATGACCAGGACGAGTCTGAGATTCCTCCTCGTAACATTAGGGTACCCCACAGGTTTGGATGGTCGACGCCTGATGCACAGCCTCAGCGCCATGGCAGACGCCGTCAGTGACGCTTCTATCTATCAGTAGAGACATGACTATCTACTTATGTATAAGACTTATGTCTATTCTATGTATGAGACAAATGACTATGTACTTATGTATGAGACATATGCCTACTCTGTTTTAGTACTCTGTTATCCAACGTCGTGCGCCAACTACAACATCATATTTAGATAGAACATACTCCTCCTACAATAAGACAGTACAAACAACTGGATACAACTACATCTGAATTAAATGGTAGGTAGGACTGAACTTACAACATACAATGTAAAAACTACATGAAGTCATCATCGTCATCCTCCGTCGATGCAGAACTCTTGCCCTTCGACGATGAAGAACTCTTGCCCTTCGACGATGCAGAACTCTTGCCCTTCGACGATGCGGTACTCTTGGCCTTGGTGCTCGGCATGAAGATATCGTCTTCATCCTCGCTGTCGGCAGTCCATAGAAAAGTATTTTCTGCTGCATACTTTAAGTAGGATTCACCCTTATGTTGTTGCTTCTTCCATCTTCCATGCAACCTGAGAAGTTCTTTCCGTATCTCCTCAAATGTCCTGGAAGGCCACCCGCACCTACTTAATGCGTGAGCCAGCTCATTCAGTAGCGTGTCACTACTGATGAGTTCGTCCCACGAAACTAATATGTTGTCAACCCTGAAATCGGCGGCTAAACGCAGAAGACATTTGGACATACCAGGGTGAAAACTACGATCAAAAGGATATCCGGACATCTTCGCGAGACTACGACACTACACTAGATTGCTTACCCACCTTATTGCCGAGGGTGTTTTATAGGTTGAGAAGACAAAAATAGGCGGGAACTCGAAAGCGGGGAAATATGGCGGGAGATATAGGCGGGAACTAGAAAGCGGGAAAATATGACGGGAACTAGAAAGCGGGATAAATATGGCGGGAACTAGAAAGCGGGAAAATGTGGCGGGAGATACTGACGGAAACGGCGGCCCAAGATATAAGCGGGAACTCAGAAGAGGAAAACGTAGGGGCCCATGCACCTATCGACTTAGGGGAAGCCAATTAGACCTAATCGGCCTACGGGAAGACAATTAGTTCCAGTCAGCCACTAGGTAGCCGACTGGATCCACCACCACCAGCCGACAGGGCTGTCGACCACCCCTAGGCCGACAGGAGGCCAATCGGCCACCCTATAGCCGAAAGGGTACCAATCGGCTTCCTCCTGGCCGACTGGATCCAATCGGCTACCAGAGGGCCGACGATGTATTATTTTTTTTAAAAAATAAAACGGCTTAATATTTCTGAAAATTAATAAAAAAAAGTGTATATATTATTTTAAAAAAATTAGCCTTTCTCTTCCCCCCGATACGGCTGCTCCCTCACGCCAGCGCCACCATCTCCTCCGCCGCCCCCGTCGCTGCCGCCTCACCCTCCGCCGCACGAGCTCCTTGCCGACCGTGTGTGCACGGCCCGACGGCTTCCGGCGTGCTGCGCCCCGTGCTTCGGTGAGGCACTCGCGTGGCAAAACACACACACACACACACACACAAAAAAAAGGAGAGGAAGACATACGTCGCGCGCGCGGTCGTCCGTCAGACACCAATGCCAGCGGCGGCGTTGCCGCGTGGCGTCCAGGCGGTGCTCGTGACCTCCGGCCAACTCCGCAACCTCGACCCGCAGCTCCAGGTGCCCCCGCTCCTCCTCGCCAACTCCCTCATCGCCGCCTTCTCCCGCGCCGCCCTCCCTCGCCTCGCCTTCCCGCTCCTCCGCCACGTTCTGCGCCGCGCCCACCCCTTCCGCCCCGACGCCTTCACCTTCCCGCCGCTCATCCGCGCGGCCCCGGCCCACGCCTCCGCCGCACAGCTTCACGCCTGCGCGCTCCGGCTCGGCCTCCTCCGCCCGTGCGTCTTCGCTTCCGGCTCCCTCGTGCACGCCTACCTCCGGTTCGGGCGCGTCTCGGAGGCCTACAGGGTGTTTGACGAAATGCCGGAGCGGGACCTGCCGGCCTGGAACGCGATGCTGTCCGGGCTGTGCCGCAACGCCCGCG
Organism: Elymus sibiricus; assembly: GCA_039707655.1. Taxonomy (NCBI): domain Eukaryota; kingdom Viridiplantae; phylum Streptophyta; class Magnoliopsida; order Poales; family Poaceae; genus Elymus; species Elymus sibiricus. The sequence goes on from CM077676.1 coordinate 429,593,583, forward strand.
CGGCCGAGGCCGTGTGCCTGTTTGGGCGGATGGTGGGGGAGGGCGTCGCCGGCGACACGGTGACGGTCTCGAGCGTGCTGCCCATGTGCGTGCTGCTGGGGGACTGGGTGCTTGCGCTGGTCATGCGCGTGTACGCGGTGAAGCACGGGCTGGACAAGGAGCTCTTCGTGTGCAATGCGATGATCGATGTGTATGGAAAGCTCGGGATGCTGGAGGAGGCTCGCTGGGTGTTTGATGAAATGGAGGGCCGCGATCTGGTGACGTGGAACTCGATCATTTCAGGGTATGAGCAGGGTGGGCAGGTTGCTGCTGCGGTCAAGATGTTTCGTGTTATGAGGGACAGTGGGGTTTCCCCTGACGTGCTCACACTTGTGAGTCTGGCGTCTGCTGTCGCACAGTGTGGAGATGACCGCGGTGGGAAGTCAGTGCACTGTTATGTGACGAGGCGGGGGTGGGATGTGGGTGACATAATTGCAGGAAATGCTATGATTGATATGTACGCGAAGCTATCAAAGATTGAGGCAGCCCAGAGGATGTTTGATATCATGCCAGGTCGAGATGCCGTGTCTTGGAACACTTTGATCACGGGGTATATGCAGAATGGACTTGCCAACGAGGCAATCGAGACATATAGTCATATGCAGAACCATGAGGGTCTAAAGGCTATTCAAGGGACATTTGTTAGTGTTTTGCCTGCATACTCACAACTTGGTGCCTTGCAGCAGGGCATGCGGATGCATGCTCTGTCTGTTAAGACGGGATTCAATCTGGATGTGTATGTTGGAACTTGTATGGTAGACTTGTATGCTAAATGTGGGAAGCTGGCGGATGCAATGCTTTTCTTCGAAAAAATGCCTAAAAGGGGTACAGGTCCCTGGAATGCCATCATGGCTGGCCTTGGAGTTCATGGGCATGCCGATAAGGCTCTCAGTCTCTTCTCACGAATGCAGCAGGAAGGAGTTAATCCTGATCATGTCACATTTGTTTCACTATTGGCTGCCTGTAGTCATGCTGGCTTAGTTGACCAAGGCCAGAGTTTCTTTGATATGATGCGTATAACATACGGCATTATCCCCATTGCAAAACATTATGCATGCATGGTTGATATGCTTGGCAGAGCTGGTCAGCTACACGAAGCTTTTGATTTCATACACAACATGCCAATTAAACCTGATTCTGCTGTTTGGGGCGCTCTGCTTGGTGCTTGCAGGATTCATGGGAATGTTGAAATGGGCAAAGTGGCTTCGCAAAACCTATTTGAACTTGATCCAGAGAATGTTGGATATTATGTTCTAATGTCGAACATGTATGCAAAGGTTGGGAAATGGGATGGAGTTGACGAAGTGAGGTCTTTGGTCAGACACCAAAATTTGCAGAAAACCCCTGGATGGAGTTCAATAGAGGTGAAAAGATCCGTGAATGTATTTTACAGTGGCAACCAGACAGAACCCCACCCTCAACATGAAGAGATCCAGGCAGAGCTGCAGAATCTGTTGGCCAAGATGAGAACTATAGGTTATGTTCCTGACTACAGTTTTGTCCTACAGGATGTAGAGGAGGATGAAAAGCAACACATCTTGAATAATCATAGTGAGAGATTAGCTATTGCCTTTGGCATCATAAATACTCCTCCAAGAACTCCGCTCCATATATACAAGAATTTGCGTGTGTGTGGGGATTGCCACAATGCCACCAAGCATATATCAAAAATAACTGAGAGAGAGATCATAGTCCGGGATTCAAATCGGTTCCACCACTTTAAACATGGCCATTGTTCTTGTGGGGATTTTTGGTAAAATGCAATACAATATTTTTAGTCTACCCAAACTTGCTTGGGACAAAAGGCTTTGTTGTTGTACAATATAATACTTTTTGTGTGCACAGCATGTTTTCTCAAGCTAAGCACTTAGTGATTGATTATGATGTTAGTTCATGTACTCAAGAGATTTAGGAATGAACTGAAATAGTTTATTGATGTAAAAAGGTATACATAATTGTTTAGTTAAGCAAAACTCCTCCCATCTATTCTTTAACTGGTAAAGTTTAACAGGAAAACATGTTTGTTGTTGCTTACAGGCATTGAATTGTAACAATCCATAAATTTGTCTGATCAGCTTTAGACTCTTTCATAGTCCTGGCCTCCTGGGTCATTTCTGATATATGACTGCTTGGTTGGTAATATTACATTTCCTGCCTATTCTCTTATGATACATTATCATCATCCTACTTCTGCTTCATCCTGCCTAATTGATCAACCGTCACCACCAGCAGTGCATCCTCCTCCGTATCTTGTCTCTCCCGAGGATCTCTTTTACCGTCATTGTCAACTCTTGCGGCCGCCGCAGCAGGACAGTGCAACCGCTTCCTCCTCCTTGCAGGTTCCGTTACAGAGTCCAAGATGAACACCAGATGTGTCCAAGTATATATTTATGCTTGGATATCCGTAGCTTGGTCTGTCCAAGTATATATTTATACTGTGTTATACTGTGTTCATCTTGGACAGACCAAGCATAAATATTTATGCTTGGTCTTCTGTTCTGCAAAGCTGTTATCCGTAGCGCTGCAGAAAAAAAAAACTTATTTTTCCAGGATCCTGGGTTTTTCTTCTGACAAGTTTCTGTATATCCTCAAATAGTGGGAACTTCTATACAAAACAGTAGTGTATTCACTATAAGCTCTTTTTAGAAGTTAAGAGTGATGTCTTTCATGTAACATAAGTATCATTGTATTTTGTGGTTTTGGATATAAATTTTACTTATTGGTCCACTCACCATTTATTTATTTTCTTTTGGTTCCTATAATGTCTCATGGATAACCTTAACTTCCTTGGCACAAATAAACTCAACTATGATTTGATTTCACATATATTTCGCCAGTATGGCATTTAGGATTTGTGTCACGATCCAGGAGATAAATTTAGGAGCTTCCGCTGTCTAAGGCAATTTCACAAGGTATAGGTCAAGTCAGAATGATCTACATGCTTACTGATTCAAAAGTAGGTCGTCGGATCGAATCACAAGAAGCAAAACAAACTAGCAGGTATGCAATGTTCATTCACTCCTAAAAATTGTGTTTTGTTATGCATGATGCAGGGTTCAACAGACCCTGTTATATGGCGTTTTGAATGTAGGTGTCCATCTATATGTATCACCTCTTGCATATAAGGAAAAAAGCATTATGATAGTAGCATGGCTTGGCCTGGCAGTGATCATGGTAGCCTGCTTGGTGTTGTCCGTACTCTCCACACTGCCTGGAATACCATCTCATTTTGCCACCAGCCCGGAAGCAACAACAAAATGTAGGCATCACACATAATTTCCTTCATATTTGCTTGACTCAGTCGACTGATTCCCTCTCTCTGAATTTGCTGGCAGGCGTGTGTGAGTGCACTTGCTGTGCACATGTACTGTGGATGAGTCGGCTATCCTACTGTACTCTGCAGGTGTGTATTCCTTGCACTGTTCGTGGAAATCTCCAGTGACATCAGTCACCTGGAATTTGGCCCCTGCCCCTCTACAGTAGCATCAACAAGGTTACATAGCCCTCAATATTTCAGAAGGTCAGCGGATGTCACCTTTCATCCTGTTATGCTCATTAGATTTTTTTATTTGTTATGCCTAAATTTATCTGGAAAGATATTTCTAACTACCTTCTGCAAGTTATTTTTTATAAATGTAAAAATAGGGATCTACATTCTAATCGATAAAACAAAAATCAACTTAATATCCTTAGACTAATGTTATGTATGGAATATTGTATATGAATTCTAATCAAGCAAGTCTTTGCTGTTTCCATCATAGATAAAGGAATCATCTTATGTTACAATTTAAAGCATTATAATTAAGTATTCATAAATTTTAATACTTAATATTTTCAAAATCGCTAGCCCATGGTGGCAGATGCATCGAAGGAGTATATATACTGATTGTAGTTTCAAGTAGAAATGACAGTTAATGTGTCGCGCTGGGAACTACAACGAGCTCCTCTCAGTGTGTCCTCTTGCCCTCCTCCCATCAGTGCAGTGCTATACATGACAATTACATCAAGGAGGATGGGATGCAAATCGGCTGGAGATGCTTTGCGTGTTTGATGGTAGCATCACCTGGCGTTCGGAGGCCAATTACGAACAAGGTCACGAGTGATATCATCTCTGTTTTTCTTATCTTACGATGAAATATTGATAACACTTAAGTCCTTATTTTCACGCGTTCTTTAATGTTTAGCCTGAAAACGAGACTAATTGTATCTCTGCTGATACTACGAATGTACCTCTTTATTACCATCTTTGGGATTTTATATCTCGTCACTACACGAATTTAGGTCCTATGGTCTTCCCTTTCCAAATGTTTGCATTTAGCTAACGTGCCATCTAATTGCTGGAATTAGTCACATATCGAACAGCAGTCTGAAAGTTGTACATTACAGGGAATATTATTCATGGGGCAGCCGGTGCACGTAGCTCCTGCTTGTGCAAGGTCCAGGGAAGGGTCCGACCACTTTGGGTCTGTAGTACGCAGGAAATATTATTCATGGTTTGTAATATTTTGTAATGTGGTCAAATTCTGGTGTTTACTTTTACGCCTTATTGCCCACTGAGATTGGTAAAAAAACTTCTTTGAGGTACTATATAATTGTGATGCTCCTATATTTTTCACCGTTATATTAGGCAGATTACTATGAACACATGTCTTCTGTGTCACACTGTCGGTTCCTCTTTGTTGGAGAGTTTTTGCTCTTTCTCTTTCATACCAGGAGCATGAAAAGTAAGTTACTTTTTCGGATAGCAAGGGAGTGAATTTGCTGACAGCAGCGTGTGATTGCATTTATTTTTTTAATACCTTTGGATATTGGACTCATCAACAACTAGAAATAGTGTCCGCTTTGACGAATTGGATACAATGGCTGCTTGCAGTTTCCCCTTAAGGCGATCCATTTCTCATCTTTATATCCAGATAAGCAAATATCACATTTTGGTGTGCATACATAATCCTTGGGCCCGGTTTGGAATGGGTGTAAGATTTGTATGGTTAGCTCAGTTTTGAACTAAATACCAGTGGCAACACAAATTTTACACTCATTCCAAACAGCCCATAATATTAGTTTTGCTAAGTATGGCATCTAAATGCCAATAAATCGGCACCCATGTTTGGCATTCAAATTTTTTATCGAACTTATTTGTATAGACAATGATGCTCAAAGTTATGTACTGGAAACGCTCAAAATCTCAGATGACATGCATAACAATATGCAAGACATGTTATAACAACACATAGTAAATCTAGCCGAGCAAACACACGGTTCACCATTCTAGTTATACAAATAATTATACAATCGATTAGTTACTACATAAAGAGTGACGCAAAAGCCCATGAGGCAGCGCACCGCAATACATCTAGTGCCAAACAATATTGTCTCAAAAAAAAAATCTAGTGCCAAACAATATACAGCAGCTAACCTGATCCTCCAATCATCACCTGCTAACTCCAGCAGCCGTTTCACAAAAGAGATTCTAAACGCAACCCTAACACTGATGCCGCACAACCAACATATACTCATGCTACTTACCACCATTGATTTTAAAGCCAGGGCGCTCAGAACAAGTGCTCCTACGGTGTCCAGCAACACCACAGTTACTACACCTCCCCTGCTTCCTCTGCTGCTTTGGCAAGTCACCCCTCTCCGGACAAGTCGTCTTCTTATGCCCTTGACCCCGGCAAATGCTGCAAAACCTACCGCGTTTGCTCATCTCCTCATACGGCGCTTCCTCGCAACATGCTGGCCTTCCGGGCTGAGCAGGTACTCTGACGAGTTGGTATTGTGTTGCCGACACTGTATCGCTGTCGTCTCCAGAGCAATCACCTGCTGGTCTTTCATTCACCATTGTCCTTTTTGAGGTTGGTCGATCCTCGAGCCCTTGGCCACCTCTTGCTTCTTTGTATGGTGCCATAATTGCCATGGCTTCCTTGAATATCCCCCTTAACCTATCATGGGCCTCTGCGCTAGCAGTTCCAAGACTGACTAGTTCAACAGCTTCGCTGTACAAGGTTGGAGTCTGTTGCACCGCATCTCGCGTGTCTCTCGTCCACCTCTTCACTATGTGCTTCTTGGGTATCTCCTTGATTCCTACATAATCCATCACCTGCATTGCCGAACAACCCACGTATTCATGATAAATATCTTGCGGACATTCTGAAAACATGACACAGAAAATCAATATTTATGATAAAATTATTCTTCTAACCTTTAGAATGTGGCAGCATAGCAAACCCATGTGATCAAATTGACCACATTCGCAGTCAAATTCAACCCCATTATCTATCATCTTAACCTCGTAGACCACCCTGCGCCATTTTTCCCTTGTCTCTGGTTCAGTATGCTCTGTCCTGTACACCCTGTTCTTCTCAATCTCCTCCACATGGTAAGCTCCTGCTTCATAGAGGATTTGGCCAAACTGTTTAAACATCGCATGAGTATATATCTTGCTAGCATGACGCTCAATTGATAGGTTAGCCCTCATCACGACGCCATCCTGTGGAAATATCAGATCACTTATTTCAAATATCATCCTTCTAGGAAGGTTTAATGTTTCCGCGATGAACTGAATCCTATATATTATGAGAAATATAATTGCTTACAATCTTGGTCCGTTTCTCTTCGTAGCTCTCCTCTGCGTCCCGGTCAAACTGCAACCGCATGTAATGCTTCACGAACATATGCATCGGGCATGCTGGTGTTATATATGTCTTCAGCATACTGTCGGCGGTCTCTCTTCTCTGAGTACTCGTCATCTTGGCACAAAACACTCCCTTTAAATATGGCTTTGCCCATTTCTTCCTGATTTCGTAAAGTTGTGTCATGTACGGATGTGACCTTAAGTTGTACTTTTCAATCAACATCTCCCATGCTGTCTCAAACTCATCTATCGTCAGCATGTGATCGACAACCTTATGGAACTCTGCTCGGAACTCATTCTGTTTTGTGTACAGGGGTCTGAGGGACTCCTTTGCTTTCTTCAAGACGTGCCATTTGCACCATCGGTGGGCTGTGTTCGGCATCACATTCTTTATGGCCACCTCCATCGCTTGATTCTGATCTGAAACAATACAAATAACTAATTTATTCAGATTTTTGTAGATGGTCCACGGGGTAACACGCAAAATAAAAATGATATTCACCTGTCATAATTGTCATCGGTGCTTCACCGCCCATCATTCTTATGAATTCAGTGAAAACCCATTCGAAGCTCTCTACCTGCTCGTCTCTAACCAACACTCCAGCCAAGATGATACTCTGAAAGTGGCTGTTCACGCCTACGAATAGTCCAAATGGCATGTCATGCGGGTTAGTCATGTAAGTTGTGTCAAACGTGATAACATCTCCAAAGTACTTGTACTGCATTCGGCTCCGCCTGTTGGTCCACATGAGGTTCTTTAGCCGACTCTCGGTATCTGCTTGGATCCTGAACATGAAGTCTGGATCCTTTGCTCTCATGTCTGCAAAGACTTCAATTGTCTTCCTAACGTCATCGTCTGCTTGATCTTTGCTAATTTGACCACACAGGTTCCTAAGCGTATGCTTAGTGAATGGCGCATTCTCCATGGTTCGGGAGAAACTTCCTATAATGTTGTTGACTTTCCCGACGTTCACGTCGTCCTCCCTCAGCTGACGTACCAACTTCTTTGTATGCAGATCTATATGTTTGTGGGATGGCCAGAGATCTTCGCACGTTGGAGTCAAAGGGTGGTTGTGTGTCACCCTGTGCTCCGTGATGTACCAGCCGTTGTCATCAGTACGCAACAAACGAATCAACGCCGGACATCCACACCGGCTTGACCTTGTGTTTTCGGCATCTGGTTTCCCCTGCATAAACGAAACACAGGAATTTATTTGTAATTAAATGAAATACAGTACCTACTTATATTAAAAAAGAAGTTGTTGTAACATTCCGGAACTCTCTGTTCTACTCACCGAACGCCCGCAAACAATTTCCTGCATGGTCTTGGTCCTCTCTACATTAAGACAACTCTTGCCGTACCTGATGCCAAATCCATGTTCCCACGAATAGATATTGTAGAAGTCATATGCCTCACCAAGAGAATCGAAAGTTGTAGCCATGTTTGGGTTGATAACATGATCTCCCCTGTTCTCTGCATAAGCTTTGATGGATTGCTCAAGGGCTCCGATCCGGTCAGGACATGGTGTGCGGTCCGGGGGACGACGGCCAACCCTAACTCTGCAAGCATAAGCAACCAGTACTTGATCCATGTGTAGTGACTAGAAGATTTTCCACTCTATACAGTATATACAGCAGCAGTTGATTTTGCCATTGGCCATGTTACATTCCATTTCATAATCACAGATGGAAACTGTCACACGAGCGATCATTTACAGTGCACCGCGCAGATCGGGCTAATTTACACGACTGGTTATATCACCCACAATGAAATCAAGTAAGTTGCCATACGGAGTTATGCTGAACTGCATCGTCACCTTGGACCTGTTTCTTAATCATCTAATCACTGTCTGGGACAAATAATTGCAGCTACATTAGTACATTACTGTATAATCAGGTTCGTGTTGAGCATATGGCATTAGTACTATTATCGGGTCTGCACACCCTTCAGCTTAACTGAGCATATGGCATTAGCACGCGTTCCACCGCACCGACAAGCCCCCTCTTTTTCTTCTTTCTCCTCGTATTGAGAGAAGAGAGAAAGGAGATAAAGCAAGGAGACTAATGAAACAAAAATATCTGAAAAGTTTACACATTAAAGATGAAAGGCTCTTCTACATGCTTGCAAATTTTTACACTGAAATGACATCCGAGGAGCTGCAAAAGAAAATCGGAGGTCAAATTATATTGCACCTTCGGACAAATTTTGAGCTCCGTCTTTATATACCGAGCTCCTTGGATGTCATCTCAGCACCATTTTTTTGTTTAAAAAAAAGGGTGCCGAGCTCTGAAACGCCGCTCACTAGTAGTTGGTTAGATTATAGTTTATCCTTTTTCCTCAATAATGAACCTGCCAACTGCCCAGTTGGCTAGGAAAATTCTTTGGATGAATTAAGAGTAGGTTGACAGTTGACCTTGACTTAGTGTCAACAAGCCAAATTTGAGTTCATAATGAATTGGCTGTGAGAAGGTTAAACTAATCCATGTTATCAGTCCTTGCTTTGTACACTGTTTTGGCAGTAAAAGTACTGCAGCAAAATTCCTTGTTGAGCTGTTTATACATGGTGTTCGTCGTTTCTTCCTCAAGATCCTGAGATTATCATGTTGTTAATCTGTGAACTCAGATTATGAAACCTGATGTAGTTTGCAGCAACATGATCTACCTTGATATTCTTAATTCCTGAAAAAGAAAACAAAAATGTATATTAACCGTGATGTACACATTCAAGTGGACGCCCTGCCCTCTTTCTTGATGATTTTATCTGTCTCCATCGCATTGCTGAGAGTCGTTATTATCGTGCTCAGAGATAAACTTCATTGTACATATGGCAAATATGGCCTGAACTATTTTTGTTAACACTTACAGCAATGTCTCCCATCAACTCTGCTGTTTGCAGTTTTGATGTATTGTAACCATAATCTGAACCTTTCTGAATGTAAGGCATGTACTATAGTCTGAACCTTTCTGAATGTAAGGCATTGCATCCTGTTGTTGCTCTGGAATAGTAGAAAATAGTGTGTCGAGCCATTTTCCCCTTTACCTTTGGAATAACCATAACTGCATAAGGCAATCAATTTCTCATCTTCAGATCTAAATCAGCATTTTGGTTTGCACAAAATCATTCTTAGTGGGGCAGTTATTCAATTTGGCTTTCTGGACAGAAAAACCTTGGGCCTTTCATGTTTCCTCCATAGTAAACAACTATCCTGTTAACCGTTAGATCCCGTTTGGAATGGGTGTAAAATTTGTAAGGCCACCGATATTTAGCTCAAATTTGAACTAAATGCAGGCGGCCACGCAAATTTTACACTCATTTCAAACGGCCCCGGAGATCAGTTTTGCCACGTACGGCATCTAAATGCCAATAAGTCGGCACCCATACTGATCCAGCAACCCTTTCACAAAAGAGATTCTAAACTCAGTTCAAACACTACGCCGCACAACCAACCTACTTACTTATGCTGCTTACCACCACTAATTTTAAAGCCGGGGGGCTCAGAACAAGTGTTCCTACGGTGTCCAGCAACACCACAGTTAGTACACCTCCCCTGCTTCCTCGGCTGCTTTGGCAAGCCACCCCTCTCCGGACAAGTCGTCTTCTTATGCCCTTGAAGTCGGCAAATGCTGCAAAGCCTAGTTGCTTTCCTCATCAGCTCATATGGTGCTTTCTCCCAACTTGCTGGCATTCCGGGTTTAGGTTTCTTACAAGGAGCAGGTAGTCCAACTAGTGGGTCTTGTGTTGCCGACACTGTATCACTGTCGTCAACAGAGCAATCACCTGGTCTTTCATCCACCAGTAGCCTTTCTGCGGTTGGTCGTTCCTTGAGCCCTAGGCCACCTCTTGCTTCTCTGTATTGTGCCATACTTGCCATGAGTTTGTTCAATGACCCCATTATCATATCATAGGCCTCTTCACTAGCAGCTTCCATCTTTACTAGTTCATTAATAGTTTCGGCGCACAAGGTTGTCTGCTCTAATGTTAGGTTTTTAGGCAGGACATACCGCGCCTCTCTCGTCCACCTCGTCACTATGTGCTTCTTGGGTATCTCCGTGATTCCTACATGATCCATCACCTGCATTGCCGGACAGTACACTTATTTATGACAAACATGAATTCTGAAAACATGAAGCAAAAAAGCAATATTATGACAAAGTTATTCTTCTAACCTTCAGCACATGGCAGCATAGCAAACCCATGTGATCAAATTGACCGCATTCACACTCAAATTCTTCCCCATTGTCTATCATCTTAACATCGTAGACTATCCTGTGCCATTTTTCCCTTCTATCTGCTTGAGTATGCTTTGTCCTGTACACCCTGTTCTTCTCAATCTCCTCCACACGGTAAGCTCCTGCTTCATAAAGGGTTTGGCCAAATTGTTCGAACACTGTGGGAGTATATATCTTGCTGGCATGATGCTCAATCGATAGGTTAGACCTCATCACGACGTTCCCCTGTGGAAATATCACATCACTTATTTCAAATATCATCCTTGCAGGAAGGTATAATGTTCATGTTAAAAGATAATGAATTGAATCATATATCTTATGAGAAATCTAATTGCTTACATCCAGGTTCCGTAGCTCTTCGTAAGTCTCGTCTGCGTCCAGGTCAAACTGAAACCGCATGTATTGCTTCACGAAGACATGCATCAGACATTTAGGCGGTACATATGTCTTCAGCATGCTGTTGGCGGTCTCGCTTCTTTGAGTACTCGTCATCTTGGCACAAAAAAACCCCTTGAAATATGGCTTTGCCCATTTCTTCCTGATTTCGTAAAGTTGTATCATGTATGGATGTGACCTTAAGTTGTACTTGTCAATCAACATCCCCCATGCTGTCTCAAACTCATCTACTGTGAGCATGTGGTTGACAACCTTATGGAACTCTGCTCGAAACTCATTCCGTTTTGTGTACAGGGGTTCGAGGCACTCCTTTGCTTTCTTCAACACGTGCCATTTGCACAACCGGTGGGCTGTGTTCGGCATCACATTCTTTATTGCCACCTCCATCGCTTGATTCTGATCTGAAACAATACAAATAACTAATTTATTCATATGTTTGTAGATGATCCACGGGGGAACACGCAAATTAAAACTGATATTCACCTGTCAGAATTGTCTTCGGTGCTTCACCGCCCATCATTCTTATGAATTCAGTGAAAACCCATTCGAAGCTCTCTACCTGCTCATCTCTAACGAACACTCCAGCCAAGATGATACTCTGAAAGTGGTTGTTTACGCCTATGAATAGTCCAAATGGTATGCCGTACAGGTTAGTCCTGTAAGTGGTGTCAAATGTTATAACATCTCCAAAGAACTTGTATTGCATTCGGCTCACCCAACTGGTCCACATGAGGTTCTTTATCCGACTCTCAGTACCTACTTGCATCCTGAACTTGAAGTATGGATCCTTGGCTCCTATGTCTGCGAAGACTTGAAGTGTCTTATTTAAGTCATCGCCTGCATGATCTCTGCTAACAGATGGTACATTTTCCACGGTTCCAAAGAAACTTCCTATAATGTTGTAGACTTTGCCGATGTTCACGTTGTTATCCCTCAGCTGATGAATCAAGTCCTTTGTGTACCGATCTATATGTTTGTGAGATGGCCACTGTACCTTCTCTTCGCATGTTGGACTCAAGGAGTGGTTGTGTGTCACCCTGTGCTCTGTAATATACCACCCGTTGTCACTTGTCCGCAGCAAACGAATCATCGCCGGACATTCACATCGGCATGACCTTGTGTTTTCGGCAGTAGGTTTCCCCTGCATAAACCAAACAAAACTATTTATTTTTAGTAAAATGAAATACAATACCTACTTTCTTTAGAAATAATTGTTATATTCAGTTCCTGAACTCTCTGTTCTACTCACCGAACACCCGCAAACAATTTCCTGCATGCACTTGGTCTTCTTTACATCAAGCCGACTCTTGCCGTACCTGATGCCGAATCCATGTTCCCACGAATACAAATTGTAGAAGCCATATGCCTCGCCAAGAGAATCGAAAGTCATACCCAACGTTGGGTTGATAACATGATCTCCCCTGTTCTCTGGGTAACCCCTGATGCACTTCTCTAAGGCTCCAATCTGGTTAGGACATGGTGTGCGCTCCGGGGGATGACAACCAGCCCTAACTCTGCAAACATAAGCAACACTTGATCTATCTGTTCTGAGTTCTGACCAGAAAGTTTTCAACTCCATAAACAGTGGTGTCCAATTTTGCTATTGGCCATGTTCCGTCACATAATCACAGATGAAAACATCACACGAGCAATTCATTTACGCTTTTACAACACAAACCGTTCTAATTACATGCGTGGTTATATTTGTTACCCACAATGAAATCATGTTACCATATCGAGTTATGCTGAACTGCAACATCATACTGGATCTTATTTTTTGTTATCCAACCATTGGGCAAATAATCTTGCTGCTACTATACTATAATCAGGTTTGTGCTAAGCATATGACATGGGTATCAGCGGGTCTGCACACCATCAAGCATAGCTGAAACAGTAAATAATCTTCCTGCTAAGGACTAATGAAGCTTAACTGAAACAATAATCTTCCTGGTAAGGACTAATTAAGCTTAACTGAAACAATAATCTTTTTTTTTCGACAATGCTGGAATAATAATCTTCCTTCCAGCTAAGGACTAATTAAGCAAGCACCTTTGGGTCCAACCGGGAGCCTGTGGGTTCATTTCGCCAATGGACTGCGCGGGCCGGGCAGGCCCGCCGTCGGCCCTTGGCACAAGCCCTCCCGGTTCCTCGGGGATCTCCTCCGCCGCCGCGAGGATGAGTTGCATCGACGAATGCTCCGCCGGAGCAACCGCACGGCCATCGCCGACATCCACGCCCGTCTCCCTCACCACCGGCTCAAAGATCGGTAGCCTGCATTCATATGAACCACCCCAATAGTGAGATTCCGTTGCCAAAATCATTCGTGCCAATGAATGTTGAGAGGACGGAGGATTGAAATGCAGCATTCGCTTACCTGTCGATTGGGTCGAGAGGGAACTCCATCTCCCGCGGCGGATTGGATTCAAGCAGAAGACTGAAATAAATAAATTCAGAAATAATGTGAGCACCCATGTCAAGTCTAGGGCTTGAACCCTGATGGACCAGGGATACCACTGTCCTCCTAACCATCTAACCATAAATTAGTCCGCTTTATTTATTTATTTGGGAAATGGCTTTTTTATTAACTTCTAGTGAAGCATCGAGATACAGAACACTGAGTATACACCCGGATGAAAAACAAAAGGATAGAGATGCACACATCCAACAACAATGCACACACATAGAAATGATCCCCATGGTAAATAGCAAAGTCACAGAAGACCAATACTATGCTTGGGCGGATGAAAAAACAAAAAGAAAAGAAAAAAGAGCGACATTGATCCTCGTCGAGCAGTTGCAGCCATCGAAAATGATGTAAGCGCATATGGCCCAGACGTGATATCCAAGCGAGTTGTAAACCATGCACACACCAAGCAAATAGATAGTCACGGAGCCTTTGATCACAGGGCGTGAGAAGGCGCCATCACCGAAATCCCACCTTGGAGACAATTCGGCAATCTCATGCTTATGTCGTTAGTGTCTATTAATGGTAAACCCGGACCTAGGGCTTCCCCCGGAGAAGTAGGCAGGTAGGCGAGAACGACATCGATGACACCTTCAACAAGGAAATGGTGCCCAAACGCGTAACCATCGTTGGCCCGGAAAAAGAATCTAAGCACGGCGTTCATCTCGCTGCAGTCGAACAATCCGTTATGTGGCACGCCTGCGGAGATGGAACCACACCACAACGGCTGACCCACTAGCCGCAGAAGCATCGCCAGCTGCTGAGCCCTGCCGTCGCGTGCCAGGCCGCCGCTCGCCGAGCCCCACTGTCGCGCGCATTGGGGCACCGCCGGCCGTCAAGATTCGTCGCCCGCAGACTCCGAGGTGCTGCGAGACATGTCTCTGCCGCCGCGGTTGGAGAATGAGTAGGTGATTAGATTGTAGGAGATCTGCTTAATTTCCTCGCAAATGAACCTGACAACTGCCCAGTTGGCTAGGAGAATTCTTTGGATGAATTAAGAGTAGGTTGACTGTTGAGCTTGAGTTCAACCAGACAAATTTAAATTAATAATGAATTGTTTGTGAGAAGGTTAAACTAATCCATGTTATTAGTGCTTACTTTGTACGGTTTTGGCAGTAAAAATACTACATAAAAATTCAGCTATCTTTGGTCTGAATATTGGACTCAACAACAACTAGAAAAAGTGACTTCTTTGGTGAATTGGATATAATGGTGTTCTTCCTTCAAAATCCTGAGATTATCATTATCGTGAATCCAGATTATGAAACCTAATGTAGTTTGTAGCAACCTGGTCTACCTTGGTAATCTTAATTCCTGAAAAAGAAAAACCCAAAATGTACGTTAACTGTGATGTACACATCAATGTGGACGTCCTGTTTTCTTTCTCGACGGCTTTGTTTTGGCTCGGATGCATTACAAAGTCATTTGTTTGCCTGGGAATCATTATTATCATGGCCGAGATAAACTTCAGTGTGCATGGCAAACATTGCTTGAACTATTTTTGTTAATAGCTACAGCAATATCTCCCATCAACTCTACTATTTGCTCATTCGATGTACTGTAACTATAAACTGAAGCCTTCTGAATGTATGGCGTGTACTAAGGCATAGGCATGTAAGTTCAGCCTGTTGCCGCAGAATCATACGGAGTAGAAAATAATGGGTTGGGCCATTTTCCCCTTTACCTACAGAATCACCAGAAGGCAATCAATTTCTCATCTTCATATCTAAATTAGCAAGTATCATGTTTAGCTAGTAGTACTGCATAGGCCACATAAATTTTGCACTCATTTCAGCAGCCCCTAATATTAGTTTGCCAGGTACAGCATCTAAATGCCAATAAATCAGCACCCACACTGATTCAATTATCACCTGCTAACTCCAGCAACCGTTTCACAAAAGAGATTCTAAAGTCAACTCTAACCGACATATACTCAAGCTACAAACCACCACTAATTTTATAGACGGGAGGGCTCAGAGCAAGTGTTCCTAAGGTGTCCAGCAACACCACAATTAGTACACCTCCCCTGCTTTAGCAAGTCACCCCTCTCCGGGCAAGTTCCTTTGCTCATCTCGTCATACGGTGCTTCCTCCCTGCTTGGTACTTGCTGTAATGCTGTTGGCCTTCCAGGTTTAGGTTTCTTACAAGGAGCAGCTAATCCGACTAGTTGGTCTTGTGTTGTCGACACTGTATCATTGTTGTGCACAGAGCAATCGCCTAGTCTTTCATTCGCCATTAGCTTTTTTGAGGTTGGTCGATCCTTAAGCCCTGGGCCATCTCTTGCTTCTCCATATGGTGGAACATTTTCCTTGAATAACCCCATCGACCCACCATAGGCCTCTGCAGTAGTTGCTCCTTGGCCTGCTGCCATAGGCAGGACATCTCGCGCATTTCTCGTCCACCTCTTCACTATGTGCTTCTTGGGTATCTCCAGGATGCCTAAATACTCCATCACCTGCATTGCCGGACGGTACACATGTTTATGATGAATATCTTGCGCACATTCTGAAAACATGATGCAGGAAATGAATATTTATGATAAAAGTCGTTCTTCTAACCCTCAGCACATGGCAGCATAGCAAACCCATGTGCTCAAATTGACCACATTCGCAGTCAAATTCAGCCCCATTGTCTATCATCTTAACCTCGTAGGCTACCTTGAGCCATTTTTCTCTTCCCTCTGCTTCAATGAGCGTTGTCCTGTACACCTTGTTATTCCCGATCACCTCCAGACCGTAAGATCCTGCTTGATAAAGGATTTGGCCAAACTGTTTGAACATCGCATGAATATATATCTTGCTAGCATGTCGTTCCATAGGTAGGTTACGCCTCAGCACGACGCCACCCTGTGGAAATATCAGATCACCTATTTCAAATATCATCCTTGGAGAAAGGTGTAATGTTCATGTTCAGAGACAATGAATTGGACTTATATATTATGAGAAATATAGTTGCTTACAATCAGGGTCCGTTTCTCTTCGTAGGCTTCGTCTGCGTCCCGGTCAAACTGCAAGTGCATGTACTGCGTCACGAACATATGCATCGGACATGCAGGTGATACATATTTCTTCAGCACACTGTTGGCGGTCTCGCTCCTTTGAGTACTCGTCATCTTGGCACAAAACACCCCCTTGAAATATGGCTTTGCCCATTTCTTCCTGGTTTCATAAAGTTGTGTCATGTACGGATGTGACCTTAAGTTGTACTTGTCAATCAACATCCCCCATGCTGTCTCAAACTCATCTATTGTGACTATGTGGTTGACGACCTTATGGAACTCTGCTCGGAACCCATTCCGTTTTCTGTATAGGGGTCCAAGGCACTCTTCTGCTTTCTTCAAGATGTGCCATTTGCACCATCGGTGGGCTGTGTTTGGCATCACATTCTTTATGGCCACCTCCATCGCTTGATTCTGATCTGAAACAATACAAATAACTAATTTATTGAGATGACTGTAGATGGTCCTCAACGGAGACACACAAATTAAAACTGATAATCACCTGTCAGAATTGTCTTTGGTGCTTCACCACCCATCATTCTTATGAATTCAGAGAAAACCCATTCGAAGCTGTCTACCTGCTCGTCTCTAACCAACACTCCAGCCAAGATGATGCTCTGAAAGTGCTCATTCACTCCAATGAATAGTCCAAATGGCATGTCGTACAAGTTAGTCCTGTAAGTGGTGTCGAACGTGATAACATCTCCAAAGTACTTGTACTGCATTTGGCTCCCCCCGTTGGTCCACATGAGGTTCTTTATCCGATTCTCGGCATCTTCTTGCACCCCAAACATGAAGTCCGGATTCTTTGCTCCTATGTCCGCGAAGACTTCAATTGTCTTCCTAACTTCATCATTTGCTTGATCTATGCTAATTTGACTACACAGGTTCCTAAACTTACAATTAGTAGATGACATATTCTTCATGGTTCCGGAGAAACTTCCTATAATGCCATCGACTTTGCAGATGTTCGCGTCGTCCTCCCTCAGCTGACGTACCAAGTCCTTTGTGTACAGATCTATATGTTTGTGGGATGGCCAGAGTACCTTCTGTCCACACCTTGGAGTCAGAGAGTGGTTGTGTGTCATCCTGTGCTCTTTGATGTACCAGCCGTTGTCATCTGTACGTAGCAAACGAATCATCACAGGACATCCACACCGGCATGAACTTGTGTTTTCGGCACCTGGTTCCCCCTGCATAAACCAAGCACAACTATTTATTTTTTATGAAATACAATACCTACTTTTATTGAAAAAATTGTTACACACAGTTCCTGAACTCTGTTCTACTCACCGAACGCCCACAAACAATTTCCTGCATGGTCTTGGTCTTCTTTGCATTAAGCCGACTCTTGCCGTACTTGATGCCAAATCCATGTTCCCACGAATACAGATTGTAGAAGTCATATGCCTCGCCAAGAGAATCGAAAGTTGTACCCAATGCTGGATTGATAACATGATCTCCTCTGTTCTCTACATAAGCTTTGATGGATTTCTCGACGGCCCCGATTCTGTTAGGACATGATGTGTGGTCCGGGGGAGGACAATCCACCCTAGCACTGCAAACAGATCTATGTGTTATGACTAGAAATTTTTCCACTCCACATATAGCGGTGCATAATTTTGCATTGCCAATGTTCCATTTCGTAATCACAGATGAAAGTGTCGTCACATGAGCAAACCATTTACATTGTACCACACAGATCGTACTAGTTACATGCCTGGTTATACCCAGTACCCACATTGAAATCAAGTTGCCATATCCAGTTGTGGTGAACTACATTATCATACTGGGCCTATTTTTTCATCATCCTGCTACAGCATAATCAGGTTGGTGTTGAGCATATGACACGGATATTAGCGGGTCTGCACACCATTAAGCTTGACTGAAACAATTATCTTCCTGATAAGGACTAATTAATTAAGCTTAGTTGAAACAACAATGCCTTTTGGTCCACCCTTGTGGATTCATTTTGCTTACCTCTGCGAAAGTAAGCAGCACTTTGATCTATGTGTTCTGACTAGAAAATTTTCCACTCTATATAGTGTTGTGTCCTTATCGAAGAAATATATAGTGGTGTATAACTTTTGACACTGGCCATGTTCATTTCACAATCACATATGGAAACAAATAATCTCCCTGCTACAATATAATCAAGCTCGTGTTGAGCTTAACTGAAACAGTATATATAATCAGTTACTGAAACAATAAATTATCTCCCTGCTAATGACTAATTAAGCTTATAACTGAAAGAAAAATCTTCCTTCCTGCTAAGGACTAATTAATTAAGCTTCATTGAGAAAATACCTCTCGGTCCGCCCGGGAGCTTGTGGGTTCATTTCGCCTGTGGGCTGATGAACGGACTCGGCAGGCCCGCCGTCGGCCCTGCGAAGCCCTCCCGGTTCCCCGCGGATCTCGGCCTCCCCGAGGATGACTCCCATAGCCGGAGCAGTCGCGCCGCTCCCGGCCTCGTTCCCATCGCCGGCATCCATGGCCGCCTCCCCCGCCACTGGCCCAGAGATTGGTAACCTGCTTGCTACTAATACGGCCCCGTGAATGGGGGGTTTCGTCCACCAAAATCGTCCATGCCAATGAACGCTGAAAGGACGGATTAAAATGGGGAGATTTGATGATAAGCCCCCCTTGTTGGTTGACTTTGATCATATGCCCCTTTTGTGTCTTGCCTCGAACAGTGCTAAACAGTGTGTAGGGGGTTTATGATCAAAAGGCAGATCAACAGGGGGGTTATCGTCAATTTATCCATTAAAATGCGGCATTCGCGTGGAGCGGCTTACCTGCTGATGATGGGGTCGAAAGGGAACTCCGACTCCCGCGGCGGACTGGATTCTCAAGCTGAGGTTGAAGACGACTGAGTGTCTGTGGCTTGGACGCTTCCAGCGTACGATTCCCAGTCGCCTAGGGCGTGTTTGGTTGCAGTAGGAGCCGGGCCTGGCTAGCTCAGCCTGGCTCAACCGAGGCTGGGCGAAGGAAAACAGGTAAAAAGTCAAAATCTACACATTGTTTGGTTGCCTGCATTTAAGCCTCTTGCATTAGGGAAGCAATTTTGAGATATCGTTTGGTTGTCTACATTGGTTCGGCTCACGCACCTACACGGTGTTTGGTTGTATACGCGGGGTATGATTAAGAGCTAACACTTACACTTAACACACACACTTAGACTTAACACATACTGTGCCTCGCGACTGCGGTGGACGGTGACCGCGGCACCGCGTTCGACACGATGAGCACGAAGTCTCGGGCGAGTGTTCTTGCCGGCGCCGTGTCGAACTAGTTGCTAGCATCGCCGCCGCAGAGAAAGTCCGTGCGGAGGAGCGCTGAGGCAGAGGAACGGGGAGGAGAAATGCAGTGCGTGTCGGACGATGACGACTGCGGTGGTCGTGGCTCCGCGTCCGACACGACGAGCACGGAGTCGTGCGCGAGCGACCCCGTCGGCGGCGCGGCGAACTAGTTGCTAGCCTCGTCACCGCAGAGAAAGTCCGCACGGAGACAGGGGACAGAGGAGGAGAAATGTAGTGCGCGCGCCATGGCAGCGTCAGTGCAGTAGGACGAGAGAGAGGAGGCCGAGATGGACGATGCCGGAAACGACTCCAGTGTAGTAGGACGCGGGCAAGGAGGTCAAGAGGAACGGCGCTGCCGTCGAGCGGGACGAATCGAGGAGAGAAGGCCGAGATGGACAATCGTCGAAACAGAAAACTTGCAACACGAATGTCGTGAGGAACTGCGAGATTAGGCTACTGGTCAAAGGAAATTTCAAACGGTCGATCGTGCGCGACGAATTTGACAAAATTCGTCCAAAATAGTTCCAAACGTGAACACAAAATTGAGTATTTACAGTCGACGAAACTACGAACCGATCGCCTGAATGGAATCGTAACATCGATGTGCTTCTTTTTCGTGTAGAGCTTATCTCGAATCAAAGCATCGTTGTGTAGATTAGAGGGGAGAAGGAAGAAAGGAGATCAGGGAGGAGGTTAGCGGAGGCAGAAGAAGAAGCACGCTCGTAGCCTCCTCTCGTGCAAGGGCCCCACCCATGTGCGCGCTCGATGTGGTTCAGCTCGGCCTGGCTTGCTGGAAACTGTCGATCTGAGCGTTCCCATCGAGTTAGGCCCAGAGACGTTTTAAACTTCGTGCGATGCAAGCCAATAGTGTATGCGAGCAATGAAACGGGGTACAAACTTCCCGCGCGAGCCTGATTGAACAGAATGCAGGTAACCAAACATGTGACTAGTTATTTTCCCCTGAAGCAGGACCCACTGGACCGCGGTAGACGATCACCAAAATTTGGATCGCTTGCGCGCGGAACCTACCGCCAAATACAGTACTTTGTAGGAGCATCTCCAGCAAACGAGAAAATCGATTATTTGTGAATACTTCCTCCATTCCTTTATGTAACGTGTATAATTTTCGGCACGGTGACCAAGGCACATAATTATACACAGGTTAGGACAAAATTAATCTTGGCTAAATCATTTATTAGTAGCAAGTAAATCGTTTAGGCTAGGAAAGTAAGATATACCCACAATCAGGAGAGAGATAATTTCCTTTATTTATTTACAAGAAGAGATACATGCAATCGGGGGAAAGATACTTTCCTTTTTTTCAGAGGGCTAAAAACGGATTTTTGAGGAATTAGAAGAAATGCACCTTACATTATGAAATTTTATCCAAAAACAAATACACCTTATATAAAGGAACGGAGGGAGTATTTGGCTTCACAAAAATGCCACCATCAAGATGGGCTTCGCAAAATTACCATGCCATTATCCCTTTTGTACTGATTTTTGTTTTCTTTTTCCATGTACGAGCAGTGAAAAAGGCCATAGTGCCCCTGGCTATGTACGTGTACTGGTTTTAGAGAGTAGCGTACACGTACCTCATCGCATACGGTAGGCAGTACAATTGGGCGTTTTGCAGCCAGCTGAGAACGCCGCGCGCCGCCGCCGATCGCCTGGACGCCGCTACGCTGCTTGTTGCCTCTACGCCGCATGCGCCCGATCGACAGACCCAGACACGCACGACGGGATTTCACGGGCACGGCTCTGCGCAACTGATCTCCCAAACAGCCGGTGCAGCAGGGATGGATAATGCTGATGCATAACACCATAAATTCTGTGCGCTAGCCAGTTATGGGAACTCCGGCTAGCCACCGGCAGCTTCTCCACGGACGCCAGTTAGAGGAACTGCGGCTACCCGACGGCAGCTTCTCCACGGACGCGTAGAACGAGCGCAGGCCAGTGTTGTTGGGCAAGCTCAGACAGAATCCACCACAAGGTTTCAGCTCTCAACGATGTAAATGTATCCTTAGCTCCTTCAGATCCAGCAGCATGGAGTTTATATCCTTTTGATTGAGAAGGAACGTAGTATTCCCAATAGCCCATACTGATTCTAGTCTGAATGAGCGGTCGACGGCGTGCCCGGCGAGAGGGCGGGTGGGGCCAGCGTTGACGGAGCGCGGCGTGAGTGGCGAGCGACGGCGACCAGGCTAGCGGCGCGAGCAGGCAGCCCTCTGTTCCAGTTTGGTCCAACCCGATACATAATCAGCTAGCTTCAGGGGCACTACAGTCCTTTTCCTTGTTTCTTCTAAATGGAAAAAGAAGACGAAAATTAGTACTACCTCCTTTCCGGTTTATAAGACTTGCGCATATCACTAGACCTATAATTTGACCAACATAAGATGAGTTGTATAGCCTAAAAATTATACCATTAGAAAGTATACGATTTGAAGTTTCTAATGATATATTTTTTGTGATATATAACTTGTATTATGTTGGTCTATTTGTCAATCTAGAGATACGTCCAAGGCTTATAAACCGGAAAGGAGGTAGTAAAAGAACGACAATGGCATGGTAATCAAAGTGTCCACGATCTGGGTGGCAATTTTGTGAAGCCCATCTTAATGGTGGCATTTAAAAAATATAGAATAGAAAAATATGGGACAAAAAATAAAGGGAGTGCCTAGAACTCATCTAGATGAGATATAATTTGGTCTCATTCACCTGACATCGGATGACATCACTTGTTTGTTGTCTCATCCCATTTTGGATTTAGGCCGAACCAAATTTGTTCCTTTTCTTATGGGCCAAGCCTGTTTGGGTTGTCTATGGTATTTGGGCAATTTGGATATGCACCGTTGTACAAAACAGTACAGAGCAACAAAAAACAAATTTGCCTTAAAAAACAAAAAACAAAGTTGCCCCTAGCACACACGTTTTTTTCTCAGCGAACCCAACA
The DNA here is from genome assembly GCA_039707655.1 of Elymus sibiricus. Classification (NCBI taxonomy): domain Eukaryota; kingdom Viridiplantae; phylum Streptophyta; class Magnoliopsida; order Poales; family Poaceae; genus Elymus; species Elymus sibiricus. The sequence continues at coordinate 429,616,597 of CM077676.1, forward strand.
TGCATGTTTATCGGTTCATTCGTTCTGGGCTGGACTGGGATTGTTCTTTTTTTCTTTTGCGGGGCAGCAGTGATCACCACAAGCACTGTCCAGCCTAACGTTTTCTTTTCGTACGTTTTTTTCTTTCTAAAGCACAGTTCTTCACCGGTTTTCTTTTCTGTTTCTTTGTTACATTTTTTATTTTTCCTACTAGACAATTGCCCGTGCGTTGCAATGGGAGTATAAACATTCTTGTAGATTAGCCCGTGACTGCACGTCCATTATTACTAGTAGACTGTCCGTGCGTTGCCACGGGCCTTAAAAAAATTAAGAACGTTCTTTTGTTGATATTATTATCAGTAGTTGATAATGGGTTATTCATAGCATTACTATGCCTTGCAGGTTGGTTGTTACTGATTGCATATCAAATTTCACATGTATAGAAAAGATAGCCAATAACATGCAAAAAATAATTGAAATCCACTTCACTTGCAATGTATTTTGATAAAAAAAATATAATTTGATCACATATACTATAAGATCTAATGCACAAAATAAAGAAAGTGGTACAAAAACATCGACCTCTTTGTTGTGCATTACAAATGATAGGTGGCACATGGATGCATTTTTATGCTTAAGACCAATCATCTCATGAAAGCATGTCTATTGTTATTATCCATTAATTAAAGACAACACATGTAGGACTTTGTTCCCTTATTCCAAGATTCTACAACCAGACACTTGATTGCATTTTGCAATTCCCTGGCAAACTATTACACATGAAATTAGGCAATTGAAACCATACAGGTTACTAAACATACCTCCTAGCATTTAGGAACCATGGCAACACAAAATATTTCAACACTTTCCCATCTACTATTCATAGCTTCGACAGGCCCCATCTACTTTTCTTGACTCAAAAGTACTGAAGCCCCTCCAGCTGCGCTCAACTTCTAGGATATCCTTTCTTCGAAGGCCATGAAAACAGTCATCGGTAAGATTGTTCATGTCATAAATGGCATTTATAATTACTTGATATTTTCATATACAATATCTGAATAGTAAAGTTTATAAATGCAGTACTTTAAAATAACTAATGCTCCTGGTATCCATAGAGCTAGAATACATGTATACAAATAATTAGAGGCATGTAACTCTAACATTATATAGCCCCATGTAAATTGCATACATGTAACCCTTGTAAATTTTGCGTCTAATTTTTTTGCAGTAGGCTTTTAACCTAGTGTTTTCTCGAGAAAAGATACTTAAGTGAATAAAGCACTGCTCAAGATAGCATTGTGAGTTGGTTCATGCTAAGATCATGCCAACTTTCACAAGGATATCGAAAATGACCACTCCAGCTAGTAGATTCTCCAAGGAAAAGAAATCTTATTCTACACATAGCAAACCTATATCATTTTTAGTATAAATTAAGGCTTGACATTCCACTTTGGCTTATATTTTGTTCAATACGTATACATGGAAGATAATATTGCATTTATAAGTCACAACTTGTATCATTATTAACAACAAATATTTTTACATACCAAATTAAACAAGTCAAACTCTGGGAATGAAATTATGTCTTGGATCTCTCTTAACCTATTCAGCAAGCTACCATTGACCATATTGAAGTCAATAAGAGAAATAGAAGAACATGATGTTCTGCTGAAAAACAACAATGTGAAGTTTATGGATATATGATATTTCTCGTTGCAATTAATGTCACTAAATTTATTGATCCATCAAAACCATGTGTAAGTGCAAAGAAAAGGAATCTGAGTTGAGGGGAATAAGGAAGGATCAAACAAAAGAATGAATGGATCCCGCACATACCATTCATAAGTTCTTCTCTGGCTTGAAATGGAACCCAATACGTGTCGTTGCAGCATCCTTCTCGTCGGCACCGAGGAACCCCGTTTGGCCATTTCCTCCGGTGCCACCACTGACATCTTCTCCGCCAGCTCAGTCACGAAGCCTTGTCCACCATGTTTTATTTCATATTACATTACTCACACGTATCACACATACTACTATTCAACCATGCATATCAGTGAAATATAGGAATGGATCTCTAGTACAACAATATCAACACACTTTTTCCAGAGTGACTTATATGCTTGCTACAACTATCTTCTACACACCGCCCTTGCAGCAGAATCGGCTGCGGTCTCAGGTTCCTTCTCCTACTAACCACCCCTGTCACAATTTTGTTGCAGCTATTCTGAATGGCTGTCGTGGTCCACCTCTGAGGCTCGTGCCTAAGAAGAGGCTACCCCATTGAACACACATTGTTATATGCCAGGCAAGACAATACTTTTAAGCTACTGGCTATTATAATCTATGAGAGAATCCTCCCGAGCAAACTAACTCGAGCCATACGAGTCTATTTTATTTTTTATTTTGCGAGAAACCATGTAAAGTCCATTGATAACCGGAAATTTGGAAACTAAACATTAACATATTCTAGGGGACCAACACAAGTGAGATATGTGGCCAACGGAAAAGAATATTGACCACAATCCCAACATAAACAAAATTGCTCAACCTAATGTACCTGGAAATTATCAGCGTGGACGAGGTCTGTTCAAATTCGTGATCGTAAACTCATAGTCCCAGTTAAGAATTTTGTAGTATGGTATACTGCTTACTGGAGAAAGCATAAGATTAGATTTTTTTTCTATAATTAAGGCATGCAAAGGTTGGAACACGCTGAAGAAATGTCACTTAAAACAAATAACCTTTTGGCTGCTACCATATTCCTGCCCATAACTATTTCATCCAATTTGGCTGCCCATGGAAAATGAAAGAGAACAGGGAAGTGGCTGAGATTTGCTTCGGATATTCTTCCATTGACATACTATGCCGAGCGGAAGCTTCTTGGTCGATTCCTTCACCTATATAACAATTATTAAGTATCAAATAGGGCTTGGTGTTCAGTAAGCAGCTGGAAAGGATTAAATGGAGTCCGCCTTTCACAAAGTCCCTACCCACGTATCCCGTCGGACGTCTCTTGCGTCAACTTTGTAAAATGCTTGTAACAAATTTCTTCCCTGCTTAATATATTGAAATAACTATATTGCATTTGTAGAAAAAATGATTCATAAGGAACAAACATTTTCTCTAGATAAAACATAAGAAACAAGCTATATGTTGACTTACTCCTTTTAATCAAACATGCTCCATGGCATGACACATGTCTTCAGGTTCCCATCTAAACCGCAACCGAATTGCAGAAGTACTTGGTCTTATCTCGTAATCTAGAAAACAATCAGAGCTACCACCAGATGTGACTACCACGGTACCACATATGTTATGTCATGGGATCACATATCAATCTGCCACGAGTCATAAGACAAGGATAATACTACAGCCAAGGTCTATGCTCCGGCCTGCATGCATGCAAGTGAGATGGATCACAGACTGATCTTGCATGAAAAGAAGAGGAAAACTATGGAAAAATAGAGGAACCCCAATGAATCTTGTTCACGTACATTTGGTGTGTAGATCGATGGTTGGTTGCAACAGTGCAACAACAACGCATGCCAGCATCAAACGGAAGATTCCTTGACCTGGTAGAAGGCGATCGCTTGCAAGACTGTGCAGGGCGTTGCAACAGGGCCATACATATTCTGATGGTTCAACATCAATCATATCTAATATATAGTCAATGACGTATCCGCCTCACAATCCGGCCCGCCGACCAACCCCGAACACACACATAGAGAGCATCACTCCTGCATGGTCATGAAACTACAAAAATGAATTCCATGTATATTTATTGGACCATGATGAAAAATTGCATCACCAATATTTCAGCGAATGCAGTGGGCGGGACGTGCTGACTACAGAGGCAGGATTGTACTTAAAATTCTGCGACCGGATCCGGAACTTCAACTCATGCCCTAAACAGGATAAAACAATCTTCAGGTGAATTTCAGACCTGTGTACATTCAGAGATGTACAGGTTGCAGTCGTCGTTCGTCGACCAAAGGTGGATCAATAAATGTCAACAGACTGGAATGAATGGAAACCTGAACATCAGTGCATCCCTTGAATCATCTCTAAATAGCTTGAGCTTGTACTGTGAAACCATCAGTTGAAGCAAGGTTTTTCCGATGATCATTGCTACAGAAAAAATCACAAGCTCACATCAAATATACAATTACTTCATTCGGCAAATAGTTTCATTTATTCTCATAGTTTCATATGACATAATATAGTGAGTATATGCAATACTCCAGATTATGCATCTTCTTAAGTATCATCATCATCAACCATGTTTTTCTATGCCCAAAGCCATAGAGAAAATAACACCTATAGCCTATAAGAGTTGTTCATCCCTCAAATATTCTTTCATTTGACAATTGAATGTATCACATATACATACAGAGTAAAAAAAATTACCACATGTGATGCATACAAATGCAAATGAAGAAAGTCTATTATGAGCACCATAAATATAAAAACAACATCCCTAGCACTCCAATCTACTACACTTGGGTGTTTAAAGACCTTTTACAGCTACAGAATGCAGTGCATTACCAAGGAACACAATTTGGAGTATTTAGCATAATAATTCTGATTGATTATATGGTTATGAAATGCCTAGAAGTGAGAATGCGACCAAAAAGCAAGCTCCCATTATGGTTATGCTAGTGGTAAGCTTACCCTGCGACAGAGAAAAAAATCAAGAACCAATGGAAGGTTCGTGCTTAGCCTTACCCAGCTATTCTTGAAGGCATAGACTGGTGGAGCAAATTATCAAATACATGCAGGTTCATACGGCTGGAGCCATCGAGGTCTAGTTGCGGGCATACTTGTGATGATGGCTGAACCGAAATCAATTAGGCAGTAAAGAATGTACAAACAGATTCACATGGAAAAACAAACCAGCATGTGAATTATTGATCATATACTAACAGTAAGATTTTCTTTACTCCTTTATTTCAAAGAAGTACATGGGAGTGAAAATTACTAAACTAAATCAAAACAACACAGAAAACACACCTACTCATTAAAATAGGAAGAGAATGAACGGAGTTATAGCCAATCTGCTGAAGTCTTGATTATTACTTCAATTTTTTGTGGCGGATTGATTATTACTTTCCTACCCACGAAAATAAATTTATCCTGTGTATTCTCTTCTTCTCAACCATGCTTGATACCCAAATAAGTTGATCCTGTGTATTCCCTTCTCAACATGGTTGACAATTGTTACACAGACACAGTTGACTTGTTACGTGGATAGTGATCTGCGTAGACAAACTTGGAGGCTGAGACTTTGCTCAGAAACTGAACGGACATCCGGAGCACATGGTCCTAGGAGAAAATAAGTTGTACAGTTGGTCGCACATGTTCTGGACGACGACCAGCGAGAGGTCGACCTCAAGGACCGGCGACGACTACAAGTGATGACTTCGCCGGCGACGTCGCACGCCCGTACCCGACATCAAGGATCTGCAGCACAAAAATAGGTTAAGACGAGGTAGGGGAGCATGAACTGAGAGGGGAGGATCGGGGAGAGGCCGACGACCTGATAGGCACCATGTCGGCCCGACGATACAATCCCAGCGGCGGTGGTGCTGGGAGGCTAGGAGCTCTGGCCCATACCCTCGACGCCGAGGACGAAGAAGATCCGCGCGACAACGTTGAATCCCTTGGTCGCCCGCATCGGCGACCTCGGTCCATCGGAACTGGCAGCTTGCGGAGCAGAACTGGGCGGCATCAGTGGTGGACGATCTCCTCTGTAGCTCATGAGATTGGAAGAGAAGGGGTGGGGGACATCGGACTCGGTGGCGATGATTGCGGCGGCAACGCACGAGACATGAGAGGAGATGAGGCGTTGGATCAGATCGGGAAGAGAAGAAACGGGGCAGCAACGACGATCGATGGGGAAGGAGAAACAGGGCGGCGGATGGGATCAAAGATCGCCGAATTGGGGGCATTGGCGGTGCATGGTGATTCGCAATGGAGGCGTGTCGCAGCGGCCATGGAGGAACCCTAATGTTTACGGTGCTAGCGTGGTGATTCTCGTGGGAGAGAGACCAGCGTCTGTTTCTGTTTCGTTGGCCGGTTTTTCCTCTTTCCTCTTTTGCTGGTTTTTTTCTGTTGCGTGGATTTTAAGAGGGAGAGAAAATCGGTGGGGCGAATAGGTGGGAGGAGGGGGGCGAACGAAGGAGGGGGCTAGCGAACGAACGACCTAGGTACTGCTCCTTTAGGAGTAGAGATTTAATGTGATTGAGCGATTTATGGTAAGGTTAATTAGTTTAGATTTTGATCTTTAGAGATTGATCGTGATTGATTCTTTCACATAAAGACATTACTAAATAACTTGCATCAGTATGAAAAGTTCTGATCCGTTCAGATTTTTTTCGTTGTGTGAAAGATGACGCAAAAATAAACCGGTGGGCTGGTGGGAGGGGAGACGAAAAAAAAACCAGACGAAAGTGGGGGACGAAAAAAACCATGGATGCTAGCCTACCAACTGAGACATTAGGAGTAGAGATATTGATGCGCTAGAATCTTATTTGGTAAGAACTTAATGACTTACCTAACAAAATATATTTTTATTTTGGTAAGTTAATAAAACATGAGACAATTGATTCTATTTTAGGAAGAATGGATGGGAGAAAAATTAGAGATGGGAGAAAAAAATCAAAGAGATGAAGTAAGGAGTGTGACGTATATAAAGAATGTTGGACGAAAGAGACGTGAAACGAAACCTTACGTTCTTTTTAAGTAGTAGAGATTCTTCTAAATGGAAAAAGAAGACGAAAATTAGTACTACCTCCTTTCCGGTTTATAAGACTTGCGCATATCACTAGACCTATAATTTGACCAACATAAGATGATTTGTATAGCCTAAAAATTATACCATTAGAAAGTATACGATTTGAAGTTTCTAATGATATATTTTTTGTGATATATAACTTGTATTATGTTGGTCTATTTGTCAACCTAGAGATACGTCCAAGGCTTATAAACCGGAAAGGAGGTAGTAAAAGAACGACAATGGCATGGTAATCAAAGTGTCCACAATCTGGGTCGCAATTTTGTGAAGTCCATCTTAATGGTGGCATTTAAAAAATATAGAATAGAAAAATATGGGACAAAAAATAAAGGGAGTGCCTAGAACTCATCTAGATGAGATATAATTTGGTCTCATTCACCTGACATCGGATGACATCACTTGTTTGTTGTCTCAGCCCATTTTGGATTTAGGCCGAACCAAATTTGTTCCTTTTCCTATGGGCCAAGCCTGTTTGGGTTGTCTATGGTATTTGGGCAATTTGGACATGCACTGTTGTACAAAACAGTACAGAGCAACAAAAAACAAATTTGCCCCCAGCACACACGTTTTTTTCTCAGCGAAACCAACATGCATGTTTATCGGTTCATTCGTTCTGGGCTGGACTGGGATTGTTCTTTTTTTCTTTTGTGGGCAGCAGTGATCACCACAAGCACTGTCCAGCCTAACGTTTTATTTTCATACGTTTTTTTCTTTCTAAAGCGCAGTTCTTCACCGGTTTTCTTTTCTGTTTCTTTGTTACATTTTTTATTTTTCCTACTAGACAATTGCCCGTGCGTTGCAACGGGAGTATAAACATTCTTGTAGATTAGCCCATGACTGCACGTCTATTATTGTATTGATGCGCGAGAATCTTATTTGGTAAGAACTTAATGACTTACCTAACAAAATATATTTTTATTTTGGTAAGTTAATAAAACATGAGACAATTGATTCTATTTTAGAAAGAATGGATGGGAGAAAAATTAGAGATGGGAGAAAAAAATCAAAGAGATGAAGTAAGGAGTGGGATGTATATAAGGAATGTTGGATGAAAGAGGGGTGAAACGGCAACCTTATGTTCTTTTTAAGTAGGAGAGATTCAAGTTCTTTTATTTTTCACGTTCCTTAAAAAGAAAATATGTATTTTTTTTTACCTTTGTCATGATATTTCACAAAAAAATATTCACACATTTCAAAAATTATATATCATGTACTAAAAATAACATCTATTTAGAAAAAATGTTTAAATATTATTTGAAACATTCACGTGTATTTAGAAAATGATTTTCAATGTTAAAAAAGTTCAGCGTGTGTTCAAAAAAGTTCACTGTGTATTTAAAAAAAATGGACGCCTTGTTGAGGCCCCTGCAATTGCGTGATATGTGTGTCGTGTGCAGTTGCGTGCCGAGAGGTGGACATGCAATTGGCTCGCAGTAGTTTTTTAAAGAGAAAACCCCGAAGGGAAACAAAGACATTCCCTTAGACTAAGGATCATCTTAGAATATCGTTTCTCCTGCGACGGGAGGGAAAATGACAAAAACATAAAAATAAAATGCAGCGCCGCCCTAATTGCAGTTATGTTGTCCCCTTGCAGTTGCATGATACATGTGTGTGAGTAGTTACATCTCTAGTGCCCGGATTCAACTTGCCAATATCCCTCCCTTAGCTACAAACATGTGTGTTCCTTTGCAGTTAGGTCATGGTTACAAGACTTGGAGTTCCATATCGAATTCTGGACATTCAACTCTGCCGCCGCTGACAAACCCTCCCCCCGACCCGGTTGCGATCACTTTATACCCCTTGCAGGTGCACTTGGGTATGATGAGTTACAGTTGCAGTCGGGTTGCGGTGGTTGCAACTACTACAAAAAAAACTAAAAAGAAAAAAAATAGCCCGCTGCCGACAACCCTCCCCCCGACTCCGATTGGGGTCGCTTTATACCCCTTGCAGTTGCGCCTGATATGATGAGTTGCAGTTGCAGCCGGGTTGCGGTGGTTGCAACTACTACAGAAAAACTAAAAAGGAAAACAGTCCGCAGTCGACAAACCCTCACCCGACCCCGATTGGGGTCGTTTCATACTACTTGCGGTTGCACTTGAGTATGATGAGCTGCAGTTGCAGCCAGGTTGCGGCGGTTGCAACTACTGCGAAAAAACTAAAAAGGAAAAAACACCCCCTGTCAACAACTCTCGCCCCTCGACCCGGTTGCGGTCGTTTTATACCCCTTGCAGTTGCGCTTGAGTATGATGAGTTGCAGTTGCAGTCGAGGTGCGGCGGTTGCAACTACAAAAAAAAACTAAAAAGAAAAAAATCATGCCGCCAATGAACCCTCCCCCCGACCCCACTTGCGGTCGCTTTATACCCTTGCAGTTGCGCTTGGATATGATGAGTTGCAGCTGAAGTCAGGTTGTGCGGTTGCAACTACTACAAAAAAAACCTAAACAAAACTCCACCGCCGCCGACAAACCCTCTCTCGACTCGATTGCGGTCGCTTTATACCCCTTGTAGTTGCGCTTGGGTATGATGAGTTGCAGTTGCAGTCGGGTTGCGGCGGTTGCAACTACTACAAAAAAACTAAAAAGAAAAAACAGCCCGCCACCGACAACCCTCCCCCTGATCCCGGTTGCGGTCGCTTTATACCCCTTGCAGTTGCGCTTGGGTATGATGAGTTGCAGTTATAGTCGGGTTGCGGCGGTTGCAACTACTACAAAAAAATAAAAATAAAATAGCCCGCCGCTGACAAACCCTCTCCTGACCCCAGTTGCGATTGCTTTATACTCCTTGGAGTTGGGCTTGGGTATGATGAGTTGTAGTTGCAGTCAGGTTGCGGCGGTTGCAACTACTGCGGGAAAAACTAAAAAGAAAAAAAAATGTCCCTCCGTCGACAACCCTCCCCCTCGACCTGGTTGCGGTCACTTTACACCCCTTGCAGTTGCGCTTGAGTATGATGAGTTGCAGTTGCAGTCCGGATGCAGCGGTTGCAACTACTACAAAAAAAAACTAAAAAGGAAAAAACTTCCCGCCGCCGACAACCCCCCTCCCCCGACCACGGTTGCGGTCGCTTTATACCCCTTGTAGTTGCGCTTCGATATGATGAATTGCAGTTGAAGTCGAGTTGCGGCGGTTGCAACTACTACAAAAAAACCTAAAAAACTCCGCCGCCAGCGAAAAACCCTCCCCCCGACCCGGTTGTGGTTGCTCTATACCCTTGCAGTTGCGCTTGGGTACGATGAGTTGCAGTTGCAGTCGGGTTGCGGCGGTTGCAACTACTACAATAAAACTAGAAAGAAAAAAAATAGCTCGCCGACGACAACCCTCCCCCTGACCCGGTTGCGGTCGCTTTATACCCCTTGAAGTTGCGCTTGAATATGATGGGTTGTAGTTGCATTCGGGTTGCAGCGGTTGCAACTACTACAAAAAAACTAAAAGAGAAAAAAATAGCCCGTCGCTGACAAACCCTACCCCGACCCCGGTTGCAGTCACTTTGTTGATGGCTCTGCCATCCTCAAACCGTTGACAACACATGTTAGGTTGATGCTCTGTGCATTGCTCTCCTTGAAGTTGAAGACAAGAGCATCATCCACTTGGAGGTGATTCTGGGCTAAAAAACACCCCATTCTTTGTTGAAAACCATGCGGCCGTCATGATCCATGTGTTACGGAACCTGCATGACCTCTCCAATGCCGATGCAAAGGCCAACAAAACCTTCTGGATCCAAGTTCAGTGGTTGGCTATTTTCTTGGAGATTTTCTATGTGATGTCCACACATATAAAACAAAACAAAAAATGTGTTAGAAAAAAAGAGAAAAAATGTTTGCGAAAATATAGAAAAAGGTACTGTAGTTTGAGAGATATACCATCAGCTTTCTTGTGATGTTCATGGGCACGAGGCGGTGCACAAAATGTGGTCCAATGTATCCATCTTGAATGGTGAGTATTAGTCCCATCATTGTTGTTTCGCCGTCGTTGAGAAAAACACCCATGGTGTAGACAATGGCCGGGGCAGCTTCTTGCCCATGATCAACATTGATCACCTCTTCCTCTACTTCAAAAACTTCCTGCGCCGGGCCATCATGATCTGCTGCAAACCCACTTCCAAAGTAACACACCTTGGCCATCTGGCCAGACATGTCAAAAACCACTAGTTTGCCCTGGCCAACGTTGAAATCGCATTTGAACTTCGCCTAGGCATCACCTCTGATCAGTGTGGTTGCGTGCTCCCTGAACACATCAACAACATACCTACGGCCATGCGCTTTGAAGTTCAGGCTAGCCAACTAGTTAAACTTGTTCCTTACAGTGCATGGGATGGTCTGCTGACAACAAGAACAAAAAAAAAAAGTCAAACAATTAGCAAGATGCTTGCATATTGGGAAAACAGGAGGAAAACATTGCGAGAAAAAATGTTTCAGAAAAGAGAAAAATTACTGCTAAAGGTTCAGAGGCGTCACGAATGAAAATGCCAAAGCTCTGCTCGTTGCCACTCTCGCAATGCGAATGGAAAACTGAGCACACCATCCTGCATTGGTAGAAAAAAAAGAAAAAAAATCAACTTGGGGGACATTAAAAAAATGTTCTACGTTAAGTTTGCGCGCAGAACCGACAAGAAAACTTGGTATAATAGCAGTACTGTAAAAACTGCAAAATCATAGACTGACGAAAACTACCCCAGCAAAAAGATAGTAGAACACTATGTTCTTCCTTTTTTTTGCTTTCCATGAAACACATCATACCACCTGAATTCATATATTTGTAAGCAAGGGGGATATTAGTGGGACAAAAAAACCTAGGTCTGTGTAGATTCAGTTTAGAACACCATCCTGGCAAAAAACATACCAAGAAAAGAGAAAATCAATGAATGACCGCAGTACTCTAAAAACTACAACAAGTGTTCACACAGGTTGATTAAAGTTCAGAAGTACGACATTATATACTGAGATCACTCATTCTCACCAGCTCAAAATCTAAAAAAAATGTTCAATTCAGTTCAGTACTACAATCCGAAGAACAGGAAAAAAAAGTAGTTCAGAACTACAATTCTAAACTACAAAAATGAATTCAAATTCAGTTTTCAGACGCAGGGATGCATATATTCAGACACAGGGGTGACATAGTATTAATTACTACTTCAACCTGGACATGCTTGAAGACATATGTTCGAACAAAACCCCCTATTTGGATCCTACTGTACATACCATCTCCAACAAAAACACACAAAAAAATCTACACTGCAAAAACAAAAGCACAAAGGCACTCCTAGAAAAACATGTCTTGTGGAGATAAGCCTGAATGGTTGAGGAAACCAAACATCAGATTTCTCTCTTTGATGACCCCCCTAGATAGAAATGTATGTGCTACGCAATGCACATCCATAGCAAAATGAAAACCTACGAAAATCTCCCCCCCCCCCTTTATAGGGTTTCTTCTGATTTGAGACTACAAAACCTACAAACCACCTATCAATGTTATCTGATTTGGTGAACAAAATGACCCGCTGCAAAAGAAACACTAGAAAAAAGATACCAACCAACCCTACAAAATAGACTAGTAGACATAAACAAGAAAAGTGTTCATTGCGTTTGCAGATTCCGTGAAAAAAAACGCCCAAAAAACAAGGAAATCAAGTAAAAAAAAAGAACCTGTACAAACCCTACCACTCCCAGATCTCTCTATTTACAATGATTCTCTACATACAACAAGTAAGAGAAAAAGAAAGAACGAGGCGCGTGGACTCCATACTTCAAAACGCCACGGCCGATCTCCCGCAACAGTAGACGCCACCGCCGCCGATTTCCCACACCAGGCTCTCTGTCTCTCTCAACCGTCGCAGAGAAGGAAAAGAGACTGAAGAGGCTGCCGATATGGCTACTCATATAAGACAAGACCTGGGCTTGTGCATCGAAAAAGGCCGGGGGCAGGGGCTGCAAGTGTTCTTCGTCAATGAAAAAAGGTGCGACAAAAAAAAGGGCCGCGAGCCGAACCATAGATGGGTCGTGTCCCCGTCGCTACGAAGCTCTCCACCTCAACAAAACACGAATCTCGGCTTGATTGGATCTGACGGTTGAAAAAGTTAATGAGACCAAATAAAATCTCAGCTGAATGAGTTTTAGCAAAACCGAAAAATAAATCCACTCGGTTTCAGACTTGGTACAACCCAAAAACACCATTTCTTTTGGTTAGCACAACCAAAAAATTATTCTGAAGGTCTACAGGAAGATAAAAAAAATAAGAGATTGTATCAAGAACTATATACAAAAGAATAGGAAAAAGGGCTCGAATAGAAGATATTCAAAGTGGCAAATAACCAATTTTGCTAAGCCCATCTTAACGGTGCCATTTTTGCATATCCTTGGGGCTCCTGTCTCTTAGACCAGTCGCTCACAGGCGACTTGTAGCGGCAAAATCTTGTTAATTCCTCACATTAATTTGTGAGAAGCGGGATTCGATACACGGACGGGGACAAGGTTGTCCGTAGCCAATAACCACTAGGTCGTGCTAATTTAGTTGTCCACCATAAGGAAACAGTACTATTTGACCGTTTCTTTAGTTAACATGCAATATTATATATCCAAATGATTTATATGAAAACGAAAGCATAATATTGAAAATGAATTCATAAAACTAGCGAAAACAACCACGAATTTGAAAAAAGGTTAATAGAAATTGGGAAAAGTTCGCGGAAATAGAAAATGTTCCTTAATAAAAATTCATGAATTGGAAAAAAGTTCATACGATTTGAAAAAAGTTGATTAATTTTGAAAAAAGTTTACGAACTTCAGAAAAAGTTCACGAAATTTGCAGTAAGTTGGCGAATTTCAAGAAAAGTTCACAAGCTAAAAGATCATGCATTTGAAAAAAGTTCATTGATTTTGAAAAAAGTTCATCAGTTTTGAAGAAAAGTTCATGAATTTGAAAAAAGTTCATCCATTTTGCAAAAAAGTTCATCCATTTAGGGAAAATTTTCATCAATTTTCAAGAAAATTTTACAAATCTGAAAAAAGGTTCGTCGATTTTGAAAAAATTCATCGATTTTGGGAAAAAATTCACAAATTTGGAAATTTTTCATTGTTTTTTGAAAAAAAGTTCAACGTTTTTTTTAAAGTTCATGAATTTGAAAGAAGTTCATTGATTTTGAATTAAGACTCATGAATTCAAAAAAAGTTCACCGGATTTTTTATAAAAAATCATGGATTTTAATAAAGTTCATCGATTTTGATAAAAAACAGTTCACCAATTTGAAAAACATTCATCTATTTTTTTTAAAAACCACGAATTCAAAAAAGTTCATCAATTTTAAAATCCGGGAAAAAACGTGTAAAAAGAACAGATTCCTGAAAGTACAGAATAACAAGTTTTTTTTAGAAGGCACAAAATGACAAGTAAAAAGAAGTGTTGGCAGGCCCAGCACGTGAGTTGTCCGAGTTGGTAACTGTGTTTCGAAGTAAACAGTGACTTCCCTGGTTCGAATCTCAGCACCAGCAATATTTTTGAAGGTTAAGAAAAATGAAAATAGGCCGAGCCCAGGAAGCAGGTGTTGGAAAACGTAGTAGAAAAAAAAATCGTCCTACTATCAAACAAGGAACACTATGAAGATGCATTAACAATTTAGATCGGATCGTTACCAACTCTGAGTTGCAGCGGAAGAAGAGTCAGTTTAGATCGTACCTGAAGTCCCTCGAACCGTTCACAAACGATCCCTCGAATCAAAGATCGAAAGCACGGCCTCTCCACAGTTTGCAAGCGTACAGTCTTCATGATCCGGTAGCGCTTCGTCGTCCAGAGCTAATCGATGCCGGAGAATTAGAGGGAGAAGATTAGAACCACACTAGGCTTCTAATTATGAGGAATAGAGAGGATTAGATCTAGCTCTAATTGGATAAATTAGAACTAGAATTAGAGAACTAGAATTAGAGAACTAGAGGAGTCTCCAAAACTTTTTTTTTTGAGCTGAGAATGACAGTAGGAGAGCTTCCTACAGTCTTGTATTAATTAGGTTAGTCAAAACTGTCGGGGCTACAAGAGTGGCAGTTACATATTTACAAGGGTGGTCAGGAGGACTAAGCTAAGAAGGAAAATAAAGGGGGGAGTACGAATAATCACTAGCCTAGGAATCACAGAATAAAAAGAGACTGCTCCTAGGGGGGCACCGAACGCAGGCTCTGAACAAAACTGGAAATAAACCCTCCAAGCTCTGGCTTGGCTCTGTACTTGATCATCCCAAAGTCGTCCTTAAATCTTCTCAGCTAGGATGCATGCGTAAATTGGATTTTTTTGAATATGAGCCCATTCCTCTCCTTCTAGATGGACCAGGCCGCTACAACGAACACATCCATAAACATGGGCCTGGCCCATTCAGCTCTGGCGCTGGATAACCATTCAAATCGATTATTACCCGCGCTCCAGCGGAGCCCCAGAGTGTCCCAGCAGCGAGCCGAGAAAGAACACTCGAAGAAAAGATGCTCAAGCGTTTCTTCGGTTTGCCCATGGCAGAGTATACAGTCTTCGGTCCGAGGCCCGGGGGGACCTACCACATAGTGCCTGCGACGAAGCATGTTCTTTGTGTTTAGTCTGTCCGATAGCAGCAGCCAGGAGAACACTTTCAATTTCTTCGTGCATCTCGTGCCCCAGATCCATTTGTACGCATCATGGACTGAAATGTCTTTGAAACAGAATTGGTAAAACTTGGACGAGGTGAACTTGCCGCCCCAACAGTAGGACCAAGCATCTGACATCGTTGTATCAATCTGAAATTCAGAGGTGGTAGACTGAAGCCGAGCGGCCTCTTCCCGAGCCTGAGCAGACAAAGGCAGGTGAAAGACATCACTGATAGCCTGGGCTTGCTTCTCCAACAGACGCATCTTCATTTGCTGCAAAGGAGAAAGCACGGGGATATGAGTCTCCAAAACTTGTGTCTACCAAGAGTTCATAGATTAGATTAAACAAATCCTGTAATAAATAAATAAAAACGTGCTTCGTTTCTATCTCTGGATATCCATTTCTACTTTTGTCCAACCACACATAATCTGTTAGATTTCTTCATAGATTGGGATGTTGGTTAACTGAAAAGAAATCAATCTAATAGGATTAAATTACAGAAAATTTGGAATTTGTTTAATCTAATCTATGAACCGATCTAATCATTCATTGATCGGGTGCTGTGCCCCCATGGAGAGGAGATTAATCTTCCCGGGGGCGATGTGCTGCAAAAATGGTGGAGAAACCTAGGATCGGCGTCATTGGACTAACCACTCTAATACCTGATACGTCTCCAACGTATCTATAATTTATGAAGTATTCATGCCATGTTTATTATAGTTTTGTATGATTTTGGTGCACTTTTATATGATTTTTATGGACTAACATATTGACCTAGTGCCCAGTGTCAGTTGCTGTTTTCTGCTTGTTTTTGGTTTTCCAGAAAATCTATATCAAATGAAGTCCAAATGCAGCGAAACTTTTTGACGATTTTTTCTGGAACATAAGAGACACTAGAAGCTTCGGGAGGTGGCCAGAAGACCCACAGGGGCCCCACGAGCCACCAGGGCGCGCCACCCCCCAGGCGCGCCCTGGTGCCTCGTGGGCCCCCTGTGGCCCTTCTTCGTGTGATTCCAACGCCAAAAAATCATATATATTCAGAAACCCCCGAAAGTTAACCTAGATGAGTTTTTACGCCGCCGCAAGCCTCTGTACCTCCACGATCTAATCTATAGCCCCGTTCCGGCACCCTGCCGGAGGGGGAAATCATCACCGGAAGCCATCTTCATCATCCCGGCGGCCTCCATGACGAGGAGGGAGTAGTTCACTGCTACTTGTAGCTTGCGTTGGTATTTCCCCGAAGAGGAAGGGATGATGCAGCACAGTAGAGATAAGTATTTCCCTCAATTATGAAACCAAGGTTATCGAACCAGTAGGAGAATCACACAACACCTAGTAAGCAGTACCTGCACACAAACAACAAATCCTTGCACCCAACGCAAACAAGGGGTTGTCAATCCCTTGGCGGTAAGATTGCAAGATTAAATTGTATTTGATAGATTGATAGATTGCAGTAAAAATACTAAATAAAATAAATAAAAGAAAATGGCAGCAATATTTTTAGGGTTTTAGTAATATGATTTTGATAGACCCGGGGGCCATAGATTTCACTAGAGGCTTCTCTCGAGAAAATAGCATACAGTGGGTAGACAAATTACTGTTGGGCAATTGATAGAAAAGCAAATAATCATGATGATATCCAAGGCAATGATCATGTATATAGGCATCACGTCCTAGATTAGTAGACCAACTCCTGCCTGCATCTACTACTATTACTCCACACATCGATGGGCTATCCAGCATGCATCTAGTGTATTAAGTCCAAAAGAACGGAGTAATGCCTTAAGAACGATGACATGATGTAGACAAGACAAACTCACGAATTAATAAACCCAATGAATAGATCTCATCTTTTTTACCCTTAGTAGCAACGATACATACGTGTCATGTCCCTTTCTGTCACTGGGATTGAGCACCGCAAGATCGAACCCGCTACAAAGCACCTCTTCCCATGGCAAGATAAATAAACTTAGTTGGCCAAACCAAATCAATAGATCAGAGAAGAAATACGAGGCTATAATAATCATGCATAAAAGAGATCAGAGAAGACTCAAATAATATTCATGGATAATCTGATCATAAACTCACAATTCATCGGATCCCAACAAACACACCGCAAAGAAAGATTACATCGGATAGATCTCCAAGAACATCAAGGAGAACATTGTATTGAACATCAAAAAGAGAGAAAAAGCCATCTAGCTACTGCCTATGGACCCGAAGGTCTGTGGTAAACTACTCACGCATCATCGAAGAAGCAGCAAGGTTGATGTAGAGCCCCTCCGTGATCGATTCCCCCTCCGGCAGATTACCGGAGAAGGACCCCAGATGGGATCTCTCTGGAACAGAGGCTTGCAGCGGCGTAAAAAGTATTTCGTGGACTCCCCTGAGGGTTTCTGATTTTTTGGGAATTTATAGTGCTGGAATTAGGTCAAACGGAGATGGGGTGGGCCCACGAGGTACCAGGGCGCGCCACCCCCCCTGGGGCGCGCCCTGGTGCCTCGTGGCCCACCTCTTCTTCTTCTGGCCCTCTTCCGAAGCTTCCAGTATTCTTCATGCCCAAGAAAAAATCTCCAAAAAGTTTCACTGTATTTGGACTTCGTTTGATATTGATTTTCTGTGAAACAAAAACAGGGCAGAAAACAGCAACTGGCACTGGGCACTAGGTTAATAGGTTAGTCTCCAAAAATGATATAAAATTGCTGTAAATGATTATAAAAACATCCAGGATTGATATTATAACAGCATGGAACAATCAAAAATTATAGATACGTTGGAGACGTATCATTCACCCTCGGGGCTAAGGGTATGTACTAGTAGCTATATGTTTAATCTTTCTCTGTCTCGTGTTCTTGATTTGGCACGATCTTGATGTATCGCGAGCTTTGTTAATATAGTTGGATCATATGGTGTTTCTTCCCTCTCTACCTTCTTGTGATGAATTGAATCTTTCCCTTTGAGGTTTCGTTATTGTCGGATTGAATATTTCAGATTTGAGAACACTTGATGTATGTCTTGCATGTGGATACCCGTGGTGACAATGGGGTATTCTATTGGTTTACTTGATGTATGTTTTGGTGATCAACTCGCGGATTCCCGTGACCTTGGGGTGATCTAGGCATAGGGGTTGGTTGCACGTTTTCATTATCTTTTCTCCGACAAGAAACTTTGGGGTACTCTTTGAAGTTCTTTGTGTGGATTGATTATTATGATTATGAAGTTGTTTGATGCATATCGAATAATCAACTCACGGATACTTGTGGTGACATTGGAGTATCTAGGTGACATTAGAGTTGGTTGATGCGTATCATATGGTGTTATTTTAGTATGAACTCTAGAGCTATTTGTGACACTTATAGGAAT
Source organism: Elymus sibiricus (assembly GCA_039707655.1). Classification (NCBI taxonomy): domain Eukaryota; kingdom Viridiplantae; phylum Streptophyta; class Magnoliopsida; order Poales; family Poaceae; genus Elymus; species Elymus sibiricus. The sequence goes on from CM077676.1 coordinate 429,635,327, forward strand.
GGCTCAGTAGATCGATCGGAAAGGATAACTTTGAGGTGGTTTCGTACCCTACAACACTTTCTATCTTATGTTCTCCGCTAATAGGAACTTTGGAGTGGTTCTTTATCGCACGTTGAGGGATTGTTATATGATCCAATTATGTTAGCATTGTTGAGAGATTGCACTAGTGAAAGTATGAACCCTAGGCCTTGTTTTTAAGCATTGCAATACCGTTTGTGCTCACTTTTGTTACTTGCTACCTTGCTGTTTTTATATTTTCAGATTACAAAAACCTATATCTACTATCCATACTACACTTTTATCACCATCTCTTCGCCGAACTAGTGCACCTATACAATTTACCATTGTATTGGGTGTGTTGGGTACACAAGAGATTTCTTGTATTTGGTTGCAGGGTTGTTTGAGAGATACCATCTTCAACCTACGCCTCCCACGGATTGATAAACCTTAGGTCATCCACTTGAGGGAAAATTGCTACTGTCCTACAAAACTCTGCGCTTGGAGGCCCAACACGAGTCTACAAGAATAAGTTGTGTAGTAGACATCAAGCTCTTTTCTGGCGCCGTTGCCGGGGAGGTAAGTGCTTGAAGGTATATCTTTAAATCTTGCAATCGAATCTTTTAGTTTCTTGTTTTATCACTAGTTTGGTTTATAAAAGAAAACTACAAAAATATGTAATTGAGGTTGCCTCATATTATTCATCTTTATAATGTCTTTCTTGAAAATGATGGAGCGGAAAATTGTGCTCAATTGATAGAAGAAGAATTTAATAAAATGTTTGGCATAAAATCTTTGAATGATGAGCATGATTGCAATGTTGTTAGTATGAATTCTTTGAATATCCATGATGCTAATGATATGCAAAACTACAAGCTTGGGGATGCTATGTTTGATGAAGATGATATTTTTAGCCCCCCAAGTTTTGATGAGAAAATTTATTATGATGATTGCATGCCTCCTATCTATGATGATTATTGTGATGACATGTATACTATAAAGAATAATGATAACCATGAAACTTGTCATCATGATTTTAATTTTCAATTTGGTTATGCCAATCAAGTATCTCATGATAGTTATTTTGTTGAGTTTGCTCCCACTATTATGAATGAAAAGAAATTTGCTTATGTGGAGAGTAATAAAAATTCTATGCTTGTGGATCATGGAAAGAATGCTTTATGTGATAGCTATATTGCTGAATTCATTCATGATGCTATTGAAAATTATTATGAGAGATGATCATATGCGTGTAGGTGTTGCAATAATATCAAGTTTCCTCTCTATGTGTTGAAAGTTTTGAAGTTATGCTTGTTTTGCCTTCCTATGCTAGTTGATTCTTGCTCCCATAAATTGTTTGCTCACAAAATCCCTATGCATAGGAAGTGGGTTAGGCTTAAATGTGCTAGTCATATGCTTCATGATGCGCTCTTTGTGTTTCAATTCTTTACTTTTATGTGAGCATCATTGAAATCATCATGCCTAGCTAAAAGGCATTAAAGAAAAGCGCTTGTTGGGAGACAACCCAATATTTATACCTACTGTATTTGTGTGTTCACATGATTAAGCTACTGTAGTAATCATGTTTTATATGTTTTCTTTCAATAATGTGCCAAGTAAAGCCTTTGGGATAGTGTGGATGCTTGTTGATTTGATTCTGTGCAAAAACAGAAACTTTTGCGTCGAGTGCTGGAATTTCTATTCTGTACTGGAGCATGAAAAAATTCTGAAATTTTTACACAGTATTGGTTTACAATTTTTTACGTTTTACTAATTTTTCAGAATTTTTGGAGGTACATAAGTATGGTTTTTAAATCGCTTACTACACGCTGTTCTGTTTTTGACAGATTCTGTTTTCGATTCATAGTTTGCTTGTTTTAGTGTTTCCATAGCTTATATTGAGTAATATAAATTGTGGAAATGATAGAATACAGTAGGAATTATGTGAGAACAATTATGAATCTTGTCTTGACAGTATCTAAGTGGATGATTTATTTTTATCATACTAACCTATCTCACAAGTTCCGTGAAGTTTTGTGTGATTGAAGTTTTCAAGTTTTGGGTGAGATATTGATATGAGGAGAATAAGGAGTGGCAAGACCCCAAGCTTGGGGATTCCCAAGGCACCCCAAGGTAATATTCAAGGAAGACCCAAGCAACTAAGCTTGGGGATGCCCCGGAAGGCATCCCCTCTTTCGTCTTCAACATTATCGGTAACCTTACTTGGAGCTATATTCTTATTCGTCACATGATATGTGTTTTGCTTGGAGCGTCATTTTCTTCTATTGATATTTGCTTTGTGTTATCAATAATCATGTTTTGTGTCTTTTAGTTCAATAAAATGCCAATTATAGCCTTTACCATGCTCAGTTTGCAAGTTCATGTGTTGCTGTTTGAAAACAGAAAGTTTTCTGTTATGTCCAGAATATTCCTGAATAGTCAGAATATGATAAAAATCTGAAATTTTTACAAAGTAAGCATGCATGAGTTCTGTGTCACGTGGTAATTTTTCAGAATGTTTGGAGTTAGGGAAGTATGGATTCTTATTCCCCTTTTATAGACTGTTCTGTTTTGACAGATTGCTGTTATAGTTGCATTGTTTGCATATGTTGCTTGTTTAATGATTCTATTTGAGGATAGGAGTATTAAATATGAAGAGGCATTTAGTATGCAATGTTTAATTATAATTTTTGTGATTTGCTACAGTAGAGAATGTTAAGGTTTTGAGTTGATTTATACTAACTTATCTCACGAGTTCTTGTTGAGTTTGGTGTGGATGAAGTTTTTAAGATTTATGGAAACCGTGATATGAGAGGAATTAAGGAGACACAAAAGCTCAAGCTTGGGGATGCCCAAGGCATCCCAAGTTATTAGTATTTCAAGAAGTCTCAAGCATCTAAGCTTGGGGATGCCCCGGTAGGCATCCCATCTTTCTTCTTCAACAACTATCGGTCAGTTTTGGTTGAGCCTAAGTTTTTGCTTCTTCACATGATATGTGCTATCCTTAGAATGTCATTTTATTTTGTTTTCTTTGCTGTTTGAATAAAATACTTGAGATCTGAAATTTTTAAATGAGAGAGAGTCCTCACATAGCTACATATTTACTCAACTACTCATTTGATCTTCACTTATAACTTTTTGGAGTAGTTTGTCATTTACTCTTGTGCTTCACTTATATCCTATGAGTAAATTGTTGAAATGAATTGAATACCATAAAGTTGAAATTTATATGCTTCATATGCTTGTCCCATGGGGAGTAGTGACTTCACATACAAGAAGTATAAGTGGTAAAATTTATTGAAAGTTAACAAACATAGCATTGGTCACTTGAACAATTCATGAAAGAATTTTGAAGGAAGAGAAATTTCACATACAAATATACTATCTTGGACATCTTCTATGATTGTGAGCCCCCATTAATTATTTTCAAACTTGATCAAGTAGTTGACGTTGGACAAGGAAGACAACGTAATGAGTTATGTTTGTTTATATTCACATAGAAGTTATATTGGCATGGATCCTCTAACATGTGGTGCTTGCTTAGGATCTTTTGCTAGCCAAAACTTCGTACTAAGTAGAAATACTACTTGTGCATCCAAAAACCCTTAAACCCAGTTTCTTGCCATGAGTGTCCACCATATCTACCTATGGATTGAATAAGATCCTTCAAGTAAGTTGTCATCGGTGCAAAAAGCAATAAAAATTGCTCCTAAAATATGTATAATCTTTTATTGCAAGGGAAAATAAGCGTTGTACGAACTTGTGATGGCAAAGAAATAAAAGCGACGGACTACATAATAAAGGTTGCTATCACAAGGGGTAATATAACATGACATTCCTTTGCATTAAGGGCTTGTGCATCCAACAACAAAAAGCGCATGACAACCTCTGCCTCCCTCTGCGAAGGGCCTATCTTTTACTTTTATGCATTTACTTTTATGTATTTACTTTTATGCAAGAGTCAATATTATTTCTTCTCGTTTCAACCTCAATTATTTTCTAGTTGGCAAGCATCATGTGGTAGGGAATGATCCAGGCACATATATCCAGTTGAATATAGGTGATCATGCGTTATTATTGTTGACATTATCCATGAGATAAATAAGTTGGGAGGCAAAACATTAAGCCCCTATCTTCCTATGTGTTTGACTGAAACAGTTTGTTCTAAAAATATGCTTTGAGTGTCAGCAATCATGGAAGACTAAATGATGGTTGAGTATGTGGAATTTGCTAGATCAAAGCTCTTATATAGACCATTCCTGAAAATAAGATGAATTGCAATTGTTTGATGACTGAGAATATAGTTTGTTAGTTTTCAAGAAAGTTTATGGCCTATACTTTAAACATGTGAATAGCTTGCTACTTGATCATGAGAAGTTTTATGAGAAGAGCTACTGTTTATGATATATAATGATGCTAGAAAAAAAGTGATTGAAATTATCATTGATCAAACTTATGCACTATGCTAGCATTCACACTTCATAAATTATTTCTTTTATCATTTATCTACTCGAGGACGAGCAGGAATTAAGCTTGGGGATGCTGATACGTCTCCACGTATCTATAATTTATGAAGTATTCATGCCATGTTTATTATAGTTTTGTATGATTTTGGTGCACTTTTATGTCTTTTATATGATTTTCATGGACTAACATATTGACCTAGTTGTTGGGGAACGTTGCATGGGAAACAAAAATTTTCCTACGCACACATAAGATCTATCCATGGTGATGAGCATCTACGAGAGGGAGAGTGAATCTACATACCCTTGTAGATCGCTAAGCGGAAGCGTTAATAAACGCGGTTGATGTAGTCGAACGTCTTCGCGATCCAAATCGCCGAGCGTCCCGCGATCCAATCACGATCCTTCCGATCTAGTGCCGAACGGACGGCACCTCCGCGTTCAACACACGTACGGCTTGATGACGCCTTCACCTCCTCGATCCAGCGAGCGATGGTGAAGTAGTGGTTGAGTTCCAGCAGCACGACGGCGTGGTGATGGTGGTGAGGAACAATCTCTGCAGGGCTTCGCCAAGCGCTACGGAGATTATGACGGAGGAACTAGAGGGTTAGGGTTGCCGCACACGGCTTGGGGAAATCTTGATGTGTACCGTGTGCTAGCCCTGCCCCTCTATTTATATGTTGAGCCTTGGGGTCTAAACTTGGAGTAGAAGCCTCCTCTAGGTCGGTTTTGCCCGCACAAGGTCGGTTTGGCCCGCAGGGAAAGAGTCCAACTCGGATCCCTGCCGAACCGTGCACAGCCGCACACAAGCGGTAGTACCGCTTCACACAAGCGGTAGTACCGCTTGGGCGGTAGTACCGCTTCACACAAGCGGTAGTACCGCTCGGGCGGTAGTACCGCTTCACACAAGCGGTAGTACCGCTTACGCGGCAGCAAAACTACTTTTGCGCTTTCCAATACCTCGTGGGCTTTATCCCTTTGGCCCATATAAAGTGTTGCTGCACCCGAACACTTCGGTAAACATCCGGAACCCATTCCGGTGAACTCTGGAACTCTTCCGGAGATCGAAACACTATTATCACATATATCAATCTTTACCTCCGGACTCTTCCGGAGATCCTCGTCATGTCCGGGATCTTATCCGGGACTCCGAACAACTTTCGGTCACCAACATAATAACTCAATTATACTAATCGTCACCAAACGTTAAGTGTGTAGACCCTGCGGGTTCGAGAACTATGTAGACATGACCGAGACACCTCTACGGCCAATAACCAATAGCGGGACCTGGATGCCCATATTGGCTCCTACATATTCTACGAAGATCTTTATCGGTCGAACCTCTATGTCAAGGATTCAGTTAATCCCGTATGCTGTTCCCTTTGTTCTTCGGTATGTTACTTGCCCGAGATTCGATCGTCGGTATCACTATACCTAGTTCAATCTCGTTACCGGCAAGTCTCTTTACTCGTTCCGTAATACAAGATCTCGTGGCTAACACTTTAGTCACATTGCTTGCAAGGCTCAATGTGATGTTGTATTACCGAGTGGGCCCTGAGATACCTCTCCGTCACACGGAGTAACAAATCCCAGTCTTGATCCATGCCAACCCAACAGACACCCTCGGAGATACCTGTAGAGCACCTTTATAGTCACCCAGTTACGTTGCGACATTTGATACACACAAGGTATTCCTCCGGTGTCAGTGAGTTGCATGATCTCATGGTCAAAGGAACAGATACTTGACATGCAGAAAACAATAGCAATAAACTGACACGATCAAATGCTACGTTTACAGTTTGGGTCTTGTCCATCACATCATTCTCCTAATGATGTGATCCCGTTATCAAATGACATCTCATGTCCATGGCTAGGAAACCTTAACCATCTTTGATCAACAAGCTAGTCAACTAGAGGCTTACTAGGGACACAGTGTTGTCTATGTACCCACACATGTATTTGAGTTTCCAATCAATACAATTATAGCATGGATAATAAACAATTATCATTAACAAGGAAATATAATAATAACCAATTTATTATTGCCTCTAGGGCATATTTCCAACAGTCTCCCACTTGCACTAGAGTCAATAATCTAGTTCACATCACTATGTGATTTACATTGTAATGAATCGAACACCCATGCAGTTCTGGTGTTGTTCATGTTTAGCCTTTGGAAGAGGTTTAGTCATCGGATCTGCAACATTTAGATCCGTGTGTACTTTGCAAATATTTATGTCGTCCTCCTTGATGTAATCGCGGATGGAATTGAAACGTCGCTTTATGTGTCTGGTCCTCTTGTGAAATCTTGGTTCCTTGGCTAGAGCAATGGCACCAGTATTATCACAAAACAGAGTCATTGGGTTAAGTGCACTAGGCACTACTCCAAGATCTGTCATGAACTCCTTCATCCAGACACCTTCCTTCGCCGCCTCCGAGGCAGCGATGTACTCCGCTTCGCATGTAGAATCTGCTACCACGCTTTGCTTGGAACTGCACCAGCTAACCGCACCCCCATTAAGAATAAATACGTATCCGGTTTGCGACTTAGAGTCATCCGGATCAGTGTCAAAGCTTGCATCGACGTAACCCTTTACGACGAGCTCTTGATCACCTCCATAAACGAGAAACATGTCCTTAGTCCTTTTCAGGTATTTCAGGATATTCTTGACCGCCGTCCAGTGTTCCATTCCTGGATCACTTTGAAACCTTCCGACCATACTTATGGCAAGGCTGACATCGGGTCTTGTGCACAGCATTGCATACATGATAGAGCCTATGGCCGAAGCATAGGGGATGACACTCATCTTTTCTCTATCTTCTGCAGTCACTGGGCATTGAGTCTTACTCAACTTCACACCTTGTAAAACAGGCAAGAACCCCTTCTTGGACTGATCCATTTTGAACTTCTTCAAAATCTTATCAAGGTATGTGCTTTGTGAAAGTCCTATTAAGCGTCTTGATCTATCTCTATAGATCTTTATGCCTAATATGAAAGCAGCTTCTCCTAGGTCCTTCATTGAAAAACTCTTGTTCAAATATTCCTTTACGCTTTCCAGCATTTCTATATTGTTTCCAATCAGCAATATGTCATCCACATATAATATTAGAAACGCTATAGAGCTCCCACTCACTTTCTTGTAAATACAAGCTTCTCCGTAAACTTGTATAAACTCGAACGCTTTGATCACTTCATCAAAGCGAAGATTCCAACTCCGAGATGCTTGCACCAGTCCATAAATGGATCGCTGGAGTTTGCAAACTTTGTCAGCATTCTCTGGATCGACAAAACCTTCTGGCTGCATCATATACAACTCTTCCTTAAGGTAACCGTTAAGGAACGCTGTTTTGACATCCATCTGCCAAATTTCATAATCGAAAAAGGCAGCTATTGCTAACATGATTCTGACGGACTTAAGCATCGCTACGGGTGAGAAGGTCTCATCGTAGTCAATTCCTTGAACTTGTGAAAAACCCTTTGCCACAAGTCGAGCTTTATAGACGGTGACATTACCGTCCGCGTCCGTCTTCCTCTTAAAGATCCATTTGTTCTGAATGGCCTTACGCCCTTCAGGTAATACTTCCAAAGTCCATACTTTGTTTTCATACATGGATCCCATCTCGGATTTCATGGCCTCTAACCACTTCTCGGAATCCGGGCCCATCATCGCTTCTCCATAGCTCGTAGGTTCATCGTTGTTTAACAACATGACCTCTAAGACAGGGTTGCCGTACCACTCAGGAGTAGTACGCGTCCTTGTCGACCTACGAGGTTCGATAGCAACTTGATCCAAAGCTTCATGATCATCATCATTAACTTCCTCTTCAGCTAATGTAGGCTCCACAGAAACAACTTTCTGCGCTGCGCTACTCTCAGGTTGAAGTAAAGGTTCAATAACCTCATCAAGTTCTATCTTCCTCCCACTCAATTCTTTCGAGAGAAACTCTTTCTCAAGAAATGTTCCGTTTTTAGCGACAAACATTTTGCCTTCGGATCTGAGATAGAAGGTATACCCAACTGTCTCTTTTGGGTATCCTATGAAGACGCATTTCTCCGCTTTGGGTTCCAGCTTTTCAGGCTGAAGCTTTTTGACATAAGCATCACATCCCCAAACTTTAAGAAACGACAGCTTTGGCTTCTTGCCAAACCAAAGTTCATATGGCGTCGTCTCAACGGATTTCGATGGTGCCCTATTTAAAGTGAATGCAGCTGTCTCTAATGCATAACCCCAAAACGATAGTGGCAAATCGGCAAGAGACATCATAGATCGCACCATATCTAATAAGGTTCGATTACGACGTTCGGACACACCATTACGCTGTGGTGTTCCAGGCGGTGTCAATTGTGAAACAATTCCACACTGTCTTAAGTGACTGCCAAACTCATAACTCAGATATTCTCCTCCTCGATCAGATCGTAGGAATTTAATCTTCTTGTTACGATGATTCTCAACTTCACTCTGAAATTGTTTGAACTTTTCAAATGTTTCAGACTTGTGTTTCATTAAGTAAATATACCCATATCTACTTAAGTCATCAGTGAAGGTGAGAAAGTAACGATAACCACCGCGCGCCTCAATACTCATTGGACCGCACACATCAGTATGTATGATTTCCAATAAGTCACTTGCCCGTTCCATTATTCCAGAGAACGGCGTTTTAGTCATCTTGCCCATGAGGCATGGCTCACATGTGTCAAGTGATTCAAAATCAAGTGACTCCAAAAGTCCATCAGCATGGAGCTTCCTCATGCGTTTTACGCCAATATGACCTAAACGGCAGTGCCACAAGAAAGTGGTATTATCATTATCAATTCTACATCTTTTGGCATCAATGTTATGAACATGTGTATTATTACTATCGAGATTCAATAAGAATAAACCCCTCACATTGGGTGCATGACCATAAAAGATATTACTCATATAAATAGAACAACCATTATTCTCTGATTTAAATGAGTAACCGTCTCGCAATAAACAAGATCCAGATATAATGTTCATGCTTAACGCAGGCACCAAATAACACTTATTTAGGTTCATCACTAATCCCGACGGTAATCGAAGAGCGAGCGTGCCGACGGCGATCACATCAACCTTGGAACCATTTCCCACGCGCATCGTCACTTCGTCCTTTGCCAGCCTCCGTCTATTCCGCAGTTCCTGTTTTGAGTTGCAAATATGAGCAACCGCACCGGTATCAAATACCCAGGCACTACAACGAGAGTTGGTAAGGTACACATCAATAACATGTATATCATATATACCTTGTTTGTTGTTGGCCGCCTTCTTGTCAGCCAAATACTTGGGGCAGTTCCGCTTCCAGTGTCCAGTTCCCTTGCAATGAAAACACTCAGTTTCTGGTTTGGGTCCAGCCTTGGGTTTCTTCACGAGAGGAGCAACTGCTTTGCCACTCTTCTTAGAGTTACCCTTCTTACCCTTGCCATTTTTCTTGAAACTAGTGGTTTTATTGACCATCAACACTTGATGCTCCTTCTGAATTTCAGACTCAGCGACTTTCAGCATCGCAAACAGCTCGGCGACTGACTTGTTCATCCCGTGCATGTTATAGTTCAACACGAAGCTCTTGTAGCTAGGCGGCAATGATTGAAGAACTCTGTCAGTGATAGCCTCTGGCGGAAGGGGCATCCCTAACTCAGCCAGACGGGTGGAGTACCCAGACATTCTGAGCACGTGATCACTGATAGACCCGTTCTCCTCCATCTTGCAAGCATAGAACTTATCGGAGATCTCATATCTCTCGATCCGGGCATTCTTCTGAAAGATAAACTTCAACTCCTGGAACATCTCATATGCTCCATGACGTTCAAAACGTCTTTGAAGTCCCGGTTCTAAGCCATACAACATTGCACATTGAACTATTGAGTAATCATCAGAACGAGCCTGCCAGGCGTTCACAACGTCTAGAGACTCAACTGGAGCGGGTGGATCACCAAGCGGTGCATCAAGGACATAAGCCTTCTGGGAAGCCGTAAGGATAATCCTTAGATTACGGGCCCAGTCCACAAAGTTACTTTCATCATCTTTCAACTTAGCTTTCTCTAGGAACGCATTAAAATTCAGGGGTGCTACTGCGCGAGCCATGATCTACAACATAAATATAGCAAAGACAACTTAGACTATTGTTCTTAGATAATGAGTTTAGTTAATCATATTTTAAAAAACTCCCACTCAAATTGACATCCCTCCGATCATTCGAGTGTAACATGATCCAAATCCACCAACTCAAGTCCGATCATCACGTGAGTTGAGGTGGTTTCAATGGTGAACATCTTCATGTTGATCATATCTACTATATGACTCATGTTCGACCTTTCGGTCTCTTGTGTTCCGAGGCCATGTCTGTACATGCTAGGCTCGTCAAGTTTAACCCGAGTGTTCCGCACGTGTAACATGGCTTACACCCGTTGTATGCGAACGTAGAGTCTATCACACCCGATCGTCACGGCGTGTCTCGAAACGACGAACTTTCGCAACGGTGCACACTTGGGGAGAACACAATTTTATCTTGAAATTTAAGTGAGGGATCACCTTATAATGCTACCGTCGTCCTAAGCAAAATAAGATGCATAAAAGGATTAACATCACATGCAAATCATAAGTGACATGATATGGCCATGAACTTGTGCTTTTGATCTCCATCTCCAAAGCACCGGCATGATCTCCATCGTCACCGGCATGACACCATGATCTCCATCATCTTGATCTCCATCAACGTGTCGCCATAAGGTTGTCGCGCCGACTGTTGCTTCCACGACTATTGCTAACGTTTAGCGATAAAGTAAAGCATTACATAGCGCTTAATGATTGACACGCAGGTCATACAATAATTAAAGACAACTCTATGGCTCCTGCCAGTTGCCATATTCATCGACATGCAAGTCGTGATATTCTATACAACACATGATCATCTCATACATCACATATATCTCATCATGTAATTGGCCATATCACATCACAACATACCCTGCAAAAACAAGTTAGACGTCCTCTAATTGTTGTTGCAAATTTTACGTGGCTGCTATGGGTTTGCAAGAACCGTTCTTACCTACGCAAAACCACAACGTGGTGTAGTGATTGCTTTTTGATCTTCTAAAAGAACCCTCTTCATTGAAATCGATTCAACTAAAGTGAGAGAGACAGACACCCGCTAGCCATCTTTATGCAACGAAGTTACATGTTAGTTGAAGGAACCTGTCTCGCGTAAGTGTACGCGTAATGTCGGTCCGGGCCGCTTCATCTCACAGTACCGCTGAATCAAATATCAACTAGTAACGGCAAGCAATATGTATACACCCACGCCCACAACTCGTTTGTGTTCTACTCGAGATCTCATCTACGCATAGACCTAGCTCATGATGCCACTGTTGGGGAACGTTGCATGGGAAACAAAAATTTTCCTACGCACACATAAGATCTATCCATGGTGATGAGCATCTACGAGAGGGAGAGTGAATCTATATACCCTTGTAGATCGCTAAGCGGAAGCGTTAATAAACGCGGTTGATGTAGTCGAACGTCTTCGCGATCCAAATCGCCGAGCGTCCCGCGATCCAATCACGATCCTTCCGATCTAGTGCCGAACGGACGGCACCTCCGCGTTCAACACACGTACGGCTTGATGACGCCTTCACCTCCTCGATCCAGCGAGCGATGGTGAAGTAGTGGTTGAGTTCCAGCAGCACGACGGCGTGGTGATGGTGGTGAGGAACAATCTCTGCAGGGCTTCGCCAAGCGCTACGGAGATTATGACGGAGGAACTAGAGGGTTAGGGTTGCCGCACACGGCTTGGGGAAATCTTGATGTGTACCGTGTGCTAGCCCTGCCCCTCTATTTATATGTTGAGCCTTGGGGTCTAAACTTGGAGTAGAAGCCTCCTCTAGGTCGGTTTTGCCCGCACAAGGTCGGTTTGGCCCGCAGGGAAAGAGTCCAACTCGGATCCCTGCCGAACCGTGCACAGCCGCACACAAGCGGTAGTACCGCTTCACACAAGCGGTAGTACCGCTTGGGCGGTAGTACCGCTTCACACAAGCGGTAGTACCGCTCGGGCGGTAGTACCGCTTCACACAAGCGGTAGTACCGCTTACGCGGCAGCAAAACTACTTTTGCGCTTTCCAATACCTCGTGGGCTTTATCCCTTTGGCCCATATAAAGTGTTGCTGCACCCGAACACTTCGGTAAACATCCGGAACCCATTCCGGTGAACTCTGGAACTCTTCCGGAGATCGAAACACTATTATCACATATATCAATCTTTACCTCCGGACTCTTCCGGAGATCCTCGTCATGTCCGGGATCTTATCCGGGACTCCGAACAACTTTCGGTCACCAACATAATAACTCAATTATACTAATCGTCACCAAACGTTAAGTGTGTAGACCCTGCGGGTTCGAGAACTATGTAGACATGACCGAGACACCTCTACGGCCAATAACCAATAGCGGGACCTGGATGCCCATATTGGCTCCTACATATTCTACGAAGATCTTTATCGGTCGAACCTCTATGTCAAGGATTCAGTTAATCCCGTATGCTGTTCCCTTTGTTCTTCGGTATGTTACTTGCCCGAGATTCGATCGTCGGTATCACTATACCTAGTTCAATCTCGTTACCGGCAAGTCTCTTTACTCGTTCCGTAATACAAGATCTCGTGGCTAACACTTTAGTCACATTGCTTGCAAGGCTCAATGTGATGTTGTATTACCGAGTGGGCCCTGAGATACCTCTCCGTCACACGGAGTAACAAATCCCAGTCTTGATCCATGCCAACCCAACAAACACCCTCGGAGATACCTGTAGAGCACCTTTATAGTCACCCAGTTACGTTGCGACGTTTGATACACACAAGGTATTCCTCCGGTGTCAGTGAGTTGCATGATCTCATGGTCAAAGGAACAGATACTTGACATGCAGAAAACAATAGCAATAAACTGACACGATCAAATGCTACGTTTACAGTTTGGGTCTTGTCCATCACATCATTCTCCTAATGATGTGATCCCGTTATCAAATGACATCTCATGTCCATGGCTAGGAAACCTTAACAATCTTTGATCAACAAGCTAGTCAACTAGAGGCTTACTAGGGACACAGTGTTGTCTATGTACCCACACATGTATTTGAGTTTCCAATCAATACAATTATAGCATGGATAATAAACAATTATCATTAACAAGGAAATATAATAATAACCAATTTATTATTGCCTCTAGGGCATATTTCCAACACTAGTGCCTTGTGCCAGTTGCTGTTTTCTGCTTGTTTTTGGTTTTCCAGAAAATCTATATCAAATGAAGTCCAAATGCAGCGAAACTTTTTGACGATTTTTTCTGGAATATAAGAGACACTAGAAGCTTCGTGAGGTGGCCAGAAGACCCACAGGGGCCCCACGAGCCACCAGGGCGCGCCACCCCCCAGGCGCGCCCTGGTGCCTCGTGGGCCCCCTGTGGCCCTTCTTCGCGTGATTCCAATGCCAAAAAATGATATATATTCAGAAACTCCCGAAAGTTAACCTAGATGGGTTTTTACGCCGCCGCAAGCCTCTGTACCTCCACGATCTAATCTACAGCCCCGTTTCGGCACCGTGCCGGAGGGGGAAATCATCACCGAAGGCCATCTTCATCATCCCGGCGACCTCCATGACGAGGAGGGAGTAGTTCACCCTCGGGGCTGAGGGTATGTACTAGTAGCAATGTGTTTAATCCCCCTCTCTCTCTCGTGTTCTTGATTTGGAACGATCTTGATGTATTGCGAGCTTTGTTAATATAGTTGGATCATATGGTGTTTCTTCCCTCTCTACCTTCTTGTGATGAATTGAATCTTTCCCTTTGAGGTTTCGTTATTGTCGAATTGAATATTTCAGATTTGAGAACACTTGATGTATGTCTTGCATGTGGATACCCGTGGTGACAATGGGGTATTCTATTGGTTTACTTGATGTATGTTTTGGTGATCAACTCGCGGATTCCCGTGACCTTGAGGTGATCTAGGCATAGGGGTTGGTTGCACGTTTTCATTATCTTTTCTCCGACAAGAAACTTTGGGGGTACTCTTTGAAGTTCTTTGTGTGGATTGAATATTATAATTATGAAGTTGTTTGATGCATATCGAATAATCAACTCACGGATACTTGTGGCGACATTGGAGTATCTAGGTGACATTAGAGTTAGTTGATGCGTATCATATGGTGTTATTTTAGTACGAACTCTAGAGCTATTTGTGACACTTATAGGAAGGGCTCAATAGATCGATCGGAAAGGATAACTTTGAGGTGGTTTCGTAACCTACAACAATTTCTATCTTATGTTCTCCGCTAATAGGAACTTTGGAGTGATTCTTTATCGCACGTTGAGGGATTGTTATATGATCCAATTATGTTAGCATTGTTGAGAGATTGCACTAGTGAAAGTATGAACCCTAGGCCTTGTTTTTAAGCATTGCAATACCGTTTGTGCTCACTTTTGTTACTTGCTACCTTGCTGTTTTTATATTTTTAGATTACAAAAACCTATATCTACTATCCATACTACACTTTTATCACCATCTCTTCGCCGAACTAGTGCACCTATACAATTTACCATTGTATTGGGTGTGTTGGGGACACAAGAGATTTCTTGTATTTGGTTGTAGGGTTGTTTGAGAGATACCATCTTCAACCTACGCCTCCCACGAATTGATAAACCTTAGGTCATCCACTTGAGGGAAAATTGCTACTGTCCTACAAAACTCTGCGCTTGGAGGCCCAACACGAGTCTACAAGAATAAGTTGTGTAGTAGACATCAATACTATATTGAACTCATGCTCCAGCCAGCTCATCCAAAAATCTGAATTGATGATAAAAGGCGCGCAATATATTCCAACACACCCTCACGTCTAGCCTTTTTTTAGTCCTAGACATGAGAAGCATCCCAGGGGCGCCAAAACAGTTCAAGTACAGGGAGCTTAGGGATGGGATCAAGAATTTCAACGATGAAATGAGGCTGGGACAGGGAGGATTTGGCGTAGTGTACCATGCCAAGGTGCTCAGGGTGCATGGTCGGAGCATGGAGGTGGCAGTGAAGCGATTTTCTGAGGCCAACAATGTTGACGTATAAATGTATTGCCTAGTCTCTTCCATCAGATCGGTCTTTTGGTTGCATTGGTTAGAGCATGCACTTCTACATGGTATCTGAGCCAAGAGGTCTTGAGTTCAAGACCCGGCCGGCGCAATTAAATTGCAGCCCACTTTCAGTCCACGTTTAGGCCTGAGGGAGCCACATGTGAGGGGGAGTGCTGACGTATAAATGTATTGCCTAGTCTCTTCCATCAGATCGGTCTTTTGGTTGCATTGGCTAGAGCATGCACTTCTACAAACAACAAGGGACGTGCAGACTTTCTCGTGGAGCTCCGCGTCATCGGCAATGGATTCCGCCGTCGTAATCTCGTGTGGCTTCTAGGTATGTGATTTTCTCTTAATTCACTGCGGATAGACAGAGGAAGAAGAGGAACAATGTTGGTGGCTGGAGCTGCAAGACAAACAAGGATCCGTCGGATCTTAGTCCAAGAGGTCAGAAAGAATTGACATGAGGGGGGGGGGGGGCAACGGCCCTCGGTACCACATAGCTCCACCATCGGATACAACCGCTTGCATTTTGTCCACTAAGTTAAAAAATGCAACCTGATCTTTGGGATCAGGGGGTGGCGGCATTCCGGTGTCGTGTCCTTCTTGAAGGCACCGCTTTGGAGTCCATGCTCCGTCGTTGTCCGGTTTCACTTCTTCGTGGTGACTAGCTCACGGGAGGTCCCCGTCAGCCCCAAGCGGTTCATATTGGCTCATCTATAATATGCTTGGTGGTCGATTGGGTAGTGTTGCGGTGCATCGGCACCATTGTATCTTGCCTTGGGCTGTGTATGGTGGTGGCATGTTGTATCCGAATGCTGTATCTCTAGCCGTTGCTTTATATATAAAGCGGGGCAAATGCCTTTTTCTTAAAAAATAAATGCAACTGACTGATGCACAAACACAATGAATTCAATTTCATATGCTTCTTGTTCGTTATTTTTTCAGCGGGTTTTGAGAAGGACAGACCTTGTCCGTATACGGGCCAGAACATGTAACGGCGCAGTCTATATCCAGCCCATCAACCGTGAAGCCCAATACCGCGGCCTGAGCCTACCCCGAAGGCGACTAGACGCCGCCAGAATCCTCCACGCACCCACCCGACTGCGCCGCCGCCCTCGTCTCCTCCCACCTCTCGCCCCTCCGGCCGGATCGGCGAAACCTCATCCCCCGCCCCCCGCCGCCCACTCCGACCTCGCCGTCCCCGAGCAACAGCAGCAACGCTCCGCGTCCGCGCGCCTGGCTAGCAGCAGCCTAGGGCTTCCGCTCAGGTATCGCCCCCTACGACCTTCGCTACTTCGTTGCCTCCCGGTAGAGTAGAGATTCTACTGCTTGTCTTGTGCTTTTCTGGGTTTCCGTGTGCGCGGGAGAGAGGAGAGGCGGGGATGGTGGGACAGGGAACCCGCCTTGGAGAGTGGAGGAAATCTGAGAGGCCACGGAGTAGTTCTTCAGATGTAGTGTAGAATTGACTTCGTTTGGAACCATCCCCTCTTCGTGTTCATGATAGATTGTGGTAGCATATAGCTTCCGGTTTGGGCCCTATCACCAGTCCGCGGGATTGCCCGTCTGAGCAATTCCGGGGCAGCTTGTGGCACAGGGAACTCGAAATTGTTGGTGCTAACACTCTAATTTGTGCGATTTTGTGATGCATGGACTTGCTCTCCCCATGTTCTATGTACGAGAAATTTCGAAGGTAGATGCCTTTGTTCATCATCATGGTATAAAAGGTGAAGGTCATGGAGCAGCTCCAGGCTGCTTGAGGAATTGAGAAAAAGGAACACTCCATGGTGCAGATGCGCCAGCCTTGCCGTGATTCTGTTTCCACAGTTCTAACGCAAGAACGACCCTGACCTCGTAAAGTTAATCACATACACACTTGGCTGGAGCTTGCTAGCCAACGCTCGAGAAATTGTTCAACTACTAGTCCGGCGACCACCATTGCACACATCGGATGGACCCATGCATGAGCACCTCTAGGGAAACAAATGCAACCTGGTGGTCTCCAAAAGTGCTTCTACTCTGCAATTCCATGTCTGTAGGCTGTAAGCCACACATGATCGTGTCTCCTGTTCCGGTATCCCTGTCAAGGCTCCTAGATCAGCCCCTTGTGTGCCCTGTTTGATATGTAAAACTGTTGATTTTACTCCAAACATATTCTGTTACTGCTGCTTAACTTTTCACTGTTCTCCCAGTGAACTAGCATTTTTAAATATTGCTTGATTACTGGCTCTGGGAAGCACCAGTAAACCTTATTTTGTGTATATTGACCCGGGTTACATCACGACAGCTCTACTTAAATCTCATTGCCGAAATTATATCTAGCAAATATTATCTGTGGTACAGCTTGTGCTTGTATGTGTCTGTAAATTGAAAACCTGGATAATGTATGATTTTTGTTTCTGAAGAGATGTTTGTGTGCATATGTTTGCACCCTAGACTCTACTGTGGACTAGGTCTGTTCTGTTCTGTTCATTTTCTTGCAGTCATCTTATATTTTTCTTTGTGACAGGAACGTACATTTCACTACAGACTTGAAGATGTACTCCGCTCCAGGCAACAATTCTTTGGCTCTTGCAGCCCCACGGCCAGGAATGGAGCTGGGTAACGTGCAACAACATCCTAACCAGGCTTTTGGCCTTGGGCCTGGTGGGAAACAACGCTCATCCAGTCTGGAGGCGCCGATAATGCTACTCACAGGCCACCAGAGCGCTGTCTACTGCATGAAGTTCAACCCTGCTGGAACTGTGATAGCATCGGGCTCCCATGACAAGGATATCTTCCTGTGGTATGTCCATGGTGAGTGTAAGAACTACATGGTACTGAGAGGGCACAAGAATGCTATCCTTGATCTTCAGTGGACCACTGATGGGAGCCAGATAATCTCTGCAAGCCCTGACAAGACTTTGAGGGTCTGGGATGTTGAAACTGGCAAGCAGGTTAAGAAGATGGCTGAGCACTCATCGTTTGTCAACTCATGTTGCCCGTCACGTAAGTGGCCACCTCTTGTTGTGAGTGGATCAGACGATGGTACAGCAAAACTCTGGGACCTGCGTCAGAGAGGGGCTATCCAAACACTTCCAGACAAGTTCCAGATTACTGCTGTGAGCTTCTCAGAGGCTGCAGATAAGGTTTTCACTGGTGGCCTGGACAATGACGTCAAGTGGTGGGATCTTCGCAAGAATGAAGTCACAGAATCTCTCAAAGGACATCAGGACATGATAACTGGGATGCAGCTTAGTCCTGATGGGTCGTACCTCCTCACCAATGCGATGGACAATGAGCTCAAGATCTGGGATCTGCGCCCTTACGCACCAGAGAATCGCAACATCAAGACCTTTACAGGCCATCAGCACAACTTTGAGAAGACCCTGTTGAAGTGCAGCTGGTCACCCGACAATCGCAAGGTCACTGCTGGGAGTGCTGATCGCATGGTCTACATCTGGGACACGACATCAAGGCGGATTCTGTACAAGCTTCCTGGGCACAACGGTTCCGTCAACGAGACTGCTTTCCACCCCACTGAGCCCATCATCGGATCTTGCGGTAGCGACAAGCAGATCTATCTCGGGGAGCTTTAGGACGCTGTCACTTCCTCAGCTAGGAGTTCCTGTAATATTTGGGTATGAAAGAGAACTGAAGACCGCAGGTACCGTGTTGCTCTGTCCTAGACATTGAATGCTGGATTGCTGATCGAATTTTCAAACTGCTACTTGTTCAGTACCCTTGTGGTTCTTGTTAAACTTGTGGCCATTCTGCCTTTTAATCACTAACTGGTGTGCTCTCTCTGAAAACCTGATTCACTTGTCTGTTCCCTGCTGAATTACGTTGTCTAACTAGTGTATCGAGTCAAATGCTGTTATGGTCTGTAAACTTGTGTTTTTCTTTTAGACGAGTTTCTATTGGTGCTATATAACCAGAGAAAGGTTAAGTCAGCTGAAATTCCCTTAAAAGGGCGAACCATATATTAATAAATTTGGTTGATCCTCTATTAGCCAATTATAAGCATGACTAATAGATTGTCAACACTGTGTCTGAACATAATTTGTCCATCTGTTGGACTGTTATTATCCGTCAGCTTCTATTTCATGATCTGCCGTTTCAACCTATATTCATGTGGCTTTGTTCAAAAGAGTATGACTGCCGTACATTGTCTTTTTTATTCAACCATGGTCATGGCCACGTGACAGCCAATTTTTAGGTGACACCTGTTATTGATGAAAATAATGGGTTTTAGACAGTGGTTTCGTTTCTTTCTTGTGTATAACTCATACTGTAACTAATAGCAAGATAAAAAAATATTTGTAAAAAATCGCTTTAATTATTAAAATTCTGATTTTTTTTAAGTGTGTTCATTTGGCTGATGGTGGGGTTGAATTGTGTATATGCGAAGTTACACATTGACTTCTGAAAGATCTTGAGACACCATGTTTTGGCAAAATGGAATCAGTTTCATGTATACTTTTAAGACAATTCTAGCTAGGGATGGAACATTCTGACATAGTAATCGCAGTTGGATTTTATGTTTGTGGTTGTGCGTGTGCTTGGACCTAGTGCATATGTGAAATAGCCGGCAACATGGAAAGGCCCAGCGGAGACGCGCGACACAGGCGCCGCCCACTACTGAAACCCTACTTTTATCTTCCATATTAACTAGTAGATCGCCCGTGCGTTGCAACGGGCTGCATTGGCGACTTCTTTTTTACCGTCAAAGTGCTCTTATTTTCTTCCTTTCTTCCTTGCCTCAACTGAAAATGTTCCTCGAAGTGATATGTGAATTGATAAATTTACAACTATACTAAAGAGTTAAAAAATATTTATCAAAGAATATTTCTACAACAAGCTAGGAAAACACACAATAGTGACTTACCACCATATCTCATATATATTTTAGAACGTGGTTTTCCTATCAATGTGTACCTGCAAGATCTCTCTCCCTCCCACCCTCCCTTCATCTCTCCACCCTCTCTCCCCCTCACTCTCTCTCAATCTCTCTTGATCTCGTGTGTGTTGCCTTCTCAAGAAGGCTCCAACGCTCTAGCTACATGTTTGTGTGTTGGAACTGAAAAATATACAAAGACATCGATCAAAAAATTATTTTAACTTAGAAATATGTATAAAACATGTTGACAAATGGTTTCACTCATACAACGAAGAATATCCACTCTCCCGGTTTTTGTGTCCACAACAGTCATCATGTCTCCTTAACCACCCCTGGCTAGCAAGAAGAAAAAGTGTCATGTTTCTCCTTTCTCTCCTTGCCCTATCTTCATTCTCATCATTTTCCCTTGCTTTAGCATGCTCTTGTCGCTTTGAAAGTCTGTCATTTCATCTTACCATTGCGAGGCAAAAAGATAATACTTTGTATAGACCATTACTTGCGAGGCAACGAACCATTACTTTGCAAAGACCACGACATGTTGCAAGGCTAGACATGCCCTCTTCAGCAGGAGAAAAGCAAGACGAAAATAGAGTACCAATCAAGATCACCACAAGACATGTATGTGCTATGAACAAATTGCACACATATCATATTGAGGAACCAAACGAACATGAAAAAGAAAGATCAAACCTATAGATATGTGGATAGAGCAGTCGTGTGAAGGAGAGCACGAACACGGATCAAGCGGAGTTGTCTCCAGAGGCGGGAACAACCATGAAAGGAAATTATTAAGTTTAGAAATTAAAGATACACGGATGAGAACTATAGTTAAATAAATAATTGGCATGCCCTCTCATGGTGATACTACACCAACAGGAAGTCATGCACAATATCTTGATGTCATGTTCTTGTTTCAAGAGTACGCGAAATGCATATCATATTTTTATAGCTTGAAGAACATTGTTATCTAAAATAAATTCATACGAACAAGATAAACCTTTTTCTGAATTAAAAGATACATCAATTTAATGGACAACCCATATGCAAATGGCTACCTAACTATGAAGGCAGTCCAACTATTCTTTTCCCATCCATGCAACGGTAACAAACAAGCTGCTAGCCCTATTTTTCTTCTCTCATCCATCAGGCTGCTTTTCTAGGACTCACCTTCTGAAGCTCTTAAAAGCTGAAAGCGAAAAGACACCGAGAGATTCATGATATCGAAACATACACTATAGTCCACACAAACAAATATATATTATACTATTATTTATCTTTTTCAAGTCATAAAAAGTGGGAGGTCTGCGTGAGTATACAAACTTAAACTTTATGTATACAAAAAATGGAAAAAGAAGTTCATCAAAGCAATGAGAATACACAACAAAAGCATATGCACCCTTCAAATAACAATAACCTTGAAAAAAGCCTACTCACAGGAGAATACCCCTTGTTTGCTCGACCATCGCGTATTTTTGGATGGTCCTAAATAGTCATATGAGTGCAAAGCAATAAATAATAATAATAGTAACAGTAAAAATAAATAAAAAGGTACCGACTACCTTGACAACAAATATCAGATCAATGTAGCTCGCCGTACTTTGTTTTTTTAAGCATGCTCAGTTATGTGGCGTGTGCTTCTGTTAGTCGTACTGAGAATGAAATACATTCGGTGCTCCAACACATTCTTGTTTTTTTAACTTGCTCCAACACATTCCTGGTAATATGGAAGAAGCAAAATATATAAACACCATCCATGCGTTAGTCAAATGTTGAACAACTACTATTATGAAATACATAAATAGCAGAAGTGGTCAAAGATGGTTTGAAAAACACCAAAAAAACGCACTCGTATTCATACTATAGAGTATATGTAGCTGCAAATTGTGTGCCTTTATAAATCACAAAACATGGATGACACCGAGGATTGCACACTGAATTCATGCAGTCAGCTCTTCTCCTTCTATAAAATTAGAAAGTATATAAGAGAAGTGTTGCCGCAGGGCCGATGCTGCCGTCGACTCATCGAGAGGTTTAGGACATGAAGGAGGTAGGGATGAGTGGTTTAGGGTCAGGCTGTAAGTGGGACGCTCTGCGGGACGCCCACATCATGCCGCATCATCCCGCTTAATTAAGTGGGCTTATGCGGGATCCCCATATAACCTATGTTTTTGCTCGTGGTTGCCACTTGTCCACATAAATTAGGTTGTACGCAAACTGAGTCTACGACACTTCTCAAAAAAAAAAAAAAACGAGACTACGACACGACGGGACCTCCGGCTGCATGTTGATCCCTCGGTGCACATGTGCACTGCCAGCATGGAAGCACCGCCGGCACCGCGTCCTGCACGTCGGCAGCGACGACCTCGGAACCAACGAACGCCGGTACGCCGGTGAGGAGCCGCTGTAGTGTCGCCTCCATATGTCGATGGTGTATTCCTGTCCAACAGCCCCGATGAGAGCAGCACTACTGCACGACACGGGCTGGCCTCCTAGATGCATTGACAACTGACAACTGCAGCACAAGTTCATGGACACGATTGCACGGGCTTGCCTCCCCAGTCAGCGCAGTAGGTAGAGATCCAAGGGAGGCGCCGGCGAAGCTCTCCTTCAGCGGCGGAGGCCAACGGCCAGGAGAAGATGATGATGACGAGTAGCGAGCTCAGGGAGGTGGGTGCAGAAGCAGCGGTGGATTCAGACGCAACGATGACACGGAGGAGACGTGGGAGAAACTAGCGGCAGCGCTCCTGCTGCTGGTCGCCTCGCCCTAATACCCACAGTCGATGCATCGCGAGACGGCGTGCGTGTGCCATGCGAGCAGATTTTTCGAAGCAGAGGACGATATGCGGGTTGGATGTGGGTTTGGTGGGATAGCCCACATAATCCACATCAGTTTAACATGATCCCGTGGGTGTCCACGAACACGATTTTTGCGGGCTTTTATGTGGGCACCGCGGACAGCCCGCGTCCACCTGCAGCCTGAGTTTAGGGCATGTACAAGGTAGTGCAAAGCTGGCTCAAGGAGCTGATCGATTGGATGCCGGCAAGGCATGCACATGCACGTATACAACATGCACCTGCCTTGATAGATTCATACGGTGGCTGGATGCACACGTACATGATGACTCAATGGATTCTCCCTGGCTAGAAGTGCACATAAGTAACACATGCATGCAAAGTTGATTTGTTTGAAACAAGTGTGTGCGGTGTGCCGTGTGTGAACACTTCGATAAAGGGAGGTGCATAAGCAAGATCTGATCTTGAGGCAGGAAGAGGAAACAATAGTTGGGGATCCTGCCGTATTGCGGCTCGCCGCAGTAGGGGATCCTGCTGTATTTTCATTGTCCCGCGTGCTGCTCCTCCGGTGAGGAGCAGGGTCAGGCCACTGCATCGTCACAGTGTGGGACATGAACATATTGGACAACGTAGACGCCGCCATAACCCTCCTCATCTCCTTTGATCTGCAGATAATTTGTAGCTCGAGGTTACATCCCAGGCACACTATAGAGAACGACAAAAATCATGCTTACGCTCCAGGGGCATCACCACGTCGTTGCTCGTCGCGGCACAGTCCAATCGGAGAAGAGGCCTTTGGGCAGGAGAAGCGCTCAAGGCCAGCAGCAACGGCTGCTTGGCGGGCGACAAAAGTGGCACAACTTGGGTTCGCCGGAGACGGCGTGACGGGATGCAACGGGAGGCGTGGTTCTGACGGAGACAGGAAGGCGGTGCTCAGTTTTTTTTCCCTCTCTTTCTCTCTCAGCGAACACGAATTTCATTGTTTGGAAAGTTAGGATTTGAAATTGATTCCCAAGAAAAAGGAGGGATCGATGCGTTAGGAAAGTTGGGATCTGAAATTGATTGCCACGAAACTGGATTTCATTGTTTGGTAACGTGCTATCGGTTCCTGCCCGTGTGTAACCTGGCTGGTTAGGAAAGTTTGGAAAGATTAGGAAAGTTTTTATTGGGAGGTGAAAAAACCAACGTGAAAGGGTGCTGGTGGGAGGTGAGACGAAAAAAAATCAGACGAAAAAAACCCAGCAAAATAAAACCGTGGAGGTGAAGCTACCAACTCCCCCTTTATGAGTAGAGATGGTGGTGGGAGGAGTGACGAAAAAACCAGACAAAGGTGAGAGGTGGGACGGAAAAAAATCGGAACGGAGACTACCAATTGCCCCATTAGGAGTAGAGATATCCAGCTAAGTCTAGCAAGCTGATCACTGAACCAGAGGAGTGGATGTAACTCTATAGAAATCTTCTATGTTGATATGCAGCCAAGTATAGCAAGCTCACTTAGTTATAGGAATGGGTGTATACCTCCAGCTAAATCCCTCAATGCTTAATGTTTGAAAGGAAAAAAAAAATAGCAAGTCACCTTGTCGATGAGTTATTATCGTCTTTATTTCCTCCTAGCTGCCATCCTGGTGTGCATGCACATATATTGCTCTCATTCACAATCTCTACTCCTAATGTCTCACTTGGTAGGATAGCCTTCACGGTTTTTTTTTCGTCCCCCATTTTCGTCTGGTTTTTTTCCGTCTCACCTCCCACCACCATCCATCCATGTTGGTTTTTGCGCCCTCCCATCAAAAACCGAATTGGTTTCCCATTTGGTTTTTAAATCCATAATATTTTAATACTGAATTAAGGATTAAATAATCGCATCATAATTTTCCTACCTTCTTATGTGAGATCACCTTCCTAAAAACCCACAGAAGGTTAAAAAATATATTTCCTCTCCCATCACACAACGATTCGCCTCCTCTTTCCTCACGTTCTCTTCCTTCCCCCGTTTCTTCATCATCACCAATCACCATAATTTAGGAATCAGTCAACATAAATTATTTCCTCATATCCCTCACTTTCTTTTCTCGCGCCCTCTCTCTCTCCTGCAACACTGGTACGGCGGCGACTAAGCGCTGCACCGAAGCCGGTCGCCGCAGGGGACGATGGGCTGAGAGCCATCTCTCGCTGATCCTGCCCCTCTCATCCTCTCTCTGAAACGATGGAACCTCAGGGGGCCTCGGCCTGGGGCGGCGATCCTATCCCTCTCATCTTCTCTCCGGAACAGCGGAACCTCATGAGCGTCGGCTTGTGCGGTGATGGCGTCGGCGACGCCTGATGAACACCAGGACCTCACGCAGCAACACCGATGTCCACCAGGATCTCGAGGTCTTCCGGGCCCGCGGCAATACCGACATGCGCTCCTCCTTCACCATCGTGGAGCACGACTGTGGCACCAGGCTCGTAGAGGTCGTGGTCTCCGGCGTCTCCGTGCTCCGCGTGCCGGCGATCTCTTCCCAGTCCTCGCAACCCAGATCGGAGCCCACCGAGTTCGAACCTCCCCTGACCAGATCGGCAGCCACAAAACTCCTCCGAGGAACTGGCCAACTGCATCACTTTCTTGCTCCCCCTGACATGTCTCTCTTTTTCCTCTCTACTGACTGCTCACATTCTCGCATGAAGTAGTCAATTCCTTTTCAGGCTACGGGTATTACAAGCATCAGCTCGATGAAGAGCCATGTAGCAGCAAACCATGAAAGACCGGGGGCTGCTAAGGCATGGAGTAGCAACACTTCGTGATTTGGCTTGGAGTATCTGACTGTTCTACTTGACTTTGAAACAAAGCAGTCTCATCAAGAGATCTCAGTTTGAGTTGAACTGCAATTCTATAAGTAGGTGAAAATGAGCATCATCATGCCCTGAGTTACATTTCTCATTTCTGTACACAAATAGTTTGGCGTCTACATCTCAAAGGTGTCGGCCTTCTGTAAGTATGGTTTATGTTTCTCAACAAAACGTTCTGGTTTCCGTACACATATAGTTTTCCTGAATTAACATATCCATCCTAAAAAAAATTGAAGCTGTTCACAAAGGTAAAGTATGAATTGTACTGTTCTAACTATATATTTGTTCGGATCCATTTTCCAGGAAAACGGGCATGATAAGATCATTATCAAAAAGCCATGGGACGATCCATGAACGAGACATCATTCCCTTTTGCTGCTTTGTTGTCATTGTTGATGAGTCCAAGATCATCCAGCTTTGGCATCGTGTACACGTTGGGACTCATCGGCAATGTGTTCGGCAAATTGCTAGGCTTCCAGGCCAATACGGTAAAACATCTGCAGCCCCTTAGACGTAAAAGAAATATGCTCCTGTTTAAAATTTTGATGTTATTACTTCCTCTTGTATATTGGAAACTCTCGCGCGAATTCTTTTCATGGCAGCTATCAAATCTCTCCACTTCTTGGAAAGAAGACAACTGTTGTTGTGAGCTCTGTTCTGTCATTGATGCAAAGACCAGGTATTATCGCTAGATACATCATAACATTTTAGTGCTCTTTTCATTGTGAATTTGCGTTGACATGAAAGCTTTTTATTGTGGGTTTCATTTACTTGAAACAGGTCATGAGTTTAAAACAACATGTTGGGAGATCCGATTATCTTGGCAGCATCCAAATGAAAATCTCTGGTAGCAGTGAGGCTGAAAAATGCATGTATGATGTTCTGTACATGATTCCTAAGAAAGTTGACCCATTTCCTTCAAGGTGAAAAACATGTGATATAAAAGCAAATTATGGTCGTTATGGACTTTTATTTGCATTACTTATGAAACTATAGTTTTCCATTATATGGCTGGAACTGGAGGGCACACATATATGAAACTGCAAATTACTGCTCCTATACATCTTCCTTCGTCCCTTGTAGAATTTAGTAATATAGCGGCTGGTCTGTTGATTTAGTATTTTCAATCTTCTGTCCAGGTTATGGAGTAACTTGAAGGCATCCAAAATCTGCTTGTTCGTCATTGATGAAGCGCATTGCATATTGGAATGGGGTCATGATTTCAGGTTATTTGTTCTGCTATTGTGTGAATTACTTCAGCTAAAGAGCTGACAATTTACTTTCATTTAAAACTTTGATATGTCGTATGCATGTAGTTTGAAAATTTTATGTGTCTTGATGGCAAATGCAAAAGATGTGAGTTCATATCACCTAACAATTATCGCTAGGTTGCTCTCACCCTTTAATTCCGTGATCAAATTTGACGACCTGTCGAGGATGGAGAGTACAGCGTGATAACACTGCCTTTTACACTAATCTTTCACCAAAATTTTATTTGATGAATGGTTCGTTGCAGCAAACAGATCTGCAGTACCAACCAGCTTGAAGCTTGTTAGTTGATGATATTTATGTTACAGTGCTTAGTGCGCCAACATTGATCATAGTAGTACGGACACAAGCAATCTTTAATCAGTATTACATTTTGAGAAGAACTATTCTTCTTCCATGTACATTTTCGGCTTGTAGGAACATAACGGATTGATTTTTATATTCGATTTGGTAATTGTGGTTTCTTTTCTAATCGTTTACCAGATGCAACATTTTGTCTTGCCTTGTAGTTATGAACGGAGGTAGTGTTTGTTTTCCAGCTATTTTTTTTAAATAATACATTTTTTTATTAAATTTGAAATATAATACACGGTTTCGACATATTACAGAAATAATACGGCGTCGTCCTACCGTGGGCCGATTGGAACTTGTCGTCCTACCATTGGCCGACTGGATCCTGTCGGCCTACAGGAGGCCGACAGCTGGCCACTCGGCTTACCCCAGGCCGACTGACCTGTCGGCTGATCTGCTAAGCCGATTACCCTCTAGTCGGCCTACCGTAAGACGATTACCCTCTAGTCGGCCTACCGTAAGACGATTGGAACTAATCGTCTTACCCGTAGCCAATTAGTTCCTGGTACAAATTTATCCCCTAATATAACCATATTTCGGACCATAATTTTATCCCACCACTTCTCGCTCGAGCCTGGCCTAATTTTCCGCAACACTTTTCCATAATATGTTTCCGGCATTATACTTCCCGCCAACCCTTTCCCGCCATCCTCTTTCCCGCCAACCCTTCCTTTCCCGCCAACTTCTTTCCCGCCAACTCTTTCCCGCCATCTTCTTTCCCGCCAACCCTTCTGTTCCCGCCATCTTCTTTCCCGCCAACCCTTTCCCGCCATCTTTCTCTTCTCAACCTATAAAACCCCCTCCACAGAAAGGTTGGTAAGCAGTGCAGTGTAGTCTCATCAAGATGTCCGATTATCCTTTCGATCGTAGTTTCCACCCGAGTATGTCGAAACTTCTTCTGAGGTTAGCCAGCAATTTGGAGATAGACAATAGGATAGTTCCATGGGACGAACTCCTCAGTAGTGATACCTTACTGAATGAGTTGGCTCACGCATTAAGTAGGTGCGGGTGGCCTGCAAGGACCTTTGAGGAGATACGAAAAGAACTTCTCAGGTTGCATGGAAGGTGGAAGAAGCAACAACATAAGGGTGAAGCATTCCTAAAGGCTGCAGCAGAACATACTTATTTATGGACCGAAGACAGCGAGGACGAAGACGATATCTTCATGCCGAGCACCAAGGCCAAGACACCCGCATCGTCGAAGGGCAAGAGTGCCGCATCGTCGAAGGGCAAGAGTGCCTCATCGTCGAAGGGCAAGAGTGCCTCATCGTCGAAGGGCAAGAGTGCTGCATCGACGGAGGATGACGATGATGTCTTCATGTAGTTTGGCTGCTGTATTATTTAAGTTCAGTCGTACCGTTTAATTCAGATGTACTTGTATCTTAATTATCTGTAGCAGTCTCTCCGGAAATGTAACTCGATTAACAATGCGAATGAATAGAAATATGTCTCTCGCATACATAGGTAGAATATGTCTCTCGCATACATAGGTAGAAATATGTCTGTCGCATACATAGCTAGATATAAGTCTGTCGCATACGTAGTTAGATATAAGTCACACACATACATAGGTAGAATATGTCTCTCGCATACATAGATAGATATAGTGGCACACAAGCATCAACCACGTCGTCCGCCACGTCGTGGAGGTGGTGTTTGCGGCGTCGGCCACATATACCTGTGGGGTGCCCGAACGTTACGGGGAGGAAGCTCGGACCCGTTGTGGTCATACTGTGTTTCCTGTGTGGGAGGTGAAGCAGGAGTCGAATACATGTCCATCCACTCGTTGTGCTGCGACAAGAAATCCTGTGTGTTATGCCCACCTTCATGGTCACTATCCCACCCGGATCCAGACATAGACGCGTCATGTCCGTACGTCGACGCCATATATCCGTAGGCTCCTGCGGGAGGGAGGGAACATAAGTAATGACGAAATACGTAGTCCCAATCGATATTGAAAAGAATTATTGCGCGTGAAACATACCTGTAGGAGGGGGTTGCATCACGAAGCCCGGCATGGGACCCTGCTGGTGTGGTCCTGGCTGAAACACGGAGCCTGACGTGGGATCCGGCTGGTGCTGCCACGCCGAACTACCAGCCTGGTCAGGAGGTGGTGGCCTGGTCGTCCACTGCTCTGCTAGACGTGGACGCGGGTCATGTCGGTGATGTGTGGGTTCTAGCTGACCAGTCGAGTGACGCGGCTGCTGCTGGTGCGTGGAGTGACGCGGGGGGCGTTGTAGGGGCTGCTGGTGAAGAACGTCCAAAGTGCGTGTGCACGTGATAGCCCGATACACAGCTCGCAGCCTTCCCTCAATGCGAGTCATCCAGTTCTGGATCTGAGGCCGAGGAACCATTAGAGGCATAGACGACAGTGAACGCTGAAAGTTGGACACGTCCTCGCCAAGTCCGCGAGTCAACTCAGCCTGAAATTGTCACGACGATTATTAAGTATGCACGACAAAGTATGTAACAACTAGATGCATTACTTAAAGACAATATATCTTACCGCGTACTGCCTAGAGCCCGAATATCATAGCTCGGGTACATATCCGACGTAGTAGGGGCAGGTATGTCATCTAGGTGAGTGTGCTGAACGATGTGTAACCGTGTTCCGCTCATGTACCGCTGCAAATAGAGACTGAATTCATCGAGATCAAACCCGATATTCTCGTGCCACAGATGTGTGCTCGCAGTCTCCCATTGTGTAACGTACGGCTGCAGCCTAACTAGCCACTCAGCAGCTGTCCTGCTAATCCCCTTCCTTGTGAGCCTAAAATTATGGTGTTTGTTAAATAATTAACTAATGATTCAGTATGGACAATTGTGATAGACAATGCAATATTGAATAACTAGACAATACCTGTGGATGTCTCCTTGCAGTCGGGCCTCTGTAGGGGGAGGTATCTCCAACTGCTGAAGACCAAATTGCCTCATAACCCTCTGCTGGGCCATCTCCTCGACGAAGATATCAAAGATGATCTTCGATTTCGTCATCCAGTAATTGTTATCTCTTGTGCATAGCATAGACATACCGCCGGGAAATCTTGCATCTATCACCGCTTGCGTGCACGGCTGCCAGATCACCCCAGTGTACGTATCGAACTGCTCGTTTAATGCCGTGTATGCTCGCCTGGTCTGATCACCAACATAGCGTCTCTGTGGAAAACAAAAGTTAGATTCAACCATAGTGTACACAAAGAAGATAATTATAACACCAGACATACCCTACGACATGTCCAACACAGACCGAAAGTAGGCATGTCGATGCCGTCAGCATCGAACATGGTATCCATAGGCTCATCAACACGTACGTCCGGTCGTCCTATGGAGAACCTCTCCCACGACCATAGTTGCAGAAATAGAGGGCATCCAAGAAGGGCTGACGTGGGTGCCGTAAGCTGGCAGGCGTTGCACATACCTCGGTATGTAGCCACTAAGACAGCCGAACCCCAACTCCTCTGTGTGATCTGATCCGGCGTCTCAGCGCTCACGATCTCCAGTGCAATAGGGATGTAGAGCGCGCTAATAGTGGTGACATGGTTCTCTGTGAACATCACCTTGCCGAGAAGCCACAGTATATATGCCTCCAGGCTGTGAGTGATCTGTGTCGCGTTCAACGGGACCCTTGGATACCCCGGGAACTTCTGGATCTGTATTGAGCAAAGAGCATTAGTACATAGCGAATGTATCTTCTGTAAAACCAGATGCCCGAGAACTGAAAGATATGCAGCAGGGGAACTAACCTGGAAATGTCGCAACCATTCATACTTAGGTCCGTGATTGTCCGATGTCAGAGCCGGGGCACCGTCATAAATACCCGCGAAACGTTGTGCAATACCTAGCTGCCAATCAGCCGGTGCCTCCAACGGTCCTATGGCATGACCTGCCAACGGTAGTCCCAGCAGCAAAAGGGACGCATCCTCCAGAGTAGGAGCCATCTCTCCCCAGCGGAAGTGAAACGTGTGGGTCTCAGGCCTCCACCGGTCCACTAAGCATGTGAGCAAAGAGGCGTCGATGGCGAGGCGTTTGGAGGTATCCGTCAACTCAACCAGACGCGCAAAAGGTAAAAGGCCAGCCCATTTCAACCTGCATGTTAGGACAATTCAGTTAGTGTGTACCATTAATATACATGCTTGATGGAAATAACTAAAACACGTACCGCTCAACCCATCCCTCGTGTATCTTCCAGTCTTCCTTTTGAGTGCGAGTGACCAGGTCCTCAAGCTTGCGCTCAGAACCTATCGCAGCACGATGCTTTCTATCAATGTCCGGATTAAGCAACGACATTCCCGCCATTCCCGCACATACAAATTTCAAACATAGTGCCACACTTAATACAAATTTCAAACTTAGTGCCACACTTAATACAAATTTCAAACATAGTGCCACACTTAATAAAAATTTCAAACATAGTTCCACACTTAATACAAATTTCAAACTTAGTGCCACACTTAATACAAATTTCAAACTTAGTGCCACACTTAATAAAAATTTCAAACATAATGCCACACTTAATACAAATTTCAAACTTAGTGCCACACTTAATACAAATTTCAAACTTAGTGCCACACTTAATACAAATTTCAAACATAATGCCACACTTAATACAAATTTCAAACTTAGTGCCACACTTAATACAAATTTCAAACTTAGTGCCACACTTAATACAAATTTAGAACATAGTGCCACGCAGCCTAGCTTCTTCCTCTCCCTCTTCCTCCTCTTCCTCCTCTTCCTCCTCGTCCCCGGTTGCCTCGTCCACGTCCAGTACCACTGGCAGTGACGAAAGTGGGACAATTAGTGTCCCTATGCCCAAATTCATTGCATAAAATGCATTGCATAGTGGGGCCTCCCGCTTCAGATTCATCCATATCATTCCGGATGCGCCGACACTGTCGTCTACCTCTACTTGTACGCATATTCTCTGGGTCTGGAATGTACCGTCTTTCAACAGGATTAACGGTGTTGAAGTTACCCATTGAGCGAAATCCCAGCAACTCACCTGTCCAGGTATTGAGGACGGACTCTTTCAGAAAATATGGAGACACAAACGAGATTGCGTCCATTCCAAGCTGCCCGCAAGCAGCAAGTACATGGAAGCATGGTAGGTGAAGCAACTTCGGTTTGTTGCATGTGCACTCACACGTTGGCCAGACTTCATTTCCTGTTGCTAACTGTGCTGCTACTGCTTCAACATGTGCTCTCACCGCTGCATCTCTTGCAGCTTTCCTGTCCCTAACGTGTCTCTGCGTGCACACATTAAGTCTGTCACGTATCAAATTGTACTTCCATAGCTGGTTCTGCTTGCAGAGTTTTTTGAACAGATTCATCAGGTTCTTATTTCTGAACTGCGAGAAGAAATTAGCCCCCAGATGGCGCATGCACCAACGGCTCTGCAAGTCCTGCCATGGAGTTTGTTCCTCAGGACCAGGGTTTGTCAGTGTCTTTATTGCACTGAGTATACCTGCATGCCTGTCATGAAGGATGCACACATTGGGCTTATCCTTCACAACTGCTATTTTCAATCTCCTGAAGAACCATGTCCAACTTTCAATGTTCTCACTCTCCACAAATGCAAATGCGAGTGGGACTACTTGATTTTCGCCGTCTTGACCAATGGCTGTCAGGATCTGACCCTTGTACTTGCTAGTGAGAAAAGTGCCATCTACACATATCACCGGTCGGCAATGCCTGAAAGCTTCGATGCATACACCGAAAGAGAAGAACAGTCGATGCAGCACCCTCACAGTTGGGAACTCTGGCATGAAGAGGTCTTGGATGTCGACATAGTTGCCAGGATTCCGGTCCTTCAGCGTGTGGAGGAGCCGCACAACACAGTCATAGGCATCGAAATAAGAACCAAATCTGTTCTCAAGCACCCTATGCTTAGCCCTCCAAGCCTTGCCATAAGAAATTCTGTACTTGAACCTGACGAAGACTTTTGTCTGGATAGCCTTCACTTCCATCGCTTTGCTCTCCACTATCTCACTGTAAAACAACCGAGCAATAAGCGTGGACGAAAGGTTGCCATGATCTTGAGGGATGCATGGAATAAGACATGTGTGATGAACTAGGTCACTGATCACGCAACTTGTGCCATACTTAGGGAGATAGCCATGCACCCTGGCGGGACAATTTGCGTTCTGGCATACCATTGTCAAGTATTTCTGACTTGACACATCAGCTCTTAAAACCCTTTGTGTGGACATTGCCCATTTGAATGATTGCGTCCTTCAGAGCGTCCTTGTTGGGATACATAGCACCCGTCGCAATGTTGTTCTGGTGATATTTCCAGGCAGAATCATGCCCATCGTTCACGGTCATTGCTGATGAGAAGTCATGATTCCATGATGTAGGATTCGACACATCCTCTGCGTTCTCTTCTTCATCCGACTCCTCGGAATCATCGGCATGACCAATGTCAACATCTGTATCTTCATCTTCCATCTGGTTCTGCATGTGCCCATCTATCTCGTCACCGTCCGCCTCGCCACTGTAATAATCATCGGCATTTCCTCCTTCTACCTGACTACTCTGCCCTTGTTCGTAACCATCATCTCCAGAATTTGACATAGATAACATTATCCCGTCACTGCTTTGCCCAGGATCGTAACCACCCTGGCCTTCAGGTGCAATTACCTCCTTCACAACGGGAAGCACTAAGGCACAAGGATTGCATCCCCTGCTTTCGCAACCTTGTAACCAGCGCACCCACTGAGAGTCCCGCTCTATTGGCCTCAAATAGAAGAAAATGTTTGAACTTGACCGGGTCCACAATGCATGAACACCCACGGTGTGTGCGTTTCAGTATTCAGCCCGAAACATGTTGTCACCCATTCTTTCAACTGACTAACAGATCATGTTTGAGGGGCGGTCAGTGGCACCTCTATGTGCTCAAATTCACTCAGATCAACCCCAATCTCATTTGTTTGGACAGTACCAGGACCGTAGAAAAATATGAACTTCACTACATCAGACATCTCGGCTCACCTATAAAATTATTTAACATGGACAGACAACTGTTAAACAGCATGACAAACTACAAATATTCGCACTCCTAAATATTTGACAAGTACATATATTACGGAATATTAACAGAGCAACTAAAAATATTCACACACCTAAAAATATTGAAAGAACTTAATATATTACGGATATTACCGGAGCAACTTCAAATATTGACATAACTAAATATTTGACATCTAAATATATTACGGATAGTACCGGAGCAACTAAAAATACTGACAGACCTAAATATTTGACATCCACATATAGTACGGAATATTACCGGAGCAACTAAAAATATTCACACAACTAAATATTAGACATCTCAATATATTACGGTTACTACCGGAGCAGATAACAATATTCGCACACCTAATATATTTCATATCGAAACATATTACCGAATACTACAGGAGCAACTACGACAGAGAAAATGTCTATTCAATTATACCCTTGAAGCGTGCGAACCAACGACGAACGGCGGCCTTCAATCACCGGAGCCGGAGCCGGAGCTTCACCTCCACCAGCTCCACCTCCACCACCAACACAACCTCCACCACATCCACCAATATGCTCACCACCACCTCCACCAAAATGCTCACCACGACCACCACGAGCTACCCCATCACTAGATCGAGGTCTCCCTTGCCTCCACCAACTATCTACAATGCATCCACGGTGGAAAATCGGCAAAAAATGGGCTGATTTTGGTGTACAAATGAGAGAGTTTTCGAGTGCTACAGAGAAGAAACGAAGAACACAGGATAAGAAGAAAGAACGGAGGAGGAGAAAGAGAAGGGAACGAGGAGGAAGAAAAGTCGGCTGTGGCACCTGTCGGCCTGCAGGAAGCCGACTAGATGGGCCCCGGCCACCGACAACACATGCTCGGCCGAAGGGAGCGGCGCGACGTGGCCTGGCCACTCATCGGCCGCCAGGTGGCCGAGTGACCAGATGTCGGCCTCCTATAGGACGACGGGATCCAGTCGGCCAACTGTAGGACGAAAAGTTCCAGTCGGCCCACGGTAGGACGACGCCGTATTATTTCTGTAATATGTCGAAACCGCGTATTATTTTTCAAATTTAATAAAAAAATGTATTATTTAAAAAAAATTAGCTGTTTTCCACTACTTTTTTATGGTTAGAGAAATGTTATCTTTGTCACAGTCGAATAACACAAACATTGACATTGCACTAAGTGCATCCTTCATTATTTGTAATAATAAATACAATATGTGTCATCTCTCACGATCAGTGAGAAGCGGTTTATTTGTAAACTAAACATACATTATGCCATTTCCTGCAGTACACGAGGATCATTTCAGAAAGAAAAAAAGGGTCTGCAATGGTAACGTGAGGCAACGGACTTGAACTGACATTAATGCTAGAGCAAGGCAGTTGAAGAGAACGACTACTTAATTAAACAATAAAATAATAATAGAGTGAATGCTTTTCATTGTGATTTGTAATTCATTTTTTGCTTCAAGAACAGTATTTGTTTGCTTTATGTCGTCAAATACTTTTCATTGTGATCTGTAATTCATTTTTTTATTGAGTGCATGTTGAGGTAGCATTATTTTTTATCTACATAAGTTGTATTGGCCTGTAGTGAATAGCATCTGAAGGCGGTTGCTACCTTGTCCTTTGCTGCAAATTGCATGAGCAAGCGGTTCATATATATTTTTCATTAAGTCGTATAATTTTTTGGTTATTTTTTTTTGAAAGAGAAGGCAAATCATGATCTGCCTTATGCATTCAAAACGAGTCGTATAATTTTTTGGTTATAATAGAAGGGTAAATGCATTGGTTGGTTGCCTCAAGAGTTAATAACAAACATGGTGGCGTAATTGTTGCATGCCCAACAACAGACATCATATTTTTGTTTCGTGGTAATGCACGACATTGAACTATACATTACAACGTGGCAATGACTCGGAAGACATCGGATCTGCCTTTTTGGCTCGGGCGGCACATGCCTCCTCCCCTTAATGGTGGTGGCGGATCGACACAACATGGGGGAAGGGGATAAGGGCGGGGAGCGGGCCGATTGGCAGGGAACTCCTCCTTGGTGGTCCGTGGAAAAGTACTATGTGAAGAAGAGTGAGTACCATGACGAAGGTAAGGTAGGCATCATCCGATTTCAAAGGAGAGGGATCCAGCGAGAAACGTCCTGCTACGGGTGGAAACAGAGTGGGAAGGGGAGAGTCCGGCAGGAAAAGGAAATAGTGCATCGTGCGGTGAAGTTTTGTGTTGGGACCATGTGTTGGAGATAACATGGCGGATAGTCGGGACAACCATATTTCTCTCCCACATATGGGCTGGATTTGGGAGAGCCCGGATTGTTTAGACGGTTGAATTTTGAGGATCCCATTGGACGTTCCGTTTGATGTCGAAACACGCTAGCTCGGACGTGGGAGGAAAAAATGAGTTTCGATGTTGAAGACGACTTTAATCTCTGTTTGATTCATTTATATGCATTATACCCCGTAGCAACGCACGGGCGTTCTACTAGTGGTTTATAGTTATCAACTAGCTGGCCAGAATATCTCTCATCCACCATGGTTTATTGTAGTGGTCAGGAGGCGGACCAAAGAAAGTTATATATATGGGCTATTTATGTCTCAACAACTGAGTTAGCCAGTATATGGATATAGTATTCCTCAGTAGTCAAGACAAATTGCCTAATTGTATTCTATTTAAAGTGGCACACCATCGCAAAATATATTAGATATGGGAAGCATTAGGGATATATATAAGCTTGTGGCTACGTATGGCGCTGCAATGCTCGACGAGAATAGTGTGGACAACAGGTTGTAGAATCAAGTGTGTCCGTTTACCCTTGTCTAAGAGATGATAGGCCTGACTTACTGATGTGAGGGGAAGCACATGGCTTGTGTTCCACGAGCAACGCCCTTATCAGATATGTCAGGAGGGTGTGTGTGCCTAGTGCGTTCGACTTCTTCTGAGCACCAAGATCACGCTGCTTCGTGGCGTTCTTCCATTGGCGTTTAGCTTAGGTTGCCATGCTCTTGCCACGCTCTCCCCTATGCTGGCTGTCGTGACCCCTCTCTAGCTATCTGCTTGTATGCCGTTGTTGTAAAACTACGCCATTTTTGGCTATTTCAAATATAAATTCAGGTGGGGAATCTCTTCCTGGTGACCATTAAATTATTTTTGCTACACAAGTTATTAGTCATGTTTTGATCTCCAATGCATTGACTAGTACCTTTTACCTGCAAACCAAGCATATGCCACAATTACGATCTCTATTCACCTTAGCAGTTATGCGGCTGCAGATGACATTCAATTCTGATGACATTCAATTCTTAAAAGACGATATCTGATTTTTCATAGCATGAGCCTAGCGAGTAGTTTCAAATAGTTCTCTTGCCCAACTTGTATCAAAACATCCAGTTCTGCAACCGACCCAAGTTACCTTGTGAACTGAGCGCATAGTAGCACCACCCTAACACACACCACATTATCCATCCTTTTATTATGAGCACATCTTCGAACTGGTTCTTGTTCCCTACCTTCCGGTTTCTTTCGTTAAATTTGTGACCATTCCATAGCTTCCGTGTTAATCACTAATTGTGTGGAATCTTTCGAAAAACTTCGTAACTTGCTGCTTCTCTGTTGAATCAGTTCAGCAAAGTATCGATTCACCACCCCCCCTCCCCCGCAAAAAAAAAACTATCGATTCAACCAGTGGCATGAGTTGTCAGCTTCTTTTTATGTTTGTTAGACCTTTTTTTTCCTTCGAAGAATTTGTTTGCGAAAGTTATTGGGGTTTCATTTTTGTCTCTTGGTGCTAAACCAAGGGTACCAAAGGATGCTTAATTTTAGTTGCCTCTGTTATAGTCTGAAGCAGTCAAGTACATTGCCGAACTCATCTGCCGATGTCACTGCATTTCACCAAACCTTGAAGATTACTAATAAAGTGCTCCTCATGATGTTCTTCTCGTGCCGATTCCTGCAACCGTAGTAGAACGCCAACAATCGACCAGTGTGGAGTGATGCATGGCGCCTCAAGCCCCTCAATGGAGCGTGAGACGCCACTAGCGCCGGCCAAGGGACAACAAAAATGGGCCAATACCTTGACAGTACATCAAGAACAATCCAACAAGCACCAATGGAGCTACACACGTGCAGTTCTCATGGAACTGAAAAACCATATAATCTACTAAGAACATGCATATCCAAGCGCGTATATTAGACGCAAAAATGAACAAATTAGTTATATCTTCCCCTTTATACCTCTTAGTTTATTTAGCCACATCTTATATATTTAGCGGTTGTGTCAAGCATTTTGATCTTTGGCGTGGAGATGCACCTCTCGCCCTATAGTGCTCACGCATATATAATCCCTTTGTACCTTCACCACCGCTGCTCACATCAGAGAGTTTTTCTTCATCTGGACTGCCATGCAGGAGGTTCACCATGACCCTTCCGCTCCGAATTCCATATCCTGGACAGCCTCCGCTAGGGATGGCACCCGCAGGGTATGAGTATGGGTGGAGCCTCCCCATACCCTTACCCGTCTCGTCTGAGCTTACCCATCACCCTTACCCATACCCGTCAACGGGTACAGTTTTTCCCCATACCCGTTACCCAATAGGGTAGACGGGTACCCGCGGATAAAATTACCCATATTTGCAAAACATCAATTTGAACAACTTATAGTTATAAACTGCATCATATCACATAGTTTACAAAAATAGATTATAACAACAACACATACTTATAAACAACATCATATAGCATAAACAACAACACATAGACACACACTTTCAGTTCACAAATTCTTGACATAGCGTAGATTGTAGAGATAATTTTGAGTTTACATAGATTTTATATGGGTACATGGGTATGTGGGTATGGGTTATATGATCCCATACCCGTACCCGCTCTACCCGATGGGTTTCATATTTTCCTATTTATATACCCATGGGTAAATTTTTGTCCCATACCCTTACCCTAATAGGGTTTTTACCCACAGGGTACTTGGGTAATGGGTACCCATTGCCATTCCTAGCCTCCGCTAGCAAAATTTATTATGCCGAGTCAGCAATAAAAGTTACAATTTCACGGTGCAACTTCTCCCTTCATGGCTCATAAATTATGGGAGGCCCCGGTTAAGCCTAAATGCAAGCTCTTTACTTGGCTTCTACAATGGAAGGCTCTCACTCTTGACCATCTTGCTATCCGTAGGTGGCTTCATGAGGGGCTTTGCATGTGCCTTACGGAACATGAGACTACGAGCATCTAGCATGGGGTTGTT
Source organism: Elymus sibiricus (assembly GCA_039707655.1). Classification (NCBI taxonomy): domain Eukaryota; kingdom Viridiplantae; phylum Streptophyta; class Magnoliopsida; order Poales; family Poaceae; genus Elymus; species Elymus sibiricus. The sequence goes on from CM077676.1 coordinate 429,675,308, forward strand.
TCTTCGTGGTGTTTGGGGCATTGTTGCGGGATGGTGCTCGCTTGATACCAACCTGGCTCCAGAATTCTTGCCCCTTGAAGATTGGCAGAACAGGCATATTGCTCGCATGGAGGTGACAAAGCGAAAGGTTTTTAGCAAGGTTCTCGTCTATGTCCTTTGGAATGCTTGGAAGGAGCGGAACTATCGTATTATTCAACAAGCATCTCTGTCCATGCTTGAGGTTGCTTACTTGGTTAAGGAGGATCTTGATCAAATGAGGTTGGCCATGGCCGCTCCCATATAGTCCTTTTCATTGTTTTGGCTTTTGCCCTTTCTTGTACATATTCTGTAACACTTTTATTTTTCCCTCTCTTAGTGAAATCACATTGACCCCGGACCACCATAATGCTTTCCATATCGTCTAGTTATCGTAATGATTATGTCAGAGCTAAATATTTCTAATGCTTTCCATATCTAATAATTTTTTGATGGTGTGTGACTCTAATAATATTACTTTTCATTGGTGCCGAGCCGGGCACCTCACAAACAATATTACTTTTGGAGGAAGAATGCATTGATCCACGCTTTCTCTATTTTCCTTCAAAGTTATGTTAATTCCATGCAATCGATACAAGCAGGCTCGACAAACTTAGATAAAAAAGGGAAACGCCATGTGGTCCTTCTCAGAAAGGAGCGTTCACCCAAACTGGAGGCAAACCTTGCAAGTTGGATGGAAACTCCTAAAGGATGGCTAAAACTGAATGTGGATGCGATCTTCATTTAAGATACGAACAGAGGAGCTTGGGGAGTAGTGTCGCGAGGTGAGAAGGTGTCGGTCCTATGGTTGGCATGGCACACCATCAGTCATTTCACGTCAGCTGAGATGGGTGAAGCCGAGGCTTGTTTGGAAGGTTTACGTGGGATAGTACCTTTTGCTGACGGCTCAGTCAGTAGTGCAGAAAACGCTAGTGGTGCCGTGGCAGTCCCACACCATCAATATGGCCTCACTGATAAAATATAGTGGTGGCGTGGCAGTCCCACACCATCAATATGGCCTCACTGATAAAATATAGTGGTGACGTGTGGGCCCCACGCCACCAATAACAGAAATACTGGTGGCGTGCCAAGTGTACGGGTCACGTCACCAATAATATGCATGAAATCAGCCGGCAACGTGGAAAAGCCCAGCAGAGTTGCACGAAACAGGCACCGCGCCGTACTGGAGTCCTACTTTTATCTTCTATATTAATTTCCAGCAAAGTGTAGCAAGCTCGCTTAGTCGGAGGAGTGGATGTAACTCTAGAGAACTCTTTTATATTGATATCCAGCCAAGTATAGCAAGCTCACTTAGTTTGTGGAGTGGATTTATACCTCTAGCTAAATCCCTTATGGCTTACTATTTGAAAGAAAAAATATAATAGCAAGAGGCATAACTCATCTTCGGCAGTACACATCAACCACCATGTTGATGAGTTATTATCGTCTTTATTTCTTCCTAGCCTTCATCTAGTGTGCATGCATATATATATACTACTAGCTCTCACCAACAATGGTTTACAGTTATCAATTAGCTAGCCAGAATATCTCTCACCCACCATGGTTTATTGTAGTAGTCAGGAGGCGGGGTAAAGGAAGTTATATGTATATATGGGCTGTTTATCTCAATTGAGTAAGCCGCTATGGATATAGTATTCCTTAGTAGTCAAGACAATTTCCCTAATTTTATTCTATTCAACTTGCACACCATCACAAATTATGTTAGATATGGGAAGCATTAGGAATATTTAAGCTTGTGGTTACGTATTAGGCTGCAATGCTCAGCGAGAATGGTGTGGACAAGAGATTCTAGAATCAAGCGTGTCAAAGTCGCCATGTCTAAGAGATGCTACTGGCCTGACTTGATGGATGCAAGACCCTGGCTTACTGATGTGAGGGAGAGCACATACTATTTTATCCCTTCTCTGCAACCAGAACATTTGGAAGCACCGGTAGCGTTCCGCGAGCAACACCCTAACCTGCAGTTGTTTCTCCAGATGTGTCGGGAGGATGCATGTGCCTAGCGCGTTCGCCTTCCCCCTGAGCACCAAGATCACGCTACTGCCTGGCTTTCTTCTCTTGGCTCTTTGCTAGGCTGCCACGCTCCCCCCTATGCTGGTTGCTGTCATGTTCGGTCTCTCTATCTGCTTTGTATGTCGCTGTTGTAAAACTCAGTCATTTCAGGCTTTTTTTTAATGTAAATTCAGACGGGGAATCTCTACCCGTTGACCATTTAAAAAATAGTTGCTACATAAGTTGTTCATTTTGTCAAGTTTGAGTCTTCAAAGCTACAATTACAATCTCTATTCACCTTAGGTGTTATGCGACTTATGTCATTCAATTCTTAAAAGTTGATCTCTAATTTTTATAGCATGATCCTAGTGAGAAGTTTTGAGTAGTTCTTTTACCTGACTTTTTTTTAAATCAAAGTTACCTTGTGAATTGAGAGCATAGTAGCACCACCCTAGCGCACCGATCATTCTAGCCATGGTGGATAGAGAAAAAATACTGACTCCGTCCTTTGAAGTCCAAGCAAACACCACATTATCCATCCTTTTGATAATGCGCATCCTTTGTGGATTATATTACGACTAAGGTCTAGCATCTCCGAACTGCTCCCTGTTCCCTACCTTCTAGTTTCCTCCATTAAATTTGAGACCATTCTATCCCTTCCATATTAATCACTAACTGTGTGGTCTTTGGAAAAACTTCTTAACTTGCTTGTTCTCTATTGAATCAGTTCATCAAAGTATTGAGTCAACTAGTGCCTCTAGTTGTCAGCTACTTTTTATGTTTTTAGATGATTTTTCTTTCAAGAAAAGCTCTTCGTGAAAGATATTGGTGTTTTATTCTGTCCCGTGGTGCTAAGCAGAGGATAGCAAAAGGATGTCTAGTTTTAGTTTCCTATGTTTTCTTTGGCGAATAGGTGCCTATGTCAGTCTCAAGCAGTCCAGTACACTACCAAACTTATCTGCCGGACGGCATCACTGCATTTCACCAACCCTTGAGGATTCTTAATCAACTGCCCCTCATGATGTTCTTCTTCTGTCGGCTCTTGCAACCGTAGTAGGATGCCAAAAAACCGACCAAAGTGGAGCGACACCATGCCACCCACACCATCTTACGAGACAACCAAACTGTGCCAGCTCAACGGTACGCCCGGAACAATCCAACAAGCACCAATGGAGAAACTACACACGTGCAATTCTCATGGAACCGAAAAACAGTAGAAACCACTAAGAGCATTCATATCCAAGCGCATGTAATTAGACGCAAAAATGAAAAAAATAGTCATGTTTTTCTATATCTCTTAGTTTATTTAGCCACATCCCTTCGAATCAACTATATGTGTATGCAAAGAGCAAAGAGCACGCGAACAGTTCAAATATATTATATATTTAGCGGTCGTGTCAATCGTAAGGTATGCTTGGGGAAGCACCTCTAGCCGTACCCAAAGCCTATGCATATTGTGCAACGAAAAGATGTTTCAGTTCGGTTTTAGGGGCAAGTCTGTTTCAGGTTCTGATTTGGGATAAGTGGATTGCGTGGCCACTTTTGGTTCTGCAGGTAACGTCGATCAACTTATCAAAGGAATTTGATGTGTTCCTCTAGAAGTTGCTCTCCTCTGATGTTCTCCATCAAATACATACATGTTGATCTTATGAACTCTGTGGCTGCTTTCCGCACGAAGTATATATGGAAGATTAAATCACCCTTAAAGATAAGTGTTTTCAAGTGGTATCTTAACCATTGGATGATCTTGACAAAGGATAATCTAGCAAGGCTCAAACGGTAGGGATGCAAAACTATGTTATTCTTTGTGACAAGGAGGAAACTATTTATTTTCCTTTGATGCCAGTTTGATGCTCTTATTTGGCCTATGATATACGTAGCTTTTAATCCGCCCACCCCTCCCCGCTAGCATTACGAATATGTGTGGGAATTGGTTGGTTTGGGACTTGGGTTTCAACCGAAATTGAAGGCACATATCCGAGTGGGAGTGTGTGTGCCTTACTATGTAATTTGAAATTAATGTAATGGGTATGTCTTTAACGGAACAAAGCTTCCTCTGGTGGGCCTAGCACCTCAAAAACAATATTTATTTTGAAGGTGAAAAGGCGTCGATCCATGCTTCTTATATTTTCCTTCAAAGCTATGTTGATTCGTTGTAGTTGATAAAAGTAGGCTCGACGAATGGCTAAAACTCCGTCGAGATACGACCATCATTTGTTTGTACTTCATAATACTGACATGATCTTCCATGAGGCACATAAGTATCCTCTCACAAAGGGATTTCAATGTCAGGTTTGTTGCAAAATAATGCCACCTTTGCAAGAAATTCTTCCCAACCGTGAGATCTCATATGTTGTATTCTAGTCTTTGCCATACTAACAAGTGCCATTCCATTGACAATATCTTGATCTCTCTTTTGCAATGATTTAGACAACTCATTTGTGTAACCGAGAATAACTACATCAAGTGAAGATTGAAAGCAAAGTCAATGATTCAAAGGCAAGTGTCACTCTGCGTATTATTGTCCACTCACTTTTTTGTAAAGGATCTTTTCCAATAGTAATAAATACTTGGAGGATTGTGGGATACATACTAACGATGTGCACAATGGTTCTAAAGTGAGGACCCCATGAGTATCGCCGGGTCTAGATAGTCCCATCTCTTGATTTAATCCACTTCCACTTTCCATCTCACCCATTTGGAGTGCTTCCAAAACCTTTTGAGCTTGAACATCTCAAAGCAAATCATGACGCTTACAAGAAACTCCAATGATGTTGAGCAAGTAAGGAACATGATCAGAAAACCACACACATGGTTCATTTCCCTTTATCACGGCAATAAGAACCAATTGAAGTTGATGTGCAAAGCAATGGATGTAATAAGTCGGAGGGAAACTCTTTCATGATCAATGTTTCCAACCATTTAATCTCCCCTTTCATGTTGCCAGCCCCATCAAATCCTTGCTCACGAATTTGACTAGGAGTTAAATGATGATCTTTAAGCAAGGTTTCAATTGCATTCTTAAGTGACGATGAAGTTGTATCGGCAACATGAACGATTCCGAGGAACCTCTCACATCCTTTTCCCACTTTATCAACATAACATATGCAAAAAGCAAGTGATTCTTTGTGAGATGCATCACTAGACTCATCGGCTAGGATTGCATAGTGGTCAACACCAATATCTTCAATAATTTGTTTAGTTGTTTCCATTGCACAACATTCAATAATTTTTTTTTGTATCTTTGGACTAGTCAAGATGCAATTTCCAGGAGCATTGTTCAAAACAACCTTGTTAATGATGGAAATATGCCCTAGAGGCAATAATAAAGTTGTTATTATTTTATATTTCCTTGTTCATGATAAAGGTTTATTATTCATGCTAGAATTGTATTGACCGGAAACTTAAATACATGTGTGAATACATAAACAAATACCGTGTCCCTAGTGAACCTCTACTAGACTAGCTCGTTGATCAAAGATGGTTAAGGTTTCCTAACCATAGACATGAGTTGTCATTTGATAACGGGATCACATCATTAGGAGAATGATGTGATGGACAAGACCCATCCGCTAGCTTAGCATATGATCGTTCTGTTTATTGCTACTGCTTTCTTGAATGTCAAATACATGTTCCTCAGACCATGAGATCATGCAACTCCGGATACCGGATGAATACCTTGTGTGCTATCAAACGTCACAACGTAACTGGGTGATCATAAAGATGCTCTACAGGTATCTCTGAAGGTGTCCGTTGAGTTGGCATGGATCGAGACTGGGATTTGTCACTCCGTGTTTCGGAGAGGTATCTCTGGGCCCTCTCGGTAATGCACATCATAAGAAGCTTGCAAGCAAAGTGACTAAGGAGTTAGTTACGGGATGATGTATTATGGAACAAGTAAAGAGACTTGCCGGTAACGAGATTGAACTAGGTATGGAGATACCGACGATCGAATCTCGGGCAAGTAACAAACCGACGGACAAAGGGAATTACGTATGTTGTCATTGCGGTTCGACCGATAAGATCTTCGTGGAATATGTAGGAACCAATATGGGCATCCAGGTTCCGCTATTGGTTATTGACCGAAGAGGCGTCTCGGTCATGTCTACATCATTCCCGAACCCGTAGGGTCCGCACGCTTAACGTTCGTTGACGATATAGTGTTATATGAGTTATGTGAATTGGTAACCGAATATTGTTTGGAGTCCCGGATGAGATCCCGGACGTCACGAGGAGTCTCGGAATGGTCGAGAGGTAAAGATTTATATATGGGAAGTCATATTTTGGGTTCCGGAAAAAAGGTGCAGTTTTTTTCGGTATTGTACCGGGAAGCTTCCAGAAGGTTCCGGAGGATTCCGGAGGATTCCGGAGGGGTCCGGAAGTCCACAAGTGGGTCCACCACGTCCCAAGGGCTGGCATGGGCTAAGGGGAGGCGCCCTGGCCTTATTGGGCCAGGCGCACCAAGTCCTCAAAAGCCCAAGCAGCTAGGGAAGGAAAAAGGGAGAGTCCTAGTAGTAATAGGATTGGACTTTTGGAGTCCAAGTCCACGTGTGTACTATTCATGGGTACTGTTCACGTGGCACTATTCCTTCTACTCCAAGCCCCTACACATATATAAATAGAGGAGAGGGAGCGCCCCAAAGGACACAACATTGTCTTAGCCGTGTGCGGCGCCCCCCTCCACAGTTCCGTCCCTCGGTCATATTTTCGCAGTGCTTGGGCGAAGCCCTGCGGAGATAGCATTACCATCACCGTCACCACGCCGTCGTGCTACCGGAACTCATCCACTACCTCGCCGTCTTGCTGGATCAAGAAGTCGAGGACGTCACCGAGCAGAACGGGTGCTGAATGCGGAGGTGCCGTACGTTCGGTACTCGGTCGATTGGATCGTGAAGTTGTTCGACGACATCAACCGTGTTGTTCTAACGCTTCCGCTTACGGTCTACGAGGGTACGTAGACACACTCCCCCTCTCATAGCTATGCATCTCCATGGATAGGTCTTGCGTGTGCGTAGAATTTTTTTTGTTTTCCATGCAACGTTCCCCAACAGTGGCATCATGAGCCAGGTCTATGCGTAGATGATATGCACGAGTAGAACACAACGAGTTGTGGGCGGTGATCGTCATACTGCTTACCACCAACGTCTTATTTTGATTCGGCGGTATTGTAAGATGAAGCGGCCCGGACCAACCTTACATGTCCACGTACTTGAGACCGGTTCCACCGGCAGACATGCAACTTGTTTTGTGTAGGAGATATGCCCTAGAGGCAATAATAAATGTTATTGTTTATCTCCATGTTCATAATTAAGTTTATGTTCCATGCTATAACTGATGTGGTTCCCGAGCCCGTATATCCATAAAGGCTCTGAGGAAAACCCAGGTGCACGTGTGGGATAATAAACGGTAAAATGTATTCCTAGTCATGCCTCTAAGACTAGCTCAAGTGTTGCGTGATGATTACGTTTTCCTGATCATGGGCATGTCTATGCCAGCAACTTTGAGGGCACAATGTTAGTAGAACACTTGTGGTGAATCGACCCGATTGATGTTATGCTATGAGATTCATTCGTCATAAGTTAATGGTTAATAACACAGAGAAGTTAATGTTTGCATAATTCCTTAGACCATGAGAGTGTCGAGTTTCTTCATGCTTGCTTCATGAACTTTGGGGTTTGTTAAACGTCATCCGTAAATGGGTGGCTATTACGGCGGCTTACAGGTTCATGGAAAAGTATGTTAAGTAACTTGATAGCTCAAGATTGGGATTTGCTCCTCCGACGATGGAGAGATATCTTTGGGCCCTCTCGGTGTTACGGTATCCATCATCGTCTGGCCAGACACAAGTGTGATTTGATCACAGGGATGCCGGAACACAGAAACGAGAAAAGAGAACAAAACCGGTAACGAGGTAACTAGCATTGTGGACAAGTGTTGATCCATGGGGATGCCGATGTTTCTCACCTCGGGTATTTGTAACATATCGCGAAGCAACAGGAATAGCACACGGCAACTGGAGGTTCACTCGAATATTCATTCGTGTGGGTATAGGGGTCAATATGGGTGTCCACGGCTCCGATGTTGATCATTGATCGGAAAGAGTTCCGGTCATGTCTATACTTCACCGAACCTATAGGGTCACACGCTTAAGGGTCATCTATCTGCTGAATACTAGACGGGGAGTCTGAGAGAAAATCACCGAAAAAGTTTCGGACGAAACGGAAACGTTCCGGAGAGAACACCGGAATAGTTCCGGTGAAACTGAAAAGTTGTTTCAGGGTATTCCATTAAGTCAAATTGGTTCTGGCACACGCCTGGAAATTCTTGGAGGATGCCAGAAGTGTTCTGGAAACTTCTAGGAATTTTCCGGGACAAAAACCGGAAATGTTCCGGAGCAGCCGGAACCGATTTGGTTGCTTTTCGCTGAAGAAAGATTGTTCAGAAATTGTTTCGGAATGCGTTCAAAATTATTTTGGTGGGTACTGGAATTGTGCTAGGCACACAGAAATAATTTGGGATTTAACGGACGCAGAAAAATGTCTTCGTGAATAGTGAAAGTGCTTTTTGAATATTTTTGGAAAAGCACCTTTTGGGATATTTTCCCAAAAGGTTTCTAGAAGGCTTGGGGGCTAAGAAACCCCCTTGGGGGCCCCCCAAGAGATGGTGGCCGGCCACATTGTAGGCTCCATGGTGGAGCCCCACTTGCTCCACTAGTTCTCCTTTATGCCCTTGTGAAAGTTTTCTTTCATGGGTATTTTGGGTTTTTTGGAAGTGCCCATCCTACCCCTTGCTTTTCCTATAAATAGAGGTGGAGGGGCTGCCTCCACACTCATCCCTTCTCACATACAAGTGCCATGACATTTCTGGCTTCTCTCTCCCTCCCAGCGAAATAGCTTCGTAGAGCCGAAAGGCTGTCTAGTTTCCGGCAGGAACTAGTTCTGAACGGCGAAGCCCTGCCGGATAGATGACACCGTATGTGTGCAACTCTGTAGAGAGATCGTAGTTTCGGTCTTAGTTCGAGAGTGCCTCCCGAAGGGCTGTCCAAGTGATCGTCTTAGTTTCGAAGGTCCTCCCGAAGGGCTGTCCGAGTGACCGTCCGAGTTTCGAAGGCCCTCCCGAAGGGCTGTCCGCGACACCGTCCGAGGGACTGTCTGACCGCCTCCCGGAGGGCTGTCCAAGGGGCAGATGAGGGAGTACATCCTCGCGGTTGGGAGGTTGTAAATCCTAGCTACGGGGATCTGCACCGCCGATCGTCATCGACTCTACTTCTGCTGCGCTACGAGTTGGTAACGAAAAAGATCAAACCTTGTATGCAGTCTCCATAGTGGTCCTGGGCTGGTGCGTAGGTCGAATTTTTTTTGTTTTCTGCTGCGTTACCCTACAGTGGCATCATGAGCCGTGCTATGCGTAGATGCAGGTTGCGATCTAGAATACATGAGATGTATGGGTGTTGCACAATATAATTAGGTAGTAGATGAGTTCTATTGCTGAAAATTATTTGTGCGGGTAGCAGATGAAATCTGTTACCTGATGTTCTTGTTGCTTCCCTGGAATTTGCATATTTCTGATCTTGATAACGGTATGGTGGAGTTTCAAAGTTCTGGCAATCCGCGATCCTGATTGATCAACGAAGTGCTAACAGTTCTTTGAATTCCACCGTAGTTAAAAAGAAAGATGAAATTTCGCAGATGAAAGGGCAATGCAGATATGATCTGCACGGGGGTCATGCGTATGACGAATTTTAGTATGGGGCTCGAGATTTTATTATCTCATGTTTCATACACCCCGCGCTGTTAATCTAGCGACTTGAATTATCATACTTGATGATAATACGTTGGTAGCTGCGGTTTGTTCGAAACCTTAGAAGCCACGTAAAATGAAATTTTGCATAAACCGATTAGAGGCGTCTAACTTGGTTTTGCAGGATGGTTTGCATGTGATGTGGTATAGCGGTGCTCGTATTTAATTTGATTATGTATGAGATGACTATACAATGTAAATTAACATGACCTGCGTGTCATGATTCGGCATGATGGCTGGAGCCATATGATTGTCACTTTAATGACATGCGTGTCAACCTTAAGTAATGCACTTATTTTATTAGCTATAGAGATAGCAATATTATCTGGTGCACCGACAAGGTGGTGGCAATCTTCGCGAAGGTGAACACCGACGCGAATGCCGAAGACGAAGAAATACTTGACTTCTCCGTCAGAAAGGGCTATACCATATCATGCTATTATGAATTGCCTGAGATGTTTATCCCTTATGATGCACCCTTCTTGATTGCGCGGTAGTCGCTTTTATTAGGGTGATCTCTCACAAAAATATCAAGTAGTTAGTGTTCTCCCAAGTGTAGCACCGTCACGGCACCTATCTTTTCGGGGTGCGCCATGGATGCATGGGTACGAACGATTAGGGAAGTGTGAGGCGGGTGAGGTCAGACCTCGCAGCGAGATCACTTGGTTGTCTTGGCGTTCAGGCATGAAAGTCATGAGCTCGGAACACACGCATCGAAAGATGAACAAGAGTCACATAGAGATGTGATCGGCAAGTTGGCCTACCGATTAAAATTCCCGTTATGAGATGATGATTCTATGGCGGTGAATTGAAGTCTGGATCTTGAATCACTCAAAATCAATTATGAGAGATATTGATTTGAGTGGGAGCGCACTTTAGAATTAATTCTTTTAAATCTTAGTGCAATTAATTATGAACTCTGTCTAAGTGAAATTTGCATAATAGTTGTAGAATAATGGCTCGCGTTTCCACCTTCCCTATTAAAATTGAATAGTTGTTTAGTATCTGGTTAAAAACTTTACGGTTGGTAACGTAATGTGAGGATTGTCCTCAAGAGTGCCGAGAAGGATTTTGTCCTATCGCATGCTTTTAGTATTCTCCCGCTAATGCTATGAATAATGTGACTCTCGTCCTTCGATCCAAAAGCTAGAATTCCGTTACGGTCAAGTGCAAAATGTTTGCTTCCATGAGACCCGAACTTCAAAAGTTTTGGGATAGCTATGTGATATTCATGGAACTGAAAATCATTTTCCGACACAAACAAAGGCTAAAAGATATGAGATATCCAAAGCAATGTTTGTGTTACAAACTATTAGTAAAAGGTGTTTACTATGCATTTGACTAATAACAGAGGGATCCAGTAGAACGCCTGTCATATGATGAAGGTGAATAAAACAACAACTTAAAGGAAATGTCCAAAGGGTGTTAGTATGACTTACACGCCTAGGAAGTCCGGGGCTAACGCCACTCTTAAGTTGGATGCTTCTTCTGAGAGTAGAAGAAATACTATAAGTTAAACTGTTAGAAGTATAAAGGCAAAAAGAGAGAAGACTGGAATATCCAGCTCATGTATGAAAGTCATACAAGTTATTGATGTATAGAAGGCTGGTCAAAGAAATAGTTCTTGGGAATTATGATTAAACATGTTAATCACTGATTCTTGGGTATTGTGAGTTAATCACAGAGATACCCGCTCAATTGCTTTCCGTTGCAATTCGATGCAAGAACTACTACGGCCTAAAAGACTGGTCGGAGTGAGGTTCAGATACGCGCTGGGAATATAGTAAATGTTACTATACATTCCATCGGTGTATTACTTATGTATTTATTTTCATAATTCATTTTAGAGTTTTACACATTCTAGCCCATTGCATAAGGTATCTTGCAAGAAGGTTATTCATAAGAGAACTTTTGATGTTCGATGTTATGAATAATTTAAGGGCCATACTTTCATTATGAATGAGATGTATGTTATGAATATTGATAATAATACATCACCTCTGTATTTACTTTCATAAATCATTTTAGAGTTTTATACACTCTAGCCCATTTGCATAATGTTTGTTGCAAGAGTGTTGTTCATGAAAGAACAATTGTTGTTAGGAATCATGAATAACATAAGGGCCATGCTTCCATAGTGGATGGGATGTATGTTATGAATATTGATGGTAATATGATACATCCATAACACTGACGCTAAATGTCGCAATACTATGGGAATACCACACATGTGTGGCACTGCATTTAGTCACATTGGAGAAACCCGCATGGAGAAATTCCATTATGATGGATTTTGAAGTCATTTGATTATGAAGCATCTGACACTTGCAACTTTCCTCCGGAAATGTGAAGTGACTGAAATACCGTTCACAGGCCATAAGGAACGAGCGACGAACTTATTGGTGATCATACATTTTGATGTATGTAGTCCGATAAATGTTGTTGCTAGCAGTGGATTTTATCTATCTTCAGAAATGACTCAAGTAGATATATGGATATTTGCTTGATGATACGTAAGTCTGGATCTTTTGAAATCATTCGAAAGGTTTTCAACATGAAGTAGAAATTATTGTAACAAGAAAAATTATGTTTCTGCAATTTGATTGCGGAAAGGAATATTTGAGTTCCAAGTTTAGCGAATGTCTGATGAGTTGTGAAAAGAGTTTCATAACTTACACCTCCCGGAACACCACTGCGAGTGGAATGTCCGTGAAGATGTATTCAAACCATTTATGACATGGTAAGATCAAAGATGACATAAATCAATTTGCCATTATCCCTTTTAAAGTAATGCTTTAGAGACTATGACTTTTACACTGAAAAGAGCGCCATCAGGTCTGTTGAAATGACACCATGGTATGGTACGCCCAACCATTCTTGGTCTTTCCTTAACATTTGGAATATGGGGCTTGTGTAAAAGGTTACAAACCTATTCCAAATCAGACAAGTGCTATTTTGTAGGTTATCCCAAGTAATTGGGTATTCCTCCCTCACTGTACCGAGGCAAAAGTTTGCCACAAAGAATGGTATGATTTTGAAAGAAAATGTTTCTTGCAAAATGGTGAGTGGGAGGACAGTGCAACTCGACGAGATAACAGTATCTTCGTCATCAGGTCAAAGGAAAGGAACCTTGGAAGTGATTCCAGAGTTTTCTACTGCGACTGATACGGAAGCCTCTACATGAGATGTATGGACTTCGGTCGAACTTGCAACTGAACCACGTAGGCTAAACTCGTGCAAACCTCTCAGGTGCGCAAGCGAGATATTGTTGTTAGACAACAGTATACCTACGATACACAAGGAAGCGTTGATGGGCCCTGACTCCGGAATTGGCTAAATGCCAATATAATCCGAGATAGTTTCCATAAATGATTCAAGATTATATCTTGATAAACCCTTCAGAAGACTTAGAGTCTAACGAACATTAATGGAACTATAAACTGATTTGGATAAAATGTTTTATCCATAAAGCTCGACTTGTTGCAATAACAAGTTCAAGGAGTTGACTACGATGAGGTTCTCTCACCGTAGCGATGCTTAAAGTCAGATCGGGTTAAACTAGCAATTAATACATATTTCAATCTTGAGATATGATACATGGATGCCAAAAGGATATCCATATGATGGAAATGCAACCTAGGACTTGTATGTGGTACAGTCCGAAGTATGTTGTCTATCCAGAGGATGCTAGTAAGTATGCAAACTTCAGAGTTCCAGCAATGGACAGAAGAGAGCAAAATGGAGTTGGAATTTTCGTTTTTGATGAAATAGTCAAAAGAGTTTGATTTCATCAATGGATAACGAAGATGCTTGTGGTTTTAAGAAAGTAAGTGGGAGCATAATAAATATTTCTAAAAACTTTGTGTGCTTGACACATTGTTGATTGGAAATTTCTTGACACGAATTAGGACTTCATTAAAAATAGTTTTCGGTGAAGTGCTTGGGCTAAATAGCCTTGACGTTAGGCATATTTATCTACGAGATAGAATTGCCTAATAGGCTAAAGCCAAAAATACATAATGACAAGATGCTAAAACATTTTAGCATTAAAACGCCAAGGAGTGATTCTTGCCGAAGTCACATGGAAAGGGTTTTTGCAAGACTCGGTGTCTCAAAACACCGATGAGCGAAATACATGATGGAGATTCCACACACTTTCGTGTTTTGGATTAATCATGTATTCCATGGTATGTAAAACAACCAGATATGTCCGATACTCCCAAAGCTGTTGCGAGTATAGATACCAAAGTGATCAAAAGTACTGATCATGGGACAACAGTGAAAAATGTCATTGAGTACTAAAGTAGCACTAATGACATGGTTTCTCGCAAGCAGAGATTATGAAGTGCTCGTTGTAAGTGATTACATCGATACAGTCTTCATCAATGCTCCATGCGATTTTCGATTTAAGTTAAGGGTTTTGTGTAATACACGATATGGTGGCACGGTGTTTGGAAATCGTTCCAAACAGGATACTGTGGCGAATTCTATAACAAAGGCTAAGTATGTTGACGCTTTAGAAGCGACAAAGAAGATGTTGAATCATATAGTTCATTCATGAACTTAGTATGGTTCCAAGATGGCTTTTGTCAATGGGACACTACTGCAGGTAGTTGCTCCATAACTCAGTCTGAGGAATTCAGGTTCGACCTGTGATTCACATATATACATAGCCAAGTCCACACAAAATATGAATTTTGTGAAAGCGTGAAAACGCGAGGATATGCAAAGATACACACGGAACTGAAGTTGTCAGATCCGTTGGACATCAGGCTATACCACATGCGAAGCATTTTTTACACCGGTGTGCCACAGGTGTAAAGTGCATTAGCATTGACTAGATAATTGACTCTAGTGCAAGTGGGAGTCTGTAGGAGATATGCCCTAGAGGCAATAATAAATGTTATTGTTTATCTCCATGTTCATAATTAAGTTTATGTTCCATGCTATAACTGTTGTGGTTCCCGAGCCCGTATATCCATAAAGGCTCTGAGGAAAACCCATGTGCACGTGTGGGATAATAAACGGTAAAATGTATTCCTAGTCATGCCTCTAAGACTAGCTCAAGTGTTGCATGAAGATTACGTTTTCCTGATCATGGGCATGTCTATGCCAGCAACTTTGAGGGCACAATGTTAGTAGAACACTTGTGTTGAATCGACCCGATTGATGTTATGCTATGAGATTCATTCGTCATAAGTTAATGGTTAATAACACAGAGAAGTTAATGTTTGCATAATTCCTTAGACCATGAGAGTGTCGAGTTTCTTCATGCTTGCTTCATGAACTTTGGGGTTTGTTAAACGTCATCCGTAAATGGGTGGCTATTACGGCGGTTTACGGGTTCATGGAAAAGTATGTTAAGTAACTTGATAGCTCAAGATTGGGATTTTCTCCTCCGACGATGGAGAGATATCTCTGGGCCCTCTCAGTGTTACGGTATCCATCATCGTCTGGCCAGACACAAGTGTGATTTGATCACAGGGATGCCGGAACACAGAAACGAGAAAAGAGAACAAAACCGGTAACGAGGTAACTGGCATTGTGGACAAGTGTTGATCCACGGGGATGCCGATGTTTCTCACCTCGGGTATTTGTAACATATCGCGAAGCAATAGGAATAGCACACGGCAACTGGAGGTTCACTCGAATATTCATTCGTGTGGGTATAGGGGTCAATATGGGTGTCCACGGCTCCGATGTTGATCATTGATCGGAAAGAGTTCCGGTCATGTCTATACTTCACCGAACCTATAGGGTCACACGCTTAAGGGTCATCTATCTGCTGAATACTAGACGGGGAGTCTGAGAGAAAATCACCGAAAAAGTTTCGGACGAAACGGAAACGTTCCGGAAAGAACACCGGAATAGTTCCGGTGAAACTGAAAAGTTGTTTCAGGGTATTCCATTAAGTCAAATTGGTTCCGGCACACGCCTGGAAATTCTTGGAGGATGCCAGAAGTGTTCTGGAAACTTCTAGAAATTTTCCGGGACAAAAACCGGAAATGTTCCGGAGCAGCCGGAACCGATTTGGTTGCTTTTCGCTGAAGAAAGATTGTTCCGAAATTGTTTCGGAATGCGTTCAAAATTATTTTGGTGGGTACTAGAATTGTTCTAGGCACACAGAAATAATTTGGGATTTAACGGACGCAGAAAAATGTCTTCGTGAATAGTGAAAGTGCTTTTTGGATATTTTTGGAAAAGCACCTTTTGGGATATTTTCCCAAAAGGTTTCTAGAAGGCTTGGGGGCTAAGAAACCCCCTTGGGGGGCCCTCCAAGAGATGGTGGCCGGCCACATTGTGGGCTCCATGGTGGAGCCCCACTTGCTCCACTAGTTCTCCTTTATGCCCTTGTGAAAGTTTTCTTTCATGGGTTTTTTGGGTTTTTTGGAAGTGCCCATCCTACCCCTTGCTTTTCCTATAAATAGAGGTGGAGGGGCTGCCTCCACACTCATCCCTTCTCACATACAAGTGCCATGACATTTCTGGCTTCTCTCTCCCTCCCAGCGAAATAGTTTCGTAGAGCCGAAAGGTTGTCTAGTTTCCGGCAGGAACTAGTTCTGGACGGCGAAGCCCTGCCGGATAGATGACACCGTATGTGTGCCTCCCGAGAGTGCCTCCCGAAGGGCTGTCCAAGTGATTGTCTTAGTTTCGAAGGTCCTCCCGAAGGGCTGTCCGAGTGACCGTCCGAGTTTCGAAGGTCCTCCCGAAGGGCTATCCGCGACACCGTCCGAGGGACTGTCCGACCGCCTCCCGGAGGGCTGTCCGAGGGGCAGATGAGGGAGTACATCCTCGCGGTTGGGAGGTTGTAAATCCTAGCTACGGGGATCTGCACCGCCGATCGTCATCGACTCTACTTCTGCTGCGCTACGAGTCGGTAACGAAAAATATCAAACCTTGTATGCAGTCTCCATAGTGGTCCTGGGCTGGTGCGTAGGTCAATTTTTTTTTGTTTTCTGCTGCGTTACCCTACATTTTGCATAAAGGTGGCTGGCGGGTGTCTGTTTCTCCTGCTTTAGTTAAATCGAATTTGACTGTGGCCGGTCCTTGTTGAAGGTTGAAACAACAAACTTGATAAATCACCGTTGTGGTTTTGTGCCATAGGTAAGAACGGTTCTTGCTAGAAGCCTGTAGCAGCCACGTAAAACTTGCAACAACAAAGTAGAGGTCGTCTAACTTGTTTTTGCAGGGTATGCTGTGATGTGATATGGTCGACATGTAATTGCTTTACTTTATCGCTATGCGTTAGCAATTGTTGGCGAGGCGACCACGACGCAACGATGGAGATCAAGGTGTCGAGCCGGTGACGATGGAGATCATGACGATGCTTTGGAGATGGAGATCAAAAGCACAAGATGATGGCCATATCATGTCACATATTTTGATTGCATGTGATGTTTATCCTTTATGCATCTTATTTTGCTTAGAACGATGGTAGCATTATAAGATGATCCCTTCACTAAATTTCAAGATAAAAGTGTTCTCCCCGAGTATGCACCGTTGCTAAAGTTTGTCGTTTCGAAGCACCTCGTGATGATCGGGTGTAATAGATTCTACGTTCACATACAACAGGTGTAAGCCAGTTTTACACAAGCAGAATACTTGGGTTAAACTTGACGAGCCTAGCATGTACAGACATGGTCTCGGAACACTGGAGACCGAAAGGTCGAACATGAGTCATATAGTAGATATGATCAACATGGAGATGATCACCATTGATGACTATCCCATCTCACGTGATGATCGGACATGGGCTAGTTGATTTGGATCATGTATCACTTAGTTAACTTGAGGGATGTTAATTTAAGTGGGAGTTCATTAGTAATTTGATTAATTGAACTTAATTTATCATGAACTTAGTCTTGATAGTTTTTGCATATCTATGTTGTAGATAAATGGCCCGTGCTACTGTTCCGTTGAATTTTAATGCGTTCCTAGAGAAAGCTAAGTTGAAAGATGATGGTAGCAACTACACGGACTGGGTCCGTAACTTGAGGATTATCCTCATTGCTGCACAGAAGAATTATGTCCTTGATGCACCGCTAGGTGATGGACCTGCTACAGGAGCTGCTGCAGATGTTGTGAACGCCTGGCAGGCTCGATCTGATGACTACTCGATAGTTCAGTGTGCCATGCTCTATGGCTTAGAACCGGGACTGCAAAAGCGTTTTGAACGCCACGGAGCATATGAGATGTTCCAAGAGCTGAAATTGATATTTCAAGCTAATGCCCGGGTTGAGAGATATGAAGTCTCCAACAAGTTCTTCAGCTGTAAGATGGAGGAGAACAGTTCTGTCAGTGAACACATACTCAGAATGTCTGGGTACCACAACCACTTGACTCAGCTGGGAATTGATCTTCCGGTTGAGAGTGTTATTGACAGAGTTCTTCAGTCACTGCCACCAAGCTATAAAGGCTTCGTGATGAACTATAATATGCAAGGGATGGAGAAGACAATTCCCGAGCTATTCGCGATGCTAAAATCAGCGGAGGTAGAAATCAAGAAGGAGCAACAAGTGTTGATGGTTAACAAAACCACTAGTTTCAAGAAAAAGGGCAAGGGAAAGAAGGGGAACTTCAAGAAGAATGGCAAGCAAGCTGCCGCTCCCACGAAGAAACCCAAAGCTGGACCCAGGCCTGAAACAGAGTGCTTCTACTGCAAAGGGACTGGTCACTGGAAGCGGAACTGCCCCAAGTATTTGGCGGATAAGAAGGATGGCAAAGTGAGCAAAGGTATATTTGATATACATGTTATTGATGTGTTCCTCACTAATGCTCGCAGTAGCGCCTGGGTATTTGATACTGGTTCGGTTGCTCATATTTGTAACTCGAAACAGGAGCTACGGAATAAGCGAAGATTGGCTAAGGACGAGGTGACGATGCGCGTCGGGAATGGTTCCAAGGTTGATGTGATCGCCGTCGGCACGCTACCTCTACATCTACCTTCGGGATTAGTTTTAGACCTCAATAATTGTTATTTGGTGCCAGCGTTGAGCATGAACATTATATCTGGATCTTGTTTATTGCGAGATGGTTATTCATTTAAGTCAGAGAATAATGGTTGTTCTATTTATATGAGTAACATCTTTTATGGTCATGCACCTTTTGTGAATGGTCTATTCTTGTTGAATCTCGATCGTAGTGATACACATATTCATAATATTGATGCCAAAAGATGCAAAGTTGATAATGATAGTGCAACATACTTGTGGCACTGCCGTTTAGGTCATATTGGTGTAAAGCGCATGAAG
Source organism: Elymus sibiricus (assembly GCA_039707655.1). Lineage (NCBI taxonomy): Eukaryota > Viridiplantae > Streptophyta > Magnoliopsida > Poales > Poaceae > Elymus > Elymus sibiricus. The sequence continues at coordinate 429,694,387 of CM077676.1, forward strand.
AAACTCCATGCGGATGGACTTTTGGAATCTCTTGATTATGAATCATTTGATACTTGCGAACCATGCCTCATGGGCAAGATGACTAAAACTCCGTTCTCCGGAACAATGGAGCGAGCTACTGATTTGTTGGAAATAATACATACCGATGTATGCGGTCCGATGAATGTTGAAGCACGTGGCGGGTATCGTTATTTTCTAACCTTCACAGATGATTTGAGTAGATATGGGTATATCTACTTGATGAAACACAAGTCTGAAATATTTGAAAAGTTCAAAGAATTTCAGAGTGAAGTAGAGAATCATCGTAACAAGAAAATAATGTTTCTACGATCTGATCGCGGAGGCGAATATTTGAGTTACGAGTTTGGCCTTCATTTAAGAAAATGTGGAATTGTTTCACAACTCACGCCACCTGGAACACCACAGCGTAATGGTGTGTCCGAACGTCGTAACCGTACTTTATTGGATATGGTGCGTTCTATGATGTCTCTTACCGATTTGCCACTATCGTTTTGGGGTTATGCATTAGAGACAGCTGCATTCACGTTAAATAGGGCACCGTCTAAATCCGTTGAGATGACACCATATGAACTATGGTTTGGCAAGAAACCTAAGCTGTCGTTTCTTAAAGTTTGGGGATGCGATGCTTATGTGAAAAAGCTTCAACCTGATAAGCTCGAACCCAAAGCGGAGAAGTGCGTCTTCATAGGATACCCTAAAGAAACAATTGGGTACACCTTCTACCACAGATCTGAAGGCAAGGTCTTTGTTGCCAAGAATGGGTCCTTTCTAGAGAAGGAGTTTCTCTCGAAAGAAGTGAGTGGGAGGAAAGTAGAACTTGATGAGGTAATTGTATCTTCACTCGAATTGGAAAGTAGCTCATCAGATAAAACCGTTCCCGTGATGCCTACACCAATAAGAGAGGAAGATAATGATAAAGATCATGAAACTTCAGATGAAGTTACTACTGAACTTCGTAGGTCGACCAGAGTACGTTCCGCACCAGAGTGGTACGGTAATCCTGTTCTGGAAGTTATGTTGTTAGACAACGGCGAACCTACGAACTATGAAGAAGCTATGATAAGCCCGGATTCCGACAAATGGCTTGAGGCCATGAAATCTGAGATAGGATCCATGTATGAGAACAAAGTGTGGACTTTGGTGGACTTGCCCGATGATCGGCAAGCCATTGAGAATAAATGGATTTTTAAGAGGAAGACGGATGCTGATGGTAATATCACTGTCTACAAAGCTCGACTTGTCGCGAAAGGTTTTCGACAAGTTCAAGGCGTTGACTACGATGAGACTTTCTCACCCGTAGCGATGCTTAAGTCTGTCCGAATCATGTTAGCAATTGCCGCATTTTATGATTATGAAATCTGGCAAATGGATGTCAAAACTGCATTCCTTAATGGTTTTCTCAAAGAAGAGTTGTATATGATGCAACCAGAAGGTTTTGTCGATCCTAAGGGTGCTAACAAAGTGTGCAAGCTCCAGCGATCCATCTATGGACTGGTGCAAGCATCTCGGAGTTGGAATATACGCTTTGATGAGGTGATCAAAGCATATGGTTTTGTACAGACTTACGGTGAAGCCTGTATTTACAAGAAAGTGAGTGGGAGCTCTGTAGCATTTCTAATATTATATGTGGATGACATATTGTTGATTGGAAATGATATAGAATTTCTGGATGGCATAAAGGGATACTTGAATAAGAATTTTTCAATGAAAGACCTTGGTGAAGCTGCTTATATATTGGGCATCAAGATCTATAGGGATAGATCAAGACGCTTGATAGGACTTTCACAAAGCACATACCTTGACAAAGTTTTGAAGAAGTTCAAAATGGAGCAGTCAAAGAAAGGGTTCTTGCCTGTCTTGCAAGGTGTGAAGTTGAGTCAGACTCAATGCCCGACCACGGCAGAAGATATAGAGAAAATGAAAGTCATTCCCTATGCCTCAGCCATAGGTTCTATTATGTATGCCATGCTGTGTGCCAGACCTGATGTGTGCCTTGCCATAAGTTTGGCAGGGAGGTACCAGAGTAATCCAGGAGTGGATCACTGGACAGCGGTCAAGAATATCCTGAAGTACCTGAAAAGGACCAAGGACATGTTTCTCGTTTATGGAGGTGACGAAGAGCTCGTCGTAAAGGGTTACATCGATGCAAGCTTCGACACTGATCCGGATGACTCTAAGTCACAAACCGGATACGTATTTATATTAAATGGTGGAGCTGTCAGTTGGTGCAGTTCCAAGCAGAGCGTCGTGGCGGGATCTACGTGTGAAGCGGAATACATAGCTGCTTCGGAAGCAGCACATGAAGGAGTCTGGATGAAGGAGTTCATATCCGATCAAGGTGTAATACCTAGTGCATCGGGTCCAATGACAATCTTTTGTGACAACACTGGAGCAATTGCCATAGCCAAGGAGCCCAGGTTTCACAAGAAGACCAAACACATCAAGAGACGCTTCAACTCCATTCGTGAATATGTCAAGGATGGAGACATATAAATTTGCAAAGTACACACGGATCTGAATGTAGCAGACCCGTTGACTAAGCCTCTTCCACGAGCAAAACATGATCAGCACCAAGACTCCATGGGTGTTAGATTCATTACTATGTAATCTAGATTATTGACTCTAGTGCAAGTGGGAGACTGATGGAAATATGCCCTAGAGGCAATAATAAAGTTGTTATTATTTTATATTTCCTTGTTCATGATAAAGGTTTATTATTCATGCTAGAATTGTATTGACCGGAAACTTAAATACATGTGTGAATACATAAACAAATACCGTGTCCCTAGTGAGCCTCTACTAGACTAGCTCGTTGATCAAAGATGGTTAAGGTTTCCTAACCATAGACATGAGTTGTCATTTGATAATGGGATCACATCATTAGGAGAATGATGTGATGGACAAGACCCATGCATTAGCTTAGCATATGATCATTCTGTTTATTGCTACTGCTTTCTTGAATGCCAAATACATGTTCCTCAGACCATGAGATCATGCAACTCCCGGATACCGGATGAATACCTTGTGTGCTATCAAACGTCACAACGTAACTGGGTGATCATAAAGATGCTCTACAGGTATCTCCGAAGGTGTCCGTTGAGTTGGCATGGATCGAGACTGGGATTTGTCACTCCGTGTTTCGGAGAGGTATCTCTGGGCCCTCTCGGTAATGCACATCATAAGAAGCTTGCAAGCAAAGTGACTAAGGAGTTAGTTACGGGATGATGTATTACGGAACGAGTAAAGAGACTTGCCGGTAACGAGATTGAACTAGGTATGGAGATACCGACGATCGAATCTCGGGCAAGTAACATACCGACGGACAAAGGGAATTACGTATGTTGTCATTGCGGTTCGACCGATAAGATCTTTGTGGAATATGTAGGAACCAATATGGGCATCCAGGTTCCGCTATTGGTTATTGACCGGAGAGGCGTCTCGGTCATGTCTACATCATTCCCGAACCCGTAGGGTCCGCACGCTTAACGTTCGTTGACGATATAGTGTTATATGAGTTATGTGAATTGGTAACCGAATATTGTTCGGAGTCCCGGATGAGATCCCGGACGTCACGAGGAGTCTCGGAATGGTCGAGAGGTAAAGATTTATATATGGGAGGTCATATTTTGGGTTCCGGAAAAAAGGTGCAGTTTTTTTTCCGTATTGTACCGGGAAGCTTCCAGAAGGTTCCGGAGGATTCCGGAGGGGTCCGGAAGTCCACAAGTGGGTCCACCACGTCCCAAGGACTGGCATGGGCTAAGGGGAGGCGCCCTGGCCTTATTGGGCCAGGCGCACCAAGTCCTCAAAAGCCCACGCAGCTAGGGAAGGAAAAAAAGAGAGTCCTAGTAGGAATAGGATTGGACTTTTGGAGTCCAAGTCCACGTGTGTACTATTCATGGGTACTATTCACGTGGCACTATTCCTTCTACTCCAAGCCCCTACACATATATAAATAGAGGAGAGGGGGAGCCCCAAAGGACACAACATTGTCTTAGCCGTGTGCGGCGCCCCCCTCCACAGTTCCGTCCCTCGGTCATATTTTCGCAGTGCTTGGGCGAAGCCCTGTGGAGATAGCATTACCATCACCGTCACCACGCCTTTGTGCTGCCGGAACTCATCCACTACCTCGTCGTCTTGCTGGATCAAGAAGTCGAGGACGTCACCGAGCTGAACGTGTGCTGAACGCGGAGGTGCCGTACGTTCGGTACTCGGTCGGTTGGATCGTGAAGTTGTTCGACGACATCAACCGCGTTGTTCTAACGCTTCCGCTTACGGTCTACGAGGGTACGTACACACACTCCCCCTCTCGTAGCTATGCATCTCCATGGATAGATCTTGCGTGTGCGTAGAATTTTTTTTGTTTTCCATGCAACGTTCCCCAACAGTTAACATCTTCATTATTTTTCGAAAGCCATTTCAAAATTTAAAGAAAGTTTCCCATATTGCCAGATTCTTCACTCTCATCATGTCCATGAAACGCCAATCCTTGATTCGAAAGAAACTTCATGCATCTAAGTGAATAAGTTAGCCTAGCCTTGTAGAAACGTAAATCCTCTTTAGACACCCTCACAATAACATTACCAATTGATGGTTGGGGTGCCACACATAGCTATGTTGTGAATTCTAGTAAGACTACCCACATGTTTAACCAATGCATTTCCAACCACCTCTAGCAAAGGCATCACCCCCAGGCCCCCATTAGATTTCGCTTTATACAAATGACACATAAAGCAAAATATTGCCTCATATTTGACACTATATTCCAGCCATTTGTAGTTCTCAAACCAAACAAAGCACGAGTGTCAATTTTTACCATAGATTTCTCCCACTTCAAAGTTATGTGCATATGGTTGGACTGCTTTCTTTGCAAGGTATCGTCTTCGAACTTCATCTTGATCATTGGCATCATACCCTGAAATTGGATTTTTTTCCCCTAGATCAGATGGAGGCCTTTCATATTATACAACCTTGCACGCGGATGTTGGGGTGATGGTAAATGTGGCACTCCATCTTCAATATCAGTTTCAATCTCTATATCAAAATAGACCGAAAGGCCAGGACATTGTATTCCGGTTTCTTTGGTTTGCCTTTGGGCTGTCAACTTCCTTATTTTATCCTCACGATTCTGAAAAAGCAAGTTAATGTCACCATTCCTTTTCATCTTGAGTTCTACAAGTTCAAAAAAAGAACAATATAAGAAGGAAGCAATGTTGCAATGGTAATATGGCAGACATTCATCTAGTGTATACATCCAGGAAACAAACAATTGGATATAAGCATATATCATGACTAAAATCAGTTCATAAAACATCAATTCATCGATTGTATACATCTAGGAAAAATATATATTGCATATAAGCATATAGCATCACTAGTAGGAACTAGAAAGGCAAAAAACTATGGCATCAGATCAGTTCTACCTTGCTCAAGCCTGGAGATGGAGAAGAACTTGTTGGTGAGCTCTCTTGCGATGACGACGAGGTTGGGTACTGTCTGCCGACTGCTGGTCTGTGCTTTGGCCTCTAGGCGGCCGGCGAGGTGAGGATAGCCGAGAGTGGGCAGCTCGAGAGGGGAAGGGAGCGAGTGATAGGCGAGCCAGCGACAAGGAGCGGAGAAGGGGAGGGGCGCACGAAGAGGAGCGGCTGCCCGCTTGAGCTGCGACGGCGCTGTCCTAGATACGAGGACTATCAGTGGAGAAACGAGGTCACGAGGATGAGAAGAGGATGTGGCTGCTAGCTGCGGCGCACAAACATATTATGTCTTCTCTCATCTGGAGACCATAGTGGGCTGTGTTTCAGTGGGCTTTGTTTCAATGGGCTTTTTTGGGCCAAAATAAATATGTATATGACATAGCCAATTATTTTGCTAGAAATCTGGATGTGCCACGACACGCCGTGCACACCTTGCATGTCCGCCAATGCATGCATGCATGCACATTGTATTTGGAGTTGGAGAAGAAGAGTTTCACCCTCATGCATTGTTGGTTGAAGTTGAATGGGCAATCCAAATGGTAACTATCCATTGCCAATTCCATCAAGACTGCTAGCATCGCCAATGAGGACGAAGCGGCTGATCCAACTGACCAAACAAAAGAGCCGCCCAAAAAGGTTAAAGGGGGTTCCGGGGAAAGAAGAGAGAGGAGGAGAAGGAGAAGCGAGAAGGGACAGTGGCCAAGATGACGGAAAAATTAGAGGATATCTTAGCGAAGAAGGAATAGGCATCTGTCAAACTCTATGACATGAAGGAGGGAAAGAAGGCGGAGAGGTTTGACATCTTCATGGCGGCGACCGAGAAGAAGATCAACCCCGAAGAGAAGATGGCCAAACTTGAAGAGAGGAGGCTTGAACTCACGCTCGCTTCGGAGGATACCAAAATGTTGACCACGAAGATGGACGATTTGGATCCTGGTGCGACGATGATCATGCACGCCGCCCGTGTTAGGATGTAGAAGCGCTTGGCGGCCAAGATAGAGACAACCAAGAAGGAGGCAGTTGCTACGGAGGAGCCGGCGATAGAGTGAGCGAGGAGGCATGGACAGGGATGGCCAACATGCCTTTTTTTTTGCATGGACTGCAGGCTAGAACTTTTGTGATCGGGCGCATGTAAAAATTATGAACGTCTGTCTCTTTTTTATTGTGATCGGGCACTATAAACAACGCACTTAATTTGCTCATCACATTGCTATGCATTTGAAATGAAGGAGGCCGAACCTGAAAGGACATTTAGAGGATACAGTTCGATAGCCGACTTCCGTATCTGTGTTCACGGACGCGGACGGATGCTATGTCCGTTTTAGAGGTCCGTGTTGGAGATGCCCTTAGTAAGTATAATATGCTATCCGCGGCAAATGTAGCCACAAGCTGTATGCGATGCATCGTGAATTACAATGTCTCTATGTCGATATTTGCTGGTCCGTGATAGCTGTATCGACGGCAACAGGCATTCAACTAGTCAAAGTTTTAAATAACGGCTATGACGTTTTTGAGACTTGGCGCTATATTTTTTTTTTGAGCGGTACCATTTTTACACTAACCAAAGATAGGCGCTAATAACACTGCTAAGAAATGTTTAGCGCTAGATTTTGGGACCTTGTTCAGCGAAGCGTTTTTCTCCCGCTGACCGGGCCAAAATTTTGGTCCAATTCCAAATAGTACGCGGCCCGGTCGAAAAAGTGCCGCTGGAGGACGGGCTACAGTGAGGCGCTTTCTATTTAGCGCTTCAGGCGTCCGTCATAGGCCATTTTGCAAACGGATGTCTGAAGCGCACACGCCCTCCTGCGAGCTGGACTGGCCCAGGTATTTTTTTTCTTTTCCCAAAAAACGGCCGAAATTTTGGTCCAATTCCAAATAGTACGTGGCCCAGTGGAAAAGTGCGGCTGAAGGACGGGCTACAGTGAGGCGCTTTCTATTTGGCGCTTCATACGCCCGTCGTAGGCCATTTTGCAAACGGGTGGCTGAAGCGCATACCCCGTCCTGCGAGTTGGGCCGGCCTATATTTTTTTTCCTTTTTCCAAAAAGCAATTGGCATTTTAGGCGTCCGTCATAGGCCATTTTGCAAACGGAAGCTGGGCCGGCCCATCTTTTTTTTTTCTTTTCCCAAAAAGCGGCCAAAATTTTGTTCCAATTCCAAATGCGCCTGTCGTAGGCCATTTTGCAAATGGGTGCCTGAAGCGCACACCCTCTCCTGCGAGCTGGGTGCGCGGATGCTGCGAATCGAACCGGCCACCTCCTGTTTTGAAGTACGATGCACTAACCATCCCTCCAACCATCCTAACGTGATTAATTTCATCCTTTTCCTTCTTTTCTTCTTTCTACTTTTCTTTTACCTTTTCCCTTTTTTCTTTTCCTTTCATCTTTTTTGCTAAATGCTTGAACTTTTTTTCAAACCAATGAAGTTTTCTTCAAGATCAATGAACTTTTTTCAAAATCGATGAACTTTTTTGAAATTTGATGATTTTGTTTTCAAATTTAATGATTTTTTTTCAAATTTGATAAACTTTTTCTTCAAAATTAATGAACTTCTTAAAATTTGATGAACTTTTGTTCAAATCGATGAACTTTTTTCAAATTTGATTAGTTTTTTCCCCAAAACCGATGAACTTTTTTCACATTTTTTGAACTTTTTTTTCCAATGTGCGAACTTTTTTTCTATGTTGATAAACGTTTTTTCAAAATCAATGAACTTTTTTTTCAAATATATGAACTTTTTTCAAATCAATGAACATTTTTTAAATTCATGGTTTTCTATATTTTTATGAATTATTTTCAAAATTTACGTTTCTTTTTTTATATAATTTATACTGGGCATATAATATATGTTATCTGCAGTATTAAAAGGGTTAAATAGTACAATTTCCTGGTATTAGATAACAAGTCATGGCCGATCTAGTGGTTACCACGGCAGGGCATCACTCGACAGTGTGGTGCTGAGTGCGATTCCTCCAGCACAGCTAACTGGCGCTTAGAGCGCCGAACAGGAGCATCCGTACAGTGATCCCGTTTTTTAAATACCATAATTTCATTGTGCAAAAATACAGAAAAAAATTATGCACACAGAAATACATGTATAACGAGTTCGAGAAAATTTTCATAACAATATACTCCGTCCATTTAAAAATACTTGTCATGGTTTTAGTTCAAACGACAAGTATTTTAGAACGGATGGAGTACTTTCATATGGGGCGTACACAGAAAAGACAAATACCTACAAGAAAATGGGCCAAATTTTTTTGTTGGGCCGAGATATTTTTTTGTGTAGCTTGCAAAACACAATATTTTGCGAATCTGTCACAAATATGTTTAGGTTTTCAAAGATTCTTTTTTGAATTTTTTTGAAACTTGGAAAACCCTTTTTCGAACTTTTTAAATAAAGGGCTCCAATGAGCTTATTTTTCGAAAGGGTTCCAATTAGCCCGTCCGCCAAAAGTTCTCTCTCGCGGCCCAGTTTCCTCTAACGGTCTAACCTAGTATCCCGAAGTTGTCTCAAAAAAAAAAAAAAAAAACTAGCATCCCGAAGATCTTTTGGTAGCCTCATTATAAAAAACTAAATCCTCCACACGCACCAGTGGCACCCCCTCTCGTAACCCTTTCCTCCCCCCAATTCGCGTGTGACGGCGGCGACTGCGCAAGAACGGCGATGGCTCGCTGACGCGCCTCCTTCTCCCGGCGACGGCCCCTCCTCCCAGCGACGGCCCCTCCTCTCGCGGCGGCCCCTCCTCCCAGCGACGGCCCCTTTCGCGGCGACGCCTCCTTCTCCAGCGACGGCCCCTTTCCCGGCGACGCCCTCAACGGCCGGGGAAGCCAGCTTCTCCAAGGAATATCCTCACAGCCTACCATGAGCCAGCAGACTTCATCCACAGGCAAGTCATTTGCCCTCCTCAAATTTGTCCTCTGCCTTGTGAATTTGTATCTTAGATAGTTGATAAATCGATGTATGGATTGTGATAGTATGTGATCTGGTTGCTACTTGCTAGTACTTTCTAACTTAATTCTGATTCATATCATGGCAGCAGATTGATGTATGCATTGTGAATTTTTGATCTATAAGATCGGGTTGCTACTTGCTAACTTAATTCGGATTCAGATATTGTGATGTATGCATTGTGCGAGTTATGTGCTGAATATTGCATTATTGCTATGTCTGAGTGTCATATTAGCTGGATTTTATATGCTAGTACGTCCTGTGTGCTTTGGCTGGTTGTTATAACATACATGCACCAAAAACTATGTTCTGTGCTTAGCCATGATACCTGATTGTATCATTATTAATTTTCATGAATTTAGCAAAACCGCTAAATGGGGGCATAGCCCGCTATCAAATAGCTGCTGGCCGAGCCGCCGCTAAATCGCATAGCCCGCTATTTAAAACTTTGTAGTATATATAGGGCATGCACCTGCATTCATCAGTCACCCAATTTCACATTTCAAATTAAGCTAGCTTGTCCAGAGCACAACCTATACTTACTCAACTCCCGAAGATTGTTAATCTTCACTAACCATGTCAGGGGAGGCAGTTGCCGTAGGACTTGTTCTTGGAGATATTTTGGACCCATTTGTCGAATCAGCATCACTTAAGGTTCTATACAACGGCAAGGAACTAACCAATGGCTCTGTGCTCAAGCCGTCACAAGTAGCAAATGGACCAAGGATTGAAATTTCTGGGCACGACACGAGGAACCTTTACACTCTGGTAAGTCCATAGCTATATCATTACTACATTCAGCAATATTAGGTTTGAGGAGGCATTTGTGGGTTCTAGCCAAAAAACTTGTGCTTAAAATAGGCAAGCGTCAACATCACAAGTCAAACTCCTCTTTACTATTTGTCTTCTAGAAAGTAGTACGCAATCTCCCATCCATAACATGAGCATTTTGAGTCATTGCACTTCATTTGTTACCTGTACGTATTTAATACAGAGAAAGAATCTCTACGTTCCGCAATTTGTACAACCTCATCTATATGGTTTCAAAAAAAACTTTGCAATTTCATTTCTTTATTTCATGTGAATCCTATAGAGATACTATTCCACTTAAGTTTTATAGGGTCTGTACATGTATCTGCATCTTTTCATTCTATGATGACTGGGAATCAAAATTATCGACGTCATCGATGAAGGTGCTCTAGTAGCGATGCTACGACCAAAACTTACAAAGTACCTTACAGTTATTTAACTTTCCCTTTGTTCCTAAGTCAATTAAAATTTGTGTGAAAAGCAACAAGTTAATTGAAATCTTGGTAGTGGATATTTTCTTAATACTGTTTAAAAGGTGTCCGTCTAGCCCACTTAAGCACTAAGGCCCCTCTCACCTAGCCCGCCTAGCCAAAGTATATCACCTAGGCTCGCGTAATTGACGATTTTGCGCTAGGAACTGGTCTGCCTCCCAACTAGCATCAAGCGTCTTGGTGGGCACTGCTTCTTAATTACAAGGCAAAAGTACTTTTCAGGAAGTGCATATCTGTTTATATGCAGAAATGTCATATTTTGCTTCAGTGGTAACTAGTAAGTCTAGTACTTCCTTCGTCCCAAAATAAGTGACGTGGTTTTAGTTCAAATTTGAACTAAAACCACGTCACTTATTTTGGGATGGAGGGAGTGTTGAACTGTCGAGCTCATGTTGTACATTGTACTGTTGTAACTATATCCCTAGACTATAGGGGGCGACCTTTTCTCTCGCCATCACTACTCCGACGTCGCTGCATGTAGGGGCTTTCCATGTATACATATATATCTGTAATCAACGCAAGGCAATACACAGGGGATCACATTCCGTCTCCCTTCTTGGTAATCAGAGCCCACCTTTCTCGCCATGGCAACGCACGAACCCACCTCTCCCACTGCCTCTCCCACGGCCATCGATCATGGCAACGATCTTCCTGCTGCCGAGCTCCCCGCCGACTCCCCTGCCGACTTGCACCCTCGTGCTCCTCCAACCCAAGATCCGGCTTTCTCTGACGGCCTGCCTCTTGCACACCTCCCACCCACCCCTGTACTCCTGCCTTCCGCTGCGCCCGCACCTCTCCCCGACGCTGCCGGCTCCACCCCCTCTATCCCGCCGGGGCTCAACATCAGTGGTGTCCACGACTTCAAGTTAGCACTGGATGGCTCCAATTTCCCTCGCTGGCGCAACTTCATCAACCTCCACCTCACGCGTTACCACGCGGAGAGCCAGGTCCAGCTCGGCACCGCCGCCCGCCTCTCCAACCCTGGCTGGCGCGATGACGGTAATACAATCGTCCTCTGGTTCTTTGGCAGCATCATGGGTGAGCTGCAAGACATCGTTGCCCCCGCCGGCTCCTTCGCCTACACCATCTGGACGAGGCTGAACGAGTACTTCTTCGACAACGAAGCCGAGCACGCCATGCACCTCGGGCAGAATTCCGTGCGACGATCCGTGGCGACTCCTCCATTCACGACTACTGCCGTCGCCTCCAGGGGCTCGCCGCTGCCGTCGCCGACGTCTAGGAGCCGGTAAGCGACCGCACCCTCACGCTGCAAATGCTTGACGAGATGGGTCCGAAGTTTGCGATGCAGGCCGCCATCATCCAATCGACGGTGCCCCTACCCTCCTTCAACCAGGCTCGGTCGCGTCTTGTCCTCGCCGAGTTGTCTCTCGACAAGCGCGCACGCAACGAGAGCTCACAGGTTCTCGCGTTGCACTCCGGCGATGAGCGCGGCGTCGACCGCGGCGGCGGCCGCTCCGGCGATCACATCGGAGGTGGCAACCGTGGCAGTGGCGACCGCAACGGAGGTGGTGCGCGCGGCGGCCGTGGCCGCGGTGACGCTTCGGGAGGGCGTGGCGCCGGTCAGCAGCCATGGCTCGGCTACTTTGCCCCCATTGGCATGTCGTTTCCGCCACCTCGCGCACGCTGGATCCCGCCGAACTCGTCGGGCATTCTTGGACCCCGTCCGGGCACGCCCAGCCAAGCCTACCCCATGCTGTATGCATCCGCACCGGCGCCCCTGCCTCCTGCAGCCTACCCCGCCGCGCCCTATGGATAGGACGTTGCTGTAATGTACCAGGTTGCCCCGAGCTATGGCTCGGCGCTTCGACCGCATGGCGAATGGATCATGGACACAGGGGTGTCTTCGCATTTCACCGGTGACCTAGGTACCTTGACCACCACTCGTTCCCTTTTAGCGCATGACACTCGTCGCATTCTTGTTGGTAATGGTGCTCGCCTTCCTATGCCTGCCAACGATAGTGTCCGCCTCTCCTCTCGCCCATTCTATCTTCATCAATTTCTTTTATATCCAAATATTGTTCAAAATCTCATATCCGTTTGCAAGTTTACACGAGATAATATGTGTTCCGTTGAATTTGACCCTTTCGGCTTTTCCATGAAGGATCTAGTCACCAAGGCGGTTCTTCTGAGGTCCAGTAGCGACGGCGCGCTCTACCCCTTCTTTGAAAATAATGGCGGCAAGTCCACGGCGGCGCTTACGGTCTCGGACACCCCAGCACCTCCTCGTTCTCTCATTTTCCCTTAGATTTTCTCCAACAATGTAATAAAGATGTTCCCACAAACCCTCTCTGTTTCGCTTGTCAGTTAGGCAAACACACTCGCCTCTTTCCCACCGCCACCTCTTACACGACCACGCCCTTTCACCTTGTGCATTGCGACTTGTGGACATCGCCGATTGTGAGTTCTTTCGGTAATAAATATTATCTTATTGTTTTAGATGGCTGCACTCATTTCTCGTGGACTTTCCCTCTTTGTGCTAAATCAATACGTGTGATACACTCCTTCGCTTTTTCAAGTTTATTCACACGCAATTTGGCGTTGTTATTCGATGTTTGCAGATTGATAATGGAGGCGAGTTTCTCACCACCCCTCTGCGTGCCTTCTTCTCCTCGAATGGCATCTCCTTTCGCCTTACGTGCCCTCGTATACTCAGCTCTGCACGTTTGGATGCTTGTGCTTCCCCAACATCTCCGCCACGGCTGCACACAAATTCTCGCCTCACACAACGTGCTGCGTGTTCCTTGGTTACCCACGTGAACAAAAAGGTTACCGATGTCTCGATCTTTCTACGTGGAAAGTCATTACCTCCCGACATGTTATATTTGATGAGACTTGTTTCCCTTTTCTTCTCCCGCAGGATCCCTAGCCACAGAAAATCCGCGTCCACCCGCTGGCCAGCTTTCCCTCGATCCCGCTACCTTGTACCGGTCCAATCCGCCTGATCCGCTCCCCACGCCCCGTAGCGCGCCATCTGTATGTTTAGTAGAGTGGTGGCGGTGTGGAGGGCCTCGACCCAAAATGGCGGTGGTAGCTTGGCTTGAAAGAGTAATGTGTGAACGACGTCATTGATGGTTTGAATAAGACACTCTATTTACCGTTCTGTGGGGAAGTGTGTAGGCACATAAGGCAAAAGGAGATGCCGTTCGAGGAGAAGAAGGCACGAAGAGGGGTGGTGAGAAACTCGCCTTCATTATCACTCTGCAAACATCGAATAACAACGCCATTGCGTGTGAATAAACTTGAAAAAGCGAAGGAGTGTATCACACGTTTGAATTTAACACGAAGATGAAAAGTCCACGAGAAATGAGTGTAGTCATCTAAAATAACAAGATAATATTTATAACCAGAAAAACTAATAATCGGCGATGTCCACAAGTCGCAATGCACAAGGTGGAAGGGCGCGGTGGTGTAAGAGGTGGAGGTGGGAAACGGGAGGCGAGTGTGTTTGCCTAACTGACAAGCGGTACAGAGAGGGTTATTGGGAACATCTTTATTACAATGTTGGAGAAAATCCAAGGGAAAATGAGAGAAGGAGGAGGTGCTGGGTGTCCGAGCCGGCGGTGCCAAAGATCATGCGCGGAGACGGTGAGCGCCGCTGTGGAGTTGCCGCCATGATTTCCAAAGAAGGGGTACAGCGCGTCATCGCTATTGGACCTCAGAAGAACCGCCTTGGTGACTAGATCCTTCACGGAAAAGCCGAAAGGGTCAAATTCAACGGAACACATTATCACGTGTAAACTTGCGAACGGATATGAGATTTTTGAACAATATTTGGAGATAAAAGAACTTGCTGAAGATAGAATGGGCGAGAGGAGAGGCGGACAATAATGGTGGCGAGCACAGAAAGGCGAGCACCATTACCAACAACAATGTGACGAGTGTCATGCGCTAAAAGGAAACGAGTAGTGGACAAGGTACCCGGCACACCGGTGACATGCGAAGACGCCCCTGTGTCCATGATCCATTCGCCATGCGGTGGAAGCGCCGAGCCATAGCTCGGGGCGGCCTGGTAAATTGCAGCATCGTCCCATCCAAAGGGCGCGGCAGGGTAGGCCGCAGGAGGCGGGGGCGCCGGTGCGGATGCATACATCACGGGGTAGGCTTGGCCGGGCGCGCTCGGACGGGGTCCAAGAATGCCCGACGAGTTCGGAGGAATCCAGGGTGCGCGAGGTGGAGGAAACAACATCCCATGGGGGCAAAGTAGCCGAGCCATGGCTGCTGACCGACGCCACGCCCTCTCGGAGCGTTGCCGCGACCACGGCCGCCGCGTCTGCCGCCGCGCACACCACCTTTGTTGCGGTCGCCACAGTCACGGTTGCCTCCTCTGTTGCGGCCGCCGGAGCGGCGGCCGCCGCTGCGCTCATCGCCGGAGTGCACCGCGAAACCTGTGAGCTCTCGGTGTGTGCGCTCTTGTCGAGAGACAACTCGGCAAGGACAAGACGCGACCGAGCCTGGTTGAAGGGGGGTAGGGGCACCGTTGATTGGATGATGGCGGCCTGCAATGCAAACTTCAGCCCTAGCCCGTCAAGCATTTGCAGCGTGAGGGTGCGGTCGCTTACCGGCTCCCGGATGTCGGCGAGGGCAGCGGCGAGCCCTTGGAGGCGACGATAGTAGTCGTGGATGGAGGAGTCGCCGTGGGTGAATTCCTGCCCGAGGTGCTCGGCTTCGTTGTCGAAGTACTCATGCAGCCTCGTCCAGATGGTGTAGGCGGAGGAGCCGGCGGGGGCGACGATGTCGAGCAGCTCACCCACGATGCTGCCGAAGAACCAGAGGACGATTGTATTATCATCATCGCGCCAGCCGGGGTTGGAGAAGCGGGCGGCGGCGCCGGGTTGGACATGGCTCTCCACGTGGTAACGCGCGAGGTGGAGGTTGATGAAGTTGCGCCAGTGAGGGAAATTGGAGCCATCCAGTGCCAACTTGAAGTCGAGGACACCACTGATGTTGAGCCCCGGCGGGATAGAGGGGGCGGAGCCGACAGCGACTGGGAGAGGTGCGGGTGCAGCGAATGCAAGGAGTGCAGGGGTGGGTGGGAGGTGCGCAAGAGGCGGGCGGTCACAGGAAGCCAGATCTTGGGTTGGAGGAGCACGAGGGGGCGAGCCGGCAGGGGAGTCGGCGGGGAGCTCGGCAGCAGGAAGATCGTTGCCATGATCGGTGGCAGTGGGAGAGGTGGGTTCGTGCGTTGCCATGGCGAGAAAGGTGGGCTCTGATTACCAAGAACAGAGATGGAATGTGGTCCCCTGTGTATTGCCTTGCCTTGATTACAGATACATATACATGGAAAACCCCTACATCCAGGGACTATGGAGTAGTGATGGCGAGAGAACAGGTTGCCCCCTATAGTCTAGGGATATAGTTACAACAGTACAGCGTACAACATGAGCGTGACAGTTCAACATGATCCTGGACAAAATGCAGGTCGATCTGTAAAATAACAACCTAACTTGATATTAGGTGATGGTGGATCCTGACTCGCCAAGTCCAAGCTACCCAACGGAAAGAGAATACCTTCATTGGTAAGACCTGGAACGTATCGTAACTAGTACAAGTTACACAACTAAATTATTTTTCTATTTTTACAATGTAACATCTCCAGAGTTAAAAGTGATGCTTATGGTTATATACATGCCACAGGTTGGTGTCAGACATCCCAGAATCAACAAATGGCAGTTATGGTTGGTTCTCAATATTCTTTTTTCCTTTACTAGTTTGATGGTTTGATGAGTTAAATAGTTATCTAAGATTCTAAAGTAAATGTGTATTGAGCTGGTTCAGAAGTACAGTTGAAATTAACATGTAGTTTGTTGTATTCAAACAAAAGTATATCAACAGTGATTTCTTAGGTGAGAAAAACTCTGAGATGACAACTACAGTAAGTGCTTAGGGTGCAAAATTAGAAGAAAAGGCACGTAAATAGCGTACCTGGGTAGTAAGCAGAACATTGCCCCGTCTTTCACATCAATTCATGGCAGAAACTTGTTCGAATTTAAATGCTATAATGACCTCACTTTTAACATGTTAGCACACATTTTGTTACAGGAAAGGAAGTCGTCAGTTATGAAAGCCCCAAACCAACTGCAGGGATACATCGCTTTGCTTTTGTACTCTTCCACCAATCCTTCCGGCAAACTATATATGCACCAGGATGGAGACCAAATTTCAATACAAGAGACTTCTCAGCGCTTTATAGTCTTGGACCCCCTGTGGCAGCAGTGTTCTTCAATTGCCGAAGCGAGAATGGATGCTGAGGCAGGCGGCACATTCGATAATATATGGAAGCGTTACTATCCGTCCTCGAGAGGCAGGAGGTTTAACTAAAATTTGAGAAGATAAACAAGGTCCCCATCGCAAAGCAATAGTAAATGCTGGACCTTTTTAAAAAATTACTTCGTCATGTATGCAAGTACTACTAAACAGGGTGCTTTCAGAATGAATTTTAACTAGTCATGCGAGTACTGAAGATGGTGATTTTGGAGTGAACTTAACTTACAATCTCACCTTGAACAACACTTTATCTTCTTCTTTGGGGAGCAATTATGACGGTGACTTCGTTGGGTGGCAAGCCTGAAGCCATCAAGGCACCATCCTGTCAAATTACTCAAGAGCTTCCTTACCATGACCATGCAATGCGAACCCATTGGTCAACACATTCCAAGAGGATACGTTCTTGACAGGCATCTTATGGAAGGTTGAAAGAGAAGTTTCCAATCACCCGCACTCTGCGTACATATCAACCAATGACGTCCCCACATCCACATCACACTCATGGCCTGTTCGCTGGCCCTCTGGCCGAAAATCCTCAAATCTGTCGCGTTGCTGGCTGCCAGCTTCTCTCCAAATCACGATTTTTTTTTTTGAGGGGTAAAGACCAACTTTATTGATCAAAAACCACAGTTTATGGGATACAATTTGGGTAGTAGGGATGACCTAGCCACATATGGCGCTGCTGGCCTAAAAAAAGCGAAAATCTCTACTCCTAGAGGAGGAGTCCGTATGCCGTTCGTTCGCTCCCCCTCCCTCATCGATCGAACAAAGTCAACCATCGATCCCCAGGCCCCCACCGATTTTCTTTTGTTTATTCTTACTTCGGTTTTTTCACAATTATGCCCGCTCATCCGGTTCTTTCCCGAGTTTGTTGCCCACGATCGCTCCCCCTCCCCATCGTTCCCAAGTTTATTGCCCACGATTGACACCCCTTCCCGATATTCCACCCTTCCCTCACACCGTTCTCTCCCACCTAAGGATGGCAATTTTACCCATGGACATGGATACCCATGGATATCCGACCCGAATGGATAGGGTTTGGATATGCTTTTGTGTCCATGGGCGGCGCCCAAACCCGACCCGATTGCTCATGGGTAGGGCATGGATATAATCTTATACCCGTGGGTATACCCAAACCCGACCCGATAGTATGACTTAATGGGCGAAAATCTGCTATCCCTACCCCACAGTCACATGTCCCACTACAATTTTACACTTTGTTATCTAAAACATGCAAAAGAAATTGCACAATCCCTGTTGTAACTCTTATGAGTTGACATTCAATCCCCTCTGAAACATACTCCAACGCCCCTTCCCTTATTTTTATGTCCTTGTTAAATGACTCGTCATTCTCATCTATTAGAAAAATACTAAATGATCTTAGGTTGTTAGTGGACGTTGATTTACTATAAGTGAGGCCTAGCCTGCCACGAGGTGAAGAATGGAAGAGTTTATGTTAACATTGTGTTATGTCTTATTTATATGTCTCGAGAGGATCCAATGGATATCCAGTAGGTATGGTGTAACACCCCCAGTGGTTAGCCACAGTGACCACATGGTAATGATGCCAAGTCATCATCATTATATCCTAAGAGATGCAATTAAGAAATAATTCAACTCAAATTCAAAATTCAAATGGCAAATGAAAATAAAAGTTGATCAAATTTGAAAACAAAATAGTTCATAATATTGAAAACAATCCCAAAGAAATTATAAAAATAAAACCAACATTATTTGAATTCATAAATTGACCCTAGCAATCAAAACAGTGGACCAACAGTAATTTAAATGACCTTTTCAATTTCTAAAAATAGTTAAACAATTCCAAATGCTCTGGAACATTTTGTGCACCCTCAAAATATTGCAATGTGTTTATGTGACAAGTTTCACATTAAACAAAAATCGTTTGCTATTGAGACAAAATGCAAAACAGTGGCTAAATATGAAAACAGAAAAAGAAAAAGGAAAAGACCTAAAAGCTACTGCACACCTGGGCCTTAGATCGCCACAGTGTGGCCCAGCCCAATTAGGCCGGCCTTTTCTTCCACCTCCCACCTGGGCAGGGGGCAGAGGCGCCATGGCCGCCCGCGCACGAGATGCCGCACGTGGCGTGCATCCCGCGGTCCTGGAGCTAGGTTAAGAGCAACCCCGAGCCTCCTCTCTCCCCGTGAGAAACCCTAATCCCCTTTCCCCCTCTCGCTCACTCGCTCTCTCGATCGGGAGCTCGCATCCGAGCTGCCGTCGCCGCATCGACGTCGTTGCCGCGCATCGGAGCCTCCCCACGGCACCAGAAGATGTCCAGGAGACGTGCCTCTTCGTCGTCGTTATCTACGTCAACCTACTCGAGCTGGAGCGCCGCGGAGCCGTCGCCATCGATCCATCCCCTCCGACCACGGACGCCCGTGCCGTCGCTCGATCTGTTCACCTGCGACCTCCCCGACTCCTTTGAGTTCGTCCTCTGCCTCACTGTGAGCTCCACCACTTCCCCGGCTATTCCCGAGCTCGGATTCGAGCTCGAGCACGCTCGTCGCCATGCCCGTAGCCCCATTGCCGCAGCCTGCAGCTCGCGCGCCCCTGCACGCCTCTTGCCGCGCCCGCGCCCGCCCCCGCCTCGGGCCACCTCTGGCTCGCCTCGGGGCCGCGCTCGTCGCGCCCTGCGCCGCTGCCCTGTCCGCCGCTCGCCCCGCCGCGCCTGGCTCGCCCCGCTCGCCGCCGCCTGCTGCCTGCTGCTGCTGTAGCTGCGCTGCTACTGCCTCCTGCTCGCCCGACCGCGCCACTGCCCCGCTCGCTCGCCCCTGGCCTCGCCCGCGCCTGCCTCTGCCAGTCGGCGCGCCGCCCAGCCAGGCACCTCCCCTGGCCGCGCTCGGCCGATGCCGGCCCCTGCCATGTGCGCGCGCGTGCACGGCCGCGCTGAGGCCGGCTGGCTCTATGCCAGTAGGGCCCGGCCCTATTAGATTAGGGGGGGCTAATCCCCCAATTAGTTAAAAAAAAGAAAAGAAAAGAAAATAAAGAAATAAAAATGAAATAAAATATGAGGCACTGACAGGTGGGTCCAATGAACAGTGCAGTTGACCAGTCAACCTTTGACTGGGTCAACTAGGCCTCCGGGCCCCACCTGTCAGCCACTGTGTACACTGTGCTGGGTGCATTTAGCATTTTACTATTTAATTTCGAATTAAAATTAATTCCAGAAATTTAATAAAACTTTGAAAAATCATATAAAATAAACCGTAACTCGGATGAAAATAATTTATATATGAAAAATGATCAGAAAAATATGACGAATACGAATACGCTACCCACATACCTGTCAGCCCTCTCTAACATGATGAACATGGAACTGTCCCCTCCGATTCATCTGACCGATAATTGCCCGGAGCTGGTAAAACACCGCCAGATGTTTTCCTGCTCCGACTAACTTGCGTAGTGCTGCATTAGAACACCCCTAGCACTGCATGTGGACATGTCATGCATCCCTGTTGCATTGTTTGTCATGTATTTATTGTTTCTTCCCCCTCCTTCTCTCCCAATAGACCCCGAGACTGCCGACGACACTGCTGAGTACGACTACATCGTCGACGACCAGACCCCTTCAGCAGAGCTTCCAGGCAAGCAAACCCCCTTGATCATTCCAATATCGCATATTCTTTCTCTCCCATGCTTGCATTAGATTTTGCTACTGTAATTGATTGCTCCTATTCTGATGCATAGCCTGTTTTTGTAACCTACTGTTGTTACTTTACCTGTCATCCTAAACTGCCTAGAATAGGTTGGTTAGTGATCCATCAGTGACCCCTCACCCTTGTCCCTGTTGCCCCGCCTTGTTACCAGTGCCTCGATCTTTGTGATCGATGTGCAGAGGCCGTCACATCATCGCACACCCGCTTAGTTGTACGACTCTGCAGGGCTACTATCGAGTGCCGAGGGTGATACCTCGTACTGCACCCCTGATGATATCCCTATAGTATAGCACATCGATGGTGATTGTAGAGGGTGATTCCTCGCTCTCCCCTTTCCGATGATGACTCTGTCATGCAACCCCTCAAGTGGGGACCATCGAGGGTGATTCCTCCTGGTTCTCCTTAACGGGTTACATCGAGTGGGAATCCAATGAGGGTGATTCCTCGGGTTCCCCTTGATGTTTTGGACCCACGGTTACCATGACTTTTACCTCAGACCTTTGTTACAGGCGGGTCGACCCCGAGGGGTACCCGCGGGAAATGTGAAGTCGGGTTGACCTGGAGGGTACCCGCGAGATAATTACGAGGCGCGGCCGGGCACGCAGAGACCGCCCTAGAGAGGGATGGGCCTGACCCTTGTTGCACTTCCTCGAGACGGGACGACAGGAGTACTGATCGTCACCGCGAGCTCCCAACACGTATAACGGATTTGGGTATTTGATCTGAGTTGGCCGCTGGCCATATACGCACTACCACCACGTGGGATAATGGTTATGGGACCCTCTACGTCGTATGTATCAGCCGAAAGCTCTTCAGACGTCACAGCTCAGAGATGCGGGCTGATCGTTGGGGTGGGCTGGTTACGTCACTTGTGTATACAGTGTCGCGCCTGGGCCCCGACCAGCCACGTAACGTGCAGGAGTGCAAAGGGCGATGGCCCAAGACCCCTTCGCACTTAGGATTTAGACCGGCGTGTTGACCTCTCTGCTGAGCCTAGGTAGGACTGCGTCGTGTCGATTACCCGAGGCCGGGCATTAACCAGCAAGTGTGTCCGGCCAGATGTAATCGAGCGTGCTGGGTAACAGTAGTGCACCCCTGCAAGGAAGTTATCTATTCGAATAGCCGTGTCCACGGTAACAGGACGCTCGGAGTTGTATCCTGATCTGCTACAACTACAAATGGATAATATGACACTGTTAAAATGATACTACTGCTCTCGGGATCACTTTCTCGCAGGGTAGACGAGGAAGGATCCCAGGGCTTTACTAAAATATGATTGATTATATATTATCTTGTTCTACTCTCTTCTGATGCTGCAAGATTGCTTCAAGATGCTAGTCTTCGATAGACTAGGCTTTTCCCCCTCTGTTCTGGCATTTCTGCAGTTTAGTCCAAAGATATAGCCCCATTCCTTTGATACCGATGCATACTTAGTATAGATCTGATGTAAGTCTTGCGAGTACTTTGGATGAGTACTCACGGTTGCTTTGCTACTTCTTTTCCCCTACCCGGTTGCTGCGATCAGACGACGGAGTCCAGGAGCAGGAGATCCCCGAAGGCACCTACAACTACGTTGAGCCCGCCGACCAGGAGTAGTTCGGAGGCCCTAGGCAGGAGGCCTTCGCCTTTTCGATCAGTGTCGCTGTTTGTGCTAGCCTTCTTAAGGCAAACTTGACTAACTATGTTTGTACCCAGATAATATTTGTTTGTATGACTTATGTATTCGGGTCCTCGTGACCCCTGGTTTGTAATATGAAGATTTATGTTTAAATTTGAGTTTAGAGTTGTGTTGTGATATCTTCCCGTGAGTCTCTGATCTCGAGCGTGCACGTTTGCGTGTATGATTAGTGCACGGTCGAGCAGAGGGCGTCACATATGGATATCCATCGGGTTTGGACATGGACACAATTTTTCACCCATGGATTTTTTCATGGGCGGGCAAAGAATGTCTTCATGGATATGGATATGGATTTGATATTGTTCAACCCGATCCAAACCCGACCCATTGTCATCCTTACTCCCACCAAACCCAATCTAGGGTTCTAGCACCTACAACCCCACCCAATTCCCGCTGCCGCCGCGCAGGACGTCTACATCGAGCCGGAGAAGGGTGTGGATGCGGTGGTGACGACCGCAAAGGAGGAGGAGCAGAGCAGGCGGGGGGCATGGAGCTCTGCAGCTATTGCACCTCCATCCTCTATCCTCCTCTCCTCGACCAGACACCCCTTCCCGATGCAAGTTGGCGAGCGCGACGACTGGAACTAGCAGCGCCCACAGTGCGGCTTGGCGAGTGCGGACGGGGGCAGCGCGGGCGCACGTGCAGGCCGAGTTGGTTGGGCTTTGTCGTGTGCCAGGCGAGATTCAGGAGGGTTCCGAGCCGAGGTATTCACCGACTGCGGCGGGTGACGGGATGGTGAGGCCGATCTGACCACTCTCCTGTGTCCTCTCCGTCTCCCTCTTTTGTTTCTTCCATAAGCAGCACGGAGAACCACAATGTTTCTGCTCTTATGCCCTATGATCTGACCAATCTCTCTCTCTCTGTCTTTTTTTTTCTTGAACTAGCAGTGTGGAGCACAACGTTGCTGGTGAGCACTGGATCATGGAGAAAACAGCAAGGCACTCTCCTCCTATAAAAACACAGGTATGCACAAAGGTTGTACCAGTTTTACTGCACTGGATATTCGTAAGCTTGGATTACATGAGGAAACTGTAGTAGAAAATGTGGTGTGTGGCGTCAATTTGATTCCTACACCAGTTTGAAACGACTCCAATTCTGTTACACCAAATTTATTACTTCAACCAGTTAATACCGTGTTGATTTAACTAAATCTTGGCACTTGTAAGAAAGAACATATTCATTTAACAAAAAACTTGCATCCAAGTTTAGCTCTTCAGTCCATGAAATATGTTGTCATTGCTCCAACTTTAGCTGGCCAGACTGGTAAAATTCGGTTTTTACACAAAGAACATCTTGCCTTAATGGAATCCATGCCCATAACAAGTATGTCGGAGTTTTCATCTTAAAATTTTGATGGCATAACCATGGAAATTAGACATCCTTTTTCTTCCTTCTTCTGTGGGTAAATTGCTCTGATTTATTATATTCTAATTTTGTGCCAATTTCGGGTGTATCAGAAGGACATAGGACTTTTGCCTTCTTTTTCTGGTGCTATTTTTCATGTTGTTAGGTTACATACTGCAGACTTAACTGATGGCATGTTTTTCTTTCAGGTTATGTGATCGATGCCATTTATATAAGATATAGGCATCTTCGTTTCGTATATATTTTTAAAAACTTGAAATTTATTTTGCATTTAAGTTAGTTACTCATGGTGAGAGATTTGAGCCCTTTCTTATATATTGGCCAATGCAATCAATTTCTAAACATTAGAGATACTTATGCTGATTACCTGTCACATATTTGTGCTGGGGACTAAAAGCAATATCATGTTCAATACAATGCTCTCATTGCAGATGAAATTTGACTAAAAGGACGCCATGGAGAGGGTTGAAGTTGACGCTGACTTTGTTGTTGCTGGCAATTGGTAGGTAATCCAACAGAACCCCTAATTCCACCAAAAGCTATTAATTCAGCAATGGTAGTGAGATTGGAATCTTGCTGTTACCTGTGGGTTGTCTTTAGATATATAGGAAGGCATTGAACACGGCTTCTGATAATTGGCTCTATTTCCTAGGTGCCTTGTGATGATTATGTACTTATCTATATATAATCACTCTCGTGCTAGAAAATAAAACTGCATCCAGTAAATATCACCACCAGTTTGTATTGTATTATATGATAAGACTCTTCTGTGAGAACACTCTGATGTCACCAAACAGCAAGTTAGAAAACTGTGATAAACACTGCAGTTTTTTCTTTCATTTCCTGTCTATGACTCTGTTGTTGGAAGTACTTTGCTTATTCAATAATACGGCATATCAACATTGTTTATTTGTGCAGCTACATGGTGAACTATCACTAGTAGAAAACGGGCCTTCTGTCCCGGTTGCCCAACCGGGACTGCGCAATCGGGACTAAAGCCCCCCCCCCCCCTTTAGTCCCGGTTGCATTACGAACCGGGACTAAAGGCCCTCCACGTGGCCGCTGTCTGGGCGGGGGATGGAGGACCTTTAGTCCCGGTTGGTGTTACCAACCGGGACTAAAGGAATTTTTTTTAAAAAAAAATTTGAATTTTTTTTAAATTTTTTAAAAATAAAAAAATTTGATTTTTTTTTAATTTTTTTTTGAATATTTTTTTGATTTGTTTTTAAGTTTTATTCCGATTTTCAAATCTTTGAATTATTTGACAATTTAATCTCTAATCACCCCTCCTCACTGCTCCAGCGTGGAGCACTCATTCCAAATCGTCTAACTTTCCGGCCGGTCACCCATCCTCTCACTGCTCCAGCCCCAGCATGCTTAACTTCCTGGTTCTATCGCCCCTAGTTTCCAAGTCTGCACTTGTTGTTTTCCTGACAATAGTAAGTTATCAATCCTATTAACCCTTAGGTCTTGATGTCACATGATTTAATTTTTTGAATTCCAAACAATTATTAAAATAAAAAAAATAAGTAATACTAATATTGAATTTCAATGAAAATAAAATAAGTAATAATATTATTTTATTCATTTTTTTTGCCATTTATTCATTTAATATGGCATAATTAATATCTTTAAATCTGTAAATCGAAATTCGACAAATAATATATCCATTATTATCAGAAAAATGTGAGGAATCCAAATATGACAATCTTATTATTATCAGAAGTTATACCTTATTGTTATATGTATCATATCAATCCTATTAAGCCCTTAAGCATGATGTCACACGTTTCACCGTTTGAGTTTGAAACTATTATTCTAAAAAATAATAATTATTTAGTAACACTAATATTTATTGAATAAGTAGTTTGACCACAGTTTGACCAGAGTTTGACCAAAAAATCGAAAAAACTTAAATTTGAGGATAACTTTTTTTCCTTTAGGAATTTGAGGATTCTAAAAATTTGCAAAACGGCCTATGGCCGTTGAAATCGAAACCGGCTTCTCGTGCTGAACATTTTGATATATTATACGTTTTTTTTCGACATCGTATGCAAAAGTTATGGCCGTTTTACTTTTTCATAACACTTTTTTGCAAAACATGTCAAAATTTATGTTTTTTAATTTTCCTAACTAGTAGATGTAGTAACATAACTACATCTCAAAGGATTTTAATTTTTGAAGTTTTTATCATTTTCTTTTGTTTTTTTCAAAACTGAAATGGCGATAGGGGGTATAGTTTGAAAATTTCAGAACCCCTTTAGTCCGGGTTGGTGTCCATCCAATCCTACCGTCGACTACATCTGCTAGCACCGTCCCAGCCAGAGTCAACCCTTTCTAACTTCATTTGCTATTTTTCATGCATTTAATGATTTTTTTGAGCTAAATGACCCTGAAGTTGAAAAACACTACAAATGAACTCTGAAAAGGTTGAAACTTGGCATGGTATCATCATTTCACCCACATAGCTTGTGCTAAAAAGTTGAGAGGGTTACGGCAAAAATTGGATGCACTTCATGTACAAACTGGACCATCTCCTTCGAAGTATCAAGGTTTCGGACGAAAACTCCTCTATTACAAAGGCATTTCATTTTTTAAACATATTTCAACTCCAGACTTTTTGTGCATTCAATATGCACCATTCAAAGCCACATCCTCAAATTTCAACCCTTTCTAACTTCATTTGCTATTTTTCATGCATTTAATGATTTTTTGAGCTAAATGACCCTGAAATTGAAAAGCACTACAAATGAACTCTGAAAAGGTTGAAACTTGGCATGGTATCATCATTTCACCCACATAGCATGTGCTAAAAAGTTGAGAGGGTTACGGCAAAAACTGGATGCACTTCGTGTACAAACTGGACCATCTCCTTCGAAGTATCAAGGTTTCGGACGAAAACTCATCTGTTACAAAGGCATTTCATTTTTTAAACTTATTTCAACTCCAGACTTTTTGTGCATTCAATATGCACCATACTACAACATGTTAAAATCTACAGAAAGAACTAACTAAAAATAATAAAAAACAACAATTAAATGACTAAAACAACTATATAAGCAAAACAGTACTGTTTTAATTAAAATCCCAATTTAAATTATTCTAAAAATAACCAAATAAATCTTACTGTGACAACAATCTAACATGTGACTAGGAGCAAAAAGAATTAAATTAAAAACTATTTTTAAACTCAAGTTATTCACAATCTAGGGTTTGAAGAAAATTTGAACAAATTCAAATTTAAACCATTGAAATTTGAAAACTAATGGCACAAACAGAAACTAGACAAAATTTTGAATCTAATGCAAAAAGAATCACTCAAAAACATCAAATATCCTAAAAGATATAAGCAATTTAAAACAGAAACTAAAAACAAAAAACAAATGGAAAAACAGAAAAGAAACTTTCAGAACCCCTTTAGTCCCGGTTGGTGTCTCCAACCGGGACTAAAGGTTAGACCTTTAGTCCCGGTTGGAGACACCAACTGGGACTAAAGCCTCAACCCCTTTAGTCCTGGTTGGTATCTCCAACCGGGACTAAAGGTCCCATTTGAACCGGGACTGATGCCTGCCGAGCCCCGACCGGCGCCCTAGCCGCTCGAACCGGGACTAATGCTCACATTAGTCCCGGTTCGTAATGCAACCGGGACTAATGTGTAGATCGAGCTTGGACCAAAGCCCTGTTTTCTACTAGTGTATGTAAGAAACTTTACACTATAGTTCATGAAGTTTCGAATGCCATCCCTGCCCTTGAGAGTACAAGACCTGGAAGTAGTTCTGGACTTCTGGTGTTGAGCTCCTTTTGCATAGCTGTTGATAAAGCCAAGAATCTACTTCAGTATTTCTCAGAGTGTAGCAAGCTTTACTTGGTATATAATTTTTATGTGTATGAATATGCTTGCTATTTCCAAGTTTGAGAAGTAAAAGCTTATCAGACTATGTATACACGGACTGTACTTTTACTGCACTACTACATTATATAAAATTGTTATTGGTAGTTGGATAATCTCGCTCATCAAACTTGTTGGTTATGTCTGATGTTAGAGAACAAGTATTCTAATATTTCTGCATCAAGGGTCTGACACATAATTACTGCATCAAGGGTCAGATAGCATCCTGGTGTGAACAAAATGAGGTTCAAGTTCCTTCCGTCCCGCTAGCATCTCCAAAGCGCAAATATTTAACATCTCTAAAGAGTAGCAAATGCCTGGTGATGGAAGGTGTTAGCACGATTTTGTTCGAAGATGCAAGGCAAGGCGCAAAAGACGACAAGCTCAACACTTATGCTGCTTTGGAGAAGTGCTCTAGCCATAATTCCAGGGAGGCGATTTCTGAGATGGGTGAAGAAGAAGAGGAGGTCTCTATGGAGAAGTGCTCTTTTCAGAATAACCCTAACCTTGTAGAGGCTACACCCTAGAGATGTGAACGTCGGCTGTTTGTGCTGAACAAGAGTGGTGAGTCCATCGATGAGCAGCATGAAGTGGTCGAGCAGGTCAGGTTCCAGTTGAAGGATGATGATGAGCTCAGGCAGTGGCGAATCTAGCATGACATTGGAGGGTAGGCTTAAAACATAAAGTCCCTAAGCCTAATTAGCAAATGCATTGCAATTGTTGTATATAAAGCACCAAAATATACTTGTCAAGTGGTATGCTTAGCTTAAATAGGATTTTGGAGGGTAGGCTTAAGCCTATTGAAGCCTCACTAGTGAAATCGCCACTGAGCTCAGGGACTGTGTGGGGTGCTAATGGTATTACTGAGCCACTCACCTATAAAATATAAAGTAGGGAATAAAAATTTCCCACTTTAGAAAATGTGACAAATTGCATTTCATTGGAGATGGTTTTGCAGCAAATTGCATGAGCAAGCGGTTCATATTTTTTTTCATCAAGTCTTATAATTTTTTGGTTAGGATAGAAGGATAAATGCATTGGTTGGTTGCTTCAAAGAGTTCATAGTGGACACAGTGGCGTATCAGTTGCATGCCCAACAACGGACATCATATTTTTGTTTCGTGGTAATGGTTCATGGGGCTTCACGGGCAGCACAAGCCTCGCCCCCCTTGATGGCTGCGGCAGATCGACATGAACACGGGGGGAGGGGATCAGGGTGTAGTGCGGGCCGGTTGGCGGGGGAATCCTTCTTGGCGGTCCGTGGGGAGTACGGTGTGAAGGAGAAAGGGCGCCATTGCGAAGTGAGGTGGGCGTCATTCGGTTTTAAAGGAGAGGGCTCCAGCAAGAAATGTCCTGCAATGGCGGAAAACGGAGTGGGATGGGGAGGGTCCAGCAGGAAAAGCGAAGGGTGCATCGTGAGCCCTCCCCCCCCCCCCCATGGGCTGGATTTGGGTCAGACCGGACTGTCAAGACAGTTGGATTTTGGGGAGCCCGTTGGGCGCCTGTTTGATGTCTAAACACGCTCGGACGTATGAGGGAGAAATGAGCTTCGACCTTGGAGACAATCTTAATCATTTGTTTGATTCATTTATATGCATTATAGCCCGTAGCAACGCACGGGCATTCTACTAGTCTAGCTAAAATATGAGCATCGATGTTTGCCGCACAGCCTTCGAAATTAAACTTACAATTGAAGTTCTCGGCCTGAAGATTGATCTCTCTAATCACCGATCCATACCTTCCATTGAATCCCTTGTTGATATCTTGAAGCACTTGTTTCGAGTCGTATACAATAATGAAATTTTGCTGAAGGAGATCTTCAACCAGTGAGAGAGCCTGACGACAAGCGATCGCCTCAAGAGTTGCTACGTCATCCACGCCTGAGTTGGCCAGTGCATGAAGATCTGTTCGGCTGGGAGGAGACGCAGCGCGCACCCCTCGCTCCCCTAGCGCCCCCATTTGGGCCGGACCATGTGCGAGCGCCTTGTTTATTTATTTTGTTTTATTTCTTTCCTTTTCTGTTTTCGTTGTTTTCTACTTTAAATAATTTGAGATTTCAAAAAGTTCCGAAATTTAAAAATTTGAGAATTTTTAAAAACAATGATTAAGAAATCATAAAATGTTCGCATATTCAAAAAATGTTCACGCATTCAAACAAGCGTTCAACATTTTCAACCAAATTTCGTGAATTCAAATAATGTTCATGAATTTTTAAAAATGTTCACAAAAAACGAAGAAATGTTTGCGAATTTCAAAAATTGTTTCCAAATTTCGAAAAACTTCATCGGTTCAAAAAGCTTTCACTAATTCAAAATATATTTCTGCATTTTAACAAAATGTTTATCAATACGAAAGAATGTTCGTGAATTCCACAAAATGTTCCCTAATTTCAAAAACTGTTTGCCAATTCAAAATATGTTCACGAGTTTAAAAAATGTTCACAAATTCAAAAAAAATCACGATTTAAGAAAATGTTCAAGAATTTGTAAAAAATGTTTGCTAATTTAAATTTTTTTTCTGATTTGAAAGGATATGTTCACGATTAAAAAAATGTTCACCAATTTTAAAAATATTCATGATTTCAAACAAAATGTTCACGAATTGGAAAATTGTTCACGATTTCTAAAAAAAGTTCACAAATTTGAAAGATGTTCAAGATTTAAAAAGAATGTTTACGAATTTGAAAAATGTTCACAATTTCGAAAAAATGTTCACAAATTTGACAGATATTCACAAATATGAAAAGGAAAAAAGAGAAAGAAAAAATAAGAAAATAAATAAAAAACAAAAAATAATCGAAAAAGAAAAAATATAAGAAACGTAAAAGATAAAGAAAAAAGAAAATAAAAAAAACCGGAAGAAAAAACCAAAGGAAAAATGAGAAAAACGGTTCTGGGAAGGTTCTAGTACATTCCCAAAACCGGCGGGGAATACACCCTAAAATGGGCCGGCCAAAATACTGATCGAGCGAGCTGGAGGGGTGCGCGCGACATACGCGCGGACCGCCCAGGGACCTCCTATACGACGCTTCAGGCGCCCATTCAGGAAAGTGTCGCTCACGCAGCCGCAAACTTGGGCCAGGCCAACGCGGGTGCTCTCGCACTCGGCACGTCGCTCGTTCGCTTTTGGTCGCTGGGTTCGCTAGTGATTGTTTGCGGTTTACCGTTCAATCGTTGACTTTTTGGAAAATAAAATAAAAAATCAGAATTGTTTTTTGCAAAAAATAAAAAAAAATCGTGAATTAAAAAATGTTCAAGATAAAATGATCTTGGCAGTATTTTTTTCCTTTCGTGAGATTATCTTGGCAGCATTCTTGCAGAGAAAGCATAGATATTCAGCTACTAAGGAGTGTCTTTTGAAGGATTTGGAATTTGTATATATCGGAGTATATGAAGTAACTATAAATCAAGCACGAAATCCAAATCTCAAAACTGTAAACGCCATTATCAACACAAAGAAAAAGTTGTAACTAACTGGAAAAGAAATAGGGATTCAGTGTTGGAGCATGATAATGGATTGATTTGCAGGCACTCACAGGCCTGTCGACCATTCCCTGAAGATACTGTGAAATACTTACTTGGACATGATAGAAGCAGTACAGTAATAATAAAGGATCAGGTTTTACATATGATAAGTTAAGCTCGGCAGCTACTGCATTTTTTTCCGAGTGTTCTTTGGTTCCTTGATTGTTTGTAACTGATCCACTGAGTTGGCGGATAACAAAAGTTCAAGCTCAACTAGTTTCCTCCGAGTGTTCTTTGCTTCCTTGATTGTCTGTAAGTGATCCACTTTCAGCGCTTCACTGTTGATCTTCCTTGATTTCCTGCAATCATACTCATCTTTAGTGGTACATGGCATCTACCTTGTTAATGAGCTATCATCACATTTATTTCTTCCCAGCTCCCACCTGGAATGTGTGCATATATATAGCCTCTATCCATGGTGGTGGTTCATAGTTACCGACTAGCCAGAATAGCTCCCATCCACCGTGGTTTATTATATGATATGCTAGCTAGAGGCATACTAAAGAAGGTTGCATGTAAGCCATTTATTCAAATGAGCTAGCCACCATAGATATAGTACTCCTGCAGAGTCGAGACAATTAACCAAATTTTATGCTGTTAAAGTCGCAAACTGATAAAATGTGTTAGATTTGGGAGGCATTAGGAATCTATAAGCTTGTGTCTCCGTGAACTCATGGCATGCATATTCTCTGCACCACTGCTCTATGATGCCGGGATCCTCGACGAGAATTGTGTGGACAAGAGATACATGAATCAAGAGCAGCCATAGTTCCCATGTCTAGAGAGGCTACCGGGCGTGCAGGTTTGACGCAAAATTTTCAGTTACGGTGAGCGAGGGATGCACAAAACATTAGCTGCCGAACTGCCTTGCTATCTCTACAGAAGTTCCTTTTTTTTGCAAGTTCTGATTTTGCCAAATATTGGTTTACCAACACATTGAGTAGCCAGATTTTAACTGCAAACAAAGCATGCTCTACAACTGCCTGTACTGTCCTTGTTCTCCTCCCCAAAGCGTTGGTGTACCACAGCCAAAGCGGGCCGCCCAGGAGCCCTTGATGGCTGCAGTAACAAGTCGTCAGGTTCTTTTCATGTTTGTTAGGCCAGTTTTCTAAATTCTGTGAAACAGACTGTTGTTTTATTTTTTTTACAGCATCCATGTCCCGCGGTGCTAAGAAGAGGAAACAGAAGAATGCAAAAGTTATGGTTACCTATGTCTGAAGCAGTCTGGTACCAGCCGGCGTCATTGCATTACCATAATCTACTGGCCCTGGAACTGGAAGAACACATTCTTGAGCACATGAGCCAATCATTTCTCTCATCGGTAACGCCTACCCACTTCTGGTGATGTGGATACTCTAAAAGCACCATGGTTCAAAAAAGAAGAGAACATGTGTCAACACTCCACATAGTATATAGATTAGACGGAATAGCTGCACTGAATAAGCAATTGAACGACAAAGAACGTAGTTGAATATAAATGGAAACTAGTGATGATTATTTCCTGAACCGTTCAACGGTTCAAGGTTTCCGAATTACTATGAAGGATCACCATTTGTTATCTGAGATGCCTTGGGTGCTGAAGGATGTGCCCGTAGTTTCAGTGATCTGCAACCATGATAATTTATATTCAACCATGCAGTGTCAACACTTTGGGTTTATAATCTGCAACCATGCTCTGCTTTCTGAGTGTTGAAAGTTTCTGGTACGTTCAGTCTGACTAACATGCCTAACATTCAGATGATATCGCAGCCTGCACTATAGTGTATTTACATCCTGACAGACAGCATATCGCTTACCATATAGATCATCAGCGAAAGAGGAAAGAAGGGGACATAAACTGGTTCATTTGTCACTATTATTTTCAAAGCATGCTAAACTTACCTTAAGATGGAGGCGTTGAGATCGTTGGGAACAAGTGTTGCTCAGCGAACGCCAGATGCTTCTCTGAATTAAAAACATCATTTACGAGACTCCATGGCAACTGTCTGCAGATGTGCAGATTGAGTTCACGGCAATATTCAAGATACAATGATCTCGGCAGTATCTTTTCCTTCTGTGTGATTATCTTGGCAGCACTCTTCCGGGGAAAGCATAGAAATCAGCTAATAAAGAATATCTTCTGAATGATTTGTAAGTTGTATATATCTGAGTATGAAGCAAATATAAATCAAGCATGAAATTGAATATCAAAACTGTATACAATTATCCAGGCAAATAAGATACTGTAACTACTTGGGAGGGGTTTCCAGTCGGGTTATGGAATGCAGGTACTCACATGCCTATTGAAGATATTGTAAAATTCACTTACTTGGACATCATAGAAGCACCACACAGAGTAATAAAGGTTCAAGTTTACATAGGATAGCTTAAGCTCGGTAGCTGCTGCATATTTAGGCTACAAATAGAACTAACTTGGTGGATAACAAAATTTCAATCTTGACTAGGTTGTTCTGAGTGTTTTCTTTGATTTTCTTGATTGTTGTAACTGATCCACTTTCGGCGCTTCACTGTTGATCTTCCTCATCCAGGCCAGTTTGTATGCAGTCTGATGTTTGAAATACAGACAGGCCACATTCCAGTTTTTTGTCTGGGATCCAAGTTGTTGTCGCAGAGCCAAATTTCCCATAGTCATACGAAGTCTCAGATTCAACAGATTTTCTACTCCAGGTATTACCTAGATAGGACAGGGTATAATATGGGGACAAGTATGTAGCAGCGCCAACTCCAATCTGGGAGCAGACGGCAATGACATGAGAGCAGGGCTTCCCAAGAAGCTGCGGCTCGTTGCACGAACACCCAACACTTCTTCTGATTCTGCATCCTAGAGACTTTTTCATGCTAGCGGTATAGCTTGAATCCAGGTGAACAATTACACGCTTCTGCCCTGACTGAACCACAAATTTTCCGACATCTTTCCCAGCATTTTTGTCCTTGGTGGTCATGCAGATAACTTGATAAGTCTGGGCCTTTTGCATTTTGGAATTCATGTCATCCTGGACTCTTTCAGGGAAGTTCATTACTGGGTTCTCTATTACTTTGTTCGCTGCATCACTTGTGTTTTTGAAGTACTCTTCCATACGGTTGAGTGTCACCTTCACTATCGCGCTGATCGGAAGGCACTGCACTCCCTTCAACACGTGGTTGTTCTAATATGCATCATCTATGTCAGTGCCCATGATGCCATACCTAGCTCCTCTTGTGTCATGCAGCAGTGACCACTTCTGCAATGTGTTGGGATGGATCCAATCGGAAAATTTCATTATCTTTCTGTGGCCGTCAGCGGCATGACCACCTTCACCCCTGTCCTCCACTGAATTAAGTTGGCTGCATGGGTTTCGTGCCTCAAGTTCTGCCTCATCATGCTTGACCGACTCCTGCTGCATTTCCTGAGTAGCACCACCATTTTTCTCCGTCGTATGTTTCAGTGTCAAGTCATCTAGCTCCTTCCAGGTGTCAACAAACTTACTTTTTTGCTTGTGCTCACAAAGCCTCTTGAACATAGCCAGCAGCTTCTTGTCGCCAAAATGTGCGAAGAAGTTTTCAGCAAGGTGTAGCATACACCACCCGCAGCCGCCGGAGGAGGCCGGCGAGCGAAGCTCGCCCGGCGGACGGCGGACGGCGGGCCCTCCTCCTTTCTTCAAGAGGGGATCCTCTGGCTGAGATGCGACGGTGCCCCTGGGCGTACGGCATGGAGGCGGAGTTGGCGCGCTCGGGCGGCGGCCCGATGGGATCTCGGCGGCGCTGCGGGGGCTGGTGGCGGCGGATCTGGGGTTTCCCACCCCAGATCGGTTCTCCTCCGGGTGGTCGGGCTCGGGCGCCGTCCGGCGGCCCTAAGAGGTGGTGGGCGCGCGCGTTGGCTGTCGTCCTTCACCAATGTGATTGGGGGCGGCCGGAGGCATTGGCGTGGTGCCGGATCCGAACAAGGTGGTGGCACCGTCCCCTTCGTCAGGGATGACGGCCAGGTGGTGGGTCCTTGTGGCGGCGCCGGTGGCGGCGGATCTTGGGATCCCGCTCCCGGGGACGTCGCAGGACGCGGCGGCCCGTGCACGAGAGATGGAGTTTCTTCGAACAGATCTGGGTGAAAACTTGCTTTCGGCTACTGCAAGGCCGGCGGTGGCGGCGCTGTCTGCGTCGTTCCCTTCTTGAAGGCATCGCCGTGGAGAAGTTCAAGGCCACTCTCTGCTACCTCCGGGGGAAACCCTAGATCAGTAGATCGGATGACGGCGGCGCTCTGGTGTAGTTTCCCCCTTGGGGGCGTCATTCATGGAGGTACACACGGGCTCGAGGGAACAGAGGACGGCTTCTTTGGTGGAGCGGTGCTTCATCTTATACATTGATGGCGACGGATCTCGACGGCGTGGCGCTGTGGAGACTCGGAGTCCGATGCGCGGAGATGGACTCGCGCAGGAGGAGGATGCTGTCTGGCGTCATGGTGGCGTCGATGGCAGAGAGGCCTGATAAGGTCGGTGCATTAGTTTCTGCTCTGAAGATGGATTGGTGGAAGATGGCGGCGACGACACAGAGAATGCGTCGGACCAGTTTGTGCCCCAAACCCAGTATGTGGCTTGGTTGGGGCCTCTGTCTTTAGATGTTAGGCATTTGTGCGATGTCTGTTTGGTATTAGGCTCGGACTATCGGCACCCCTTCATCAGGTGGATAGGAGTAGCGACAGTTGTTGCTAAGATGGTGGCTTCAGACTACCTAATGTACTACTTTGTAAGG
Source organism: Elymus sibiricus (assembly GCA_039707655.1). Lineage (NCBI taxonomy): Eukaryota > Viridiplantae > Streptophyta > Magnoliopsida > Poales > Poaceae > Elymus > Elymus sibiricus. The sequence goes on from CM077676.1 coordinate 429,730,272, forward strand.
TCTTTGTGAATAATTAATAAAATGGCTGCATGCATCGTCCAGATGCAGAGGCCGAGGGTAATCCTCCTTTTCAAAAAAAAAAAAAAGCATACACCACCGGCTTTGTACATCTGTCCATGGGTGTAGTTCTTCAGGGCCATTCTGAATATGTTCTACAGCATTGACCAACTCCATTTTGTAGTCATGTATAATGCAGATGCCGGGTCGCTCCTTCACAACCGCTCGCTTGAGATTCCTAAGAAACCACAGCCAGCATTCCTTGGTCTTCCCCTCAGTGACAGCAAATGCAACTGGAACAAGGAAATCATCTTTACCTAATATTAAAGGGAGGATTGTTTCTCCACTTTTTTTGGTCCAAACACTTTTTTCGTCCGCCGTCTGTATTTTTTTCGTACGTCGCCCGCTAGGCCACATCCACGTTCGCTACAAGGTTTCTTTTCGGTCCCAATCCGGTACTCCTGCCTTGGGACCCCGCTTCGATCCCGCAAAACCGCCTCCTCCTCTCCCGATCTGGCTAGCCTCTGGCACCGCACGTAGCAAGCAACAAGCTGGCAGGCGAGCAGCGAGAACGACCTGCTAGCAGAGCGTTTTTGCGATGCGGGCATAGCGCTCTGGCTCCATAAAATATGGTTGTTAGATCACAAGGCGCCAGCACCATCATGCGTCTCATGCAGTACCGTCCAAGCTCCAGTCGCCAGCGCATGCATGCGTCTTTGCAGTACCGTTCAAGCTCCAGTTTGCGGTCTCTCTCTCATTCTCTTTGGTTCTGCTGCTAGCTTCTGCTGCAGGTCTATAGTGCTACTAACCTGCTACACAATGGAAAGTGGACGACCTCTCTCGAACCAACCAAAACTGCTGTACACGCGATGACTTTTCTCCAAGTTGATTAACTTTGACATGGGGCTACCGGCCGGAGGAGGTATTTAATTCAAAATATTGGAACATAAGGCTGGATGCATGGGGACCATATATTTTCTTAAGTGTTTAGACTATAGCCACCAGCTTTTGACCATGAAAAGATCTTGTGTGCATGCAACTTAGTAACACAGAGCCTATACAAATGATATTGCACAATTTAAATGTCATTTTTGTTATCAATTGTATAAAAATATACACAAAAATCTTAAAATCATGAGCATTTTTATAAATCCGCTATGCGGACATAGCGCCCGCAATAGCGTCCGCAATCCGCTATGCCGACCCAAATCCGCAACGAGCCCGCTATCCGCTATTTAAAACCTTGCTAGCAGCAGCGGCCGGAGACAGCTGCGCCTGCGCGAAGCAATAGTGGAGGATGATGGCGGCAAGAAGCGGGTGACTTGATGAAGGTTGCGTGACCATGTGGGCGGGCAGACGGCGCGGTTGAGGTGGCGGCGGCGGCCGGACTCAGAGACTCAGATGAGCAGCGGTGGCTCGGTTCTTGTCGTCCTGCGGGGAGGAGGAGGACGGGCAGGAGCGGACTGCAGGAGGAGGACGACGGGGTCGGCAAGATGTCGGCGAAGACAGCCAACGATGGGAACATGAGCTGGACACCGAGCGTGCTGGCACAGTTGGATCTGGCTGTAATTTTTGTAGTGGGGTTCAAACGTAGATGTTGTTCGATACTGTCAATTCCTTCGATTCTAATATTGAGTTGGTAAGAACCCTTGACTGATGCAGGTGTTAGTTTTGTTTTCTGTGGCTGCAGGTTCATAATCTGGGTTGCACCAATTGCTTTTGTTTGGCAATGACTGCAATGCAGTTCTCTGACATGTTTGCACCGCTCTTTACATGGACATCTCTATGCTCTTTATCTTACTTGTCACCATTATTGTTGATTATTTCTCCTTCTGTTCTTTTTGTTATGCAATACATATTCTCTTACTACATGTACTTCTGGAGGACTAAGGAGAATGCCATCCCTGATTAAACATTGGTTGTGTTGATAGATTAAACCCCAAATTGGCACGGTGTTTTAGATATAATGATTTCTATCTAAATGTTGTTTCATACAATTAATCATTGGTTTAGTTTGAGAGATTAAACCCAAATTAGTTTATGCATTGAACTAGAAATAACACAACTGCATATTAATTTTCTACTTAAATTTAACAGTAGAGATTTTGCCACCGATGACCCACTGTACGTGGACGCCACATCCTTTCTTCCTCACCCAGCGCATGACATTCCGGTAAGCCTCATACTGTGGAGATCTTTTACAAGATGTGCAAAAATAGTTTCACTAAGTTTGTGTGCTCGATTTGAGCATGGCAGGTACATCATTGTGTGCTTCTCAGTACTGTACGTGAGGTGCCACACAGGGTGGTGACCCGGGACATGATGGCACGGCCAAAGAGTCGGTTCGCTGCGGTCAGGCTGCTGGAGACTAAAGAGCTGGTTCGCTGCGATCAGGCTGCTGGAAGTTCTTGGGGTCGCACCCCGCATGTGTGTTGGAGTTTAGTTTTGTAGCCTCTTTCTCTCACTAGATGCTTTTGGTGCAGAGTGGGGTCGTAGCCTGCATGTCTGCTGGAGGTAAGTTTTGTAACCTCTTTCTGTCAGTTGATCCTTTTGGTGTAGAGTTACCATTCAGACTGTGCCTTCGGTGAAACTTGCAGCTATGCTGCTTGGCCCTACTATTCCTGTACCGTCTCATGCATTAGTTTTTGTGAAGTTTCAGCTCAGCCCTATGCCACGTTCTTTGTTAGTATTTCCTTACATATTATCCGCATCATTCTCTAGAAAAACATATTTTGTGTGTGCTCTCCTTTCTCTATCTAAAAAATCCATTACGCTATCCTTTTGGGCATATAATCGGCAAAATCTGTGAGAGATGTTACAACAATAGTTCCACTATATTGATATCATAGGGAAGAAATGTTTCCGCAAAGAACATTCATTTTCACATTTTGCTTGGCATGCATCTAGGTCATGTTGTTTATTACCATTGCTGAAAGTTATACTTCTGTATGCCAATAGCTTCAATTTGAATTCTCCCTAGATTTTTTGGTAATTCATCTCATCGAGTAGTTTGATATTTTTGTCATTATTCTGAAAATTGGTCTGTATAGCAGACTGAAAACAATCTTATCCAGTAGTTTGATATTTTTTGTCATTATTCCAAAAAAATTGATCTGTGTAGCATACTGAAAACAATTGAATGACGATGCGATAATGGCCTGAGATTATTAACGAGTGAGGACATGCAGAGGGGTGCTTTCTACTGGTACATAACTCCGTAATGAAAACAGGAGCAACATATCTCCTTTACCCAACGATTGTTGTCCAAAACTAATCATGTTATTTTCTTTCTACAGGTACTATGTTGATTATTCAAAGACTTCATCTTTATGAGGCTAGCAAGGGGTAGACGTTAGGTAGGAGAGATGAGGTGAATTTGTGAAGTTACAAATCCAAACATCCAAGGTGAGCATTACTATTCCAAGGGATGAGGAATTAACCTGTTAATTTTCATTTAGAGGAATAAACCAGTTAGTATCTAATCTATTAATTTTCATTTAGAGGAATAAACCAGTTAGTATCTAACCGAATAACTATGAACTAGCTACTATTTTTAAAATAAGGTGTCGTGTTAAAATAGAGGATATGGACGGGAGAGGGGGCTTGAGCAATGCTTATCAGGCTAGAGGCGTGTTTTTTTTCTCCCGTTGCAACGCACGGACATGTTTGCTAGTTAGCATCTAATGCTACAGCAGTCAGCAGCATTCCTTGATATTTCCCACATAGTGGTGTGCCCTTAACACAAAGCACAGGGCGACAGCAACGGAAGGCATGTATGCAAGGCGCAAACGCCCAAAATATACGATGGAGAACTCGGAAATCCTCACAGCCAACAACCTCTGTATCCTTGATGTCAACAAAACCACCAGGCTTGCATGCTATATCCTGAAGCAACCCCGGGACAGAGTTGTATGAATGATAAAAGGTACCAAATTGAGTCTCCAAAACCTTCAGCTTTGCTCTCCACGCCTCAGGAAGACTGATCTGCTTGTCGTAGTTGTCAGCAAGATATACGACGATTTCCTGAGGCGTCATTGTCCAGTCTTCAACAAGCTGGAAGTGATGATCAGGGTCATCAAATAACAGACTTTTGGTCCCGGTCGGAAGAACCGTCGACGGTGGCGTGTAATCCTCATGGACTGCTTTGAGCAGAACATTGTAGTGCTTGAGTTCAGAGCAGTCGATGAACATCTTGAACTTCTGCTGCCAAATTCTTCCTCTTCATTTTATTGACAAAGGAAGTCCAATCTCTGTCAGTGGTGAAATGCCGGATCTCCCAGTCCAGGATTTGGTCCACAAAGTGAGGGTCTGAGAAAGTGTCAGGGGTGTATTCTTTGAAGAACCCTGTGATGCTGAGATCTTGTGTTTCTGGGTGGAGCCGGAACAATTTCAAGATCCAGAGGTGCAGGTCCACCTATTAGAGATATATTTGGTATGTAGAGATTGTCCGGGATTAGATAGGAATTGTTTCCGTCTTATCTCTAGGAGGCATCTTGTCCTCCAAGTCTTGTACTCAATATATACTCGCCCTCGAGGCTCAATAATACATTCTCACATTACGCCAATCATCCCTCTCTATCCCTTCTAACATGGTATCAGCCTAACCGATCCAACCCTAGCCGCCGCCCGCCGCTTCCGCCCCGCGCGCCGCCCCCGGGGCGGTCGGCCTCCATGACCGCCGCCGGGGGCCGCGCCGCCCGTTCCTAGTGTTCGTCCGCCGGTCGTGTTGACCGGCTGCCCTAGAGTCTTTTTTCCGAGACCTTGCTCCGGGTTTTTCTCTCTCGCCGTTCGTCTTGATCGGCGTTTTCTTTTTGGTTTTCCGATCTAAGATCGGTTTGCGTCGCCCGCCGCCGCCGTCGACCCGCGCCTCTACTCCGACACCGGCGCGACCACCCGGCCTCTTATCCGACTGGGCGGCCTCAAGTGACGCGGCGGCCTGTCACGGCCACCATCCACGCATCTGCTCGCCCGTCGCTCTGCGCCAGGCGTCATCGCCCTGTCCCTGAGTTCAGCGCGCCCCTCCACCGATCGAGCAACGGGCTGCCGCTGCGTCGCCCCGTCGGGCCGCAGCGCCACCGCCCCGTGGTTCTCCCCGTGGCTGCACCGATCCGCGCCGCCGCTGCGTCGCCCCTTCGGGCCGTAGCGCCACGGCACGTGGTCCCCGCCGCCGCCCTGAGGCCGTTCCCGTGGTTGCACCAACCCGCGCGCTGCCGCTGCGTCGCCCCTTCGGGCCGTAGTGCCGCGGCCCGCGGTCAACCGCCGCCCCGAGGCCATCCGCTCCAGGCCGTCCCCGAGGCTGCACCGACCCTCGCGCTGCCGCTGCGTCGCCCCGTCGGGCCGTAGCGAGCGTGGCACGCGGTCCCTGCAACCGCCCTGAGGTCTTCCCCGCCGTCGCCCCAACCCGCGCGCTGCCGCTGTGTCGCCCTTCGGGCCGTAGCGTCGCGGCGCGCGGTCCACTCCGCCGTCCCCGCGCGTCGACTTCTACATGGTATGCGTCGCGCCGCCTCCCTAGGCGCGGGAACGCCACCGTCCGCGCCGGTCTTCGTCACGCTGTCGGGTTCTTCCTCGCCTACTTCGAGCACCGTCGCCGCGCTTCTGACCTAGCCGCCGCCGCCGCCTCCTCAGGCCGCCGCCGCCGCTCTTTTTCCCGGTCCACGGCGACTACCTCGACACCGGCCACCCCGACTCGACATTGACCACGGCGTCCCTCGCACGGCTACCTCGACCACGGCTACACCACCCTACGCTCTCGGCTACATCGACATCGGCACAAAGGGCTATCACCTCGCTTGAGCAACTCGACGGCTTCCTCTACAGTCCACACGTCCGCGACGCGACACCGTCCACGACGCTCCCGCTGCGACTGCGGAGGGATGTCAGCCCGTCGGCTGCTACTCTCTCCAGTCTGACCATCCGCGACGCTCCTGTTGTTCGCAACGCTACCGCTACGACTGCGGGGGGATGTTAGAGATATATTTGGTATGTAGAGATTGTCCGGGATTAGATAGAAATTGTTTCCATCTTATCTCTAGGAGGCGTCTTGTCCTCCAAGTCTTGTACTCAATATATACTCGCCCTCGAGGCTCAATAATACATCCATCGCATTACGCCAATCATCCCTCTCTATCCCTTCTAACACCACCAATGTCATAGGCCGCGGCTGCGGCAGCTCGACCACTACGTGTCCGAATCCACTGATATGATGTCCTCTATAGAAAGATAGGAGATCATCTAGACATAGTGTGTGTCGTTCTCTATGGCCATAGTACACGGGGATGACATTTGTGCTGTTATCCTACAAAATATGGATGAAACAAAATCAAGAAATAAGCAAGATTCAGGGAGTGGGTGTGATGGGTGCGGCACAGTACGAACCGGCGGCTTGCGACGCCTCCGAGCGGCCGCGGCCACCGGGGCCTTCCGCTTCCTGCGCTGGTGGTGGCACTGGCACTGGCACCCTGCGAGATCCAAACACAAGCGAACTTCAACAAGGGAAGACGGCGAATCTGAAGGATGGTGGTACTACTACTACGGAGAGGACGTACCGGTACGGGATTGGGGGGGGGGGGGGGGGGGGGGGGGGGGGCGGTCGAGACGCGTCGGGGCCAAGCGGTGAGATGATCCATCGCGTATCCCCATCGTCCGATTCGTCCGAGCTTATCGCCGCCGAGCGGCGGGATGAGCTTTTCCGCTTCCCCATGGACGGATTCGTCCGAGCCTCGGAGGCAAAGCTCTGCTCGGGACTGTGCCACTCTGCTGGTGTGCGCGTTGGGGGGGAAAGGGGAACGCTTCCCTCCATTTTCGTCACGTTTTCCCCCCATTTTCTTCTGGCAGTTGGGCTGAAATACTGGGCCTACGTTTCTATGCCAACGTAAATATACATTTGCTTTTCTATTAGAAAAGATACCCAAATGACATCTTACATTTAATAATTATAAAACCCCCTAAAAATCAAATAATTATTAAAAAAACTGTAGGCAGTACAACGGAAAAACAACAAGATAGTAAACGATTAGCAAAAATGAAGTACATAGAGAATATACATTTGCTTTAAAAATAGCGGTGTCCTACACAGAAAGACCGTCTATGGGAACTTTAATTATTGGGACAAATTTGTGGCAAGCATTGACAATTTTTTTGAGTGCTTGCAAAGTTTCGTCAGGGAATAACATTCATGGAAGTCGTGCCAAAGAAACAAAACCAGCACTCCAAAAAGCTTTTGTTTTGGAGCATCAATTTTGTTTTTTTTCCATGACTTCCAAGAATATGATTCCCTTATGAAACTTGGCAAGCACTCAATACATTGGTCAGTGTTTGACACAAAAAAATTAGAATTTATTGATTTTTTTTTCAATTTTTTCATATTATACTGTTCATGCTGAGATCATATGAGCTCAAACTGAGAGGGGAGTTTGCAACACTTTTGTCATCAATGAAAATGACATGCACATATATGTGATGTTTTTCTGAACATTTTGATATCTTATTTGCATTTTTCCGAGTTAGTATGAATTTGTTATGGAGTTTTTAAAGTGACGGTCAAACGGTCAAAGGGAAAAGCATAAGACGAGCAAAATGGTTTGGGCAGGAACGCGTGTTTCGGAAACTAGGGGTAAACCTGCCGAGTGTGACCCAACTAGGAGCATAAAACCAATTAACCCTTAATTATTACCTATTAGTTTTTTCCACATCTCGAACATACTCATCCTATTCATTTTGCATAGGAAAACGTTTAAAATCAATGGGCTGATCAACACTCGTCGTAAATCACCTCTGACAAGCGCCACGCGTCTAGTGGGCCCCACGAGCCGCTTATCTCTCTCCCTCCCTTATCCTATTCTTCCCTTATCTCTTTCATGAAGTTGAGCCGCTCGTTCTTCTCCTCCGGTTTCTTCTTCCTGCAGCACATCGCAGCCATGGCAGCACCATCTATCACCATAGACCGGTGCCGCCACTTCTCGCGTTGCCGCAACACCCGCCCCTACACGCCACTCTCTACATCGCTGCTTGAAACTGTCGTCGCCTCGCGTCGTTGCACCGCTCCTCTACTGCAACTCCGGCGAATCAGCTTGCCCCGTCGTTGCTGCGTGCTGCGTCTGTTATAAAGGTCGGCTCGACACCGCGGCGATTATATCTCGCCTTCAATGAGCTGGAAGGAGTTTCTCACTGAAGGGTGTACTATACTCCGGCCGGCCCATTCGCGCACAGTAAATGGAAAAAGAGAACACAAATGAGGGCATGGCGGGATTCGAACCCTGGTCGCCTGGTTTAGAGAGAGCACGGCTAGCCACTAGGCTTTGCGTTAGGTGCGCGACAGATTAGTTAAGGCGAGTCTACTAAGGCCAAACGAGTCGAGGTTTTTACTATTTCTTCTCCATTTTTTTCATGTTTTTTTCGTTTTTCTTTTGTTTCTTTTATTTTTTTTTCTTCTCCAGTTTTTTCATTCGTTTCTTCAATTTTATTTTTCATTTTCCTTTTTCTTTGGTTTATTTTGTTTCTTTTTTGGTTTTCTTTGTTCTTTTGGTTATTATTCTACATTTTTGGTATATGTCAACAACATTCTTCTAATACACGTCTAACATTTTTTCAATACAAATTAAACATTTTTTAATACATGGTTAACATTTTTTATACACATTTTAACATTTTTCAAATGCTTGATTAACATTTTTTTCAATACAAGTTTAACATTTATTGATACATGGTCAACATTTTTTAATACATTTTTAAATACTCTATTAACAGTTTTCAAATAAAAAGTTTAATTTTTTTTAATACATGCTCAACATTTTTTCTATACACATTTAACATTTTTCAAACGCTTGATTAACATTTTTCAAACACTTGTTCAACATTTTTTAAATGCCTCATTAACATTTTATTTACATGATTCAAAAAATTCATCATTTTTTAATACATGGTCAACATTTTTTCTATACATATTTAACATTTTCTAAATACTTGATTAACATTTTTGAAAGACTTGTTCAACATTTTTTAAATGCTTGATTAACATTTTTATATACATCACCTAATTTTTTTCATCATTTTTTTAATACATGGTCAACATTTTTTTTATACACATTCAACATGTGTTCCAAATGCTTGATTAACATTTTTCAAATACTTGTTCAACATTTTTTTCAAAATTCTTGATTACTTTTTTAATACATGATCAACAATTTTTCTATTTACATTTAACACTTTTCTGAATACTTGATTAACATTTTTCAAATACTTGTTCAAATTTTTTCAAATACTTATTCAACAATTTTTAAATACTTGTTCAATAATTTTTTTAAAAAAATTGTAGAGTGTTTTTGGTAATATATATATTTAGAATATTTTAAGTATAAACAAAAGTACAAAAATAAAGCAAAAAATGAAAACAAAAAAAAAGAAAAAAGAGCATGTGTCGGCCGGCCCATCTCGGTCGCCCCTTCAACGAGTCTGAACGTGGACTCGCTGAAGGCGAGACATAGGGACGCCCGCTCGACACGGGATGGCTGCGGGCAGACCCACGTTGCTTTTTGGCCTTGTGGGTCCTTTCATTCTTCTACGCCGTTTCGTCCATCGCGAAATCAGTGCTGGGAGTGCTGATCGCATGGTCTACAACTGGGACATGACATCAAGGCGGGTCATGTATAAGCTTCCTTTTTACGCATAAGCATGCGTATCATTCATAGAGAGAGATAGCGGAAGAGCGCTAGTCCACGGTTACAAAAGTTTACATAGTCAACTACTCACTAATGCCCGCGAATACAACCTCTGAAAGAAAGGAGTCATATCATCCTTAAACTTCCCTGCAGTCTCCCAGCCCCGTCCCTCGTTCATGATCCTAGAGAGCGCCATATTCGCACAGGGGGAAGCTCCCTCGAACACGACATCATTTCTGTGCTTCCAGAGCAGCCACATGGTCAACGAAACTGGGCACAACGGTTCTGTCAACGAAACTGCTTTCTTCCACCCCGCCGATCCTATTGTTGGATCTTGCGGTAGCGACAAGTAGATTTATCTCGGGGAGCTTTAGGACGCCGCCACTTCTTCAGCAAAGAGTTCCTATAACATTTCGGTATGAAACAGAACAAAAAACTGCCGGTACCGTGTTGCTCTGTCCGAGACATTCAATGCTGGATTGCAGATCGAATTTTCAAACTGCTACTTATTCAGTACCCTTATGGTTCTTGTTAAATTTGTGGCCATTCTGCCTTTTAATCACTAGCTGGTGTGCTCTCTCTGAAAACCTGATTAACTTACCTGTTCCCTGCTGAATTACGTTGTCTAACTAGTCTATCAGGTCAAATGTTGTTATGGTCTGTAAACTTCACTTTTTCTGTTAGCTGAGTTTCTAATCGGTGCTATAGAACCAGAAGAAAAAAAGTTAATTCACCTCAAATATTCCCTTGAAAGGGCAAACCATATATTAATAAATTTGGTTGATCATCTTAGTCAATTGTAAGCATGACTAATAGATTGTCAACAATGTGTCTGAACATAATGTTTCCATCCTTTGGACCGTTATTCGCTGTCAACTTCTATTTCATGATCTGCCGTTTCAACCTATATTCACGTGACTCTGTTCAAAAGAGTATGACTAACGTGCAGTGTCCTTTTTATTCACCATACTCATGGAGATCTCCCTTAGCCACGTGAAAACCAAATTCTAGGTGATACCTTTTTTTGCGAAAATGATCCAGATCTATTATCAAAGTTCACCGGAAGTACAAATCACCTCAAACATAATTAAAATTACACCGAGATTCCGAGACCACCGAATGACCACGACCGCCGTCTGAACGAGCCGCCGACGCGCCGCTCCCCTACCGGAGCCTGCTTGACCTTGTCGATGACAACCGGGAAGTCTTCGTGCACGTACCCCTAAGGAACAACGCCCTGGAGCCGGAGTCCTCGTCGTTGAACCCTTGAATAGATCTGAAGCACCTGACATCAAATCTCGGCACGTGACGAGAAATCCTAACCTCACCGTCCCATGGTGACGGCGGAAATCTACGGCGGAGCTCCGTCGACTGCGTTCAGATGGACAAACTCGCGGAGGATCGGAGCCCAGAAGACAAACTCGAAGAAGAAGCGCCGCCATTCGCCTGAGCGCTGCACCTACGAGGACTAAAAAACCCTAGCCTAAACTACTAAACGGAGCGGAGGCACCAGGATTCCCCTCCCCGCCACTAGCCGCCGGAGCAACATGCCGGGGGGGGGGGGGAGCGAATCCACGGGCTCACCGACGAAGCATGGAGGGGAGAGTTTACCCTAGCTGCCAGGGGTTAGGGGAGTGTCGGGGATATACCCCGCGGTATAACCCGGCCTGAAGTATGACCCGGCCGGGACTTGGCGACTCACTGGTGACCCGGCCGAGCTTGGCGACTCACTGGTGACCTTGTGGGCGGGTCAGACGAATGATAAGGCCCAAGGCTTAGAAGGCGGCTCGTGAGAAGACCGGCTCAAGGTACGGTATCCGGTGGGCCGGCTTGAGAGGAAAGGCATAAGGAATATTTCCCTTACAAGGGAAGCAAGACTAGGATTCCACTTGTAATAGAGTAGTCCTAATCCTACTAGGACTCTATATGTAAGCCGCCCCCTTCAACTTATATAAGGAGAGGCAAGGCACCCCAAGAGGGAGAAGTTAAGTCAGGATAGACAGATCAATATCTCTCGAGACTAGAGGTAGCCAAGTCGCCACCCTTGTAATCGAGATCATCATCATCAATATAGCAAAGCAGGATGTAGGCTTTTACCTCCACCGTGAGGGGCCGAACCTGGGTAAAACTCGAGTCTTCTCGTTTTCGATCAACCCCGTTCAAGCTACCACCTAGTTGCGATGGCCTCACCACTAAGTCCTTTCACGAGGACATCTGCCGTGACAAAACCACGACAGTTGGCGCCCACCGTGGGGCCGCGCAAGGTGGTGTTGAGTTCTTGAAGGGAGCCCTTACAAGGATCGAGAATTTCGCAATCAGCCGGATAAAAGAAGTTACCACGGAAGCACGCGTCATATCGCTGGAGCAAAAAGCTGCAGAAGTTCAAGATACTCTGTTGCGCGCCGTCTGGTTTGCTGCAGTGCTACGTTGCCAAGACGCCGGAAGGCTAGCTCGTCGTTCTCATCGAACGGTCGCACAGCTCGGAGGCTAGCTCGTCGTTGACAAGACGCCGGAAGGCTAGCTAGTTCGATTCAAGTTCCATGGAAAGAAAAAAAAGAGGGTCAATCCAACTATGACCCGGATTGACTGCATCAAGCCGCTGCTAACAAGCCGCCGTCGCCGAATCCTCAAATCACATTGGCCTCACTCTGTTGAATTCGGCCACGAGCCGCCGCAGCTGTCCGAGCGGCCTCGCCATCGCCACGGCTCGCCTTGCTGCCGGAGTGTGGCTCAAGCCGCCCGCGTCCTGCGTGGCCCGCCTCCGCCGCGGTGGCCCGCTTCACGCGCCGCCGTCAGACGCCTCCTCTGACGACCGAGTCGCCTCGCCGAGCAGCCGCGCCTCGCGCCAGCCACGGACGTCTCCGCCACTATCGTCGCGGCTCTGCCTCAAGTCGCCGTCGCCGCCTTGTCGAGTCGCCGGCCCCCCTCGTCCGCGCGCGCCTTGAGCCGCCCGACCGCCTCCGCCGCCCGCGGCCTCGTCTCCTCTGAGCCACCGTCACGCCCTCCACCGGCAACCGCGTCAGCCGCCCTCCGCACTGCCGCCACGACCACGGCCTTCGCCTGCGAGCCGCCCGATTCCGCTCCGAGCGCTGCCTCTGCCTCTCCGACCCGCCTCGGTCGTGGCAAGCCGTCTCGCCTCCACCTCGTCACTCCCTTGAGCCGCCGCTGCGCTCGCCCCCGCTGCAGAACTGCCTCGCCGCCTCTGCCACCATGGCCCTGCCTAGCCGGCTCATATCCGTCAAAGTGGCTCACCTCGCTGGTCCGTTTCCACAACCGCGGCTCCGCCTCGCCTTCTCTGACATGGCCGGTACGCCACCGCCTGCGGCGGACTCGAGTTTCCGTCCATGCCCCTCGCCTCGCCGACGGAAAGGAGCGCAGGGGAGCCGTGGCCCTGCCTCGCCTCGCCGCTGCCTCTGCCGCCGTCACTGCGGCCTGCTGCCATCGAGCCGCCACGGCCTCCCCTCGCCTCGAGCTGCCGCGGGCTGGCCCTGCCGTCTCAGCCGCCGCCCTTTGAGCCGCCGTTTTCGAGCCGGCCACACCTCCGCCTCCATGGGTCTGCCCCTGCCGATGGCCCGCACTCCGCCTCCGCCGTGGCCGGCCTCTGGTGAGCCGCCACCTCCGAGCCGCCCTGGCCTCGTGCCGGATCCGCCGTGGCCGCAGCAAGCCGCCCCGGACAAGCGGCCTCGCCGCCGTTTCCGAGCCGTCGCTGGCCTCATCTCCGCCGGCCGCCCCCGCCGTCTCTGCGGCCCGCCTCCACTGCCGAGGCCCCGCCTCAAGTCGCCGTCGCCTCGCGGGCCCCCTCTGCCGCAGCTCGCCTCGCGGGCCCCGCTTCTGCCGCGAGCCGCCTCCGAGGCCCGCCTCGCCTTCATGGCCGCGCCTCGCGCCTCTGCCGTGGCCGCGCCAAGCCGCCGTCGTCACGCACCTCCAAGCCGCCGCCCCCGCAGTCGCCTTCGCCGTCGCGCTACCGCCGCCGTGGCTCGCCTCTGCCGCGGCCCACCTCGCGCCACCTCGCCTCCACCTGAGCCACCGCCGTGGCTCGCCTCTGCCGCGGCCCCCGACTCACCTCTGCTCCTCCAAGTCGCCTCTGCCACTTTCATCTGGCCGCCCCTGCCACCGCGCTTTAAGCCGGCCCAGCCGCTGCGGCCGGGCGCCTGAAGAAAGATAAAAAAAGAGAGACTTCAGATGCAAAAAAAAAAGATTGGAAGGGTCAGCACGACCTGGAGGTGGACGCGGGATGTAGGCACGGACTTGACTCCGCTGCCCTGGTCTACCTCGCCGGTCCGTTCCGAGCCGTCCAGCTCTGGTTCCGCTACGGTCGCGCTGCAAACCGCCTTGCCTCTGCCGGAGCGAGTGGCTAAATCGCCGTTGAAATTACTGGAGGTTATCCACGGACGCTATATACGAATCATCTGTCGTCCGGACGAATCAGGTGAAATCTATCCGGTCTATTTTTATTGGTACATTTTTATTCTTCCGAGAACAATTACTATGGCTGGCGATATTTTTTATGCAGGACAATTATTCACTGCAAGGGCGATCGTCGTGCCACGGATATAGAGCTCACGCTAACATATTCATGCGCCAGCATCCAACCGTGTCGTACTGCTCAATAAACGTGTGTGCCAACCGCCGCCTACATCAACACGCGGCCGACTCATCTGCTCACGCCGCGGCCGACTAGCCCGCCCGCGCCGCCTTACAAGCCGCGGCCGACTCACGCGTCCGCGCTTACAACACCACGGGAGAACCCCCGTGTCCGCGCCGGGTTACCGGCCGACTCCCATATCTACATCGACACACAGGATCTGCGCCCGTCCGCATGAACTGCTCAAACGGCCGCCGCCGCCCCCGTGGCCCGGTCTACTCCAACAACTCTGAAGCAAATAAAAGCATATTATCCGCCTTCGCTTGCACCGGATGGCTCAATGGATAGGCGCACAAGTTGCCGCCGCTGCGTTTTGGTTAACTTCAACAGACAAGCCGAGACAAACCATCGGCTGGATTACTGACATGACTTATACGGGATCATCTATGACCCGCCACGGCAGACTTCAACTTTCCGCGGATTCACATCGCGTTTTCAACGCCAAGGACATACAACAAATGTCGCGAAGATCATCAACTCGCCACACGCTTCTGACTTCAATAAATTACGGCTATCAGCTGTCAACTATATGCCGGTTTATGTTACGGCCAAAGTATGAAGAATCTCAAGCCACCTCCCTGAGTCGACTTAAGACTCGGGGGCTACACAGACATGACTCGTCAGATTTGGTTGGTTTTACAAATTCAAGAACCCCAGTCATTGCGAGGAAGACAACCCGGACATGGGGGCTGTTGCCTTCTGGCGAAAAATCAGGGTTACCAAAGAAGACTAGTCGCCATGAGGCGCAGTCTCAACATGGGTATCCCGCTCAATTATGGTCCCTTGGGGGCTTCCAACTCACCGAGTTCAGCTTTCTCACCCTCTTGACCCTGCAAATGACGCCACATTATATCATTGGTCACTTGGGGGCTTCCAACTCACCGAGTTCAGCTTTCTCACCCTCTTGACCCGGCAAATGACGCCACATTATCTTGGTTAAACCTGCCTGTCCGCTTGATGCTACTCCGCTTAGGTGACCCGGTGTACTCTTGACAAGTCAATCATTTTTATGACCCTGAACTTGTCTTGGTTAAAACATCAGTTATGTCACGTGAGAGCCGGCTTACAGAGAGCAAGGATAAACCATGGGCTATCACGCCAACTTCATTGAAGCAAGACACGAGCCTCGAAAGCCGGTCTAAATTGTCGTGCCTCGAAAGCCGGCCTTTTTATACTCTGTTATCATACACATACATCATCATATATTGCATCATCATTGCATCATCATACAATGCATCATACATGCATATACATATTTGTTTACGTTGCAGGAGCCGGTTTTCAAACCGGGTTACATTGTAACTCTGCAGGAACAAACAAATTTTTAATAGCCAAAATGGCTGGATCTTCATCATGGTTTATCATAACCAGTATTAAATGATTGAGATATCAATTCTCCTATTTTCCCGGGGTACAATTCCAGCCGGGTCACATATAATACCTGGTCATTTAATTGACCGGGTTTTTGGTTATTCAACATGTGCTTTGTAGAAGACTACAACACTTATGGATTTTCTCACACATATTCGCCGGGTTGCACTGTAACTACGGCCAAGGATTTCTTTCATCGCAAAGGCATCATCAGTTCACAGAGTGGATATGATTTTATTCTACAATGGAAGGAATAGTCCCGAGTCGCCGCAGGCACACGACCCGGCCCTTGGGGGCTACATTATTCAAATCAAGATTACATCAAGTATGAAAGTCCCATGTCACTGCAAGCATGCACCACGGCACTTGGGGGCTAATGCATGGTCATTTTTACTAGTCTCATTGAAGACCCGGCCCATCACATAATGATAAGCCGGCCCTTGGGGGCTACCAATTGCTCCTGTCAAAAATTCAAAGTACACAAGCCTTAATAGTGACCCGAAGCTTGGGGGCTACATCATATGATGTTATTTTCAAGGGAGCACATGTAAGTCCCAAGTCGCTGCAAGCAAACGACCCGGCACTTGGGGGCTACAACGGTCAGTTGTTTAAAAAGATCAAACGGTCCAAGTTGAAGACCCGGCCCATCACATAATGATGAGCCGGCCCTTGGGGGCTACACATGTGAAGTGCAAAGTTTTCAGTTCATGACTGAAGATTCAGACGGACAACCCGGATTTCTCCAAAGTTGCAACGTTTATATTGAAGCAAGTCTTAAAAGCTATCACTACATTTCCCCTCTTAAGACTTGGGGGCTACAGTTGATATATATATTGGAATTGAAAGAAGAATTCAGATTGACACGGGATGAGAAGACCCGGTTTTGCAAGGACTTGACCTTAAGAACCCAGGAAGATCAATTACATGACCCGGTGTCAGCAACAATCATGACCCGACATCATCAATCATAACCCGGCAGCTTCGACGATCGCAACTTGACAAGCTCTAACATCCTCAAGTTGGCTGAACATCAGAAGGATATATTAAAGTTTAAATATTTTTTATCAAGCCGGAGTATTCAAAGCTGACTCAGCACCAGAAGGATATTTTAAGTCCAATATTTTTGTCAAGCCAAGAGCATTGGAGGCCGACTCAAAATGGGTTATTTTTTCCAATGTTTCCTTATGAGAAACCAATGTCAGCAAATTGATTTTGAAGCTGGCTTACTGATATAACGAAGAGACCCGGACTTTCCAGGAGAAAGAAATGACAAGGACTTAAAAGATGAACAGATGCCGGCTCAGAAGAACCCTCAACCCGGCATACAACCTGTCAAATTTGTTTCTTTTGTTTATTTTGCAGGATAAATTTAACATGGATAAATCCAAATTAAACTAGGGGCTAATGTCGGGGATATACCCCGCGGTATAACCCGGCCTGAAGTATGACCTAGCCGGGACTTGGCGACTCACTGGTGACCCGGCCGAGCTTGGCGACTCACTGGTGACCTTGTGGGCGGGTCAGACGAATGATAAGGCCCAAGGCTTAGAAGGCGGCTCGTGAGAAGACCGGCTCAAGGTACGGTATCCGGTAGGCCGGCTTGAGAGGAAAGGCATAAGGAATATTTCCCTTACAAGAGAAGCAAGACTAGGATTCCACTTGTAATAGAGTAGTCCTAATCCTACTAGGACTCTACATGTAAGCCGCCCCCTTCAACTTATATAAGGAGGGGCAAGGCACCCCAAGAGGGAGAAGTTAAGTCAGGATAGACAGATCAATATCTCTCGAGACTAGAGGTAGCCAAGTCGCCACCCTTGTAATCGAGATCATCATCATCAATATAGCAAAGCAGGATGTAGGCTTTTACCTCCACCGCGAGGGGCCGAACCTGGGTAAAACTCGAGTCTTCTCGTTTTCGATCAACCCCGTTCAAGCTACCACCTAGTTGCGATGGCCTCACCACTAAGTCCTTTCACGAGGACATCTGCCGTGACAAAACCACGACAGGGAGCGAAAGAGAAACACTAGTTAAATTCTAGGGGATACCTTTTACTTCATCCGTTCCAAAATATAGTGCGTCCTCGGTTTCCGCGCTTCAACTTTGACCATAAATTTATCCAACGAGACCGATTGCGGCGGGAGCAAAAATTATACCAATGAATTCGTATTCGAAAGAAGTTTTCAATTATATAATTTTTGCTCCCGCCGCAGTCGGTCTCGTTGGTTAAATTTATGGTCAAAATTGAACCTCGGGAAATGCGGGCGCACTATATTTTGGAACGGAGGAAGTATTGATGAAAATAATCGGTTTTGGACATTGGTTTCTTTTCTTTCCTACATAACTCATAACTAATAACAACATGAAAATATTCATCGTTGAGTTTTATGTCAGTGGCTATCCGTATGCTTGAACTTGGGGCATGCGTGAAATCAGTCGGCAACATGGAACCCAGCAGAGACCAAACGATCAACCCATCCCCTCTTTCTCTTTCTCGCATCGACAGTGTCGGCCTCCCACCCCCCTCGCAAGCGACGGAGATCCCTCCCCCTTCTCTACCAGCGACCGATTTTTTTTTAACACAGTACAAACGCAAGCGCTCATATATATGCGCATACACTCACCCCTATGAACGCACACACGCACACCCTACCCCTATAAGCACCTCCGAGAGACTGAGCCGGCATGTTATCTTGAGATTTTATGAAGTCACCGTAGACGCCTCGTAGTCGACAGGAACGTCTCCTCCCACTGAACGCGTATCACCGGAAATCCTGAAATAAATTCAGGATAAATGCGAGCACCAGGATTTGAACCCTGATAGACTGGGGATACCACTGTCCTCCTAACCATCCAATCACAGGTTGGTTCGCTACCAGCGACCGATTTGGTTCTGTCGGTGGAGCTTTTTTTTCCAGAGGATAGCGATCCAAGCCTTTCTCACGTAACGCTCCGGTACAGGTTGGTACGGCCTTTTTTGAACCAATCAATCACAGGCCTCCGTTTTTTCTACTGGAATATCATCCATTAGAGTATTAGACAGTTTGTTAGTTTGAGGCCGAAACAGGATTAGACACGGAACGAACGGCCAAAAAATGCCCAGATTACGAAAACAACGGCCAGAAACGCAAATATGCTGAGGGGGCTCACTTTAGGCTCAATTTTACCGTCCTAATTATTAATATCCAGTTAAGTATAGCAAGCTCACTTAGTCGGAGAAGTGGATGTTTTTTATTTTGAAAAGGAAGATGACCCCGTTCTCTGCATGACGTGATGCATACAACAATTTTATTAATCAAAGTACGAGGTTCAAAACAACGGTCTCAAAGCAAACCGCGTAAAGAAGTAAAAAAGTGTCACAACCGGCGAAAATAGAGTAAAATGAGTAAACACCTATCATATTGTTGGACTGCCATCCAAACCGGTTGTAAGTATTTCGTGTTACCGTCTCCCGGCGGTTGCACCAAATAGTCATAAGCTCACTTTGATCCGCATGGCTGACTAATGACCATCGTGCGGATCCAAGCAGACGCCCGAAAGATAACCTGCAAAATATTTGTGATAGTTTATATTGATATCCAGCCAAGTATAGCAAGCTCACTTACTTAGAGGAATGGATGTATACCTCCGGCTAAATCCCTCAATGCTTACTATTTGAAAGGAAACCAAAATATAGGAAGTCATAACTCATCTTCGGTGGTACATGTCAACCACCTTGCCGATGAATTATTATCGTCTTTACTTCTTCCTGGGTGTCTTCTGGTGTGCATGCATATATATAGCTCTCATCCACACTGGTTTATGGTTATCATCTAGCTAGCCAGAATATCTCTCATCCACCATGTTTCTTTTTATCATCCACCATGGTTTATTGTAGTGGTTCAGTAGACAGACTAAAGAAAGTTATATATATGGGCTATTTATCTCAACCGAGTTAGCCCCTATGGATATCCTCCATTAGTGCGAAAAAGAATGAATCCCTTTTGCCTAATTTTATTCCGTTAAAATTGCACGACCTCACAAAATGTACTCCCTCCGTCCCATAATGTAATACGCTTTTTGACATTAGTGTAGTGTCAAAAAACGCATTATGGGACGGAGGGAGTATTAGATATGGGAGGCATTAGGAATATATAAGGGTGTCTCTCCGTATGTCGCTGTAAAGCTCAGCGAGAATTGTGTGGACAAGAGATTGTAGAATCAAGCACGCCAAAGTCCTGACGTGAGGGAAAGCACAAAATAGGTGTCCATCTCTGCTACTAGAATGTTTGGAAGCACATGAACGCGGTTTCGCGAGCAACACTCTAACTTGCAGTTTCTCCTCCAGATCCGTCGGCAGGACGCGCGTGCCTAGCCCATTCGCCTTTCCCCTGAGCACTAAGATCAAGGTGCTGCCCAACTTTCTTGCCTTGGCGTTTGATGGCGTTTAGCTAGGTTGCCACGTTCTCCCCTACGTTGGTTGTCTTGAGCCCTCTCTCCATCTACTTGTCTGTCGCTGCTGTAAAACTCAGTCATTTTGGGTTATTTTGAATATAAAACAGGTGGGGAATCTCTCCCGGGTGACCATCAAAAAACCATTTGCTACACAAGTTGTTCATTTTTGTCAAGTTTTGGTCTTCAATGCATTGACTAGTTATTTTTTACCTGCAAACCAAGCATATGCTACAACTACGGTCTCTATTCATCTCGGAAGCTATGCGGCTTATGGCATTCAATTTTTAAAAGTTACTATCTAATTTTCATATTATGAACTTACTGAGCAGTTTTGAAGAGTTCGCTTGCCTGCTTTTTTATCGAAACATCCAATTCTGCAAGGATCAAAGTTACCTTGTAAACTGAGCACATAGTAGCACCGACCTGCGCCATTGATCACTGCGGCCGTGGTGGATAGAGGGAAAAAAAAAACCAACTCTGTCTTTTGCATTCGAAGCACACACCAGATTGTCCATCCTTTCACCATGAGCAATATTTGTGGATTATAGTACATCCAGAGTAGGTCTAGCTAGCATCGTCGAACTGCTCCTTGTTCCCTACCTTCTGCTTTCCTTCATTAAATTTGTGACCATTCCGTCGCTTTCATATTAATCACTAACTGTGTGTGTGATCTTTGGAAAAACCTAACTAGCTTGTCTTCTGCGGGATCAGTTCAGCAAAGTATCTAGTCAACTAGTGGCACGAGTTGTCATCTTCTTTCTATGTTTGTTAGTTGATTTTTCTTTCAAAACAGTTTTTTGTGAAAGATATTGGTGTTTTATTTTGTCTCGTGGTGCTGAGTAGAGGATCGCAAAAGGTTTCAGGTGACATGGCTTCGTTCCACTTTGGTCAATTCGGCCTTCCTTTTATTTTTATTTTTCCCCATAATGCCCCTACATTTTGGTTTCTCCATTTGTTTCTGGAAATTGAAAAAGGTCAATTCGGCCTTTTCCCAGCATACCGCGTGCCGGCCAGCCCACGTGACCCTCTCCTTTCTTTTTCTCACCACCAAACCCACCTAGGGCATGTACAATGGTGGCATATGGATACAGATGCTCCATAAGAAAAAGTAGCTTGAGGCAACTACATTGATTTTTTCTCCCCAACGCAAGCTACTACAAGTGGGCCTCATTACGAAATAGAAAATAGAAACTTTAATACATATGCATCTCTACTCTTCACTTCAACTTTTTCAGCTTTTTACATCGGACCAAACTTTTTCTCCCCAAGCACCCGCCTCTTGCAGAGGATCCCGCTTGCCTAGCTATCCGAACCTACTTTCCCTGACATCCGATCCTACATGGCACACGGGGCATCACCTGTTGGAAATATGCCCTAAAGGCAATAATAAATTGGTTATTATCATATTTCCTTGTTCATGATAAATGTTTATTATTCATGCTAGAAATGTATTGACTGGAAACTTTAATACATGTGTGAATACATAAACAACACCGTGTCCCTAGTGAGCCTCTACTAGACTACCTCGTTGATCAAAGATGGTTAAGGTTTCCTAACCATAGGCATAAGTTGTCATTTGATAACGGGAATGATGTGATGGATTAGACCCAACCGTAAGCTTAGCATCAGATCATTTAGTTATTTGCTACAACTTTCTTCATGTCAAGTATCTGTTCCTTAGACCATGAGATCATGTTACTCCCGGATATCAGAGAAATGCCTTATGTGCTATCAAACGTCACTTCGTAACTGGGTGATCATAAAGGTGCTCTACAGGTATCTCCGAAGGTGTCTGTTGGGTTGCATGGATCAAGACTGAGATTTGTCACTCCGTATGACGGAAAGATATCTCTGGGCCCTCTCGGTAATACAACATCGTAAAGAGCTTGCAAGCAATGTGGTTAATGAGTTAGCCACGGGATCTTGTATTAAGGAACGAGTAAAGAGACTTGTCGGTAACGAGATTGAACTAGGTATGGAGATACCGACGATCGAATCTCGAGCAAGTAACATATCGCCGGACAAAGGGAATTGCATACGGGATTAACTGAATCCTCGACATCGTGGTTCAACCGATAAAGATCTTCGTTGGACATGTGGGAATCAATATGGGTATCCAGATCCCGCTTTTGATTATTGACCGGAGAAGTGTCTCGGTCATGTCTACATGTTCCCGAACCCGTAGGGTCGCATGCTTAACGTCCGATAGCGCTAGGGTAGTATTGAGATATTAATAGTGGAAAGTCCGAAGGTTGTTCAGAGTCCCGGATGAGATTCGGGACATCACGAGGAGCTCCGGAATAGTCCGGAGGTAAAGATTTATATATGGAAACTTGTTTTTGGGGTTACGGAAAAAGTTTGGTTTTTTCGGTATTGTACCGGGAAGTCACCGGAAGGTTCCAGAGGAGTCCGGAGGGGTCCAAAAGTCCGCGGAGGGTTCCACCACGTCCCAAATAGTAGCGTGGGCTGTAGGGGGGCGCCCTGGCCTTATTGGACCAGGCGCACCAGCCCCTACTTGGCCCATGCGCCTAGGGGAAGGGAAACCCTAAGGGGGAGGGCCCTCCAGTTGGCTTGGAGGGCACTCCTTCCCCCTTGGCCGCCGCCCCCTGCCTTGGGAGGGGGGCTAGGGCTGGCACGCCCCTCCCTCTCCCCTATATATAGTGGGGAGGCGCAGGGGGCAGCCACCCCTTCCACGCTTGCCCCGTCTCCCTCCCGTTACTCCTCCTCGACGTTCCGTCAGCGCTTGGCGAAGCCCTGCCGGAATTCCGCTGCCACCACCACCACCACGCCGTCGTGCTGGTTCCGATCTCATCTACCTCCTCCCCCTCTCTTGCTGGATCAAGAAGGAGAGGACGCCATCGAGCTGAACGTGTGCTAATCTCGGAGGTGCCGTCGGTTCGGCACTAGATCGGATTGGATCACGATTGGATCGTGAAGAGTACGACTACATCAACCGTGTTACAACGCTAACACTTTCGGTCTACAAGCACTACAGGAATCAGGCACTTTGCCGTCTGCCATAGCAGACGGCAAAGGCATGCCTGGCGGACGGCAAAGCCTTTGCCGTCTGCCAGCAGACGGCAAACACTCCGGCTGAACAGGAGCCGGTAAAGGCCGCTTTGCCGTCTGCTGGCAGACGGCAAAGCTCCTGGACGGCAGACAAAAGGTGCCAGCCCCGTTAGGGGGCTAACGGCACTCTTTGCCGTCTGCTAGCAGACGACAAAGACCTTTGCTTCTTTGCCGTCTGCTGGCAGACGGCAAAGAGCTGCAGCTGACGTCAGGCGTCAGCTGGGCCAACGCAGGCTCTTTGCCGTCTGCCAGCAGATGGCAAAGAAGCAAGCTCTTTGCCGTCTGCTAGCAGACGGCAAAGAGGCCAAATAGGCTAGCCCAGGTTGCACAGGCTGCTGCCACGTGGCCTCTTTGCCGTCTGCTAGCAGACGGCAAAGTGGCTATATTGGCCCTGTTTTTTCTGTTTTTTCTTAAATCAATTCATTTTCACAGAAAATCAAACATATATATATATATGACCAATATAGCATATCCAACACATATTACCAATACTCATGAACACATATCCATGAACACATGTTACCAATAGTAGCAAGTTTCACAATATTGTCATTAACATATCCAACACATATCCATGTTACAATAGTAGCAAGTTTCACATATCAAACACATATACAAAATCATCCATCACATAAACAAAAAGGAAGACAAGGACTCCATGCATGAACGCAAGCTCCCGTGAAGTGAATCAAATCTGCAAAATGGGAAAGAAGAAAGTTAGAAGAAGAAGACTAGAAGAAGAAGAAGAAAAAGAAGAAGAAGAAGAATTTTTCTTCTCTTTCTTTTTCTTCTTCTTATTGCTTACTTGTGTCATTTTAGAGCCAACCTAGTTAAATAGGCCATTTTTGACCTAAATATGCTAAGTATGTCATAAATGAACTAAATAAGCTAAGTATATGTCATTTTGGAGCATATTAAGTCATTTTGGAGCTAAATATGTCATTTTGGAGCATATTAAGTCATTTTGGAGCTAAATAGGTCATTTTGGAGCATATTAAGTCATTTTGGAGCTAAATAGGTCATTTTGGAGCATAATAAGTCATTTTGGAGCTAAATAGGTCATTTTGGAGCATATTAAGTCATTTTGGAGCTAAATAGGTCATTTTGGAGCATATTAAGTCATTTTGGAGCTAAATAGGTCATTTTGGAGCATATTAAGTCATTTTGGAGCATATTAAGTCATTTTGGAGCTAAATAGGTCATTTTGGAGCTAATTAAGGTTATTATGTCATTTTTGAGCTAGCTAAGCATATAAATCCATTTTTGGAGGAATAAATGCTAAGTATAGGTCATTTTAGAGCAATCCTAGGTTAAATAGGTCATTTTGGAACTAATTAAGGTTGTTATGTCATTTTTTAGCTAGCTAAGCATATTAAAGTCATTTTGGAGAAATAAATGCTAAGTTTAGGTCATTTTAGAGCTATCCTAGGTTAAATAGGTCATTTTTGAGCTAATTAAGGTTATTATGTCATTTTTGAGCTAGCTAATCATATTAAGTGATTTTGGAGGAATAAATGCTAAGAAGAAGAAGAAGAAGATGAAGAAGAAGAAGAAGAGGAGCTCTTCTTCTTCTTCTTCTTCTTCCTCCTATTCCTTCTTTTCCTCCTCTTCCTTGTTTTTCTTTCATCTTATTCATTATTTGTGTCATTTTAGAGTTAACCTATCTAAGTATGCCATTTTTTGCTAACCTAGGAAAATTATGTAAGTATATGTCATTTATGTGCTTACCTTGGTAATTATGCCATTTTTGAGCTAAATTAGGTAAGTATATGCCATTTTAGAAGAAGAAGAAGACAAGAAGAAGAAGAAGAAGAAAAGAAGACTAGAAGAAAAAGACTAGAAGAAGAAGAAGAAGGTGTTTACCCTTTTCCTTCTCATTCTTCTTCTATTATTCTTTCTTTTTCTTCTCTTTCTTCTTCTATTCTTTCTTTTTCTCCTCTTCCTTGTTTTTCTTCTTCTTATTCCTTATTTCTGTCATTTTAGAGCTTACATAGGTAATTATGCCATTTTTGAGCTAACTAAGCTTATTATGTCAATTTGGAGGAAAATAAGGTAAGTATAGGTCATTTTTGTGCTAACATAAGTAATTATGCCATTTTTAGCTAATTAACCATATTAAGTCATTTTGGAGCTAAGTAGGTCATTTCTTAAGCATATTATGTATTTTTGAGCTAGCTAAGCATATTAAGTCATTTTGGAGGAATAAATGCTAAGTATAGGTCATTTTAGAGCTATCCTAGGTTAAATAGATCATTTTTGACCTAAATATGCTAAATATGTCATAAATGAACTAAATAAGCTAAGTATAGGTCATTTTAGAGCTAACCTAGGTAATTATGCCATTTTTGAGCTAATTAAGCATATTAAGTCATTTTGGAGCTAAATAGGTCATTTCTTAAGCATGTTATGTCATTTTTGAGCTAGCTAAGCATATTGAGTCATTTCGGAGGAATAAATGCTAAGTATAGGTCATTTTAGAGCTATTCTAGGTTAAATAGGTCATTTTGGAGCTAAATAAGGTTATTATGTCATTTTTGAGCTAGCTAAGCATATAAAGTCATTTTGGAGGAATAATTGATAATTATAGGTCATTTTAGAGCTATCCTAGGTTAAATAGGTCCTTTTGGAGCTAATTAAGGTTGTTATGTTATTTTTGAGCTAGCTAAGCATATTAAGTCATTTTGAAGGAATAAATGCTAAGTATAGGTCATTTTAGAGCTATCCTAGGTTAAATGGGTCATTTGAGAGCTAATTAAGGTTATTATGTCATTTTGGAGCTAAATAGGTCATTTCTTAAGCTAAGCTAAGTATAGGTCATTTGAGAGCTATCCATGGTAAAATTTGTCATTTTGGAGCTAAGTAAGGTTATAATGTCATTTTCGAGGAAACTAAGCCAAGTATACGGCATTTTGGAGATAAATAGGTCATTTCTTAAGCTAAGTATGCATTTGTTAAGCTAAACACTTGGGAAAACTTACCGTCATCACTTAGGTGTAGGTGTAGGACCGGTCGCGCCAGTGGCAGACGGAGAAGCATCGGTCGATGCTTGTCGGGAGTTATGCTGCACCAAAGATCATTTCCAATGTATCGTTAGCATGATGCAACTCAAATGTGAAGACTAGTAACTAATGACCATTCAAATGAAACTCACCGTTTCCGCTGAAGCAATGACTGGCATCGGCGGAGGGGTCGTGCCATTGTTCTGGCACATGGTCTGCACATTTGGTTTTCTCGAGTCAGTCATATTAATTAGTAATGAAAGGAACATTACGTGCATGATTTGGCTAATATGCAGAAGAAACTTACCACGATGAGCTCGTATAGGGCCCGTTGACCCAACTCGTTCCGGTTCCTCTCCTCCTCCATTAGCCTAGCCGTCCTCTCCTCCGCCTGCCGGTCCCTCTCCTCTAGAAGCGCCTGGGTCTTCGCTCTCTCTTCCTCAATAGCAGCCTGGGTCTTCGCTCTCTCTGCCTCAATAGCAGCCTGCAACACCACTCGTTAGCATTGTAATCATCGACGGCCGCACACACAATGTAATGGAGGAAAGGTATCTGAGTCCGTATAACTAACCTTGAATTCGAGCTCCATTGGCCGTGCACGAGGCCTTATCTCAGGATCGGAGCTGGTCTGGTGCTTCTTGATCTGCGGGAGAGTGCTAGTACAACGTATCAGTCCATCCCCAATGGCTAACGAGCCATGGTGCCTCCCGCCACCAGATATCATCACCAGCTCTGGATCAAGAGGTTCCTGGCTCGGGTTAAAGTCCGGCCCTTTCCTCGCCTTCCCCTCGTCTCTGTACCTCACAAGCTTGTGGTGGGAGGCGCGGTTGCTGAATTTCTCTGGATCATCGAGGTCAGACTCAGAGAATGCCTTGGCCTTCTTGTACGAGGCAGTATTGGACATGGCATAGAGGTCGAACAGCCCTGGCACTGGAGCCTTGTTGTGTCGCCCCTAAAAGAGAGGAACAGAGTATTAGTTAAGGGCTCAAGCTAGCATGAAGAATGAATTTGCATGAATCATGAAGCAAACCACATACCCAGTTTTCCCCGTACTGATGTAGGTTGACGCTGCCTAGATGGTGTGGGACACCTTTCATTTTGTCACGCTTGTCCTTTGCAGTGTCGTGGGTGGAGCGCCATTGGGGAGAGCACCACTCATCCACCAACGCCTCCCAACAGTCCATCCTATCCGCACACTATCTCGGGGGCACCTAAGTTAAGCAAGAGAAATTTGAGCGCTACGCCTACGAATCAAATCAAGGAAACTAAGTACAAGGCCTTAAGAATAGCTAATTACCTTCATGTACTTCTCCTTGCTCAGATACTTGCCGCGGCACTTCTCTTTTTTCCTCCTAATACCGGTCGAGGCGTAGTAGTCTCGAACAGCCTGCGTCCGAGCCTCGTGCCGAAAGTTTTGAAGTAGGCGCCTGCACTCGTTGTCGATAACCCGAGCCGCGGCCTCCTCCTGTCCCTCAGCACACCTGTAGAAGGTCTGCAATCAAACAAGAAAACATGGATTAGTACAATCACTAGGGTTGGCAATCAAAGAAGAAAACACAACGTAGACGGCAAAGGAGAAATTACCCAAAACGTCTGGATCACAATGTCGGCCACCGTGTGGCACTCGACATCGCCGATCCTATGCCCCGGTGGGGCCGGGGCAGCCAAGTAGTGCTCCTAGGTCATTCCTAGCTCTGGAACCCGGCCCTCACCGGGCAACGTGACCCACCCCGGGAAGCTCTGGCGACAAATCACACAAAGGACAGTGTTGGGCCTGCGGACACGAGGCTCGTGTGTCCAAGACCTGCAGTATGACAAGGCCAACGCATTAGATATTCGAAGAAACGTGAAGGCAAAAGGTTAAAAAAGAGTAAATGCACTTACTTCTCCCCGTTAGGCGCAATCAACCACCTCTGGTCGGGGGTCGCCGGGGTGGGCGGGAGCTTTGTACCACCACGCTGGTAGACTTTGCGCCCCTCAACCCACTCACCCTCGCTATAGCTATCAGAACTATAGCCACCGGCAGCACGGCCACTCGACTCCGTCGAGTCCGCCCATGGGTCCCGCTGCGACTCAGCGTGATCCCTGCTGAGCTCCGGAGTCTCGTGGGACGAAGGCTCAGCGTCCCGACGCTCGTCGACCCGAGGCTCGTCGGCCGTAGGCGCGTCTGCCATAGGCTCGGTGGCCGGAGGCTCGTGGACCAGAGTCCGAGACGGGTCCAGCTCAGGCGGCTCCATCTCAGACAGAGCACTCCTGTGGTCGGGTGAATCAGCTGGGGGTGGCGGCGAGGAAGGCGTAGTAGCAGCCTTCCTACCTCTCCCGCCGCCACGTCCACCTCTACCAGCCTTCTCCTTCTTCCCCCCGACCTCTCCCGGCCGAAGAAGAAGCGCCCGCCGGTGTCTGCATACTGAGATCCAGCGCTCTCCGGAGGTGCTGGGGTGGGATGGAAGTACCCCTCCCACCACGCACCGAGGAAGGAGCCTCGGAGCGCTCTCGACCCGCGCCCACCATCTGTCAACACCTGCAATGACAAAGAGTAAACGAAGTTAGTACAACATAAAAAAAATGAATACCTGACATGAATATAATTTAAGTGTATCATCATCATGAACATAATAAAAAATTGAATACCTAACATGAACCAATTAATAATATATATGTACATAATAATAATTGAATACCTGACATGAACTATAATATTAATCTTCATCGTCATCATTATTAAATGCATCATCATCGTCTATATATGCTTCGGGGTCAATAAATGCATCATCATCATCACTATCAGTAATGACGTGCTCATCATCATCATCAATAAATGCATCAACATGTGGAAGGCCTCCTGTACGTAATCGGTCAAGCATTGACAGGTCATCCGCAGCAGTAACCTCTTCTTGTTCCGGCTCTTCTTGTTCCAGCTCAGGCTCGGATTCACTACCTCTGTCTACTTCAATGTTCTGAGGTGAAGTAGCGCGGTTCTTGAAACGTTTTTTTGGAAAGACGTGTTTCTTGGAAGAATTCTCCTTCATATGTGTCTGGGTTAATGTGAGGTTCATAATCCTCTTCATTGGGGGGAGGTGGTCTAACACGTGGCGGCACTTCATAAACGACATCCCAACCTTTGAGATTTGGATCACTTTGGCAGGCCCACGGTAGATAGAAAACTTGGGTTGCCTGTTGAGCCATAATATAGACATCGGGAACATCCAAATGGGTGCTTTGTTTGATTTCGACTAGCCCTAGATGTTCATGAGTCCTTCTAGTCTCCTTCGGCTGGAACCAATAACATTTGAAGACTACGACTTTCGGTGGGTTTGCACCATAGAATAGAAGTTCATAAATTGCTTCAACTCTTCCATAATACTCGGTACCTCCTTCGCCGATAGCAGAGACACAACAATTTGTATACTTTCGGTCGGCCATAGATAGCTCTTTGCCATAGGTACGAAAGCGATACCCGTTGATGTCGTATTTGTCAAATGAACGGACCTTATAGTCAAAACCATTAGCGACTTGTCTCAATTTGGCGTCCATAGACTCTGAACTAGCCTACAAGTTTAATACGAAAGGATTGTTGCATTAGCCGGAAATTAGACGAAGAAATGAAATGGTCTAATGGAAATTACCGTTTGTTTGAACCAAGAGATGAAACCGGGATAGCCGCCTCCATGCATTGCCAGAAGCTCATACTCTTCGACGGAATCCTTTTGGATCACCGCTCCATACGAGAATTTGGCGACGTATTGACTGTATCAAATATCCGGGAATACGAGCAGTTCAAAGGAATTAGAGGTTGCGAAACAATGTACCGAGAACTTACTCGATGTACGGCCGCACTTCTGTTAGGTTGTTCAAGATATACAACATAATGGTCCGCCATTCGTCGACATCCAGCGGTAAGGAAGTATAAGCACCGGCTGGTGCGAGCTTCCCTTTGAATAGGCTGAGGTTGGATCCACCCTTTTTAGGGTCGCTAGCATTGTACCGAGGCTTCGGATTATGCAAATGACGATTTTTGGCTTCGTAGTGTGCTGTCACGAAGTTTGCCGCCTCCTCAGTAATGAATGCCTCGGCCATCGATGCTTCAATTCGACGTTTATTTTTACATTTTTCTCGAAGCGTCTTCTGCATCCTCTCAGTTGCGTAGCACCAACGATTTTGCACGGGCCCCCCCAATCGTGCCTCGGTCGGGAGATGCAAAATCAAATGCTGCATTGGATTAAAGAAGCCCGGTGGAAAGATCTTCTCTAACTTGCAGATCAACTCCGGCGCCAACTCTTCCAGTTCTTCTAGCAAGCCAGGCGATAGTTCTTTCGCACAAAGAACACGGAAGAAATAGCTCAGCTCTGCCAGTACTAGCCATTCATCCTCAGGGATAAAGCCACGCAACATCACCGGCATTACCCGCTCAAGCCATATGTGCCAATCATGACTCTTGAGACCAAATATTTTCAATTTTTCAAGGCTCGCTCCCCTCTTTAGATTCGCTGCATACCCATCGGGGAACATCAACTCATTTTTCACCCACACGAGTATTTCCCTCATAACTGGCCTTCCAAGATTGAACCATGCCTTTGGCTTCGTCCAGTTTTTCTTTCCTTTCGGTTGTCGCATGTTTTGTAGCGGTCTATAACATAGAGCCTGCTGATCGACTCTAGCCTTAGGATTATCCTTTGTTTTCCCCTCTATGCCGAACAATGTACCAAAGAGGGCCTCGCCGACATTCTTTTCAGTGTGCATCACGTCGATGTTGTGTGGGCAAAGGAGATCTTTGAAGTAAGGCAGATCCCACAAGCATGTCTTGTGAGTCCAGGCGTGTTCGGAATTATACCCCTTGAAATACCCTGGACGCTCTGGATTCGGCTCGAGAGAGTTTAACTGATCCAGGGTCTGTTGGCCTGTCAACGCAGGTGGTGCAGAGTTTTTGACAACTCTACCTTTGTTGAAGTTCTTCTTGTCTTTTCTGAACTTATGGCGAGGATCCAGGAACTGTCTATGCATGTCGAAGCAAGAAAACTTGCCACCCGCCTGCAGCCGATGAAACTCAAGAGCTGCCTTGCATGTGGGGCACGGGAACCTTCCATGCACACACCAGCCAACGAATAGCGCATACGCCGGCAAGTCATGCATCGAGTACATGTACCACACACGCATTAGGAAGTTTTTTTTGTAGCGGCGTCGTATGTCTTGATCCCATTATCCCAAGCTTCTTGCAGTTCATCCTTAAGCGGCTGCATGTACACATTCATATTCTTCCCCGGATAGTTGG
The DNA here is from genome assembly GCA_039707655.1 of Elymus sibiricus. Taxonomy (NCBI): domain Eukaryota; kingdom Viridiplantae; phylum Streptophyta; class Magnoliopsida; order Poales; family Poaceae; genus Elymus; species Elymus sibiricus. The sequence continues at coordinate 429,761,710 of CM077676.1, forward strand.
GCCCCGGAATTATCAACGTCAGGAAAATGTTCTTTCTTTGCATAATCTGTCCGGGGGGGAGATTGAGTGGAATGACAAATACAGGCCAACAACTGTATTGGGCTGCCATCATACCAAACACATTGAACCCATCCGTGCTTATGGCGATTCGAGGATGCCTTGGATCTGCCGCTTTAGCATGATGTATTGCATCGAAACGCTTCCACGCAAAAGCGTCCGATGTGTGTACCAACATCGGCTCCCCATCTGCATCTAGTTCGGTTCTTTTGCCCAATTTGTGCCATGTCATCTGTCTGGCCGTATCTTCGACCATGAAAAGACGTTGAAGTCTTGGTATGATTGGCATATACCGAAGAACATTAACTGGGATTTTTGTCTGACTCTTCTCACCCATACCGTTGTCTACCTCAACATACCTGGAAGATTGGCAAACGGGACAATACTTCAAGTCCGCATACTCAAGCCTAAATAAGGCACATCCTTTCTCACAGGCATCTATCTTCTCATAGGGCATCTTAAGTACACGGAGGATTTTGTCCGACTGGTACAAGTTTGCAGGCATTACATGGCCTTTGGGTAGAAAGCGTCCAAATAGTGTCATCATCGCGTCGTAGCATTCTCTGCCCAAGTTGAATTGAGCCTTCAGAGCCATTACTTGTGCGATGGCATCCAGCTGACAAAGCTCAGTGTGCTCGTGGAGAGGACGTTTTGAAGACTCCAACATATCATTGAAGGCCTTTGCAGATTCCTCCATCTCATCGTCCGAATCCCGAGCATCATCAAAGTCTTCCACCATGTCTTCCATCCCGGTACCATGCTCGTCGATGCGACGACGTCCCTCCTCAGCTCTGGCACGTTGGGCAGACTCACCATGAAATGTCCAGACCGTATAATCAGGCGTAAAACCACTCTTCTGCAGGTGTTTGATCATTTCAAGCTCTGACTTCTTATAATAGTTATCGCACTCGACACAGGGGCACCAGGTTTTTCTCTGTCCATTTGCAAATGCGGCTCTCACAAACCCCTTGGTTTTTGTTAACCATTCATGTGTCATGTCTTTCTGACTAGTGTGACCGGTGTACATCCATGCACGATCACTCATCTTGCCTAGCTACTGGACACTTAAGAAATATATACATAATTCAGCAAACCATATTCATCAGTTAATAGAGTTTGTCAGTTTTATTACGTCCATGCAACCTAGACGCTACTAGGTAAAGATAGGTCCTAATCCCACCCGAGTATGTGTAGATTGGGTTCATTTTCCCATGCTCTGCTCCGGATCCGACGCAAAATTTCGGCAGCACCTCCCCGCTGTTCTCCTGATACACATCTCGGCAATAAGCAGAGAGGATGTGTACCCGGAGAACAACAGGGAGGCACTGACGAAATTCTGCATCGGATCCGGAGCAGAGCATATGGGAAAACGAACCCAATCTACACATACTCGGGCTGTCCATGGATAACGTTGGACAATTCGAAAGAATCACGGTTATAAATATGCAAATGCATGCATATTTATAGATGTAACCCTTTCGAACGGGAGACGCATAGTGATCACGCATACTGATTATTGAATCTACCTACAGCTAGCATGTTTCATCGGCACGAAGACCGGAACAGAGCAAATGAAGGGGGGAGGAGGAGATGTCATTTGTGCTCACCCACGAACGCAGGGGCGGAGCTTGTCGAATGCACGGGGAGGTCGTTGAACACCAGAGACCCTCGCAGCAACGAAAGAACTGCACATTTAAATCCACCCGATCAACACAAATATATATGATGTTTTTCTTAACAAAATCGGGAAATATACTTCCTAACTCATAATTCACAAATATATGACCCCGTCGGCCTCTGGAAGGCCGAAGAGCACCTTTTCGGTCAACAGGAGGCCGAAGAGGTGTCGGGGGTCAGGGGTGTCGTGTCTGGGTGGCGTGGTGTCGGGGTGTCGGCATGTCGTGTCGGGGTCGGGGTGTCGGGGGGTGTCGTGTCTGGGTGTCGTGGTGTCGGGGTGTCAGGGGTGTCGGGGTGTCGGGGTCGGGGTGTCGGGTCGGGGTCGGGGTCGGGGTGTCGGGGTCGGGGTGTCGGGTCGGGGTCGGGGTCGGGGTGTCGGGTCGGAGTCGGGGTGCCGTGTCGGGGTCGGGGTTTTTCCTCTTTTTTTCTTTTCTTCTTCTTCCTCTTCTTCTTTTTCTTCCTTTTCTTCCTTTTTTCCTTCTTCTTCTTCTTCTTCCTCCTTTCCTTTTTCCTCTTCTTCTTCTCCTCCTCTCCTCTTTTTTCTTCTTCTTCTTCCTCTTCTTCTTTTTTCTTCTCCTCCTCCTCTTCTTCTTCTTCCTTTCCTTTTTTCCTCTTCTTCTTCTCCTCCTCTCCTCTTTTTTTCTTCTTCTTCTTCTTCTTCTTTTTTCTTCTCCTCCTCCTCTTCTTCTGTTTCTTCTTCTTATTATTATTTTTTGTTCTTTTCCTTTTTTATTTTTCCTTTTTTTCTTCTTTTTTTTCTTCTAGGTTTTTTCTTTTCTTCTTTTCTATCTAAGTTTTTCCTACCTAATATAAACTAACTAATCTGAACTAATAACTAACTAATATAAACTAACTAATATGAACTAATAAAAACAGAAAAAAACAGAAAAAAACAAAAAAGGCGGGGGGAGTGTGGAGCTCACCGGAGGGGGGGTCGAGGCGGCGGCGCGGGGCGGCGGAGGGGGAGGGTGGAGCTCGCCGGAGCGGCGGGGCAGGGGGCGGCGGGGACGACGGGGCTGCGGGGAGGGGGCGGCGGTGGTGGAGGAGGAGGGCTGCTGGGAGGGGGCGGCGGCGGTGGAGGAGGAGGGCTGCGGGGAGGGGGCGGCGGTGGTGGAGGAGGGCTGTGGGGAGGGGGCGGCGGCGGGATGCGGGGAGGTGGCGGTGGCGCTGAGAGAGAGAGGGAGAGAGAGATGTGAGAGAGAGAGAGAGGCGCGGGGCGCGGGGGGCGAAATTAAGTTAATTTCTTTGCCGTCTGCTGGCAGACGGCAAAGGACTCTTTGCCGTCTGCCAGCAGACGGCAAAGAGGGTAACCGTTAGCCCACCCACGCCGTGACATTGTGGCCCCCCTCACCTCGGTGCCGTCTGCTGGCAGACGGTAAAGAAATCTTTGCCGTCTGCCAGCAGACGGCAACGAAGTGGCCCATGTGACCTAGCCAGTGCAGTGCCCCGTGGGGCCCACTTTGGTCTTTGCCGTCTGCTAGCAGACGGCAAAGAAGTGGCAGATGGCAAAGACCCTCTTTGCCATCAGCTGGTTCTTTGCCGTCTGCTTTGGCAAGACAGACGGCAAACAGTCTCTTTGCCATCAGCTGGCAGACGGCAAAGAGCTGGCAGATGGCAAAGACCCTGATTCCAGTAGTGAAGGGTATGTAGACACACTCCCCTCTCGTTGCTTTGCATCTCCTAGATTAGATCTTGGGTGTTTCTTAGGAATTTTTTTGATTTTCATGCAACGTTCCCCATCAGTGGCATCATGAGCTAGGTCTATGCGTAGATGTATTTGCACGAGTAGAACACAAAGAAGTTGTGGGCGTTGATGTTCAAATTGCTTACTTCCTTTGTTTATTTGGATTCGGTGGTATTGTGGGATGAAGCGGCTCGGACCAACCTTACTTGTCCTCGCACAAGAGACCGGTTCCACTGACTGACATGCAACTTGTATTGCATAAAAGTGGCTTTGCGGGTGTCTGTCTCTCTCACTTTAGTTGAATCTGATTTGACAAGGGCGGTCCTTGTAGAAGGTTAAAAGGCAACTTGTATATCACCGTTGTGGTTTTGCGTAGATAAGAACGGTTCTTATAGTTTGCCCTAGCAGCCACGTAAAAATTTGCAACAACAAAGTAGAGGACGTCTAACTTGTTTTTGCAGGGCATGTTGTGATGTGGTATGGCCAAAACGTGATGTGATATATGTTGATGTATGAGATGATCATGTTTTGTAATAGGTTCACGACTTGCATGTCGATGAGTATGGCAACCAGCAGGAGCCATAGGGTTGTTTTTAATTTATTGTATGACCTGTGTGTCAATCATTAAACGCCATGTAATTGCTTTACTTTATCGCTATGCGTTAGCAATAGTTATAGAAGCAATAGTTGGTGAGACAACCATGTGACGACACGATGATGGAGATCATGGTGTCATGCCGGTGACGATGGAGATCATGCCAGTGCTTTGGAGATGAAGATCAAAGGCACGAGATGATAATGGCCATATCATGTCACATATTAATTGCATGTGATGTTTATTTTTTATGCATCTTATTTTGCTTAGGACGACGATAGCATTATAAGATGATCCCTTCACTTAATTTCAAGATAAAAGTGTTCTCCCTAAGTATGCACCGTTGCGAAAGTTCGTCGTTTCGAAGCACCACGTGATGATCGGGTGTGATAGACTCTACGTTCGCATACAACGGGTGTAAGCCAGTTTTACACATGCAGAATACTTGGGTTAAACTTGACGAGCCTAGCATGTACAGACATGGCCTCGGAGCACGTAGGATCAAAAGGTCGAACATGAGTCATATAATAGATATGATCAACATGGAGATGTTCACCATTGATGACTGCCCCATCTCACGGATGATCGGACATGGGTCAGTTGATGTGGATCATGTAACACTTAGACAACTTGAGGGATGTTGATTTAAGTGGGAGTTCTTTAGTACTCCCTCCATTCCAGAATATAAGGTGTATTGGTTACCATGCAAGTCAACCATTTGAATGTTTGACCAAGATTATAGAATAAAATAACAACATATGTAATACCTAATAGATAAAATATGAAACTACTTTTCATGATGGATCAAATGATATAAATTTCTTATTGTGGGTATTGATATATTTTTCTAGAAATTTGGTCAAACATGCCCTCGTTTGACTTTTGAAAAAATAAATACACCTTATATAAAGGAACGGGGGGAGTAATTTGATTAGAAGAACCAATTATCATGAACTTAGTCTAATTGTCTTTGCAAATTAATGTTGTAGATCAATGGCTCGCGCTGTAGCTCCCCTGAATTTTAATGCGTTCCTAGAAAAATTAAAGTTGAAAAATGATGGTAGCAACTATGCGGACTGGGTCTGTAATTTGAGGATTATCCTCACTGCTGCACAGAAAGTTTATGTTCTTGATGCACCGCTTGGTGATGCACCCCCTCAAGATGTGCCTGCAGATGTTATGAACGTCTGGCGGGCACGTTCTGATGACTACTCGATAGTTCAGTGCACCATGCTTTATGGCTTAGAACCGGGGCTCCAAAGACGTTTTGAGCACCACAGAGCATATGAGATGTTGCAGGAGCTGAAATTGGTATTTCGGGCTCACGCCCGGGTCGAGAGGTATGATACCTCCGGCAAGTTCTTTAGCTGCAAGATGGAGGAGAACGGCTCCATTAGTGAGGACGTACTCAAAATGTCTGGGTACTTCAACCGCTTGAACCAGTTGGGAGTTAATCTTCCGGATGAAGTAGCGATTGATAGAGTTTTCTAGTCACTGCCACCGAGCTACAAAGGCTTCGTGATGAACTATAATATGCAAGGGATGGAGAAAACGATTCCTGAGCTTTTCGCGATGCTGAAGGCCGCGGAGGTAGAAATCAAGAAAGAGCATCAAGTGTTGATGGTCAACAAGACCACCAGTTTCAAGAAGAAGGGCAAGGGAAAGAAAGGGAACTTCAAGAAGAACGGCAAGCCAGTTGCCGCTCCCGTGAAGAAACCCAAGGCTGGACCCAAACCTGAGACTGAGTGCTTCTATTGCAAGGGGAATGGTCTCTGGAAGCGGAACTGCCCCAAGTACTTGGCAGATAAGAAGGCTGACAACGTCAACAAAGGTATATTTGATATACATGTTATTGATGTGTACCTTACTAGTGCTCGTAGTAGCGCCTGGGTATTTGATACTGGTTCGGTTGCTAATATTTGTAACTCGAAACAGGAGCTGCGGAATAAACGGAGACTAGCTAAGGACGAGGTGACGATGCGCGTCGGAAATGGTTCCAAGGTTGATGTGATCGCCGTCGGCACTCTCCCTCTACGTTTACCTTCGGGACTAGTTTTGAACCAGAATAATTGTTATTTGGTGCCTGCGTTAAGCATGAACATTATATCTGGATCTTGTTTATTGCGAGACAGTTATTCATTTATGTCAGAGAATAATGGTTGTTCTATTTATATGGATAATATCTTTTATGGTCATGCACCCCTTGTGAATGGTTTATTTCTGGTGAATCTCGATTGTAGTGATACACATATTCATAATATCGATGCCAAAAGATGCAAAGTTAATGATGATAGTACCACATACTTGTGGCACTGCCGCTTAGGTCATATTGGTGTAAAGCGCATAAAGAAACTCCATGCTGATGGACTTTTGGAATCTCTTGATTATGAATCATTTGAAACATGTGAACCATGCCTCATGGGCAAGATGACTAAAACCCCGTTTTCCGGAACAATGGAGCGGGCTAGTGACTTGTTGGAAATAATACATACCGATGTATGCGGTCCAATGAGTGTTGAAGCACGCGGTGGATATCGTTATTTTGTTACCTTCACAGATGATTAGAGTAGATATGAGTATATTTACTTAATGAAACACAAGTCTGAAACATTTGAAAAGTTCAAGGAGTTTCAGAGTGAAGTAGAGAATCATCGTAATAAGAAAATTAAATTTCTAAGATCTGATCGTGGAGGTGAATATTTGAGTTACGAGTTTGGTATGCATTTAAGACAATGTGGAATTGTTTCGCAGCTCACGCCACCTGGAACACCATAGCGTAATGGTGTGTCCGAACGTCGTAATCGTACTCTATTGGATATGGTGCATTCTATGATGTCTCTTACCGATTTGCCACTATCATTTTGGGGTTATGCATTAGAGACAGCCGCATTCAGTTTAAACACGGCACCGTCTAAATCCGTTGAGACGACACCGTATGAATTATGGTTTGGTAAGAAACCTAAGCTGTCGTTTCTTAAAGTTTGGGGATGCGACACTTATGTCAAGAGGCTTCAGCCTGATAAGCTCGAACCCAAAGCGGAGAAGTGCATCTTCATACACTAGTAGAAAACAGGGTATCAGTCCCGGTTCCAGAGGGCCTTTAGTCCCGGTTCTGCAACCGGGACAAAACAATCGGGACTAAAGGCCCCCACTTTTAGTCCCGGTTGGGTTACGAACAGGGACTAAAGGAGCTCCACGTGGCCGCTGTGGGCGCTCAGGCAGGAGGACCTCTAGTCCCGGTTGGTAACACCAACCGGGACTAGAAGGCAGCCACGCGTCAGCAACTGCCAGGCGCTGGGGTTTTTTATTTTTAAAGGAGGGGTTTAGGGGTTTTGGAGGGTTTAGGGGTTTCATATTGTGTTTCCCCTTTTCTTTTTGTGTTTACCATTCAATTCCTTTACATTTAGGGTTTTCATTTTTATTTTATGCTTTTCATTCAACTCGAGCTAGCTACTACATATAGCAATGAAGGAACCATTACAGAACATCGTCATGATCAATATATAGAGAGAAGTGACCTCTCTTTCTCCGTGCTTGGTCGAACAACAAGTTTTCGTATATCTATTCGACGCTACTACATATAGTACACGTTCATGCATATATACAATATAACATCTCTTACGATCCCTAATATCTAATTACCAATATCGCATTGCAAATCCCGATGGTATTCTCCGTCTGTAGGTATGACATGCTCAACAAAGAATCCCGCCAATTCCTCTTGAATTACTCGTATGCGATCAGTTGGTAGGAGTTCATCCCGCTTCCGCCGGATCTAATTTAAACAAGGGGGTCAATATATATATATATATATATATATATATATATATATATATATATATGTGAAACTCAACACAATTGATGGTAATAAAATAAAAATGTGAATATTGGTTACGTACTTCAAATTGTTCTAAAGATCTGCCCCGCTCAGAGATCTTGTGGCGAATGTACCTGCAAACGTAGTATCCACATAAATTATTCCCGGGTTCCTGCCACAAGAACTTTACGAGAATAGAGTTCAATCAAAATGATAATCAAGCATGATAATGGTATTGAAACTAGAATCAATGAGAGATGCGCGGAACTAGCTAGCTAGTAGTACTTACTTTGGGGTGTGAAAATCGCAGCTCCTTTTTCCATTCACCCCTAACCTGGTTGGTGAACTTTTTCCAAACCCTGCCCGGCAAAGAAAATGATTACTTGATATCAGGAAATGAATGAAAGTTGCCGATATGGTGCGATAATGATTGAACTTACTTCTGGAGCATTTGACTCAGGTCCGCCCACTCCTTAGGCTCTTTACGTCTCGAGTCCAAGACAATTACTAGTCCCGCGTCAAGCTGAATGGCTAGCAGAATATAGTGGAACCTGCGCACGCATAACTCATCAATTACACTTAACCTCTAGTAAGCGAAATAGAATTTGCACAAGACAGTAACACTCACTTGAAGTTGTAAGGAAATAGTATTTCCCTTTTGTTTTGTTGTCCAAGTGACGCCTTTAGCAAGTTTTTCTCTGTATCATCGGGTTTTTTTGTACCATATATTCATTTACGGTATTTGGGTTAATGAACCCAATGTCATAGATTTTTTCCTCTGCATTCGAGGGTCTTCAATCTACATAATATAGTGTGAGGATAATTATACATGCAATGAACGAGCAGAGCTAGAGACTTAATTACAGAAAAAATACTTACAGACAATATCAACTGACGATAGTTTTGTCGAGGGCGTCTTGATTGTATAACTGAAATAATTCTTCAAATTCAATGTACAACGCCTCGACTTCATTGAAGTAGTGCTCATCTTTAATTCCCACGTAGATACTGTCGGTCCCTTCCTTGCAGGCTTTCAAGTACCAGTCATGCAATCTTCACATCATCGTTGATAGACGCGGGAGCTGCTCAGGTCTGACGAGAGGCTTCCCGTGCTCGTATCTAAAGGCTACCTCAGCCATTTCGAACTGTACCTGATCGCCTAAGTAATCACCAAGAGTGTAACCAGGATGAGCGGCCGCTACCACCGAAACATTAGCGATATCGGGAAACACCTTGAGCGGGGGGCACGATTGTTTTTCCTGTTCGCCGAGCTGGGGAATTGTTTTCCCACTTCTTGAAGCACTGCTACTTCCCGACCTTTTCACTTCATGAAATGTCTTTACAATACAGCGGTCATAGTGTGAGAGCGGCAGAGGAGGTGGTGGTTGTAGGAGATATGCCCTAGAGGAAATAATGAATGTTATTATTTATCTCCATGTTCATAATTATGTTTATGTTCCATGCTATAACTGCTATGGTTCTCGAGTCTGCAATAACCACGAGGCTCGGAGGAAGACTCATATGCACGTGTGGAATAATAAACAGAAAAATGTATTCCTAGTCTGGCCTCTAAGACTAGCTCAAGTGTTGCATGATGGTTCTGTTTTCCTGATCATGGGCATGGATATGCCGGCAACTTTGAGGGCACAATGTTAGGAGAACACTTGTGTTGAATCGACCCGATTGATGTTATGCTATGAGATTCACTCGTCACAAGTTGATGGTTAATAACACAGAGAAAGTTAATGTTTGCATAATTCCTTAGACCATGAGAGTATCGAGTTTCTTCATGCTTGCTTCATGAACTTTGGGGGTTTGTTAAACGTCATCCGTAAATGGGTGGCTATTACGGCGGCTTACGGGTTCATGGAAAAGTATGTCAAGTAACTTGATAGCTCAAGATTGGGATTTGCTCCTCCGACGATGGAGAGATATCTTTGGGCCCTCTCGGTGTTACGGTATCCATCATCGTCTGGCCAGACACAAGTGTGATTTGATCACAGGGATGCCGGAACACGGAAACGAGAAAAGAGAACAAAACCGGTAACGAGGTAACTTGCATGGTGGACAAGTTGTTGATCCACGGGGATGCAATAAATCTCAACTCGGGTTTTGTAACATATCGCGAAGCAACAGGAACAACACACGGCAACTGGAGGTTCACTCGAATATTCATTCGTGTGGGTATAGGGGTCAATATGGGTGTCCACGGCTCCGATGTTGATCATTGATCGGAAAGTGTTCCGGGTCATGTCTATACTTCACCGAACCTATAGGGTCACACGCTTAAGGGTCATCTATCTGCTGAATACTAGACGGGGAGTCTGAGAGAAAATCACCGAAAAAGTTTCGGACGAAACGGAAACGTTCCGGAGAGGACACCGGAATAGTTCCGGTAAAACTGAAAAGTTGTTTCAGGGTATTCCATTAAGTCAAATTGGTTTCGGCACATGTCTGGAAATTCTTGGAGGGTACCAGAATCATTCTGGAAACTTCTCGGAGTTTTCCGGAGGAAAAACCGGAAATGTTTCGGAGCAGCCGGAACCGCTATGGTAGCTTTTCGCTGAAGAAAAACATTGTTTCGGAATTGTTTCGGAATGCGTTCAAAATTGTTTTAGTGGGTACTGGAATTGTTCTAGGCACACAGAAATAATTTGGGATTTAACGGACGCAGAAAAATGTCTTTGTGAATAGTGAAAGTGCTTTATGGATATTTTTTGGAAAGCACCTTTTGAGATATTTTCCAAAAGGCTTCTAGAAGGACTTGGGAGCCAAGGAAGCTCCTCATGGGGGGACCCACTAAGGGGTGGCCGGCCACATGTGGTGCTCCTACATGGAGCCCCACTTGTCCCATGGCTTCACCTTTATGCCCTTGTGAAGGACTTTTTTCATGTGCATTTTGGGTTTTATTGTAAAACCACCCTACCCCTTGGCTTTCCTATAAATAGAGGTGGAGAGGTGCTCTCCACACTCATCCCTTGCTCTCATACACATGCCATAGACTTGTTTGGCTTCTCTCTCCCTCCCAGCGAAATAGTTTCGTAGAGCCGAAAGGCTGTCTGGGTTCCGGTGGGAACTAGTTCTGGACAGCGAAGCCCTGCTGGATAGATGACACCGTATGTGTGCAACTCTGTAGAGAGATCCTAGTTTCGGTCTTAGTTCGAGAGTGCCTCCCGGAGGGCTGTCCAAGTGATTGTCCGAGTTTCGAAGGTCCTCCCGAAGGGCTGTCCGAGTGACCGTCCGAGTTTCAAGGGTCCTCCCGAAGGGCTGTCCGCGACACTTTCCGAGGGACTGTCCGACTGCCTCCTGAAGGGCTGTCCGAGGGGCAGACGAGGGAGTACATCCTCGCGGTTGGGAGGTTGTAAATCCTAGCTGCGGGGATCTGCACCGCCGATCGTCATCGACTCTTCTTCCGCTGCGCTACGAGTCGGTAACGAAAAAGATCAAACCTTGTATGTAGTCTCCATAGTGGTCCTAGGCTGGTGCATAGGTCGGAATTTTTTTTTCTGCTGCGTTACCCTACAGTGGCATCATGAGCCGTGCTATGCGTAGATGCAGGTTACGATTTAGAATACATAGAGATGTATGGGTGTTGCACAATATAATTTGTAGTAGATGAGTTCTACTGCTGATAATTATTTGTGCGGGTAGCAGATGAAATCTGTTACCCGATGTTCTTGTTGCTTCCCTGGAATTTGCATATTTCTGATCTTGATAACAGCATGGTGGAGTTTCAAAGTTCTGGGAATCCGCGATCCTGATTGATCAACGAAGTGCTAACAGTTCTTTGAATTCCACCATAGTTAAAAAGAAAGATGAAATTTTGCAGACGAAAGGGCAATGCAGATATGATCTGCATGGGGGTCATGCGTATGACGAAGTTTAGTATGGGGCTCGAAATTTTATTATCTCATGTTTCATACACCCCGCGATGTTTATCTAGCGACTTGAATTATCATACTTGATGATAAAACGTTGGTAGCTGCGGTTTGTTCGAAACCTTAGAAGCCACGTAAAATGAAATTTTGCATAAACCGATTAGAGGCGTCTAACTTGGTTTTGCAGGATGGTTTGCATGTGCATGTGATGTGCTATAGCAGTGCTCATATTAATTTGATTATGTATGAGATGACTATATAATGTAAATTAATTAACATGACCTGCGTGTCATGATTCGGCATGATGGCTGGAGCCATATGATTGTCACTTTAATGACCTGCGTGTCAACCTTTTGTAATGCACTTATTTTATTAGCTATAGAGATAGCAATATTATCTGGTGCATCGACAAGGTGGTGGCAATCTTCACGAAGGTGAACACCGACGCAAATGCCGAAGACGGAGAAATTAAAGACTTCTCCGTCAGAAAGGGCTATACCATATCATGCTATTATGAATTGCCTGAGATGTTTATCCCTTATGATGCACCCTTCTTAATTGCGCGGTAGTCGCTTTTTATTAGGGTGATCTCTCACTTAAAATATCAAGTAGTTAGTGTTCTGCCAAGTGTAGCACCGTCACGGCACCTATCTTTTCGGGGTGCGCCATGGATGCATGGGTACGAACGATTAGAGAAGTGTGAGGCGGGTGAGGTCTGACCTCACAGCAAGATCACTTGGTTGTCTTGACGTTCATGGCAGGATCGTCCTGAGCTCGGAACACACGCATCGAAAGATGAACAAGAGTCACATAGAGATGTGATTGGCAAGTTGGCCTACCGATTGCAATTCTCGTCACTTGAGATGGATACATCCTTGGCGTTGAATTGTAATATGGGTCTTGAATCACTCACAATCAATTATGAGAGATATTGATTTTAGTGGGAGCGCACTTTAGAATTAATTCTTTTAATTCTTAGTGCAATTAATTATGGACACTGTCTAAGTGTAATTTTGCATAATAGTTGTAGAATAATGGCTCGCGTTTCCATCTTCCCTGTTAAAATTGAATAAGCTGTTAAATATCTGGTTAAAACTTTACGGTTGGTAACGTAATGTGAGGATTGTCCTCAAAAGTGCCGAGAAGGACTTTGTCCTATCGCATGCTTTCAGTATTCTCCCGCTAATGCTATGGATAATGCGACTCTCGTCCTTCGATCCAAAAGCTAGCATTCTGTTACGGTCAAGTGAAATATGTTTGCTTCCATGAGACCCGAACTTCAAAAGTTTGGGATAGCTATGTGATATTCATGGAACTGAAAGTCATTTTCAGACACAAACAAAGGCTAAAAGATATGTGATATCCAAAGAAATGTTTGTTTTGCAAACTATTAGTAAAAGTGTTTACTATGCATTTGACTAATAACAGAGGGATCCAGAAGAACGCCTATCATGTGATGAAGGTGAATAAAACAACAACTTAAAGAGAAAGGAAATGTCCAAAGGGTGTTAGTGTGACTTACACACGTAGGAAGTCCGGGGCTAACGCCACTCTTAAGTTGGGTGCTTCTTCTGAGAGTAGGAGAATTATTGGAAGTAAAACTGTTAGAAGTATAAAGGCAAAAAGAGAGAAGACTGGAATGTCCAGCTCATGTATGAAAGTCATACAAGTTATTGATGTATGGAAGGCTGGTCAAAAGAAATAGTTCTTGAGAATTATGATTAAATTGTTAGTCCGTAATTCTTGGGTATTGTGAGTTAATCACAAAAGATACCCGCTCGATTGCATTCTGCTGTGACTCGATGCAAGAACTACTACGGCCTAAAAGACTTGCCGGAGTGAGGTTCAGATACGTGCTGGGAATATAATAAATGTTACTATACCTTCCATCGGTGTATTACCATCTGTATTTATTTTCATAATTCATTTTAGAGTTTTACACACTCTAGCCCATTGCATAAGGTATCTTGCAAGAAGGTTGTTCATAAGAGAACTTTTGATGTTCGATGTTATGAATAACAAAAGGGCCATACTTTCATTATGAATGAGATGCATATTATGAATATTGATAATAATACATTACCTTTGTATTTACTTTCATAAATCATTTTAGAGTTTTATACACTCTAGCCCATTTGCATAATGTTTGTTGCAGGAGTGTTGTTCATGAAAGAACAATTGTTGTTCGGAATCATGAATAACATAAGGGCCATGCTTCCATCATGGATGGGATGTATGTTATGAATATTGATGGTAATATGATACATCCATAACACTGACGCTAAATGTCGCAAGACTAAGAGAATACCACACATGTGTGGCACTGCATTTGGTCAGATTGGAGAAACCCGCATGGAGAAATTCCATAATGATGGATTTTTGAAGTCGTTTGATTATGAATCATCTGACACTTGCAACTTTCCTCCGAAAAGTGAAGTGACTAAAATACCGTTCAAAGGCCATAAGGAACGAGCAACGAACTTAATGGTGATCATACATTTTGATGTATGTAGTCCGATAAATATTGTTGCTAGCAGTGGATTTATCTATCTTTAGAAATGACTCGAGTAGATATATGGATATTTACTTGATGAGACGTAAGTCTGGATCTTTTGAAATCATTCGTAAGGTTTTCAAAATGAAGTAGAAATTATTGTAACAAGAAAATTATGTTTCTGCAATTGGATTGTGGAAAGAAATATTTGAATTACAAGTTTAGCGAATGTCTGATGAGTTGTGAAAAGGGTTTCATAACTTACACCTCCCGGAACTCCACTTTGAGTGGTACGTCCGTGAAGATGTATTCAAACCATTTATGACATGGTAAGATCAAAGATGACATAAATCAATTTGCCATTATCCCTTTTAAAGTAATGCTTTAGAGACTGCGGCTTTTACACTGCAAAGAGCGCCATCAGGTCTGTTGAAATGACGCCATGGTATGGTACGCCCAACCATGCTTTGTCTTTTCTTAACATTTGGAATATGGGGCTTGTGTAAAATATTTACAAACCTATTCCAAATCAGCCAAGTACTACTTTGTAGGTTATCCCAAGTAATTGGGAATTCCTCCACCACTATACCGAGGCAAAAAGGTTTGCCACCAAGAACGGTATGCTTTTAAAGATAATGGTTCTTGCAAAAAAGTGAGTGGGAGAACAGTGCAACTCGACGAGATAACAGTATCTTCGTCATCAGATCAAAGGAAAGGAACCTTGGAAGTGATTCCAGAGTTTCCTACTGCGACTGATACGGAAGCCTCTACATGAGATGTATGGACTTCGGTCGAACTTGCAGCTGAACCACGTAGGCAAAACTCGTGCATACCTCTCAGGTGCGCAAGCGAGATATTGTTGTTAGACAATAGTATACCTACGACGCACAAGGAAGCGTTGATGGGCCCTGACTCCGGAATTGGCTAAATGCCAATATAATCCGAGATAGTTTCCATAAATGATTCAAGATTATATCTTGATAAACCCTTCGGAAGACTTAGAGTCTAACGAACATTAATGGAACTATAAACTGATGTGGATAAAATGTTTTATCCATAAAGCTCAACTTGTTGCAATAACAAGTTCAAGGAGTTGACTACGATGAGGTAGTCTCACCGTAGCGATGCTTAAAGTCAGATCGGGTTAAACTAGCAATTAATACATATTTCAATCTTGAGATATGATACATGGATGCCAAAAGCATTTCCATGTGATGGAAATGCAACCCAGGACTTACGTGTGGTACAATCCAAGGTATTTTGTCAAATCCAGAGGATGCTAGTAAGTATGCAAACTTCAGAGTTCCAGCAATGGATAGAAGAGAGCAAAATGGAGTTGGAATCTTCGTTTTGATGAAATAGTCGAAAGAATTTGATTTCATCAATGGATAACGAAGATGCTTGTGGTTTCAAGAAAGTAAGTGGGAGCATAATAATATTTCTAAAAACTTTGTGTGCTTGACACATTGTTGATTGGAAATAATATAAATTTCTTGACACGAATTAGGACATCATTGAAAATAGTTTTTGATGAAGTGCTTGGGATAAATAGCCTTGATATTAGGCATATTTATCTATGAGATAGAATTGCCTAATAGGCTAAAGCCAAAAATACATATTGACAAGATGCTAAAACATTTTAGCATTAAAATGCCAAGGAGCGATTCTTGCCGAAGTCACATGGAAAGGTTTTTTTTGCAAGACTCGGTGTCCCAAAACACTGATGAGCGAAATACATGATGAAGATTCCACACACTTTCGTGTTTGGATTAATCATGTATTCCATATTATGTAAAACAGCTAGATATGTCCAGTACTCCCAAGGAGTTGCGAGTATAGATACCAAAGTGATCAAAGTACTGATCATGGGACAATAGTGAAAGATGTCATTAAGTACTAAAGTAGCACTGATGACATGGTTTCTCGCAAGCAGAGATTGTGAAGTGCTCGTTGTAAGTAATTACATCGATACAGTCTTCATCAATGCTCCATGCGATTTTCGATTTAAGTTAAGGGTTTTGTGTAATACACGATATGGTGGCACGGTGTTTGGAAATCGTTCCAAACAGGTTACTGTGGCGAATTCTATAACTAAGGCTAAGTATGTTGCCGCTTTCAAAGCGACATAGAAGATGTTGAATCATACAGTTCGTTCATGAACTTAGTATGATTCCAAGATGGCTTTGGTCAATGGAACACTATTGAAGATAGTTGCTCCATAGCTCAGTCTGAGGAATCAAGGTTTGACCAGTGATTCACATATATACGAAGCCAAGTCCACACAAAATATGAATTTTGTGAAAGCGTGAAAACGCGAGGACATGCAAAGATACACACGGAACTGAAGTTGTCAGATCCGTTGGACATCAGGCTATACCACATGCGAAGCATTTTTACACCGGTATGCCATAGGTGTAATGTGCATTAGCATTGACTAGATTATTGACTCTAGTGCAAGTGGGAGTCTGTAGGAGATATGCCCTAGAGGAAATAATGAATGTTATTATTTATCTCCATGTTCATAATTATGTTTATGTTCCATGCTATAACTGCTATGGTTCTCGAGTCTGCAATAACCACGAGGCTCGGAGGAAGACTCATATGCACATGTGGAATAATAAACGGAAAAATGTATTCCTAGTCTGGCCTCTAAGATTAGCTCAAGTGTTGCATGATGGTTTTGTTTTCCTGATCATGGGCATGGATATGCCGGCAACTTTGAGGGCACAATGTTAGGAGAACACTTGTGTTGAATCGACCCGATTGATGTTATGCTATGAGATTCACTCGTCACAAGTTGATGGTTAATAACACAGAGAAAGTTAATGTTTGCATAATTCCTTAGACCATGAGAGTATCGAGTTTCTTCATGCTTGCTTCATGAACTTTGGGGTTTGTTAAACGTCATCCGTAAATGGGTGGCTATTACGGCGGCTTACGGGTTCATGGAAAAGTATGTCAAGTAACTTGATAGCTCAAGATTCGGATTTTCTCCTCCGACGATGGAGAGATATCTCTGGGCCCTCTCGGTGTTACGGTATCCATCATCGTCTGGCCAGACACAAGTGTGATTTGATCACAGGGATGCCGGAACACGGAAACGAGAAAAGAGAACAAAACCGGTAACGAGGTAACTTGCATGGTGGACAAGTTGTTGATCCACGGGGATGCAATAAATCTCAACTCGGGTTTTGTAACATATCGCGAAGCAACAGGAACAGCACACGGCAACTGGAGGTTCACTCGAATATTCATTCGTGTGGGTATAGGGGTCAATATGGGTGTCCACGGCTCCTATGTTGATCATTGATCGGAAAGTGTTCCGGGTCATGTCTATACTTCACCGAACCTATAGGGTCACACGCTTAAGGGTCATCTATCTGTTGAATACTAGACGGGGAGTCTGAGAGAAAATCACCGAAAAAGTTTCGGACGAAACGGAAACGTTCCGGAGAGGACACCGGAATAGTTCTGGTAAAACTGAAAAGTTGTTTCAGGGTATTCCATTAAGTCAAATTGGTTTCGGCACATGTCTGGAAATTCTTGGAGGGTGCCAGAATCGTTCTGGAAACTTCTGGGAGTTTTCCGGAGGAAAAACCGGAAATGTTCCGGAGTAGCCGGAACCGCTATGGTAGCTTTACACTGAAGAAAAACATTGTTTCGAAATTGTTTCGGAATGCATTCAAAATTGTTTTAGTGGGTACTGGAATTGTTCTAGGCACACAGAAATAATTTGGGATTTAACGGACGCAGAAAAATGTCTTCATGAATAGTGAAAGTGCTTTATGGATATTTTTTGGAAAGCACCTTTTGGGATATTTTCCAAAAGGCTTCTAGAAGGACTTGGGAGCCAAGGAAGCTCCTCATGGGGGGACCCACTAAGGGGTGGCCGGCCACATGTGGTGCTCCTAAATGGAGCCCCACTTGTCCCATGGCTTCACCTTTATGCCCTTGTGAAGGACTTTTTTCATGTCCATTTTGGGTTTTATTGTAAAACCACCCTACCCCTTGGCTTTCCTATAAATAGAGGTGGAGCGGTGCTCTCCACACTCATCCCTTGCTCTCATACACATGCCATAGACTTGTCTGCCTTCTCTCTCGCTCCCAGCGAAATAGTTTCGTAGAGCCGAAAGGCTGTCTGGGTTCTGGTGGGAACTAGTTCTGGACGGCGAAGCCCTGCCGGATAGATGACACCGTATGTGTGCAACTCTGTAGAGAGATTGTAGTTTCGGTCTTAGTTCGAGAGTGCCTCCCGGAGGGCTGTCCAAGTGACTGTCCGAGTTTCGAAGGTCCTCCCGAAGGGCTGTCCGAGTGACCGTCCGCGTTTCAAGGATCCTCCCGAAGGGCTGTCCGCGACACCGTCCGAGGGACTGTCCGACTGCCTCCCGAAGGGCTGTCCGAGGGGCAGACGAGGGAGTACATCCTCGTGGTTGGGAGGTTGTAAATCCTAGCTGCGGGGATCTGCACCGCCGATCGTCATCGACTCTTCTTCCGCTGCGCTACGAGTCGGTAACGAAAAAGATCAAACCTTGTATGCAGTCTCCATAGTGGTCCTGGGCTGGTGCGTAGGTCGGATTTTTTTCCTGCTTAAGGGCATCCAGACAGCGCTTCGCTTTTATCGAATCTATATTCTCCTTTGGATCTGGACGTTTCGATGCAAGCTGGCGTTTCACATCGGCAGCCACGAACTCGTTGTTTTCCTCCTCAGTCATGTTATATGGTAACTTGGCAGGAACCATCTTGACGCTTGGACCTGCTCTGGATTTCTTCGTTGTTGTACTGGTAGCCGCCGGAGCGGCGGCGGGTCTCTTCCGCCGTTGCTGAGGCGGCGGAGGAGGTGGAGTCCGTTGAGGCGGCGGAGACAGCTGAGGCGACGGAGGATTCTGCTGAGGGCCCTCCTCCGGCGGAGTCCGCTGATGCGGCGGAGACAGCTGAGGCGGCGGAGTGTGCTGACGCGGCGGAGACGACTGAGGCAGCGGAGATAGAGCTGGAGTACTGTGAGGAGTCTGCTGAGGGGCCTCCTTCGGCTGAGTCTGCTGACGCGGCGTCCATTGTGGAAGCACGATGTTTTCCTTTCTCCATAGAATGGTAGTCCTTACGGCATCTACCAGATGAGTCTCCCCTTCACCTGTAGGGTACTCAAGGTCCAGCCCCTCGAATCCGTTGGTAACTTCATCCACCCCGACAATAGCATAGCCATCTGGAATCGGATTGCAATGGAAAGTTCCATCAGGCCGAGGAGGTAAGACATAGCCGACCGCCACCTTCAAGGTTAGGTTGCTGCATTTCGCCATTAGCTCACAATGTTCCCTCTCCGTGATATCATCCACGGGGTAGTGAGGAGCCATGATATCAGGCCGAACGAGCTCCATGGAAGCCACGCAGCTTTTCCGCTGAGATGGTGGGGTAGCTTCATGGGCAGTATCGAATGAAGGATCTTCGTGCTGCTGAGATGGTGGGCCGGTAGCTCGCTGACTGGTAAGTGCCTCTAGTTTCTTCTCCTGCAACGCTAATCTTTCTTCTAGCTTCTGCATCCGGTCTGCATCCTCTTTCTTCTTTCTCCCTCGGCTTCTATAACCAGTGCTGTCGGGAAACCCATGCACCCACGGAACGGAGCCTGATGTGCCTCGTGTTCGTCCAGGGTGTTCAGGATTCCCGAGGGCGCGTGACAGCTCGTCCTTGTCTCTATCGGGATGGAACCTCCCTTCCTGCACGTCCTTGATTGCTTCCTGAATCTTTATGACGGGTGTTTCAAGTTGTTCTTTCGTGTAAACACACTTCCTTGTTTCTGGGTCCAAAGTTCCCCCATGCCCGAAGAACCAAATCCTTGCTCGTTCGGGCCAGCTCAATGTCGATGGTTGGATCCCTTTAGCAAGTAGGTCGTTCTCAGCTTTGTCCCACGTAGGCCGGGCAACCTTGTAGCCACCTGACCCCGTAACATGGTGATACAGCTTCTTTGCAGCATTTAGCTTATTTGTCTGTGACCTATTCTTAGCTTTCTCCAATTTCTTGTACGCCACAAATGCGGGCCAGTGATCTTTTATCTTCGCATATTGACCGGTGAATTCTGGAGTCTCGTCTTTCTCGACAAACTGTTCGTTCAATCTTTTCTTCCAGTTCTTGAATTGTTCTGCCATCTTCTTAAGAGCCCATTTTTTGACTTTTCGCTGTATAACTGGGTTATTTGGATCCTCCTCTGGCGGTAGGCTGAAATTTATCATGAGCGAGTTCCAAAGCTCATCTTTGCATCTATCGTCGACATAAGAAACTCCATCGTCCTTCTTCTTATTCCATTCTTGGATGCTGATCGGGACGCTGTCCCTAACAACAACTCCGCACTGATGTATAAATCGGTCTTGGGTCTGCTTGGGAACAGTCGGTTTGCCATCTGGATCGACTTCTTCGATCGTGAACCTTTCATTCTCGCCCAACCTTTTCTTCAGGCCTCGTCTCCTTATAGAAGTTTGGCTCGATTCGGAGGGCTAAAAGAAGAAAGAAGCGTTAATATATGTACATACAAAACAATTAATGCATCTAGTCAGCAGAGGCTTAATTAATATATATACCTCGCCGGACTTTGCAACAGTTAAGGCTCCAACACTGGCGGAGCCGTCATCTTCTCCCTCCTCCATTCGATCACCGGAGCCGTCATCTTCTCTTCCCTCACCATCGGAGTCGTTGAGAAACTGTGAGGTGATGATATCATCATCTCCCTCGCCGATTATTTCGTCAAACGCCTTTTCTTGTTCTAAGTCTCTGTCGTGTTCCATAGTTTCTGCAAATATTACAACATGGCAATATACAACCATGAGAGATGGATTAGTGGCAAACATAGACCTAATCACAACAAGGAATCATATGCATATGAGCAGTGGATTAGTGGATTATCGGGGTTATGTTTTAACGACCCCCTCCCCCCTCATGTCGAAGTTATACCAAAATTATCGGGGTTATGTTTTAACACGACCCCCCCCCCCCCCTCATGTCAAAGTCAATGAACAACATGAAAATTTGTAAGTGATTGCTAAACTTTTATGCTTCATTTATATGAAGATCAATTATCCAATATAACTATGTTCGCGATATGAGGCATTGGACATTATCTAGAATCATATTTGATGAGTCGTCCTATCTTTCGGGAGAGGATACTTTACAGACCGCCTCTCTCATGCCTGTCCGACGTGCAAATCAAGTTTTCATATGCCTCAAAATCAAAGTTATCGGGGTTATGTTTTAACGACCCCCCCCCCCGTCATGTCGAAGTTACGACGATATTTGTACAAGATGAATACAAGATTTATACACAAGATGAATACAAAATGAGGACGTTGGGGCAGGGCACGGCGAGGGCGTCGGCGAGGGGGGGGGGGGGGACGGCCCGGAGGCTCACACAGCGGGGGTGACGTTGCACCGAAGTTATCGGGGTTATGTTTATACAACAAATGGACACCTTTTGTCGAACAACGGAGGGACGATCAGGGACCAACAGCTCCAACGTCGACGATCACTCCACGGAGATGCAACACCACAAATCCTGTAATTCCACCGAGTGAAAAAAAATTAGGTCACCACAATTTTGTTCTTCAATTTGTTTTAGCAAGATCATCATGATGAAGTAACCACTCATCATATGCAAATTTTAACATTTGTTTCTCTATCTAAAAAAACCTAAAAAAAATTCTCTTCTCGTTATAGTATATCTCGGCCTCACTTTGTTGTTGTGAACTCCACCATTTCTCTAAAAATATTCTCTATGCAAATTTCTCTAAAAAAATTGACTTTATCATGAATAACTTTGATAATAACCTATATATGCAAATATCTCTAACTTTGATTAATGACCTATGCAAATTTCTCTAAAAAAATGACTTTGATCATGAATATCTCTAACTATGCAAATATCTCTAACTATGTAAATATTTTTCTTATATTTAATAAATTCCAAAGTTGGAATTTCCATTATTCATAGTTCCTTTGATTTGCAAAGGAGCTATATTCTCCCTGTTGGAAATATGCCCTAGAGGCAATAATAAATTGGTTATTATTATATTTCCTTGTTCATGATAATCGTTTATTATCCATGCTATAATTGTATTGATTGGAAACTCAAATACATGTGTGGGTACATAGACAACACTGTGTCCCTAGTAAGCCTCTAGTTGACTAGCTTGTTGATCAAAGATGGTTAAGGTTTCCTAGCCATGGACATGAGATGTCATTTGATAACGGGATCACATCATTAGGAGAATGATGTGATGGACAAGACCCAAACTGTAAACGTAGCATTTGATCGTGTCAGTTTATTGCTATTGTTTTCTGCATGTCAAGTATCTGTTCCTTTGACCATGAGATCATGCAACTCACTGACACCGGAGGAATACCTTGTGTGTATCAAACGTCGCAACGTAACTGGGTGACTATAAAGGTGCTCTACAGGTATCTCCGAGGGTGTCTGTTGGGTTGGCATGGATCAAGACTGGGATTTGTTACTCCGTGTGACGGAGAGGTATCTCAGGGCCCACTCGGTAATACAACATCACATTGAGCCTTGCAAGCAATGTGACTAAAGTGTTAGCCACGAGATCTTGTATTACGGAACGAGTAAAGAGACTTGCCGGTAACGAGATTGAACTAGGTATAGTGATACCGACGATCGAATCTCGGGCAAGTAACATACCGAAGAACAAAGGGAACAGCATACGGGATTAACTGAATCCTTGACATAGAGGTTCGACCGATAAAGATCTTCGTAGAATATGTAGGAGCCAATATGGGCATCCAGGTCCCGCTATTGGTTATTGGCCGTAGAGGTGTCTCGGTCATGTCTACATAGTTCTCGAACCCGCAGGGTCTACACACTTAACGTTTGGTGACGATTAGTATAATTGAGTTATTATGTTGGTGACCGAAAGTTGTTCGGAAGTCTCGGATAAGATCCCGGACATGACGAGGATCTCCGGAAGAGTCCGGAGGTAAAGATTGATATATGTGATAATAGTGTTTCGATCTCCGGAAGAGTTCCAGAGTTCACCGGAATGGGTTCCGGATGTTTACCGAAGTGTTCGGGTGCAGCAACACTTTATATGGGCCAAAGGGATAAAGCCCACGAGGTATTGGAAAGCGCAAAAGTAGTTTTGCTGCCGCGTAAGCGGTACTACCGCTTGTGTGAAGCGGTACTACCGCCCGAGCGGTACTACCGCTTGTGTGAAGCGGTACTACCGCCCAAGCGGTACTACCGCTTGTGTGAAGCGGTACTACCGCTTGTGCGCGGCTGTGCACGGTTCGGCAGGGATCCGAGTTGGACTCTTTCCCTGCGGGCCAAACCGACCTTGTGCGGGCAAAACCGACCCGGAGGAGGCTTTTACTCCAAGTTTAGACCCCAAGGCTCAACATATAAATAGAGGGGCAGGGCTAGCACACGGGACACATCAGGATTTCCCAAGCCGTGTGCCGGCAACCCTAGCCCTCTAGTTCCTCCGTCATAATCTCCGTAGTGCTTGGCGAAGCCCTGCAGAGATTGTTCCTCACCACCATCACCACGCCGTCGTGCTGCTGGAACTCAACCACTACTTCACCATCGCTCGCTGGATCGAGGAGGTGAAGGCGTCATCAAGCCGTACGTGTGTTGAACGCGGAGGTGCCGTCCGTTCGGCACTAGATCGGAAGGATCGTGATTGGATCGCGGGACGCTCGGCGATTTGGATCGCGAAGACGTTCGACTACATCAACCGCGTTTATTAACGCTTCCGCTTAGCGATCTACAAGGGTATGTAGATTCACTCTCCCTCTCGTAGATGCTCATCACCATGGATAGATCTTGTGTGTGCGTAGGAAAATTTTTGTTTCCCATGCAACGTTCCCCAACAGTGGCATCATGAGCCAGGTCTATGCGTAGATGAGATCTCGAGTAGAACACAAACGAGTTGTGGGCGTGGATGTATACATATTGCTTGCCGTTACTAGTTGATGCTTGATTCCGCGGTATTGTGAGATGAAGCGGCCTGGACCGACATTACGCGTACGCTTACGCGAGACTGGTTTCACCGCTGCGTGCACTTGTTGCATAAAGGTGACTGGCAGGTGTCTGTCTCTCTCACTTTAGTTGAATCGGTTCAATGAAAAGGGTTCTTTTAGAAGATCAAAAAGCAATCACTACACTACGTTGTGGTTTTGCGTAGGTAAGAACGGTTCTTGCAAACCCGTAGCAGCCACGTAAAATTTGCAACAACAATTAGAGGACGTCTAACTTGTTTTTGCAGGGTATGATGTGATATGATATGGCCAATTACATGATGAGATATATGTGATGTATGAGATGATCATGTTTTGTATAGAATATCACGACTTGCATGTCGATGAGTACGGCAACTGGCAGGAGCCATAGAGTTGTCTTTAATTATTGTATGACCTGCGTGTCAATCATTAAGCGCTATGTAATGCTTTACTTTATCGCTAAACGTTAGCAATAGTCGTGGAAGCAACAGTCGGCGCGACAACCTTATGGCGACACGTTGATGGAGATCAAGATGATGGAGATCATGGTGTCATGCCGGTGACGATGGAGATCATGCCGGTGCTTTGGAGATGGAGATCAAAAGCACAAGTTCATGGCCATATCATGTCACTTATGATTTGCATGTGATGTTAATCCTTTTATGCATCTTATTTTGCTTAGGACGACGGTAGCATTATAAGGTGATCCCTCACTTAAATTTCAAGATAAATTGTGTTCTCCCCAAGTGTGCACCGTTGCGAAAGTTCGTCGTTTCGAGACACGCCGTGATGATCGGGTGTTATAGACTCTACGTTCGCATACAACGGGTGTAAGCCATGTTACACGTGCGGAACACTCGGGTTAAACTTGACGAGCCTAGCATGTACAGACATGGCCTCGGAACACAAGAGACCGAAAGGTCGAACATGAGTCATATAGTAGATATGATCAACATGAAGATGTTCACCATTGAAACCACCTCAACTCACGTGATGATCGGACTTGAGTTGGTGGATTTGGATCATGTTACACTCGAATGATCGGAGGGATGTCAATTTGAGTGGGAGTTTTTTAAAATATGATTAACTAAACTCATTATCTAAGAACAATAGTCTAAGTTGTCTTTGCTATATTTATGTTGTAGATCATGGCTCGCGCAGTAGCACCCCTGAATTTTAATGCGTTCCTAGAGAAAGCTAAGTTGAAAGATGATGGAAGTAACTTTGTGGACTGGGCCCGTAATCTAAGGATTATCCTTACGGCTTCCCAGAAGGCTTATGTCCTTGATGCACCGCTTGGTGATCCACCCGCTCCAGTTGAGTCTCTAGACGTTGTGAACGCCTGGCAGGCTCGTTCTGATGATTACTCAATAGTTCAATGTGCAATGTTGTATGGCTTAGAACCGGGACTTCAAAGACGTTTTGAACGTCATGGAGCATATGAGATGTTCCAGGAGTTGAAGTTTATCTTTCAGAAGAATGCCCGGATCGAGAGATATGAGATCTCCGATAAGTTCTATGCTTGCAAGATGGAGGAGAACGGGTCTATCAGTGATCACGTGCTCAGAATGTCTGGGTACTCCACCCGTCTGGCTGAGTTAGGGATGCCCCTTCCGCCAGAGGCTATCACTGACAGAGTTCTTCAATCATTGCCGCCTAGCTACAAGAGCTTCGTGTTGAACTATAACATGCACGGGATGAACAAGTCAGTCGCCGAGCTGTTTGCGATGCTGAAAGTCGCTGAGTCTGAAATTCAGAAGGAGCATCAAGTGTTGATGGTCAATAAAACCACTAGTTTCAAGAAAAATGGCAAGGGTAAGAAGGGTAACTCTAAGAAGAGTGGCAAAGCAGTTGCTCCTCTCGTGAAGAAACCCAAGGCTGGACCCAAACCAGAAACTGAGTGTTTTCATTGCAAGGGAACTGGACACTGGAAGCGGAACTGCCCCAAGTATTTGGCTGACAAGAAGGCGGCCAACAACAAACAAGGTATATATGATATACATGTTATTGATGTGTACCTTACCAACTCTCGTTGTAGTGCCTGGGTATTTGATACCGGTGCGGTTGCTCATATTTGCAACTCAAAACAGGAACTGCGGAATAGACGGAGGCTGGCAAAGGACGAAGTGACGATGCGCGTGGGAAATGGTTCCAAGGTTGATGTGATCGCCGTCGGCACGCTCGCTCTTCGATTACCGTCGGGATTAGTGATGAACCTAAATAAGTGTTATTTGGTGCCTGCGTTAAGCATGAACATTATATCTGGATCTTGTTTATTGCGAGAC
Source organism: Elymus sibiricus (assembly GCA_039707655.1). Classification (NCBI taxonomy): domain Eukaryota; kingdom Viridiplantae; phylum Streptophyta; class Magnoliopsida; order Poales; family Poaceae; genus Elymus; species Elymus sibiricus. Next base: position 429,788,190 of record CM077676.1, read on the forward strand.
GGTTACTCATTTAAATCAGAGAATAATGGTTGTTCTATTTATATGAGTAATATCTTTTATGGTCATGCACCCAATGTGAGGGGTTTATTCTTATTGAATCTCGATAGTAATAATACACATGTTCATAACATTGATGCCAAAAGATGTAGAATTGATAATGATAATACCACTTTCTTGTGGCACTGCCGTTTAGGTCATATTGGCGTAAAACGCATGAGGAAGCTCCATGCTGATGGACTTTTGGAGTCACTTGATTTTGAATCACTTGACACATGTGAGCCATGCCTCATGGGCAAGATGACTAAAACGCCGTTCTCTGGAATAATGGAACGGGCAAGTGACTTATTGGAAATCATACATACTGATGTGTGCGGTCCAATGAGTATTGAGGCGCGCGGTGGTTATCGTTACTTTCTCACCTTCACTGATGACTTAAGTAGATATGGGTATATTTACTTAATGAAACACAAGTCTGAAACATTTGAAAAGTTCAAACAATTTCAGAGTGAAGTTGAGAATCATCGTAACAAGAAGATTAAATTCCTACGATCTGATCGAGGAGGAGAATATCTGAGTTATGAGTTTGGCAGTCACTTAAGACAGTGTGGAATTGTTTCACAATTGACACCGCCTGGAACACCACAGCGTAATGGTGTGTCCGAACGTCGTAATCGAACCTTATTAGATATGGTGCGATCTATGATGTCTCTTGCCGATTTGCCACTATCGTTTTGGGGTTATGCATTAGAGACAGCTGCATTCACTTTAAATAGGGCACCATCGAAATCCGTTGAGACGACGCCATATGAACTTTGGTTTGGCAAGAAGCCAAAGCTGTCGTTTCTTAAAGTTTGGGGATGTGATGCTTATGTCAAAAAGCTTCAGCCTGAAAAGCTGGAACCCAAAGCGGAGAAATGCGTCTTCATAGGATACCCAAAAGAGACAGTTGGGTATACCTTCTATCTCAGATCCGAAGGCAAAATGTTTGTCGCTAAAAACGGAACATTTCTTGAGAAAGAGTTTCTCTCGAAAGAATTGAGTGGGAGGAAGATAGAACTTGATGAGGTTGTTGAACCTTTACTTCAACCTGAGAGTAGCGCAGCGCAGAAAATTGTTTCTGTGGAGCCTACATTAGCTGAAGAGGAAGTTAATGATGATGATCATGAAGCTTTGGATCAAGTTGCTATCGAACCTCGTAGGTCGACAAGGACGCGTACTGCTCCTGAGTGGTACGGCAACCCTGTCTTAGAGGTCATGTTGTTAAACAACGATGAACCTACGAGCTATGGAGAAGCGATGATGGGCCCGGATTCCGAGAAGTGGTTAGAGGCCATGAAATCCGAGATGGGATCCATGTATGAAAACAAAGTATGGACTTTGGAAGTATTACCTGAAGGGCGTAAGGCCATTCAGAACAAATGGATCTTTAAGAGGAAGACGGACGCGGACGGTAATGTCACCGTCTATAAAGCTCGACTTGTGGCAAAGGGTTTTTCACAAGTTCAAGGAGTTGACTACGATGAGACCTTCTCACCCGTAGCGATGCTTAAGTCCGTCAGAATCATGTTAGCAATAGCTGCCTTTTTCGATTATGAAATTTGGCAGATGGATGTCAAAACAGCGTTCCTTAACGGTTACCTTAAGGAAGAGTTGTATATGATGCAACCAGAAGGTTTTGTCGATCCAGAGAATGCTGACAAAGTTTGCAAACTCCAGCGATCCATTTATGGACTGGTGCAAGCATCTCGGAGTTGGAATCTTCGTTTTGATGATGTGATCAAAGCGTTCGAGTTTATACAAGTTTACGGAGAAGCTTGTATTTACAAGAAAGTGAGTGGGAGCTCTATAGCGTTTCTAATATTATATGTGGATGACATATTGCTGATTGGAAACAATATAGAAATGCTGGAAAGCGTAAAGGAATATTTGAACAAGAGTTTTTCAATGAAGGACCTAGGAGAAGCTGCTTTCATATTAGGCATCAAGATCTATAGAGATAGATCGAGACGCTTAATAGGACTTTCACAAAGCACATACCTTGACAAAGTTTTGAAGAAGTTCAAAATGGATCAGTCCAAGAAGGGGTTCTTGCCTGTATTGCAAGGTGTGAAGTTGAGTAAGACTCAATGCCCAGTGACTGCAGAAGATAGAGAAAAGATGAGTGTCATCCCCTATGCTTCAGCCATAGGCTCTATCATGTATGCAATGCTGTGCACAAGACCCGATGTCAGCCTTGTCATAAGTATGGTCGGAAGGTTTCAAAGTGATCCAGGAATGGAACACTGGACGGCGGTCAAGAATATCCTGAAGTACCTGAAAAGGACTAAGGACATGTTTCTCGTTTATGGAGGTGATCAAGAGCTCGTCGTAAAGGGTTACGTCGATGCAAGCTTTGACACTGATCCGGATGACTCTAAGTCGCAAACCGGATACGTATTTATTCTTAATGGGGGTGCGGTTAGCTGGTGCAGTTCCAAGCAAAGCGTGGTAGCTGATTCTACATGCGAAGCGGAGTACATCGCAGCCTCGGAGGCGGCGAAGGAAGGTGTCTGGATGAAGGAGTTCATGACAGATCTTGGAGTAGTGCCTAGTGCACTTGACCCAATGACTCTGTTTTGTGATAACACTGGTGCCATTGCTCTAGCCAAGGAACCAAGATTTCACAAGAGGACCAGACACATAAAACGACGTTTCAATTCCATCCGCGATTACATCAAGGAGGACGACATAAATATTTGCAAAGTACACACGGATCTAAATGTTGCAGATCCGATGACTAAACCTCTTCCAAGGGCTAAACATGAACAACACCAGAACTGCATGGGTGTTCGATTCATTACAATGTAAATCACATAGTGATGTGAACTAGATTATTGACTCTAGTGCAAGTGGGAGACTGTTGGAAATATGCCCTAGAGGCAATAATAAATTGGTTATTATTATATTTCCTTGTTCATGATAATCGTTTATTATCCATGCTATAATTGTATTGATTGGAAACTCAAATACATGTGTGGGTACATAGACAACACTGTGTCCCTAGTAAGCCTCTAGTTGACTAGCTTGTTGATCAAAGATGGTTAAGGTTTCCTAGCCATGGACATGAGATGTCATTTGATAACGGGATCACATCATTAGGAGAATGATGTGATGGACAAGACCCAAACTGTAAACGTAGCATTTGATCGTGTCAGTTTATTGCTATTGTTTTCTGCATGTCAAGTATCTGTTCCTTTGACCATGAGATCATGCAACTCACTGACACCGGAGGAATACCTTGTGTGTATCAAACGTCGCAACGTAACTGGGTGACTATAAAGGTGCTCTACAGGTATCTCCGAGGGTGTCTGTTGGGTTGGCATGGATCAAGACTGGGATTTGTTACTCCGTGTGACGGAGAGGTATCTCAGGGCCCACTCGGTAATACAACATCACATTGAGCCTTGCAAGCAATGTGACTAAAGTGTTAGCCACGAGATCTTGTATTACGGAACGAGTAAAGAGACTTGCCGGTAACGAGATTGAACTAGGTATAGTGATACCGACGATCGAATCTCGGGCAAGTAACATACCGAAGAACAAAGGGAACAGCATACGGGATTAACTGAATCCTTGACATAGAGGTTCGACCGATAAAGATCTTCGTAGAATATGTAGGAGCCAATATGGGCATCCAGGTCCCGCTATTGGTTATTGGCCGTAGAGGTGTCTCGGTCATGTCTACATAGTTCTCGAACCCGCAGGGTCTACACACTTAACGTTTGGTGACGATTAGTATAATTGAGTTATTATGTTGGTGACCGAAAGTTGTTCGGAAGTCTCGGATAAGATCCCGGACATGACGAGGATCTCCGGAAGAGTCCGGAGGTAAAGATTGATATATGTGATAATAGTGTTTCGATCTCCGGAAGAGTTCCAGAGTTCACCGGAATGGGTTCCGGATGTTTACCGAAGTGTTCGGGTGCAGCAACACTTTATATGGGCCAAAGGGATAAAGCCCACGAGGTATTGGAAAGCGCAAAAGTAGTTTTGCTGCCGCGTAAGCGGTACTACCGCTTGTGTGAAGCGGTACTACCGCCCGAGCGGTACTACCGCCCGAGCGGTACTACCGCTTGTGTGAAGCGGTACTACCGCCCAAGCGGTACTACCGCTTGTGTGAAGCGGTACTACCGCTTGTGCGCGGCTGTGCACGGTTCGGCAGGGATCCGAGTTGGACTCTTTCCCTGCGGGCCAAACCGACCTTGTGCGGGCAAAACCGACCCGGAGGAGGCTTTTACTCCAAGTTTAGACCCCAAGGCTCAACATATAAATAGAGGGGCAGGGCTAGCACACGGGACACATCAGGATTTCCCAAGCCGTGTGCCGGCAACCCTAGCCCTCTAGTTCCTCCGTCATAATCTCCGTAGTGCTTGGCGAAGCCCTGCAGAGATTGTTCCTCACCACCATCACCACGCCGTCGTGCTGCTGGAACTCAACCACTACTTCACCATCGCTCGCTGGATCGAGGAGGTGAAGGCGTCATCAAGCCGTACGTGTGTTGAACGCGGAGGTGCCGTCCGTTCGGCACTAGATCGGAAGGATCGTGATTGGATCGCGGGACGCTCGGCGATTTGGATCGCGAAGACGTTCGACTACATCAACCGCGTTTATTAACGCTTCCGCTTAGCGATCTACAAGGGTATGTAGATTCACTCTCCCTCTCGTAGATGCTCATCACCATGGATAGATCTTGTGTGTGCGTAGGAAATTTTTTGTTTCCCATGCAACGTTCCCCAACACTCCCCAATTCTTTTGCACCCACAAAAATTACTCCATCTATTTGACAGTACCCAAAACCCATTCCACCAAAAACATTTGGTTCCCTAGTTCAAAATTTTCAAATTTCATTCAGTTCAAATTTGGACCAGATTCAAACTCCATGGTCAAAGCCCAATTTAAATTGCTCCAAAAAATCTGAAACTTTGCCAGACTCTCTTTTGTGCATCAACACCTCACCACAAAAATTCTCAAAAATTCCTAAAATTCCTAGAGCACTCTGGCATTTCATCATACACTTGATGTGCACTGTTTAGCACTGTCAGCGAGGAGGCGTCGGCGACGAGGGCTCGGGGGCGGCGACGAGGAGCGGGCTCGGGGGCGGCAACGAGGAGCGGGCTCAGGGGCGGCAATGCACGGGGAGGAGGGCTCGGGGACGGCTCGGAGGCGACGGCGAGGTCCGGCAGCCTGCCGGCGTCGAGGTGGTCTTCGGCGTCGGGGGAGAGGGAGATTGAAACTGGAGATGGTGTTTGGAAATTTTTTCTAAGTCCTGCTTATATACACAGAGCTTTAGTCCCGGTTGGTGGCTCCAACCGGGACTAAAGGCCCCCCTTTAGTCCCGGTCCGAGCCACCAACCGGGACTAAAGGTGAATTTCACCAGCCGAAAGGGCGCGAAACCCAACCCTTTAGTCCCGGTTGGTGGCTCGGACCGGGACTAAAGGGGTGCCTTTAGTCCCGGTTGGAGCCACCAACCGGGACTGAAGGGTGGCACAGCCGTGGGGTGGTGAAAGTTTAGTCCCACCTCGCCAAGCGAGAGGAGATCGCACCGGTTTATATACGCGGCTGCGATCTCTCTCCCAAGCTCCTCTCTAAAGCAGGCAGTTAATTGCCTAACCTCTGTCCTGTTGGGCCTACTAGCCCCGCGAGCCTGCATCCTGGCCCATATATAGTTGGGTTTCTAGTCGTATGCAGGCCGTGGTGTCTGCTAGTAGGCGGGTATTTTTTTATTTTTTATGTTATTTTTTGCATATGTTATGTTTTTTTATTTTTATGTTATTTTTTTGCATATGTTATGTCAATTTTAATATTCTTTCATAACCACTAAAATATATGGCACATGTTATGTCTTTTTATTTTTTATTTTATGGCAATTTTAATTTTTTGCATATGTTATGTTTTTTTATTTTATATGTTATTTTTTGCATATGTTATGTCAATTTTAATATTCTTTCATAACCACTATAAAATATATGGCACATGTTATGTCTTTTTATTTTTTTATGTTATGGCAATTTTAATTTTTTTGCATATGTTATGTCTTTTTATTTTTTATGTTATGGCAATTTTAATTTTTTGCATATGTTATGTTTTTTTTATTTTTATGTTATTTTTATGTTATTTTTTGCATATGTTATGTCAATTTTATTTTTTATTTTTTATGTTATTTTTTGCATATGTTATGTCAATTTTATAGAGAGGAGCGGGTTTGAGGTAAAGTCAGAGGTATGTACCTCATTTTTATATAATTTTAAGTTAATATTATTGTGATCATAACTAGAGTTTTATAAAAGCTTTTTAGTTGATTCTTTTTGCTATTGAAGAATATTATAGTTTTGTTTTAGTTGATCATAACTAGAATTTTATATAACTTTATTTCATGATATAGATGGGACTGAAAGGATAGGAATAATTTATATTTCATAACTTAATAAATAATTATTATAAAATCATGTTACAATGCCAAAATGCCCTAGCTAGCTCTTACAAAGATTCCCTCCGGTTTGTCCGAAGTGGCACTTTCCAGCTATAAGTCCGGAAACTCACACTAGAGAGAAAGTGATGGCGGTGAAGCCGGTCACATCCCAGAGTGGGATCTTGGGGTATAAAACTATTTCTTCCCGTGTGTCCCTTGCTTATTGCGCCATAACCATGGATAATCTTCATCATTTAATAGGATGCTTGGGTCAGTCTTCACTCTGAAGGGAGAAATTTCATGAAACTTTTCATAATCTTCTGACATGTCTGTCTTGTCCTCCACTCACACGATGTTTCTTTTCCCTGAAAGAACTATGTGGCGCTTTGGCTCATCGTATGATGTATTCGCTTCCTTATCTTTTCTTTTTCTCGGTTTGGTAGACATGTCCTTCACATAGAAAACCTGCGCCACATCATTGGCTAGGACGAATGGTTCGTCTGTGTACCCAAGATTGTTGAGATCCACTGTTGTCATTCCGTACTGCGGGTCTACCTGTACCCCGCCTCCTGACATATTGACCCATTTGCACCGAAACAAAGGGACCTTAAAATCACGTCCATAGTCAAGTTCCCATATGTCCTCTATGTAACCATAATATGTGTCCTTTGCCCTATTGGTGTTTGCTGCATCAAAGCGGACACCACTGTTTTGGTTGGTGCTCTTTTTATCTTGGGCGATCGTGTAAAATGTATTCCCATTTATCTCATACCCTTGGAAAGTCAATACAGTCAAAGATGGTGTCCTGGCCAACAAGTACAGCTCATCTCCAACAGTGGTGTTATCCATGAGATGTGTTTGCAACCAACCACCGAAAGTCCCCATGTGTTCACGTGTAATCCAGTCGTCAGACTGCTCCGGGTGTTTGGAGCGTAGAATATTCTTGTGTTCATTGATATACGGGGCCACCAAGGTAGAATTCTATAGAACTGTGTAGTGTGCTTGCGCCCAAGAATGCCCGTCCCTACATATTATTGAGTTCGGTCCTAGCGTGCCTTTTCCACCCAGTCTCCCCTCATGCCGCGATTCAGGAACACCAATCTGCTTAAGGTCAGGAATAAAGTCAACACAAAACTCAATGACCTCCTCTGTTTGATGGCCCGTGGAGATGCTTCCTTCTGGCCTAGCACGGTTACGAACATATTTCTTTAAGACTCCCATGAACCTCTCAAAGGGGAACATATTGTGTAGAAATACAGGACCCAGAATTGCAATCTCGTCGACTAGGTGAACTAGGACATGCGTCATAATATTGAAGAAGGATGGTGGGAACACCAACTCGAAACTGACAAGACATTGGACCAAATCATTCTGTAACCTTGGTAGGATTTCTGGATCGATTACCTTCTGAGAAATTGCATTGAGGAATGCACATAGCTTCACAATGGCTAATCGAACATTTTCTGGTAGAGGCCCCCTCAATGCAACCGGAAGCAGTTGCGTCATAATCACGTGGCAGTCATGAGACTTTAGGTTCTGGAATTTTTTCTCTGCCATATTTATTATTCCCTTTATATTCGACGAGAAGCCAGATGGGACCTTGATACTGAGCAGGCATTCAAAAAAGATTTCCTTCTCTGCTTTGGTAAGAGTGTAGCTGGCAGGACCTTGATACTGCTTTGGATGCATGCCGTCTTTTTCGTTCATACGTTGCTGGTCCTCCCGTGCCTCCGGTGTATCTTTGGTCTTCCCATACACGCCCAAGAAGCCTAGCAGGTTCACGCAAAGATTTTTCGTCACGTGCATCACGTCGATTGCAGAGCGGACCTCTAGGTCTTTCCAATAGGGTAGGTCCCAAAATATAGATTTCTTCTTCCACATGGGTGCGTGTCCGTCAGCGTCATTCGGAACAGATTGTCCGCCAGGACCCTTTCCAAAGATTACTTGTAAATCCTTGACCATATCAAGTATATCATCACCAGTATGGAGGACAGGCTTCTTCCGGTGATCTTCCTCACCTTTGAAATGCTTGCCTTTCTTTCTTAAGGCATGCTTGGTCGGAAGAAATCGACGATGTCCCAGGTACACATTTTTCTTACATTTATCCAAATATATACTTTCGGTCTCATCTAAACAGTGCGTGCATGCGTGGTATCCCTTGTTTGTCTGTCCTGAAAGGTTACTAAGAGCAGGCCAATCATTGATGGTTACAAACAGCAACGCTCGTAGGTCAAATTGCTGCTGTTTGTGCTCATCGCACACACGTACACCTTTTATGTCCCACAGCTATAAAAGTTCTTCAACTAATGGCCTTAGGTACACATCAATGTCGTTGCCGGGTTGCTTAGGGCCTTGGATGAGCACTGGCATCATAACGAACTTCCGCTTCATGCACAACCAAGGAGGAAGGTTATAGATACATAGAGTCACAGGCCAGGTGCTATGATTGCTGCTCTGCTCCCCAAAAGGATTAATGCCATCTGCACTTATACCAAACCGTAAGTTCCTTGGGTCACCTGCAAAGTCCGGCCACTTTCTCTCGATTTTTCTCCACTGCGACCCATCAGCGGGTACTCTCAACTTCCCGTCTTTCTTACGGTCTTCTTTGTGCCATCGCAACAACTTGGCATGCTCTTTGTTTCTGAACAGACGTTTCAACCGTGGTATTATAGGAGCATACCACATCACCTTGGCAGGAACCCTCTTCCTGGGGCGCTCGCCCTCAACATCACCAGGGTCATCTCGTCTGATCTTATACCGCAATGCACCGCATACCGGGCATGCATTCAAATTCTCATACTCCTCACCGCGGTAGAGGATGCAGTCATTAGGGCATGCATGTATCTTCTGCACCTCTAATCCTAGAGGGCAGAGAACCTTCTTTGCTTCGTACGTACTGTTAGGCAATTCGTTATCCTTTGGAAGCTTCTTCTTCATTATTTCCAGTAGCTTCCCAAATCCCTTGTCAGATACACCATTATCTGCCTTCCATTGCAGCAATTCCAGTGCGGTACCGAGCTTTGTGTTGCCATCTTCGCAATTTGGGTACAACCCTTTTTTGTGATCCTCTAACATGCGATCGAACTTCAACTTCTCCCTTTCACTTTCGCATCCTCTCTGTGCATCAACAATGACCCGACGAAGATCATCATCGGGCACATCTGGCGCCTCTTGATCTTCAGCTTCCCCGTTGCAGTATCACCGTATTCAGGGAACATAGGATAGTTGTCATCATCCTCTTCTTCTTCGTTGTCTTCCATCATAACCCCTCTTTCTCCATGCTTGGTCCAAACATTATAGTATGGCATGAAACCCTTCGAAAGCAGGTGGAAGTGAAGGGTTTTCGAGTCAGAGTAATCCTTCGTATTCTCACAGACAGTACATGGACAATACATAAAACCATTCTGCTTGTTTGCCTCAGCCACATCGAGAAAATTATGCAGGCCTGTAATGTAGTCGGAGGTGCGTCGGTCACCGTACATCCATTGCCGGTTCATCTGCGTGCATTATATAATTAAGTATATCAAAAACCTTTACAGAACATCATGAATAGAGAAATGACCAAATTAATACAAGTTCATCATCACATTAAAACCAAAGTACAGTAGTGATCAAATGTTATTACTGAAAAAATAAATACATAAAGTTCAGACATAGTTCTCATAGAACAACATACAGCTCTCTAGAGCATCTAATTAAAACATACATTGAAACTAACCTACAACTATGTAAAACATTTAAATGCAATAACAAATGCGATCAAAATCGCAACTAAGGTAACAATTGATCCAACAGCATAATGATACCAAGCCTCATTATCAATGGCATATTTTCTAATCTTTCTAATCTTCAAGCGCATTGCATCCATCTGGATCTTGTGTAGATCGACGACATCGGCAACATGCAACTCCAATTTCATCTTCTCTTCTTCAACTCTTTTCAATTTTTCTTTCAAATAATTGTTTTCTTTTTCAACTAAATTTAACCTCTCGACAAGAGGGTCGGTTGGAATTTCCGGTTCACATACCTCCTAGATAAAGACATCTATGTCAAGTTGGTCGGCATAATTGTCATAAACACTAAATGAAACAAATAGTTATAAAAGATAATATACCACATCCGAATCATAGACCGGACGAGAGCCGACGGGGGCGGATACCAAAACCATGGCACTATATAATAACAAACAATAATACAAGTAAGAAAATTATACAAGTAGCTATATAAATCATACACATGTGCAAACTAAGAAGTTAATTTGAGCTCAAATTGTGCATCTAAATCAAATAAACTCACACATACACCCCTCCACTAAAACCCACAAACTACACTACTTCTAGAGCATTTGAAATGAGCTAAACTAGCAGTGAGAGATGAAAGGATGAAGTTGCTAACCTTTTTAGAACACTTGGATAGTTGGTGCACCGCCAAACCTAGACAAATCTTGGGGAAAATGGAGCTTGGAGGAAGAACAGAGGAGAAAGCTTAAGTGTGGCTCCGGCATTTCATCGAACACCTCATGTGCATATATAGGCAAAAAACAGAGTAGCCCACACCTCCACCCTTCCACGGCCAAAAAACAGAGGAGATGGGGGGGGCGTGGATATATATAGGCAGAACTTTAGTCCCGGTTTGTGTCTAAAACCGGGACTAATGGCCTACCCTTTAGTCCCGGTTCCAGACACCAACCGGGACTAAAGGGCAGCAACCCCTTTAGTCCCGGTTGGTGGAGGAAACCGGGACTAAAGGTCCCAGCCGAACCGGGATTGATGCCTGCCGAGGCCCGGCCGGTGTCCTAGCCTCTCGAACCGGGACTGATGCTCCCATTAGTCCCGGTTCTTAATACGACCGGGACTAATGCTCTGATCTGGCCAGGACCAAAGCCCTGTTTTCTACTAGTGATAGGATACCCTAAAGAGACCATTGGGTATACCTTCTATCACAGATCCGAAGGCAAGATCTTTGTTGCTAAGAATGGGTCCTTTCTAGAGAAGGAGTTTCTCTCGAAAGAAGTGAGTGGGAGGAAAGTTGAACTTGATGAGGTAATTGTACGTTCTCCCGAATTAGAAAGTAGCACATCACAGAAAGAAGTTCCCGTGATGCCTACACCATCCGGAGAGGAAGCTAATGATGATGATCATGAAACTTCGGATCAAGTTACTACTAAACTTCGTAGGTCGACCAGGGTATGTTCCGCACCAGAGTGGTACGGTAATCTCGTCCTGGAAGTCATGTTGTTAGACAACAGCGAACCTACGAACTATGAAGAAGCAATGATGAGCCCGGATTCCCACAAATGGCTTGAGGCCATGAAATCTGAGATAGGATCCATGTATGAAAACAAATTATGGACTTTGGTGGACTTGCCCGATGACCGGCAGGCCATTGAGAATAAATGGATCTTTAAGAAGAAGACATACGCTGATGGTATTGTCACTGTCTATAAAGCTCGACTTGTCGCAAAGGGTTTCTAACAAATTCAAGGGGTTGACTACGATGAGACTTTCTCACCTGTAGCGATGCTTAAGTCTGTTAGAATTATGTTAGCAATTGCCGCATTTTATGACTATGAAATCTGGCAAATGGACGTCAAAACAACGTTCCTTAACGGGTTTCTTAAGGAAGAGTTCTATATGATGCAACTGGAAGGTTTTGTCGATCCTAAGGATGATAACAAAGTATGCAAGCTCTAGCGATCCATCTATGGACTGGTGCAAGCATCTCGGAGTTGGAATATACGCTTTAGTGAGGTGATCAAAGCTTTTGGTTTTATATAAACTTATGGAGAAGCTTGTATTTACAAGAAAGTGAGTGGGAGCTCTGTAGCATTTCTAATATTATATGTGGATGACATATTGTTGATTGGAAATGATATAGAATTTCTGAAAAGCATAAAAGGTTATTTGAACAAGAGTTTTTCAATGAAAGACCTGGGTGTAACTGCTTACATATTGGGCATCAAGATCTATAGAGATAGATCGAGACGCCTGATAGGACTTTCACAGAGCACATACCTTGACAAGATTTTGAAGAATTTCAAAATGGACCAGTCAAAGAAGGGGTTCTTGCCTGTGTTGCAAGGTGTGAAGTTGAGTAGGACTCAAAGCCTGACCACGGCAGAAGAAAGAGAAAGGATGAAAGTCATCCCCTATGCCTCAGCCATAGGCTCTACAATGTATGCCATGTTGTGTACCAAACCTGATGTGTGCCTTGCCATAAGTCTGGCAGGGAGGTACCAAAGTGATCCAGGAGTAGATCACTGGACAACGGTCAAGAATATCCTTAAGTACCTGAAGAGGACTAAGAACATGTTTCTCGTTTATGGAGGCGAAGATAAGCTCGTCGTAAAGGGTTACGTCGATGATAGCTTTGACACTGATCCGGATGACTAAAGTTCTCAATCCGGATACGTATTGAATAGTGGAGCAGTTAGCTGGAGTAGCTCCAAGCAGAGCGTTGTAGACATAAAGATTTGCAAAAGTACATATGGATCTGAATGTGGCAGACCCGTTGACTAAACCTCTTCCACGAGCAAAACATGATCAGCACCAGAACTCTATGGGTGTAAATTCATTATGATGTAAGCTATATTATTGACTCTAGTGAAAGTGGGAGACTGTTGGAAATATTCCCTAGAGGCAATAATAAATTGGTTATTATCATATTTCCTTGTTCATGATAAATGTTTATTATTCATGCTAGAATTGTATTGACCGGAAACTTAAATACATGTGTGAATACATAAACAACACTGTGTCCCTAGTGAGCCTCTACTATACTAGCTCGTTGATCAAAGATGGTTAAGATTTCCTAACCATAGACATAAGTTGTCATTTGATAACGGGATCACTGATACGTCTCCGTCGTATCTACTTTTACAAACACTTTTGCTCTTGTTTTGGACTCTAATTTGCATGATTTGAATGAAACTAACCCGGACTGACGCTGTTTTCAGCAGAACTACCATGGTGTGGTTTTTTTTGTGCTGAAATAAAAGTTCTCGGAATTGGACGAGGCACCAGGCCGCGCCACCCCCCTGGCACGCCCTGGTGGCTTGTGGGGCCCACGTTGCTCCGCTGACCCTAATCTCAGGCCTATAAATTCACAATTCCAGAGAAAAAAATAAGAGAGGAAGTTTCATCGCATTTTATGATACGGAGCCGCCGCCACCTCCTGTTCTTCATCAGGAGGCCAGATCTGGAGTCCGTTCGGGGCTCCGGAGAGGGGGATCTTCCGCCGTCGTCATCATCAACCATCCTCCATCACCAATTTCATGATGCTCACCGCCGGGAGTGAGTAATTCCTTCGTAGGCTTGCTGGACGGTGATGGGTTGGATGAGATTTATCATGTAATCGAGTTAGTTTTGTTAGGGCTTGATCCCTAGTATCCACTATGTTCTGAGATTGATGTTGCTATGACTTTGCTATGCTTAATGCTTGTCACTAGGGCCCGAGTGCCATGATTTCAGATCTGAACCCTTTATGTTTTCATGAATATATTTGTATTCTTGATCCGATCTTGCAAGTTATATGCACCTGCTATGTGTTATGATCCGCATACCCCAAGGTGACAATAATTGGGATTCTTTCCGGTGATTACCGTAGTTTGAGGAGTTCATGTATTCACTATGTGTTAATGCTTTGTTCCTGTTCTCTATTAAAAGGAGGCCTTAATATCCCTTAGTTTTCTTATGGACCCCGCTGCCACGGGAGGGTAGGACAAAAGATGTCATGCAAGTTCTTATCGCAAGCACGTATGACTATATACGGAATACATGCCTACATTACATTGATGAATTGGAACTAGTTCTGTGTCGCCCTAGGTTATAACTGTTGCATGAAGAATGTTATCCAACATAATCACCGATCCAATGCCTACGAGTTTTTCACATATTGTTCTTTGCTAAGTTACTACTGTTGCTACTACTGTCACAATTGTTACAAAACTATTGCTGCTACCGTTACTGCTACTGTTACTATTATTGCTATTGCTATCAAACTACCATACTACTGTGCTACTGATCACTCTGCTGCAGATATTTAGTCTCCAGGTGTGGTTGAATTGACAACTCAACTGCTAATACTTGCAAATATTCTTTGGCTCCCCTTGTGTCGAATCAATAAATTTGGGTTGAATACTCTACCCTCGAAAACTGTTGTGATCCCCTATACTTGTGGGTTATCAATCACATCATTAGGAGAATGATGTGATGGACTAGACCCAACCGTAAGCTTAGCATCAGATCGTTTAGTTATTTGCTACAACTTTCTTCATGTCAAGTATCTGTTCCTTAGACCATGAGATCATGTTACTCCCGGATATCAGAGGAATGCCTTGTGTGCTATCAAACGTCACTTCATAACTGGGTGATCATAAAGGTGCTCTACAGGTATCTCCGAAGGTGTCTGTTGGGTTGCATGGATCAAGACTGGGATTTGTCACTCCGTATGACAGAGAGATATCTCTGGGCCCTCTCGGTAATAAAACATCGTAAAGAGCTTGCAAGCAATGTGGTTAATGAGTTAGCCACGGAATCTTGTATTACGGAATGAGTAAAGAGACTTGTCGGTAACGAGATTGAACTAGGTATGGAGATACCGACGATCGAATCTCGGGCAAGTAACATATCACCGGACAAAGGGAATTGCATACGGGATTAACTGAATCCTCGACATCGTGGTTCAACTGATAAAGATCTTCATTGGACATGTGGGAATCAATATGGGTATCCAGATCCCGCTGTTGATTATTGACCGGAGAAGTGTCTCGGTCATGTCTACATGTTCCCGATCCCGTAGGGTCGCACGCTTAACGTTCGATAGCG
Source organism: Elymus sibiricus (assembly GCA_039707655.1). NCBI lineage: Eukaryota > Viridiplantae > Streptophyta > Magnoliopsida > Poales > Poaceae > Elymus > Elymus sibiricus. The sequence continues at coordinate 429,803,464 of CM077676.1, forward strand.
CTAGGGTAGTATTGAGCTATTAATAGTGGAAAGTCCGAAGGTTGTTCGGAGTCCCGGATGGGATCCGGGACATCACGAGGAGCTCCGGAATAGTCCGGAGGTAAAGATTTATATATGGAAAGTTGTTTTCGGGGTTAGGGAAAAAGTTCGGTTTTTTTTCGGTATTGTACCGGGAAGTCACCGGAAGGTTCCAGAGGGTTCCGGAGGGGTCCGGAAGTCCTCAGAGGGTTCCACCACATCCCAAACAGTAGTGTGGGCTGTAGGGGGGCGCCCTGGCCTTATTGGGCCAGGCGTATCAACCCCTACTTGGCCCATGCGCCTAGGGGAAGGGAAACCCTAAGGGGGAGGGCCCTCCACTTGGCCTGGAGGGCACTCCTCCCCCCTTGGCCGCCGCCCTGCCTTGGGACGGGGGCTAGGGCTGGCACGCCCCTCCCTCACCCCTATATATAGTGGGGAGGCGCAGGGGGCAGCCACCCCTTCCACGCTTGGCCCGTCTCCCTCCCGTTACTCCTCCTCCACGTTCCGTCAGCGCTTGGCGAAGCCCTGCCGGAATTCCGCCGCCGCCACCACCACCATGCTATCGTGCTGGTTCCGATCTCATCTACCTCCTCCCCCTCTCTTGCTGGATCAAGAAGGAGAGGACGCCATCGAGCTGAACGTGTGCTAATCTCGGAGGTGCCGTCCGTTCGGCACTAGATCGGATTGGATCGCGATTGGATCGTGAAGAGTACGACTACATCAACCGCGTTACGACGCAAACACTTTCGGTCTACAAGGGTATGTAGACACACTCCCCTCTCATTGCTTTGCATCTTCTAGATTAGATGTTGGGTGTTTCGTAGGAAATTTTTTGATTTTCATGCAACGTTCCCCATCATCACCATGAGGCTATGCATTGGCCATGCCCTTATCCCCTCGGGGGCTCATCACGTGTCCTGACGGGCCTAGCTGGAGAGTGGGCGAAACGCCACACCCTCCTTCTTCCACCAGCTTCTCAAAAAAAAAAAACCTTCTTCCACCTCCCGCCGAAGAGAGAGTGAGGGGGACCGTGCGTGCCGTGCTCGTCGTGCCTGCCTGCCCTCCTCTCGTCCCTATCTCCTCCCAGAGCACGCCAGCCACACCTCCTCCATCCGCATCTACTTTCCCCTCTCCCGCGAAAACCCTATCCCCTCTCTAGATCCAGACCCAGAGAGGTACCCAAGAGCTCCGAGAGCGCGGCGATGTGCCCGCGTAGCCCGAGCCCTCCTACGTCGTCATCTTCATGTCCGGTTGCCTCGCCTACATTGACTACACACTTTGGATTGAGCCCAGAACTTCTACACGCAGAACCTCTCGTCGTCCGCTAAATTTTTTCGACTCCGTCCACCTCTTGACGAGCGGAGCACACTGTTGTGCTCCTGGTGAGTCTCCGCTCCTTCCCATCCACTTTCACCTCTCGAATTATTCCCCTGTCACCGTTTTCATCATGAGTCCAAGAGCGCCGCCGCACGGCCATGTCGCCGGGCTAGCTCCGGTGACCTCTGTTCTTCCTCTTTGCACCGTTCAACGCATTGGATCATGTATATGTGTTTGCCCCTATTACTTTGCTCGTTTGCACACCGTAACACCCACTCTGAGCACACCCGAGAGCACCTCCTGCTTCGCCATGTCTGTATAGTTTTTTGGTTTCACTTTGTTTTTCTCTTTTTGGGCACTTGGTTAAACTTTTGAGTTGCTTCGGCCCTCCCTTATAATACAAAATGACATGCACTTTGGTGCGCTTTCGAGAAATAAAGAAATAAAGAAAATGTATAGCAAGTTATGACTCTAGGTCACATAGCATCTAGCTTCTGGATGAGTTATTGTCATATTTATTTCTTTCTAGTTCCCATCTGGTATGCATGTGTATATATATAGTTTCCATCCATGGTGGTTTGTAGCTATCACAATGCTGGAATAGCTTCCGTCCACCTTGGTTTCTTATAGGATCTTTTAGCCAGAAGCAGACCAAAGAAAGATATATGTAGTCCATTTATCTCAAGTGACCTCGCCACCAGGGATATAGAACTCCTCCACAGTCAAGACAATTTTCCTAATTTATGTTGTTTAGGTTGCACATGATTACAAATATGTTGGGTTCGAGAGGCATTAGGAATAGATTAGCTTGTAACTCAAGCAAATTCTGCCATCTCCACCCGAGCTGATGGCGCAAACACCCATGCGACTGGGCCCCAACAGGACAACTCCACGCAGCATCAGCTCCACTAGATAGGACATGTCTTCGAGAGACGACTCCTCCAAGGAGGAAGTGCCGAGGAAGCGCCCGTCGTCTACTCCAGTAGAATCTGCAGCTCAAGCTTTCGCTTGGAGGAACCAACAACCTAATCTAGTTGCCATTGATTGAGATAATGCTCAACCGAGCTCGAAAACTGAGCGATACAATTCTCTCTGTCGTGCCTAAATTGGATAAGAAGCATCGGATGTGTAGTAGTTTTATCGGCCAGAGCTGGTCTATTATGTCTGGACTGCTGATTGTTCAATACCATACGGTTTCCCTAGTTAAACTTGAGACCTTCATGTCGTTTCCTGTCAATCACTAATTGCGTGTAGTACACGCGTATACTCGCTCGAAAACCTGCTTAACAAATGTATCAATTTAACTAGTGAAATGAATTGTCAACTTCTTTGTTAGTATAAGAGCGTTTAGATCACTAAAGTAGTGATCTAAATGCTCTTATATTTCTTTACAGAGTGAGTAGATTGTTAGGCCAGTTTTTAAATGTAAGTCCGTGAAAGATATTGGTGCTTCAATTATTTTCTCATAGCATCCGTGTGCTAAGATAGGAAAACTGAAGAATATAACCCATCTCACCTGCCGGTGCCACTGCACTGCCAAACCCTGAAGATTAAATCTACTGCGCCTGCTTGTGTTCTTCTTTTGCTGGAAATAGAAGGGAACATGTGTCAAAACACAACATATACGTCGATTAGATGGAATAGCTGCACTGAATAAGCAACTGAGCGACAGAGAACATAGTTGAGGAGCTTCTGCCTGAGACCTGAATATGAATAGAAACTAGTGATCATTATTCCCGGAGCCGTTCCAGATTTCCCGACCACTATGAAGGGTCACCGTTTGTTATCTGAGATGCCTTGAGTGCTGCAGGATGTGCCCATAGTTTCAGTGTTCTACAACCATGCTCTGCTTTCTGAGTGTTAACAATTTCAAACTTTCAACGCATGCTCAACTTACCGTAAGATGGATGCATTAATATTTCTGGTGTCAGACACGGCACAAGGCAATGGAGATCGTTGGGAACAGGAGTTCCTTAGTGAGCACCAACCACTTCTCCGAATTGCAAACATTATTTAAGAGGCTCCATGGCAACTCTCTGCAGAACGAGTCCACCGAAATATTCAAGATAGTACCTTTTGTGTGATTGTCTTGGAAGCATTAATTCCTGTGAGAAAAGCATAGAAATTCAGCAGTCATCCCTAAAGATTATTCCTTGCAAAGTCATCGGCTAATAAGGAATGTCTTTTCAATAATTTGGTGTTTGTGTATATCTGCGCATGAAGCAATTTTTTTTGAAAGATTGAGCAACACTGGCTTTTCAATGTTTAGAAGGTAGCATGAATTACAGGGCCACGTGCATGTCAAGGCCCAAGGATGAAAAGGCAGAAAAACAAGAAGAAGAAAAAACTCAAGATTTCCTAAGGGCCTCCTCTTCAGTCAGGATCCCAAAAGGGATATTGCAAAAAATTTAGCCATATATAGCGATACTGACCAAGCTTTTCACGGGCAAAGCCAACGATGGTGTTGAAATCAGCGATCTCCCAGGCAATGAGGATCATCATTGCCTTGACTCCATTTTGATCCGCAGTCACGGCCTTGGACCACATCTCATTCCAGCGTACTGAAGCAGCTAGCCACGAGTTCCAGCCGTCAGGGTTAAGTGATGCACAACCCCTCCATTGGGAAATCCTATTCCAAATCTGACAGGCATAGGGACATTCCTAGAACAAATGCTGAGAGGTTTCCAGATTCCTGAAGCACAGTGGGCAGAAGAACTCGTTCAGTCACCCCCGCCTCTGCAGCCTGTACGCGCACAATAAACGATTCTGAAGAAACAACCAAGTGAAGAACTTGCATGTCGCAGCAACCCAAGAAGACCAGAACTGGATTCTGAATTCATACCAAGCATTGTCCAGAAACTGAAACTGATAAGTTAAGGCTGCCGGTATGTCCCAAATGCAGTTAATTTCCTTGAAATGCAATCGGGCATGTTCTTTTGCAGAATATGCCTTCTCGTCAATTCCTTCCACACCACGAGGAATATCCGAATTATTTGATCATTCAGACCATGCATAGATCTAGCGCTCATTTAGGAGGGCAGCCTTAACAGTGATGTTTTTCCTCTTGTTGTGAGCATAGAGTGCCAGCACAAATTTCTTCAACGGTTCATCAAATAGCCAAGATGAATTCCAAAAGAATGCAGTCTCCCCATTATTACCAACTTCTAATGCCGCCGCAAGAAGCTCTTTGTCGCCCTCATCACAAGGCACCTCCGTGCCAACCCACGGCTAATCCGGCGATCACCAGCTGAACAAAAGCCATCTCAGCCTTAGAGCTCTACTGAATTTACCCAGATCATGAATTCCCTTGCTTCCCATGTCTATTGGGGAGCACAGCGTCATCAAGTTCACTTTGCATTTTCTCCGCAAAAAAAAAAGTTCACTTTGCATTTGCCACCAGAAAGTTCACCCTCTTGTGCCTATATGATGAAGCAATTATAAATCAAGCATGAAACTGAAATATCAAAACTGTTAATTATCCACACAAAGAAGATGTGACTATAACTAACTGGGAAGCAAATAAGGATTCAATGTTGGAGCATGATAATGGATCGCTCATTAATGGATAGATTTGCAGGCACTCACAGGCCTATCGACCGTATTGCATGAAGATACTATAAAATTCACTTACTTGGACATGACAGAAGCACCACATATCTCTATCTCTATCTATATACTATAAAAAACACAGTTGGTGATGATGGATGGTGTGTCTGCCACCTGACCATCTCAACCATCAGATCTGAAACGAACGGCTTCGATGGCACTGAAGTTCCGATGAAATTACCCGCAAATGCCACTCCATCCGCTATTCCCAACTCATTCAGCCCTTCCAGGATTCCATGCCAGACAACATCGATCAGGTCCCGACGACGATACCCTCTCCGGCGTAGTCAGAGCTCGGGAGTTCTTCTGGACTCGCCGGCGCGCGGCACATCACCCCCTCCCCCATCTCCTCCGTAACGTTCATGCCAACCTCCTGGAACAGTGGTGGGTCTCCATGCTCGTCCGCATGGATCTGGACTGCAGATGGCGTCCTCTGAATCCCTATGGCGGCGGCTGGTTCTTCTGCTGCAATATTGGCGGCAGGTTTAGAGGTGGTACTATTAACTTATCCAATGTCTTGCCCCTCCTCTGCTATTACTCACATCTGCTCTATCCTGTGCCCACCTCACCCTCTTCCCCCAATTTTTCCCATCCTACGCAGGAGTGGGGTAACGGAAAGGCAGTTGGCTCGGGGCAGGTTGGGCAGTTGGCGTGGGCAGCGCATGTGCACTTCTTCGATTTCGTCTGGTGAAGACGCCGGTGCTGGAGGCCAGTTGGTCAAACGGGGTGGATCCCTGTTGATGTGGATGCGCGGTGGCCGCGTTGGTCTTCCGTGTGTGGGTCTTCGGTATGCTGGATCTTTCCAGAAAAGACTTATATGTGCTATATATTTTTTAGAAATTTATCTGTTCGTTCTGAACACGTAATCACCTTCCTAGAGGAAAAGAGAAAAGAGTAGGAACAGCCTCACCGTAGAAGCTAGACCCCACCTTCCAGCCTTTGGCACCAATGTTAATAGTTCACTTCGATTTTTAAAATCTCTCTCTATCATCATCAGATCGTTCCTTTCTTTTTCTGCTGTGTTTACTTTTTGCCTTGACCCGTGGATAGAAATTCATGTTTCCAGTTAATATTTATTAGTTATTATTTGCTTCAGTTTATCATAGTCTAAGATGCGTTGTTGCTACTTGGACATTATGTACAGAGTATAGGATGGTCTGAACTTAAAATCCTGAAAAGGGAACTTTCTTTCAATCTCGGTTCTAACAATCTGGCTATAGATGGGTGTTAAGAGACCCTTTTCTGGATCACGTCTGTTCAATATAATGGCACACATCTTCCTATAACTTTTGGATCTATTTTGTCCTCCAAGTTCAACATTACTTGACGGACACCACTTCCAGTTTTCTTAGTCAATGTTGTTCATAATGTTCTTTTTTGCGAGACTTCATAGTTTTAAGCATAAAAGGTCTTAATGGATGGCTGTCTTCATGGCCCTCAAAGAAGAAAAATCCTAGAAGTTGAGCACAACTGGTGTTGCTTCATGAGATGATCAGTTTTAAGCATAAAAAAACATTAATGTGACATCTTTCATTTATAATGAGTGTCTTGGCATTTGGGTGTCTTTTGGGGCTATTTACTTGAAACAAGGTTTAGCATTTTTCAAACTCTTGAATGCTTGTAGACCCAACGATTTACTTACTTTGTGGTCATGACAAAGTCTCAATGCTTCTAAACCTGATTGACGGTGTCCTGGATTAGGGGGTGCTAACCTAACCAGCCTGTCTCCTCGGTTGGGCCGATGGGCCCTCGTACGTGATCAAGATGGACTCCGGAGGCTGTACACATGAAGCGTGATCGAGACTGTCTCTACCGAAGACTTGACGTATACTCCAAGATCTCTCCTGCCGCCTCTCTCCTAGATACCGACTTTGTAACCCTAGATACCCTCCCTGGCGTGTATATAAGACATAGGGTTTAGTCCGTAGAGGGGACATCAACGCAATATCGCTCACCTAGCCCTAGAAGTTAGACACACATTACGATCTCGAGGTAGATGAACTCTGTATTCGATACATCTCCTTTAATATAAACGGAAGCAGGACGTAGGGTTTTACCTCCATCAAGAAGGCCCGAACCTGGGTAAACATCGTCTCCCTTGTCCTTTTTACCACCGATCCGAGATCCACAGCTCGGGACCCCCTACCCCGAGGTCTGCCGGTTTTTACACCTACACTGGTGCTTTCATTGAGAGTTCCGCTGCGCGATCACTAGAAGGATCGATGGCTCACCTGCAGATCAACTGCGCCAACGGCCACGGGGACGTTTACGCCCCGGCCAGCTTTTCTTCTTCGGCAGCATGGTATTTTGCGCCGACTCGACGGGTCATCTGACCTCTGTCGAGAACTATGCCCCAGGTCGGATCATGACCTTCGGTGGCCTCGAATACACTGCGGATTCCCGTGGTGAACTCATCCTATCGGGATGGACTCCCGGCCGGATCGAGAGCTCGACCGGTTCTGGAGGCTTGACTCCCGAACCGAACTCTATCGCGGCGCCTCTTGAGACCCCTGACGCCACCACTCCAGCCAGTTTCCTTCCGATCGCCAGTCCGGAGATAGATCCGGCGCCCACCCCCGAAATTACGTCAGTGCTAGAACTGACTCCGGTGCAGAACTCGGAATTATGTTCGGATTCCCTTCACACCGAAAACGCATCCGGTTACACGCCGAGCGTACGTCGAGTCAGTCCTTCCTATGGCGCATGAATGAATCCCGAAGAGTTATCTCACCTCGATGAGATGCTTGACCGCATCCGGAGCATGTCCATCTCGGACGGCAGGACTTTGGTTTACAATCAGATCAGACTTAAAGCCGACGATAGGGAAATCTACATCCCACCCACCACCCACCTAGTCGCCACGGTCGACGACTTAACCGACGTGCTGGACTATGGCGAGGCCTCAGACATGGAGGAAGATGCTGATGGCCCCATCGAGAACACCTTGCCCCCGGTAAACACGGGCAAGTGGACCGCCACATCCACCTACGATGTTTACATGGTGGACACCCCCAAATCCCCTCCAAGACGTCGGCGAAGACGCCGAAGGGGTCCTAACAGGGAACCCTGTGGCAATGACGCAGCAACCAATAATGGCGACGCGGAGGACGACGATGCCCGTAACCATGAAGAGGACGTTCAAGCCTCATCAGTAAGGAACGGCACACCGGACCGACTCCTCAGGGACTCAGATCCGAATGACCTCTTTGAAGGGGCTGACGACAACTACATGCCAGAATCCGAGGAAGACGAGAGCCTCGGTACCGAGGATTACATCGTCCCCGAAGACCCTTTTGAACAAGAGCGCTTCCGGTGGCGCCTTGTTGCGACCGCCCGGAGCATGAAACGCAAGCAGCAACAGCTGCAGGCCAATACCGATGCACTAAATGAAAAGTGGATCGAAGTGCTCTCCGCCAAGCAAGACATGGAGAACCGGCGCAATAGTGCGCCGAAATCATACCCACGTAGGCGTCTCTTGCTGGAGTTCGACGAGGAGCTCGCTGACGACCTCGACCGACCCCTAGAGGTCGGGACAGGCCAAGATGAGAAGACCTCAGTGAACGGCCACCTCCACGCCATCATGGCAAGGACCCCGTGGATTACTTAGATCCTCACGACGCTAGACGCCGCATTGAGGAAAACATGGCTCCCCTCGGTCCATGTATGGATCAAGGGGACGCGCGCCCGCTGGGCTCGACAGCTACGATGCCTGGGTGGACAGGAATGGCAGTGCCTGAAATCAAGCCTACTCACGACTTTCTCCCGACCCCCGACGCGATGCTCCTCGGTTGCGAGGTCCGGCTCACCCGATCTGCTTCACAGACAGGGTGATGGAACATCAATTCCCGGAAGGATTTAAGCCCATCAATATAGAGTCATACGATGGCACCACGGACCCAGCGCTTTGGATGGAGGATTTCCTCCTGCACATACACATGGCCAACGGAGATGATCTCCACGCCATCAAATATCTGCTGCTCAAGCTAAAGGGGCCGGCGAGGCATTAGCTTAACAGCCTCCCTCCTCACTCTATCGGCAGCTGGGAGGCCCTAGAGGACGTTTTTCGAGCAAACTTCCAAGGCACATATGTCCGACCTCCGGACGCTGATGACCTCAGCCGTGTCACCCAGCAGCCAGGTGAATCAGCCCGAAAATTCTGGAACAGGTTCCTCACCAAGAAGAACCAGATCATAGACTGCTCCGAAGCCGAGGTCATCGCCACATTCAAAAACAATATCCGAGATGAATGGCTGGCTCGTCAACTTGGCCAGGATAAGCCGAGGACTATGGCGGCCCTGACCTCACTGATGACTCGCTTTTGTGCGGGAGAAGACAGCTGGCTCGCCCGTAGTACTCATAATGGTGAGGCAGGCACCTCGGAAACTCGCGACGCCAATGGAAAGCCCAAGCGCAACAAAAATAAGCGCAGGTATAAAAATGGCGGAAGTGACACTGAAAACGCTGCGGTCAATGCAGGGTTCACCGGACCTAAATCCGGGCAGAAAAGAAAACCCTTTAAAGGGAACAAAGACGGACCTAGCCAGCTTGATAGGCTCCTGGACCGCCCATGTGGAATTCACGGCACTCAGGAAAACCAGCAACCCACACTAACAGGAATTGCTGGGTCTTTAAACAAGCCGGCAAGAGAGCGGCAGAGGGTCAGAGTAAAACCCAACACCGCAGCGAAGACGAGAATGAACCTCGGCGGCCCAATAATGGAGGCCAAAAGAAGTTTCCTGACGAGGTAACAGAGGTCAATATGATCTATGTCACCCACATCCCTAAAAGGGAGAGGAAACGTGTGCTTCGGGACGTATACGCGCTGGAGCCCGTCGCCCCGAAATATAACCCATGGTCGGCTTACCCGATCACGTTTGACAAGCACGATCATCCGACCAACATCAGGCATGGCGGATCGGCGGCACTCGTCCTGGACCCTATTGTTGATGGTTATCATCTAACACGCGTCCTAATGGACGGAAGAAGCAGCCTCAACCTCATCTATGAGGACACGGTTCGGAGATGGGCATCGACTCATCTCGGATCAAGCCGAGCTCCACCACCTTTAAAGGTGTCATCCCGGGCGTCGAAGCCCGCTGTACCGGAACGGTCACCCTAGAGGTAGTCTTCGGCTCGCCCGAGAACTTCAGAAGCGAGGAGTTAATCTTCGATATCGTACCTTTCCGAAGTGGATACCACGCGCTCTTAGGGCGCACATCATTCGCGCATTTCAACGCAGTCCCGCATTACGCCTACCTCAAGCTCAAAATGCCGGGACCTAACGGCGTTATCACAGTTAATGGTAACACCGAACGTTCACTCCGGACAGAGAAACAGACCACGACTTTCAGAGCCGAGGTACATGCGTCCGAGGAGGCAGCCCGCAGCGATAAACGCGCCGCCCGCTCTTTGAAGCGCGCCCGGGCTGCACAAATCGAACTCGGCCAGGTACCCCCGCACCCGAAATAGGGATGCGGGCTCCTCGCGTGCCCTTTCTGGAGCGGGCACTACGTGCACAGAGTGCATAATTTCGCACTGAAGATTCCATGGGCCGCCGAGGAGCCAAACATTTACTGAAACGTCGGCGCGGTTCAACCAAGCAAAGACGTGGCTTCGAGCCCCTGCACATGCAAGTCTCTATAAAAGAAACAGCCAAACATGGCTACGTCAATGTGGTTTCAACCACAGAACGGACTTCGACAAACGTCTCCTCTAAAGGAGCTCGGTCAATCAAACGCTTGAAGCGTATAAAGGGCCGGAAAGGCATCAACCTCCACAAATTCCTCACCACCAATGGTAAACATCTGGTCAACCGCTCGGAAACGCAGACGTGCGGCAGGTAGTGGCCCGGATTCTTCAAAATCCGTTAACAAATATCCGCCTTGTTCATTCCTACTTTTTTCTCTCTACTTTTTACATTGTAATCTTTCAATTCCTCTCGCGCCACAGCTGGACATGTACAAGCTTGAAATAATGAAATAAAGAAACTGTGTCCCTTAAAGGTCTCTATCATATTTCTTTATCGGCCTGGCCCCTGTGGAACGGAGAAGTTCGCTCAAAAAGATACAATTGTATAACAAGTCCGAAGTGTTCGGCGTCTCGGATTTTGGCCTTATATGCATCAGTTTCGAACCTAGATTTCGGTAAATAGTTGGGTTGCCCGGCTCCTATGTGTACCCCTTACGTTTTCGATGAATTCGGCTAAGGGCGTAACGGGAGAACCACTGCGATCGCGCTGCCAGGTCAATTGGCATAGTGCCTCAGTGGAGAAAGCCGAAAACTGACTATCTAGGTATGAGTAAACTGGTCCGCCATCTGCAGACCGCGTCAAGCAATGTGACGATAGAGATCACCCGTGTTAAACGAAGGGCTTTCATTCCTAGCCAAAGTGTGTCATGGCCTAGACCTCGGCCGACCTGGCCGAACACTTCCCATACCGGGGGCTGGTCATCAGCCCCCACAGTCAAACTTCTATGACTAAGTGAAAGGTATAAAGCCACTATAGTCTGATTGCCTAGTTCCTATAAAGCACCGACCACCTCCAGGTATCGAGACGTCGGCTAAGGGTCAAGCATGCCTTAAGGAACACCCTTTGTATGACCTACACTGGGGCTGAAGCCGACGACTGGCCACTCTCATTTTAAAACAGTCATATCGGAGGAAAAATTAATTATAAAACAACGCACATGGAATTTAAAGCCATATTCATTCAACCAAAAGATAAAAGTTTTGTACATCATACACTTCGGCACTCCGAAGTATTGTCTAGAAATACATAGTGTCCTTTGGACACATGGCTTCTGTGGTACGAGCTTCCGCCTCCACCTCGGCGAAGAACTGTTCGGCGGTGCGCGGCTTGTCGGTAGGAGGGCCCGCGGCGCATGTCACCGCATCAACCTTTCGAAAGTGCGTCTTCACGCAGGCGTACGCCCTCCGCGCTCCTTCAAAGCACGCGGACCTCTTCCAGCGGTTCACGCAAGGCACGACGTCTCGGAGACGGGCCGTGAGGCCGAAGAGGCTCTTCGGCATGGCTTCGGCAGGCCACAACGCGATGCAGAGATCCTGGAGCGCCGGTCTCGTCATGCGAAACAACTCCACCAGCTGCTTCACTCGATGATTCAGCAGCTATGCGGACGGCGACCCCGGGAACTGCCCCCAGAAGGCCTTCTCCGCCTCGTGGCCCCCTAGCTGGCCGAAGTACGCCACCGCATCCGTCGTGCTCTGCGGAAGATCCGCAAAGACCTCTGCGGAACGCCATAATTGGGTGAGCTCGACACACCCTTTGCTGCCAAACGAACACTGCAGCAAAAATAGCTTACCCGAGGCGATTTGCTCCACTTGCTGGAGCACCTCGCGGTCAGCTCGGACTGAGGTCTTGAGCTCGGAGTGGGCAAGTTGAAGCTTCTCGAGCTCCTCCTTTGTTCGTTGCCCCTCCTCCTGAAGCTTGTCGCGTGCTTCAAACACGCCCTTCAGGGTCTCCTCAACCTCTAGCACCCGCGCTTGGTGCTTTTCCCCGGCCGCCTTCTCGGCTGTCCGGGCCTTCTCTGCTGCGGCGGCAGTAGCCTCCTGCTGCCGCACCTCTTTCCGAGCCCTTTCGAGCTCAGCCTTGAGCGTCTCCAGCTCTGCTAACGCTGCTGTCGTCAAAACAGTTTGGCCTTAGTTGTTTTCTTTAACAAAACATATCATACCTCCAAAGTACAGGGCAAGTTTAAACTTGCTTACCTTGAGACTGCTTGAGTTTCTGGTTCGCCAGGATGAGCTCCTCCTGGGACCTGTCGAGTTTCCGGTTCATCTCCGCAATCTCCTCGGAGACGGAGTCTGGAACCGAGGTCGAAACCTGGCACAAAGAAGATCCTTATTACAAAGAGAAAAGTTAAATCACTAAAAAGTTTCAGGACGGCTGCCTTAAGCAGCGCCCTAGGGGCTACCTAATGGGCTCCTACTTAATCAAACGACCCCAATGCCGGTTTCTTGAAACCGACTTCGGGCTCGGGGGCTACTCACCCACTAAGCCGTTTAGCAGGCTGTACTCTTATGTCCCCGGACAAACTCATAACTAAAAAAGAAGAAGCTCAAACAAACAAATTAGACTGGATGCGCAGATAGAATGCGTACCTCGAAAACTGCTACGAGGTTCTTGAAAACCTCATGCAGGCCGGCCCCTGCGGACCGGTAGCCCTGCAGCGCCATGCCTATCAAGGCACGGTGCTCTTCCTTGATGGAGGAGCCCTTCAGGGCGTCCTCCATCTCCTCGGGCCACCCCGCGCCAGCCCGTCCTTGGGCAGATGGCTGGGGTGGAGGGATGACCTCTGGCACATCTACCCGGTTAGCCTCCACCTGGGGCGGCGGAGCCGAGGTAGTTGTCGGCTGGGCCGATGACTGGCCCAACCCTTCTTCGATGACCGCGGGGCGCTTCTCCCCCGGGTCCTGTTGGGCCGAGGTGTCGACCTCGGCCATGATGGCCACCTTGTCGGCCCCCGACGTGTTAACGTCAGGGGCCAAGGTGGATGTCGCCTCCCCTAGCCCGTCATGCGCCAGGGGAGGATCAGCGGGCTCTGGAGTCCCGCTGGCGGATGGCAACCCACTTGAGGAACCACTGGGGATTACCCTCGGTGGGCTACATAAGAAAAGACGCCTTTGTAAGTTTCCCCTTGCCTAGAGATAACTTGTCAAATTAAAAGACAGGATGCAAAGACGACGGCTTACCCTCGAGGCACCGGCTTCTCCCTCCCCACAGCGAGGAGATCTTCTCCTGAGTCACCGGAGAGTTCGGCTCTCTTCGACGACTTGTTGGCAGCCCCGGATGAGGTTCGCCTCAGCCTCTTTGGGCCCTTCGGCGGCATGCCCACGTCAGCGTCTTCTAACGCCGACCTCTTCCCCTTCGGGGGCGGGGGGACCTCCTCCTCCTCACCCTCCTCTGCGTTGCCGTCTTGGGCGGCGGAGGTGTGGGTCTCTTCGGACCGGGTGACCGAGGTCCCCCGAGTCCGAGCACTTGACCTGCCCCTCTGGGACTTCATCCCTTTGGGGGCCACCACGTGCGGCTCCTCGGTTAGGAGCGCCGAGAGCAGGTGAGTTGGAGGCTCCTCTGGCAGTGGGGCCGGGCATCGCACTCCTTGCACCCAGGCAAACCACTTCTGCAAAACGTCAGTCATAACGATTCATTAACACATTACTCCTCGGCGCGAAGGACAAAGTTGACAGTTGGTGGACCGGATCACTCACCGGGGGGGGGGGGGGGGGGGGCTTCATAGCCGTGTTCGAGGCCGCGGTCCTCCCCTTCCATAGGGATCTTGTCCTTGGCCAGCTTCATGAGTCTCGTCCACATGGTGGCAAGGTGGAGAACGGAGTTGGGGGCCATGTGGTGGAAATCTAGCCCGTAGTAGTACATTACCCCGCGCACAAAGGGGTGCAGCGGGAACCCCAGGCCTCGGATGAGGTGGGGGACGAAGACTACCCGCTCCCCGGCGTTGGGAGCGGGCACTAGCTGGCCAGCTGCCGGAGCACGGACGGCGATGGCAGGGGTCAGATACCCTGTGCTGCGCAGCTCCGAGATGGTCGCGGCCGTCATGGTGGAGCCGCCCCAGTGCCCCTTGAGGGTGTCGGCCATGGATGGTGGTGGAGGTTGGACTCGCGAAAGGGAAGGGCGAGCAGGATGGATCTGGGCGCTGGAGCTAGACAAAGCAGCAGAAGGGGAGAATGGGAGCGTGGTTGATTGCGTTGTCCTCCTTTTTGCTCTTATAAGCCGGTGAAAGACCAAGAGTCCCCCTCGCTGCGCCGATAAACTCGCTATTCCCATCAAAAATGCCGTCGAGCATATGGGGGGAAACAAAATCTTGATGATATCCCTAAGAAAACGGGCACGATCTCTGCCTCGAGGGGACGTGCCAGTAAAAGGCTGCCTCGAACCGCGATTTAGGTGGGGAGGCAGTAACTACTTGACCTATTGTGGGGCAAGCCTCTTCGATAAAGTTGTCAGGCTGGATTGGACTGTTCATACCTGAACAACAGGTCTTCGAGGCTAAGGTATCTGTCCTCTTCGGACAGGGTACGAGCTCGGTTGGACCTCGGATATCACCACTCTACTATAAAGAGTAAAATATGAAGGGGAACTCGTCTGTCAAGCCAAGGACTCCGGATCCGAGGTGATGTTTGTTGAAAGTCGTCCTCGGCGTAGAAGACCAGTTCGGGGGCTACTGACGGTGTCCTGGATTAGGGGGTGCTAACCTAGCCAGCCTGTCTCCTTGGTTGGGCCGATGGGCCCTCGTACGTGATCAAGATGGACTCCGGAGGCTGTACACAGGAAGCATGATTGAGACTGTCTCTACCGAAGACTTGACGTATACTCCAAGATCTCTCCTGCCGCCTCTCTCCTAGATACCGACTTTGTAACCCTAGATACCCTCCCAAGCGTGTATATAAGCCATAGGGTTTAATCCGTAGAGGGGACATCAACGCAATATCGCTCACCTAGCCCTAGAAGTTAGACACACATTACGATCTCGAGGTAGATCAACTCTGTATTCGATACATCTCCTTTAATATAAACAGAAGCAGGACGTAGGGTTTTACCTCCATCAAGAGGGCCCGAACCTGGGTAAACATCGTCTCCCTTGTCCTTGTTACCACCGATCCGAGATCCACAGCTCGGGACCCCCTACCCCGAGGTCTGCCGGTTTTTACACCGACACTGATGAACTACATGGTCCTGATGATTATTTTACAATTTATAAATGCTTATTGGGCACTTCATTGCCTTATTATGATATGTGTGTCAAGTAGGACAGTATTTTAGCGAAGCACGTCTCTTGTTTTTTTTATTTCACAAGTACATGATTAACATATAAACTGGACTTTGCTACACTGTAACATACATGCTGCATACATGATCAAGAAAGAGCATATAAATTTGCACATTTTGATTAGACATTTACTCACTGGACACTCGAATAACCGGAATCATAAAATAGGAATTATGATTTCTCCCATTACAACACTGGTAGCACCGAAATCATCAAGTTTGAACACTGGAAGCATTTTGTTATGTTCCAACCAACTGCCTGAGCACACATCTAAATGTATTTCAAAAGATTTCGTGGCCACCACTCCATCAATAAAAAGAAATTAAATCAAATCAACGTGAAGATGTCATCACCGCCACCATGATGGGAGGGGACAAGATGGTTTTGGGTGGCCGCAGACCACACCTGGCGAGGCCATCATGTAGATGCACCTCTGTTGACCCCATGGTCTTTGTCGCAGTTGTGGGAGGAGAGTACAGGGGTAAGAATGCCAGAGCAAGAACCCCATCTCTCCATTACCCGGCCACACGCAGTCGCATCAGACCTACCATCATCGCATCTGTCAACTTGCCTTCTTCGGTCGGAGTCATCGAAGCTGCGCAGGTGTATAGCGAAGAGGCTGGTGCAGCTCGACTCTGTGTTGGAGCGGTGTGGGTGCGGGCGATTGGCCACATCGGTCTCTGACATATGGGCCCAAAATACGAGTTTTGGTGTCAAACGGGCCTCAGCTTGTTAGCCTAAAATATATGGCTCCGTTTGCATAACGCAAAGAACCTATGATTTGCAATTTTCTCAATTAAGAAATGCATACTAACATTGTCAAAATCAAAAGACTTCTTCCCTCAAAAAAAATCAAAAGACTTCTGCCACCAAACATAAATGCCCTATATAAAATCCACTTTGCTTCATCTCTCCAAGAATAGTGCTACCTCTAGGCTTTTTTGGGGTTTCGTGGCAACACACGGGCACCTAACTAGTAATAATTACAAAGATTCACGTTTACATAGGATAAAATAAGCTTGCCAGCTACTGCATATTTAGGTACAAATATGATAAGTTGGTAGATAATAAAAATTCAAGCTTGACTAGGTTCTTCTGGGTGTTCTTCGGTTCTTTGATTGTTTGTAAAATCCATTTTCAGTGCTTCACTGTTAATCTTCGTCATCCAGGTCAGTTTGTTTGCAGTCCAATGTTAGAAGCACAGGAAGGTCACACTCCAACTTTTTGTCTGGGATCCAAGTTGTTGTCATAGAGCCAAATTTCTTTTAGTCGTATGAAGTCTTATATGCAACAAATTTTCTACTCCAGATAGAAATGTATTGAGGATCGTTTTGAAAAGAAACTTAGTTGCTGGAAGGGCAATCATATGTCTTATAGGGTAGGCTCATACTTATAAATTAAGTACTTACGAGTTTCCTGATGTTTATGCTTCTTTCTTTGAAATACCCATAGGGTTATGGAAAAGATTGGACTTCTATAGATTGCGTTTCTTTTGGCAAAGTGATGAGAATAAAGCAAAAGAGAAAATTGTAGCAATACACATGTTTTTTTTTTTTTTTTGAAAAGGAGGATTACCCCGGTCTCTGCATCAAAATGATGCATGGGCCGTTGTAATGCAAAACCACAAGTCCAAGGGATTTTAACTAAACCCGCAACTCCAGGACTAAGTAGTAACAAAAAACACAATTTTTTGCTAGATTAGCCATTTAAACCCAAATCATACACATGGGTCCCACTAGTCATAGACTAGAATTTGGCTTGACTCCTCTTTTAGCCTCGGTCGGTGGAGCTCAACTCACTACTAGGGAAAACCCTAGTAGTAGCGCGGGATAAAAGCCTAGCAATAGCGCGGGTACCCGCGCTACTGCTACGGCGCTACAGCTAATATTTAGCAGTAGCGTGGGTAAGACCCAGCGCTACTACTACCCCTACCTAGCAGTAGCATTGGTCATACCAGCGCTACTGATAACTACCTGTAGCGCGGCTGTCTGGCGCGCGCTGCTGATAACCCCGCGCTGCTGCTACACATTAACCCACGCTACTGCTATAATTTCCTGTATATATTTTTGCTTATTTGCGCTGTATTTGTACATGTTTTATACAGTACTCTCATCGTATAATAAACATACAAATATTCTCATCATATCATACACATAATAGTCTCGTCATATCATCATCATCCAACAAGTTATGTGACATCTCGATATAGCGATATAAGTTATGTGACATGTCTCATCATCATCTCGATATAGCGAATCACGAATACAAGCAACTGCATGGTCATCACATACACATGTTTCATCATCTATCTAAATTATGATATAGAAGAGAAGAGCGATCACTATGAGCAAGAGCGCGATAATGTAGTAGTTCTTGAGGCGCCGGTTCCGATCCCTCTCTCGCGCTAGCGTGAACCTCAAGTAACTATCTTCCGCTTCGCCTCTGCTGTCGAACCCTCTCTGGCTGCCGCCCGGGAACCGGTACACCTGGGCCTGACACTCTGGCCACTCGTCGTACACTCCTGGAAGCCTCCCTATGTACACGGCGTAGCACTTCTTCGCCATCAATGATCTATATACCTGCATCGTCACTTGATGAATTCATCGATAATATGCAACATCATATAGTTGAGCAACACGAAGAGACAGAATTAGAAAATACAAGCAACATATCGTAAACATAAATAACGAAGTTCATCGTACCCAAACTAATTAACTAGAGCGATCTACGCTAGTTGAGGAGGATGGTTTACATCACGAAGTTTCGTCGTGCATAAATTCAAAGTTTCGTCATAGAGAAGGTAGTGACTACTAGGACACATTATCATCGTCGTCGAGCTTGTTGAAAGGTTTCAGGTCCAGATGCTGAGCGGCTACCCGTGTTCGGACGTCAACTTGCGACATTGGCCCTTCGTCGTAGAACATCCCTGTTTTTTCGATGACCTCCTTCATGATGATTTGGGCAAGTTCACGCTGGATGTGATAGAACTCAGGTCGTAGTCGATGATCCGGTATGTTTCCTAGTTTCTTGGCCCATTGCAGAATATCAGCATCGCCGGAAGTAGGTGACATGCGAAGTTTTTGCCGATCCCTTCTGTACTCCAGCATGTGGTGGATAACGTAGAATCCATCAGCGAGACTATCATTCGGTTGCTGGATGCAGCAGAAGTCGGTCTTATGGCCGAAACACGGCGCGCAGTTCTTTGTCTTTTTGACCCTGACTTCTCCACCCCGATGGCCGTAGCTTATGAGGGCACTGTCGAGAACACTCTTTATGTGTGTGTAATCCTTTTTCTTTATGTTCTTCGAGGAGTCCAAGTAAAGAGCGTGGGAGAATCAGGGGTAAAGAATGATGAGGACGGCGCGCCCCTCGCCGCGGAAAATAAGTACACCTCAAATTAGCCTCCATGCGTGCAAAGGAATGATTGAAATTTACGAAAGGATGTATGTGTCACAGAGGATATCCGCGGATGACTTACATGGGATGATAAGGCAGGAGAATTGCCTCCTTGTCCTTATTGGCGACCATGAAGTCGGCGATGTAGTTCCTCGCATATTCACGGTGCTCTGGGTAGACTGCCAAGAAGCCCTCATGCATAAAGTATGGGTCCGCGACTGAGATATAAGATATTTGTTCGCGCCTGATGATGTAGTTTATGTAAAGGGCATAAAGGCGGACGAACGTAAAATCCAGCTTTGTCATGTGAAACATGTCGAAGACGTAATCAAATCAAAGGACGAACTTATCCGCGGGGAATGTCTGGACGTACAACCTTTGCTGCGGCACGTTAACCACGTAGAGTGGGTATCCTGGATTTTTCGAGGCGCGAAGGCTTTTCTCTCTCGACAGCACATCGTCATGAAGTCTCCTTAGATCGCCGTCTATGGCCTGTAGCGCTTCCTCAGGTAGGATCGGATGGCCGGCGATATGGAATGTCGCCGCATTTTTGATAGGTATACTATCTTGAACCCGGGGCTGCGGAGGCGGCTGGCTGCTAGAAGCAGCTCTGGCACCAGTAGGGCCTTTCCTCTTCCTGTGCTTCTTCTTGGGTACCGGAAGTGAGCCTAACATACCATCCCTGACCACTGCCCCCAGTGTTGTCGGGCTCATTATTGCACGACCCTGACGTTGTTGATGCTGGGATGAGGCGGCATCTGTAGGCGTGTCCTGCGAGGATTGCATGAAGAGAGACTTCTTGCAATCAGCCTTAGGACGTTCCTGCTCCGGCAAATTAGGCATCAACTCATCACGCTCATAGTCTGAGTCATACTGCTGAGCCATCAATCCTCCGTCGTCATAGCCGGTATTGAGAAACCGGAGAGGGTCATCATCCTCCTCCATGAGATCATCCATTATTGCTTCTTCGACGGGGGCGACGATGTCATCAGCCACTAATGGTGCCTCTTCCTCATGTCGTCCGCTATCACCCGGCACGGCAGGCGCTGGTAATTGGGTAGGTGGGGTGGTGTTCATACCTTGCTGAGGCGTTGTCGTTGGTGTGTTCCCGACCGCCTCCACACGAAGGAGACTCTTCGGCCACAACAGCATCTAACTCTTGCAATCGCCAATCCGCGGCGGAGTCTCGTCGTCATCTCCCCCGAGTGGTACCGGAGGAGCCAAACTCTCGTGGCCCGCTATGACACTGGCCAAGGAAACCTTGAAGACGCCAGGGGGTATCGGCCGGCCATGGAACAAGCGTTCCTTTGGCTTCACTATCGTTGCCTTTCCCACGTCCACCTTCTGGCCGCAGATGGTGTACAATATGGTGCACGGGGTTTCGTCGGCCTGCGAAGACATGTCTGCGACGTCAGACATCCGAAAGGCAACGGAAACGGAATATTATATATATGTTGAAGATGGTGTGACACGTAGTTACCGTGAGGGCGTCGAGCTCAGCCAAAGATGAAGCCCCGCCGAGCACGCCAGAGACGGAGGACGGGCTGCTATGAGCAGGTGCGGGAGCAGGTGCGGTTGCCTGAGCAGGTGCTGGTGTGATGTGCACCGAGTTGCTCCCGACGAAGCTGGGAACGGGAAAGTCCGCTGCCCCTTTATCTGGATTTTGCTTCGTCCAATCGATAACAGCCGGAATCAAGGTAGTAACCGAAGCTGCAAATTCTTGTCTGAAGGCATCCAACGCTGCATTGACTGCCTCGCGGAGTAACTCAGGTCGTATCGCTTCTTTGGTCTCAGCTGTTTCTTATCGACCGCAATCGCAACCTTCTTGTCGATGTTCACTTCATTTAACCTCCGTCTCTGTCTTCTGTCCTCCGTGTCCTCGTGGTAGTAGAACTTCCACGTGGCGCCGTCTCTGATGGCGTGCACATGTCCATACGACGGCGGCTTGTCCTCCGGGACTCCTTTCATTATGTTCAAGGCCCGGTTAAAAGGGGTGTCCCACTTGGGCCTCGTCGCCGACTGAGACGAGTCGCTTTCGGCCTCAAGCTTGTGTTGCTCTTTCTGCAAAAGGAACATGGATCGTTTACAAATGTGACTAAACGTGCAGTCGAATTGATCAGAAGCTAAAATAAGGTGGTAAAATAATAATTACCAGTAGTCTCATGAACTCCCTTGTGGGCACGTCCGTTTCGAAAACCTTATTTACTGGGTCCCACCTGTACGGGGCCCTGATGAAGTCATGTTCCTGCCGGACGGTGAACTCCGCCAAGGGGTCTGGGAGCCCCAGTCTTTCACGTTCCGCGTCCTCCTTGGCCCATATGTGCCTCTTGCCCGCGTAAACACGGCTTCCAAGGCGGTGGTTCCCCATGTTCCTTTCCTCAAGCCCCTTCATGTACTCAGACTTTTCCTTGGCAGCTTGGGCGGCGCAATTCGCCTTGAATATTTCGAAGTCCGATTCCGTAAGTCTCGGATTTTGTTTAACAATCTCGGAGTAGGGTTCCTTTTTCTTAATCGCTCGTTTCACCCTTACTTTCCAGGCGGACAGCGCGTTGCTAAACTTGCCCATGGCTTTGTTGTTTATCTTCTTCATGGCTTTGTCTTGCCACGGTTCTTTGGTATCATCCCGGCCGGGGAACAGGAATCTCTGGTGCAACTTCGTTAGGAGCAAGTGCTCCATATTTGGTATCTTCCTTAAGGCTTCGTCGTTGATGCTAGCGGTTTCCCGTAGGATGCATCCTATTTGATTGCCGTAGCAACTGCGCTCTTTCTCCGGCTCTGATGGCTCGAAAGTGCCGGGGTGCACCGCCGTGACCACCAGTCTTCCGGTGCCGAGCTGGTTTGGGCGTCGTACCCTCTTTGACTCCGGTTGTTTACCTTCTAATTCGCCAGCATCGTTGCCGGTCTCGGCGCCGGTGTCGGTGCTGGTGTCGGTGCCGGTGGTTTCGTTGTCGATGTCGATGTCTTGGTCGGCTAAACTACCACCCTCCGTTGTGACAAGGGGGTCCTGCGACGACCTTCGTGCATCCAGATAGTCGAAGAAGGTGTGTGCTTCCTCGTAGACATCTTCGGGGTTACCAGAACCCCCGGCTTCGTCGTTGTTAGCCAGGTTTCCTACGATTAAGTCTGCTTGTTTAATTCTAGACCTAATAAAATGAATAACGACATTAAAAGAAGGGCCTATGTTTTGCCAGAATGTTGATTCATTCCCGTTTCGGAAAATCCCGGGCACTCGATATGTCCTAGTTTCTAGCACAAGTCATGCCGAAATTCATGACCTTTGCTAGAAAGTAGACAAATCAAGCGCCTGAAATTTGCCGGAACGGAAATTAATCAACATTCCGGCAAAACATAGGCCACTCGGAATCATTCCCTGCAAAAAAGAAAATGCCTCTGCTTGCAAATACAAAATGCAAGATAGCTAGTACTCAAAGCAGATTATCTTGTAGTACACTCAAAGCAGATCATCTTGTAGTACACTAAATGCAAGATATCAATTTACATATATATCATATACAAGAGAGGAAAATTCAAGTCAAAAAAGTACTGATATTACACTAAAAATACTCCCCCCCTCTCTCTCTCTCAAACTAGGGTTTCACATAGCAGCAGCAGTATTTCAAATCATTGTCTTATTTTTATTTTCACATAGTACCATCTATCTATCTATCTATCTATACCTATACTAATTAGGCACTCCCAAGAAATTACCACGTTAATTAGAAAATACGAGCCATTTATTTGGTGGGACCAAGTTATTACGGTGTAGATTAATCCCTTCATAATCCTCTATTGGTTTCCATCTCACAAAAAAAACAGACAATCTTCCTGTAGAAAAAGAGATCGACCCATATAAAAAACACTCCAAGGCAAAAAATTGTTCGTTGGTTGTAGAAATAGAATCCACCTATTACACGATTCTACTACCAATCCACGTTTCTTCCTCATCTATTTAAACCAATCTCTATCTATTTCGGAGAAAAAAAACTTTCCCTGCCAGCTGATTTCAATGCATATTTAGAAAATTCCATGGTAGTTAGAGCAATCTCTATCTCTTTCATAAAAATAAAAGGAAGGAAAAAAAAAGTCTATCCAATCGTCTTCTAATCAACGAAAAAAATAGCGCGCTATTTCGGCGTTTAAACTTCGGTATAGCGTATTTGTGGGTACCACGTTACGTTTTAGTCATTTTACACGCTATGACGCTATTCACGCTATAGCATGCTACAACGGCGCTAAACGCAAAAAAATTGTAGCGTTTTTAGCGCGGATCGATCGAAACAGAGCAGACGCTCGGCAAATAGCAACCCAGCCGGCATCGGCCCAATGCAATGCAACAGTCGGCCCATCATCCAACCATCTAATGCCCTAACTTGACAGGTCGTCGACACCACTCAAAAAAAAAAAAAAAAAAGACAGGTCGTCGACAACACAACACTCACAATCCCAGTTTTCCTCTTTCCTTTTCCCACCCAGGTCGTGGCTAGGACGGCGGCGGCGGCGGCGTTTCCAACTCCCGCAACTGCTGCCGATGCCAGCCATGCCGCCGGCGCCGGCGCCGGCTACTCAGCCACCAGGTGTGTTAGGCGCCCAACCTCTCTTCGCTACATCCCCGTAGATTTAGTCCACGGTCCACCGCGCAGGGCTGCGAGAAGTGAGGAACACGGCCGTTGGCACGCCTGCAGCGCATGCCCGGGCCTTCCCGCAACAGCCTCATCCCTAAAGATTGCATGGACGGTCTTAGAAGTCAGACCCCGCGCCGGCATCGAAGCCATCAGACATGGCGGAGACGCGAAATGGGCTCTCCATTGGCTGGACAGTAGCGAGAAGGTGGCACCCTGCGGAGGCCGTTGTAGGCTTAGGAGGCGGCCAAAAAATGTAGTCATGTAGATAGTTTTGTCATGTGTACTGGTGTAATGTGTAGTGGTGTTCATTGAATATGCTCTTGTCCTCCATTAAGAAATAAGAACTGTGTATCTTTCCTTTTGTCATCTGATCTGTAGTTCTGTACTTCCTCATGTTATTATCTTTGCAGATTGTTTTCTATTTTAGATGGTCACAACTCAATATGCTCCTGTTATTAACTATGTTCATTGAACAAATGCGCATGTCTCCTTTGGTGATTTGCCTTGTTGGCTAGTTCTATCTTCAAACTGCTATGTTATATTATTGTTGTCATGTTGCTGGCTGTTGTTGTTGCCCTTCTAGACTTTTGGACAAGTACTTACGTATGTGGCCCTATGGACTCTTGTATAGCAATGTTTCACCATCTAGTTCATTTTAAAACTGCTATGGTGTATTGTTGTTGTTGTTCATCTTAACTAGTTATGCATATATAGCTCTAGGACAAAATTTTAGATGTTGAAATCCTTATTCTATGTGATATATTAGGTATTTTTTTCGAAACGCTATTTTGAATATAGCATGCTATAGCACGTAATAACTTATATAGCATTTGGAGAAGGGCCACGCTATTTTAGATAACACGCTATTTTTTTCGTTGCTTCTAATTAGAACGATCTCTATTCCCTCAAAAAAAATAGAACGGTCTCTATATAGAAACGTTCGATCAATTATGACCTGCTCCGCGTAGATTCCTCCATCACGTATACCTAGACCATGTCCTTGCAGCAGCCGCCTTCCTCATCTTTCCCCGCGCATCACATCCATCTTGCCTTCAGCTTTATCCCATGGTAACCATTGTTTCCCTCACTTCCCCATCTCCCGGCAATTGTTACTTCTCCGCACTCGATTCTACCACTATGTGACGGCGCCATCTTTTTACTCCCGCCCAATCTCCCGGTGTCTGCGACCCGCCATGCACACACCCCAGCTCCGCCGCCCGCTAAAGACTAGCGCAATCTGCCTTGCCAGCTCACGGCTATCACCATGGAGGACGGAGGGAATGAGGAAGCCGTGCATGTGTCGGGCCGTCTGTGTGTGTTGCCACCGCCTCTCAGAGCGGGTACAAGCCTGCTGCGCGGCCTGCCTCGAGCGGCGCACATGACTGGCGGCCGAGACGTTAGTGACGCCAAGACATCGCCCAATGGAGGAGCACGAGCAGGGCCGGGAACATCAGTGTGGCCTGAAGCTCTGAGATGCTAATTCAGGTGTACTGCAACTAACAGCAGCTAGACTCCTAGGAAGATGAAATCAAGCTAAGGTATTCCTTCCAGCACAACACTAGCGTATGCAAAGTGATCCTTTCCTATTCAAATATCATCTGTTTGAGGTAATGGTAACAGCAAGAAGATACTTTTCTATGGCGTTGTTAATTCTATTGACCACACTGTAGAGATTTAAAACAGAAAAAGGATAAAATAATATATCAATTCAGAAAAAATATCGTTGGAGGTATTGTTAATTTTAAATGCCCTCAATCGAAATACTATGCATTGGACACACACACTGAAGGAACAATAGCTGATGGCCCGTAGAGCTTTTTTATTAGATGCTATGAAAATTCGTATTGCCATATATGATTCTTAGACCTTAACACTGCGAGTGTGCATTAGTGGACAGCAAGAACATATTATTGTGTCATGCAATTTCTGAACAATATTTGCATGCAGTGCCCCAGAATCAAAACGTGAAGAAAATAAAACGGGTGAAGAGCTACTGATCGATATCAGTGATGGGTATCTGGGGAAGGAGAGTGCCAAGAATGGTGTCAACATGCCTTAAGTAAGAACTGATCCATACAACCTTCTCTTTTTGTTAATAGCATAGCTATATGTTGGAATTTTGCTCATGTTCATACTTACATGTAGAATATTTCTGAAATAGTTCTGTCCTAGACTTGCATATTCAAATTTAATGTATATTATGCAACATCACCTGTCTGGATCTTCATTAATAATTAACTTCTTATGTATGAAAATGTCATGATATATGTGACCAAACCAGGCAACAACGGAGTGGTCTCAACTTTAAGCTTGGATACTTCGACTGATGTATTTCCATACAAGTATTTGCTGAACAAATGAATAGATCTTGGATTTGATGTTTCCTCTGTATTGTTACCTTCTTGCTGTTACCATTGCATCCATGCATAAATAAACGTTGATTCCTTGATAACTTTTAGTACATTCACGGTGAAAGGAAGCAATAGGAATTTGAGAGGAACTGGCGAAATATCACTTCGTAACCTCCTTTTAGGTGAAATTTATCTTCTCTACGATGTTATTAATCCATGCAAGGATCAGTCAATCTAAAATTTGCTTGACCGCCATTGCAACTGGCCACCGTGGTGATGGCAGGTTCATCACACTACCGCTTCTTGGGTTGAATGCCGTTGCTGCACGGCCGGTTGACATGGAGCG
Source organism: Elymus sibiricus (assembly GCA_039707655.1). Lineage (NCBI taxonomy): Eukaryota > Viridiplantae > Streptophyta > Magnoliopsida > Poales > Poaceae > Elymus > Elymus sibiricus. The sequence continues at coordinate 429,829,919 of CM077676.1, forward strand.
CCAACGCAAAGGTGTGTGCACGCGCTACCTTATTCCCGTGCTTCCCGTCGCAGGTGCCGTCTTGCCGTGAAGTTTTGGATCTAGGCGTACATGTGATGGATTTCTAAGGCATCACGTACATATGGTTTTCCCATTGACTGATTTTGAGTTTATTCATTACGAAGTAATTATTGGGTTAGTTTAGGTGAACAGAATTTTTGGTTTGGTTTTTAAGTAAGTCAATGCAATTCGTTTTGAGTAAGTCTTCAACCTTGACTGTTTCTCACGTGCTTCTTATATGTGGATTGTGTTTCTCATGTTCTTTATTATACCTGAATATTTCATAATTTTGTGTTTTTTTAAAGATTTTAACAGATTGATTTTTATTTTCACATTCTAACCATCAATAAGCGGTTGATTTTTTCTATCCGGGGTTTATAATTTTAATTATGTATGTTTTCCATATTTCCAGTTATTTCTTTCAAGGGCGATTAGTCGATTGGTGAGGCTGTCAATGTATGTCTATGGTTCGTCTCCAGGTAAAAAAGTATTTCCCCGGGCTAGCATCATTGTTGGAGACGGGTTATAGTCTCCAACTACTCATGTTTCAGACAATAGACTTTGCATGCTAATATAAATTGTTCACGCAATGATTCTATTTAACCTTTTTTACAGTTGGAGACCGAGTTGGAGCAGAACTTGTGGATGTCATTAAGTTTTAATGACCTGGAGTCCGTGGATGTAATGAAGCCCAAGCTAAATATTGTGTAATAATCTGAGTCAAATTTGTTTTTTTAGTTTTTGTACATGTGTATGAGTGTATTTTGGTATTAGAAGTTTCAAAAATTTTATGGTAATATGAATGTTAATTTGTAGTAACTACATATATAGGGTGGCAGATAATGGATATGAGGCATGTGCATGGTCGTAAATATCATGGTTTTTTCTGAGACCTCAACATATATTTCCGACCATGCACATGGATATTAAACCCAATGGCAAGACACTTCATTTCATATTCATTTCATATTCTATTATTTCATATAAAATTTTCATTTTAAGTACGATACGACATGGATATTAAACCCAATGTCCGGCAAGACAAGAAGAAAGTTTTCCAACAGAAAATACGGGAGTTCTTAATTTCCTTACTCCCCGTAAATAAAACGGAAATGATTAGCTTCAACCAACTGATCTTTCATCCCCCATCCGCCTCCTCACGCTTGCGACGCGTGTCCTCGTGGGACCAGCTCGTTCTTATCCTCACGCCAACGACCACGCCTCCCATTCCTGAAGCTTCTTGGTGGAATCGTTTTCTTCTCCTTTCGTCCACCCCGTCTGCTTCCATCTCCCCCCACTCTCTCTCCTTGAGCCGGCGCTGCTCGTCCATCTCTCTCATCTCCCCTCTCCTCCATACTATGCTGCTGCATCAGGGACAAGTCTGGCAAGATTCAGATCGACGGTGGCCGTCTGCCTCACGCATGGGACATGCCTTGTTGGCCAAATCCATTGCATGCCTACTTCAAGGCTCCGGCGTTGTAGGCTAGGCCCCGGATGCTACATGCGTGTGTTACTCACCATCGAGGTTTGGATGAAATTCACTGCATGATACTACAAGTGCTTCAGGCGGAATTTTCGCAACAAAGGTCTTGTTGCAGGAATACGGAGAAGAGGTCGTAAATGTTGTAATTTTTGGAACAAGGGTCTTGTTGCAGGAATACATAGAAGTTTTTTTTTTTTTGCAACAATGGTCCTGTTGCAGGAATGCATAGATGAGGCCGGAGAGGTTGTTGCATTTTTTTGCAACACGGATCTTGTTGCAGGAATCTAGGGAAGAGGCCGGAGATGTTCTTGCAATTTTTGCAACAATGGTCTTGTTGCAGGAATACGACAAAGGGAACAAGGATTACCAGCCCCCGCGCGCCGGCGGCAGCTGATTTTTTGCGGTGGTTGGGGGCGGCGCCGCGCTGGGCGCAGCTCTGTCGGGGACGGTGGACAGGGCAGTCTGTTTCTGAAACAGAGCCGTTGTTGCGGGAATTAAAGAGGGGTCAGCCGGCGCGAGGTGGTTACATCGAACGGCTGTTAGCGCTCTGATCCAACGGTTGTCCAACCGGCGGATCATTATAACGCGTCTGCCGGCCGACGCGTAGCGCCGCCCTAAATAAAAACAGTCTAAAAACTTCGTATATTTTATAATATAGGTCAAATTAAAGTAGTAGCTTATTAAACTAGCACGTGCGAATGGATTCACACGGGTTGGCGACTAGTTTAATCTAATATACTTTCAAATATGCATTCTTTGCAAAGTACCATTTAATTTATCGCTAAGTAGGGTACTTTAGGTGAATTTCATATGACCAGGGGTACAATCATCTCTGTTTAATCTACCCTTCCTAGCATCTGTTTCTGCTTTCTTTAGGTGAATTTCATACAAATGAAACTTATTTAGTAGCAAAATGTTGACTTCAAACTATTTCAAATAAATTTTATTAGTATTTTTATTAAATGCCACAAAATTTTATTAGATTTTTTTAATAAAATGTCACAAAAAGCAAACATGTTAAAATCTGTTGATTTGATCAGATTTGAATAATGTTTTTGATTAATGAATTAACTAAAATACTAAAAACTACATTCTTGACACTTGCAACTAAAATACTAAAATACTACATCGATCTGAAAGTAACCATTGGCAATTTCTGATTTGTTTTTTTTTTCAAAGTTTCAAAATTTGTACTGCCTCCTAGCTAGGGTTCCTACGTCGACAGAGAGGGAGAAGAGGGGAGGGGAGAGGATGGGGAAGAGGGGAGGGGAGAGGCTTACGGTGGTGAGGTCGATGGCGGCGGGTGGAGGAGGGGGCGGCGACGTCGTAGGCGGCTGTAGCGGGCGGAGGATGGGCCGGCGATGCAGAGGCGTCGATGAGCCTGGCCGCGGCGTCGGCGTCGGGACTCGGGCGACGGCGAGGTAGGGGCGACGGCGGCGGCGCGTAGGAGGGGGGGCGCGGGGTTGGGTTCGATTGAGAATGGGGAATGGGAGAGAGGGAGGGAGGGGCGCGGTGTAGTTAGTCAAACTTAGCAGTAGCGCGGGTCCTCCCAAACTGAGGGAATATCGCGGGAACAGTGCACAATAGGGAAAATCTATCCTACCATCTGGGGGTAGTTACCCCACATATCTCATATACTATCATGTGATAATATATATACTACTTTATCATTGTAAGTATGTGCATATACTATATATAAGATACTTCAAGGTGAGTTACATGAAAAAATTGCAAGTTGGCCCATGGTTTATTATATTTGTGAAATACGTACATATTTATACATAAAAAAGAGCATACTCAAAATACGATACATACTACCTAAAAAATACGATACATACTACCTAAAAAAATAAGATACATACTACCCAAATGTTCTTATATACTACATACTACGCGTACATACTCTCGGTTTTGACAGATATACTACATACAACATACAAAACACAAGTGGTGGTAACTACCACTGGGTACATACTCTCGGTTTTGACATATATTACATCATTTGACCGATAACGCGCACGGTTTACTGCGTATACAAAATAGATACATGAATAAATGATAGTTTCTCAGCATCGACGACGTTTAAGAATGATCTTCTTTACTTTCTTGTTCACCGTCGAATAATTGAGCCCCTCGTTGTGACTTTTCCTTTTCCATGAAGTACGATATTTCTTAAGTAATGTAGTCTTGATTCTTCTTTTGACGTATGCTTCATCGTCATCGTCATCTTTCCCCATCGGGTCGCCATACTGGTCGTAGTCTTCCTCGTTGGCGACTCCATCCATTCTGACAATGCTCCTTTTGCCTCTCCTCACGATAACACGGCAGGGATTGCTCGGATCGGTTATGAAGAAGCATTGTGTCACGTGCTTAGCGTGTACCCATGGCTCAGCTTTGGCGATGACGTTTGATACGTCTCCGTCGTATCTACTTTTCCAAACACTTTTGCTCTTGTTTTGGACTCTAATTTGCGTGATTTGAATGTAACTAACCCGGACTGATGCTGTTTTCAGCAGAATTACCATGGTGTTGTTTTTGTGCAAAAATCAAAATTCTCGGAATTGGACGAAACTTTTTGGAGATTTTTTACGGAATAAATAAAAATTACTGACGCAAGAATCAACAGAAGAGGGGCCACCTATTGCCCACAAGGCAACATGCGCGACCCCCCAGGGCGCGCCCTGATGCCTGGTGGGGCCCACAGGCGGCCGTCTGACCTAATTCCAACGCTATAAATTCACTTTCCCCGAGAAAAAAATAGAAGAAGAAGTTTCATCGCGTTTTACGATACGGAGCCGCCGCCACCTCCTGTTCTTCATCGGGAGGGCTGATCTGGAGTCCGTTCGGGCCTCCGGAGAGGGGGATTCGACCCCGTCGTCATCATCAACCATCTTTCATCACCAATTCATGATGCTCACCACCGGGTGTGAGTAATTCCTTCGTAGGCTTGCTGGACGGTGATGGGTTGGATGAGATTTATTATGTAATCGAGTCAATTTGTTAGGGCTTTGATCCCTAGTATCCACTATGTTCTGAGATTGATGTTGCTATGACTTTGCTATACTTAATGCTTGTCACTAGGGCCTGAGTGCCATCATTTCAGATCTGAACCCTTTATGTTTTCATGAATATATTTGTGTTCTTGATCCTATCTTGCAAGTTATATGCACCTATTACGTGTTATGATCCGCATACCCCAAGGTGACAATAATTGGGATTCTTTCCGGTGATTGCCGTAGTTTGAGGAGTTCATGTATTCACTAAGTGCTAATGCTTTGTTCCGGTTCTTTATTAAAAGGAGGCCTTAATATCCCTTAGTTTTCTTAAGCACCCCGCTGCCACGGGAGGGTAGGACAAAAGATGTCATGCAAGTTCTTATTATAAGCACGTATGACTATATACGGAATACATGCCTACATTACATTGATGAATTGGAGCTATTGTGTATCGCCTTAGGTTGTGACTGTTATATGATGAATATTGATACGTCTCCAACGTATCTATAATTTTTGATTGTTCCATGCTGTTATAGTATCAATCTTGGATGTTTATATACATTTACAAGCAATTATATATCATTTTTTGGGACTAACCTATTAACTTAGTGCCTAGTGCCAGTTGCTGTTTTCTGCTTGTTTTTGGCTTTTCAGAGAAACAGTACCAAATGAAGTCCAAATGCCACGAAACTTTTTGGAGATTTTTTTCTGGACAAAAGAAACCTGGGAAGCTTCGGGAGGAGGCCAGAAGCCCCACAGGGGCTTCATAAGGCACTAGGGCGCGCCCCGGGGGGGGGGGGGCGCCGTACTGCCATGTGGGGCCCACGTGACTCCTTTTGACCTAATTCCACTTCTATAAATTCACAAATATTCGGAAACCCCCAGAGAGCCAGAAGAGAAAACCTTTCCACCGCCGCAAGCCTCTGTTCTTCCGTGATCCCATCTGGAGGCCTTTTCCGGTACTCTGCCGGAGGGGGAATCGATCACGGAGGGCTTCTACATCAACCTTGCTGCCCTTCCGATGATGTGTGAGTAGTTTACCACAGACCTACGGGTCCATAGCTAGTAGCTAGATGGCTTCTTCTCTCTCTTTGATCTTCAATACAATGTTCTCCTCGATGTTCTTGGAGTTCTATCCGATGTAATCTTCTTTTGCGGTGTGTTTGTTGGGATCCGATGAATTGTGAGTTTATGATCAGATTATTCATGAGAAATATTTGAGTCTTCTCTGAACTCTTTTATGCATGATCGTTATAGCTTTGTATTTCTCTCCGATCTATCGGTTTAGTTTGGCCCACTAGATTGATTTATCTTGCAATGGGAGAGGTGCTTTGTGATGGGTTCAATCTTGTGGTGCTCAATCCCAGTGACAAAAAGGGACATGACACGTATTTGTATTGTTGCCATTAAGGATAAAAAGATGGGGTTTATTCATATTGCTTGAATTTGCTTCTCTACATTATGTCATCTTGCTTAAGGCGTTACTCTGTTTCATACTTAATACCCTAGATGCATGCTGGAGCGGTCGATGGGTGGAGTAATAGTAGTAGATGCAGGCAGGAGTCGGTCTACTTGTCTCGGATGTGATGCCTATATACATGATCATTGCCATGAATCCGTCATAATTATTTGCTTTTCTATCAATTGCCCAACAGTAATTTGTTTACCCACCGTATGCTTACGTGCTCAAGAGAGAAGCCTCTAGTGAAAACTATGGTCCCCGGGTCTATCTTTATCATATAAAAAAACTAAAAATACCTTGCTGCAATTTATTTACTTTTATATTAATTAGTAGTTTAGTTTATCTATTTACCTCGATAAGATTTAATCCTTGCAAATAATCGCTAAGAGGATTGACAACCCTCTTATTCGCGTTGGGTGCAAGTGTTTGCTCTTGTGTGTGCTGGTGCGCTTTAACGGTATTTTGCTTGGTTCTCCTACTGGATTGATAACCTTGTTTCTTAACTGAGGGAAATACTTATCTCTACTGTACTGCATCTCCCTTCCTCTTTAGGGAATTACCAACGCTGCTCACAAGTAGCAGGAAGAATTTCTGGCACCGTTGCCGGGGAGACATCATCGAAATTACCAAGTACATTCACACAAATTATCATTCACTTGCATTTACTTTATTTACTTTATTTGCCTTTGCCACTCATTTTCATCTCCCCCACTTCTAAAATGTTTTACAAAAACACAAAAATACTTTGTTTGCTTGTTTGCTAGTTTGCTTGCTTTGTCACGATGTCTCAAGAAAATACAAAATTGTATGACTTTTCCAATACCAATAGTAATGATTTTATTAGTACTCCTATTGTTCCTCCCGCCACTAGTGCGGAGTCATGTGACATTAATGCTGCCTTGCTTAATCTTGTTATGAAAGAACAATTTTCTGGTAGTCCTAAATAATGAAGATGCTACATCCCATCTAAATACTTTCGTTGAACTTTGTGATATGCAAAAGAAGAAAGATGTGGATAATGATATTGTCAAATTAAAATTGTTTCCGTTCTCACTACGAGATCGTGCTAAAACTTGGTTTTCATCCTTGTCTAGAAATAGTATTGAGTCTTGGGATAAGTGTAAGGACGTATTTTTTACTAAATATTTTCCTCCCGCTAAGATTATTTCTTTAAGAAATCAAATTATGAATTTTAAGCAACTTGAGCATGACCATGTTGCCCAATCTTGGGAGAGAATGAAACTAATGAAAAGAAATTGCCCAACTCATGGCTTGAATTTATGGATGATCATACAATTTTTTTATGCGGGACTAAACTTTGTCTCTAGAAATTTGCTAGACTCTGCCGCAGGTGGCGCTTTCATGGAAATTACATTGGGAGAAGCTACAAAACTTCTTGATAATATTATGACAAATTATTCTCAATGGCACACTGAGCGAACTCCAACTGGTAAGAAGGTAAATTCTGTTGAAGAAATTAATACTTTGAGTGATAAGATGGATGCTTTATTAAAATTGGTTGCTAGTAAAAATACTCATATTGATCCTAATGATGTGCCATTGTCCACTTTGATTGAGCAAAATAATGATGCTATTGATGTGAATTTTGTCTCTAGAAATAATTTCAACAACAATGCCTATAGGGGTAATTTCAATGCTAGACCGTTTCATGGAAATTCCTCTAATAATTATGGCAATCCTTATAGTAATTCTTATAATAATAATAATAATAATAGGATACCCTCTGATCTTGAAAGTAATATTAAAGAATTTATTAATTCGCAAAAGAATTTCAATGCTATGATAGAAGAAAAATTGAATAGAGTTGATGAATTGGCTAGGAACATGGATAAAATTGCTCATGATGTGGAAAATTTCAAAACTGAAATTTTGCCATCTAAGCATGATATAAATGAGTCTATTAAAGCTATCTATGTCTCCATTAATGAAAGTAAAGAAAGGACTGCTAGGTTGATAGCTAAGTGAGAATTTCTAGAAAAAGCGATTCCACCCGGTTTTTATCGTAGTAATGATGAAGATATTAAAATGATTGGTGTTACACCTATTGAATCTTTGTTTAATAATATAAAACTTGATGAAAAAGGGACTGAAGAAGAGTCAACTTTAGAAAGAAGGAGTCCCATTTGCTTGGAGGGTGATAATCTTGATCATAAAAACGAAAAAGTGGGTTTGGAGAGGTTAAAACTTTAAATAGTAATGCACCCACTACTTTGGATTACAAGGACTTTAATTATGATAGTTGTTCTTTAATTGAGTGTATTTCCTTGTTGCAATCCATGATTAATTCACCAAATGCATATGAACAAAATAAAACTTTCACTAAACATATTGTAGAAGCCATGATGAAAGCACATGAAGAAAAACTTGAGTTAGAAGTATCAATTCCTAGAAAATTACAAGATGAATGGGAACCCACTATTAAAGTTAAAATTAAAGATTATGAATGTAAGGCTCTTTGTGATCTTGGTGCTAGCGTTTCCACTATACCAAAGTCTTTGTGTGATGTGCTAGGTCTCACCGACTTGGATCCTTGTTCCCTTAATTTGCATCTTGCGGATTCCACTATTAAAAACCATTGGGTAGAATAAATGATGTGCTTATTCTTGCAAATAGAAATTATGTGCCCATGGACTTTATTGTTCTTGACATTGAATGCAATCCTTCTTGCCCCATAATACTTGGTAGGCCTTTTCTTCGAACTATTGGTGCTATTATTGATATGAAAGAAGGTAATATAAGATTTCAATTTCCACTAAAGAAAGGGATGGAACACTTCTGTGGCGCCCCGCCTGATTACCACTGTAGCCAGACGATCACCACACACACCAGCCCAGTAAATCACACTGGCATGCGCGTTTACAACAAGTATCATGAACACAGGCATTTCTATTAATGGATATATAAGTCTTACATGATATTTTACAAGGGTGATGGTAGCAGAAAAGCTCTATCTAAGGCAGCATGGTCTTGGTGCGGCTCCAATCCACAGGGATCTGACTGGGTTACTCTTCTAGCCCGCGAACACTCTGGCTCCTCGCTAGTAGACGTCGAATCCTTAGGTGAACCTGGCCACATTGAAGGCCGCTGAGTACTTTTGAATGTACTCGCAAGCAAACCAAACCAACATATACACCAAGCAAAGCAATCCATGGCATTCAAGCATGCATTTGTTATTAGAGTAACATTAATTATCATGGCATAGCATACCTATCTAGCAATATTAATTACCATGTTATAACAGGATTTATCTAGCATGCTAACTATTAAAGTAACTGTGGTATGACGAAGATAAAGCATATCAAGTAATTAATTCATTCTCCGAATAATCTTAGGATCCAATCCAAACCCGATCCAAATCAAATCCAAGTCCTGTGGTCATCCGACCACTCATCTCATAGCCATCGCATGGCCAACATCATAAACCTGACATCATCCGATGTCCATGCATTTGCACTATAAGTCTGACAAATCATACCTTTCTCTGGTTCATTATCATCATATGGTTTGTTCCTCTAGACTCGACACAGACCAAATAGTGTGACCTAGTACGAACTGTGTCCCATGACCGAGGACGCGGCTATTCGAATAGATTTACACTCTGCAGAGGTTGCGCACTTTACCCACACTATGGAGCTCCTGGCCTCATGCTCCCATTCGGGTGGACCGGTGCTGCTCCAACAAGACTTGTCTATTGCCTGGCACTCTTACGGTCCCACCGACATGCATACCCCTTCCGGGTCCTGTCCTGGGTGGCCCCTGTGTCACTCCTGACACCTGCCACCGTCGTGGCCAAACAAAACTGTCCCAAACGGGGACGCCGGCAAATAACTCAACTGGGCTCACAAGGTTATCGCCGCCTACCGGGCCAGGGTAGCATGCGCGCATAACCTTCCCTCTTTGGTGGTACCGATAGGAGGCAAGACAATAGACCAAGTCAGGGCCTTCCCATAAAGGCAAATGTGGTTACACTGATGAGCTCGGTTCGGTGGCACTATGACTCGATCCAGCCAACGGAGGACGTTGTCATTATTAAGTCACATTCTTTACTATTGCAATAACAACAGTAATGCACGATGAAAACATAACAACCTATCTCCATATTGTCACCTAAGAGTCACTAGTGCGATAATATGATGAACATTAATAGGTAATGTAAATAGCAAGTTCAAACTAGCAGGAGTTTAATTATTTCTAGCACAGGCATATTCATTAATTAAACACGCTAGAATAACACAGAGCAATGCTTTAGGGCATATATTAGATGGTCGGCTTGCCTGGGGGTCGACGGATTCACCGGAGAGAAGTGCGATCACCTCGCGGGAAAATTCGCTGGAAAGGATTCCCTCTCAAAGGGCTGAATATAGGGCAGGGGCAAAATGGTCATTTTCAGAATGTGTCAACATGGTGAAAGTGACCTTATCGGAACGGGCTCGACGAACAGAGAAGGGGGCTTTGGAATCACCTGGATCGGAGTTGTGGTCGCGGAGAAATGACCGTTCATTCGTTAGGCAGAAAAACAAATAAAACTGTGCTTTTCTGTCGCTAACCGACGAACATTCGCTATATCACAGATTCAGCCGGCAGGGTTAAATAGAAAGCGCCTTTGAAGAAATACGCCTTCGGTTCTAGAAAACGTACTTCACTGTGGAACAGTGCCGAAGTACACTTTCCTAATTCGAAAGCGCATTAGGCCGAGTACGCCTCCACTTACTCCAGGTCAGCGGGCCAGGTCAACGCCTGGGTGGCTGACCGGTGGGGTCCGCGGGAGGTGGGGCCCCCCTGGCCAGCCTTCTTCTTCCTCCCGCGCCTGCGCGCCTGGCCAGGAGAGCAGAGGAGCCCGACGGCGATCCCCGACGACTCCGGCCACCTCTCGCAAGGCTCGGCCTACCGGCGAGCTCGGGAGGCCAAGCCGCATACACCCCGCTAGTACACGGACCTCGGGGAAGGCGAGATAGAGCGCTCCATCGGCCATGGCGGCAACCGGCGTCGGACGAAGATGAGCAGGGCATCCTGGCCGCAACTGGAAGGAGGAGGGGTTGGGAGAAGCTCCGCCGTGGTCGGGGCGGTCCTCTGGTGGGTAGAATGGACGCGGGGAAGCAACGGTTGGCTCGAATTCAAGCAGACACTGCCGGCGGCAACGGCGGCCGTGGGGCGGAGTTGATCACCGGGCTCGCTCCTTCGGGTAGGGAAGGGTCTAGGAGGGAGGGGAGGTGGTGGAGTGAGCTCGGGGATGGCTGGCGGGCTCCGGGGAGGGCCTCTTTATAGGCGGCCACGGCGGGGAGATAAGCAAGACCATCGTGGCACCCTTATCACCGCACTGGAGCTCGGGGAAGACGTGGCTCGAAGGCTTGCGGTGCCGACCTGACGAAGAGCAGGATGATGCGATGGCTCGTGGAGGAAGAGGCCAGGGGAAGGGACGATGGCGTGACACGTACACGTACGGCGGCGCTTATCGTCGTCCGGCGAGGGGAAAGGTCTGGAGAGGGGCAGGTGGACACCGCGGAGCCGTTTGACAATCTCGGACAAGCCGGAGCTGGCCAGAGCTAGCTGGCCGACGCGACGACCGCGTAGAGCACAGTCTCTGCTCGCTGTTCATGCGGTCACCGCGTGCACCGCCTGCTCTAGGACACGTCTGGGCGTCAGGCCTTGTCAAACGCGGTGGCCACTGATCATATGGATGGGTTATGTCGTTGGATGGATCATAGCAGCTCTAGAGTGGTCGAGAGGATCCAGAACAGTTTCTGGATAGAAACTTGGGCAGGAAGTTTTGGTCAGACAGGTGTGCCAATGAGCTGGCCAAGTTGTCACAGGGACATGAGATAAGAAGGAGCACCTGCTGGAGAAATTTGAAGCAAATTGGACCAAGTTTGAGTGCACTTCCTTTACAATGCCAAATTTGGTCCAGAAACTTGACTTTGAAGCTGCACTCATCTGGCTTGATGAAATGAACTAAATTTTGGTGTAGGGTGATGATTCGGAGGTATGGAGGTACTGGAAAAATTTCAGCTCATTTGGATTCTCCTAGATGGTACTTCCTTCACAGAGCTAGAACCTGGACAGAAACTAGATGGAATTTTTGGGAGAAAATGGCTAGATAAAATGACGTGAATTTTTGCATGCTCACATCATATAGGGAATATGAGGTCCTGGATTAATTTCAAGAATTTTGAAGCAATATAAAATATAGTTGCTTCACAACCTCAAAATAAGTCCAGAAACAAGAATTGGATGATGTGCTCAAAATTTGAACTATGGCACTTGGGTTCTTGTCGGAAATAATGAAGATATGGATAGGAGAAGCTCCACAAATTATTTGGGATTTTTCCTGGCTACCAAAATAGTAGTTACTTTGGAAAGTGCCCAAAATGCAATATTGGCTTTAAATAGGGAAATGCAATTTCCCTTATTTAGTTATGGCCAATATTTTTATGAGAGCTCAATATGATCACAAATAATATCTTCACAAGTTTTCATGAACTTTGGAGATGGATAGATATTTTCCTGGATTTAATTCCTTTAAACAGCAGAAAAAGGAACTAATTCTAAATGAAAAATATTGCAAATGAGTTGGCAATATTTTTGCATATCCTGGGTTTATAGGTATAGGAGAGTCTCTGGGAAAAGTTTGGGAGACAGCAGAGCAAAGAAAATTGGGGTTCCTTTGTAACAGAAGGAATTAGGGTTTCTCTTCCGGTAACTCGGAAGGTAGGGTTTCGGCGGCAAAATCCTGAGAATATATCTTGGGTGGCAAGGTTGGACTGGAGAGAATCTCTGGTTGGATAGGAAAGGCAAGGCTATATGACCATCTTCATATACCCAAGAGCGAGAGAAAATCCAATAACATCGAAAAAAAGACGGGAGTCCAATCCCGCGAAGGAAAAAAACAAGGAGCGAAAACCAGGGTGTTACAAACCTACCCCCCTTAAGAAAATCTCGTCCTTGAGATTTCCGGGCTTACCTCCCGGCTAAGGGGAACATACCTGTGTGTGACTTGGATCCATCAGCTGTCTTGTCTTCGTCAATTTACTGGCCTTTTAACTGCCTCTTCTGATGGCTCAGGTATTGTCTTTTCCAACGACTGTATTGAATCCTTCTCTTTCCTGTCAGGCAAACCCTTTGTCCTGGTGGGTTGTTGCCTAGGCCTGGTGGGTAGCGGGTAGTATCGACAAATAGCTTGGTTTTCATGGCCTGGAGCTAGCTGCTTTGGGTTTTATTGCGATACTTCATGCACTGACTGCCAAGGGCGATACATCCTTTCTGGGTACAGGGCTCACGTGCTCGTATGGCCTCGAGTGACTAGGGGTGGCTTTCTTTCTACCTTGTCAGAAGGCTCAGTCTGGCTGTGGGTTCTATACGATTGTTTCCTTCTGTCTCTTGCATTCTGATTTTGTCCTTAGGTGACCCGCGATTCAAGGAACAACATGACCGATCTATTCTGCCGTATCCCCAACTAAGATGTCAGGCATGATCACAAAATAGTCATAGACAGTAATCTCTTACTCCAATGACACCGTGGCATCTACGAACTGTCGATGCCGACGTGGATGTGCTTTTAGCTATTCCATCTGAATGTCTTATTTCCAAGTGAATTCAGACTGTTAAACTTTGTCGCTCGTTGAGGTAGCTCTATTATATATATCCTTTGTAGTCCTTGTTATGACCACTGAGCTGAACATAGTATGGCTAGCATCTGGTGCACCTTTCGGAGCATAGCCTCTTATCTTGGTCGATGGCCCATGCTCATGAGGAGTACAACATGCTTGCTGTATTGTTGTGGCTGTATATGCAAGAGTCTGACAAGGGTTGGCAATATCTCCTTGTCAAATTTCATTTTATTGACCGTTGCGGAGACTGTTCATCCAAAACTTCTTTGTTCTTGAGAATTCCTTTGATGGACCTGTCGTGACCTGCCAACACAGCTCCTTGGTAGTATCATAACTTACTCTTGCATATCTCGTAGGGATTGCTGTGTTCACATCCTTCTTTGAAGTATGGGGCCGACGTTTCTCTGAGAACAGTCATTCCCATGTACGAGTGGCTCGCATGAACTGATCCACTGGACTATATGCTCACAACATATGCAAGGGTAGGATAAATCCTTTCATAACCACCGAGTTCTGAAGCAGACGTGTGCCCGGACTAGTTCGTGTTTTTGACAAGCTTGTTGTGGGCACGATGGCGTGTTTAAGAAGGTTGAATTCCTTATGCTCGAAGCTCTGCCAAGGTTGCGTGCCGAAGAAGGCTGGGTGTCGTACCTCAGAAGCTTTCCCTCATGTTGCCTACTGAGGAAGGTCAGGTGCCTTATGCCGGAAGCTTTCTGCAGTAGCATGCTGAGGGAGATGGGAGTGTCGTATCCCCGAAGATTTTCTCACCAAGTGTTGTAGCAAGGAAGATTGGGAGTCTTGTGTTGTAAGCTCCTTCCGATAGCTTGTGGAGGAAGGCTGGGTTGCTTATACCAGAAACCCTTTTACTATGATATGTAGTCGGTCCTATGGCCGGTTCTGGCTTCCTTCGGAGATATCCGGAATTTATCCATAGCGGAGCCAAAACTTGGTGTAGGCCATACCTTGACTGAAGATATTCCGTTGGTCATGCATACCGCTTGTCCTTCTGCTGGTCTGATCATTGTTGCTGTAGAGGTTGCACAACTGATGCAGACTTCCTGTTGGTAATTAGTCCGGATGTGGGCCGGTAGTAAGTAGTTGGTGGATAATTCCATTCGACTTAACTAAACCTCCAGATGTTTGGAATTCTCATTGATTCTGGGCAGCCATGAACTCATCCATATTTCTCGCAGACCTTGTTCACCATGCCCAGAATTTTATGTATGCATCTGTAAATTCCAAAATGTGCTTTGAAATGTGTATCCACATACCAGAGTTTTGTTGCTGCTCTCGGCACGTTCACATTCTTGAGATATGTCTTCGGGGGTAATACGTGATTCTTGAGTCCATTGAGAAAAGACTCAGGGTCCACCTCACTGGCTGCAATAATCCTTGTGTCGAGGACCGAATAATTTGCTCTTGTTGGTGTCCATTACTGATAGCTCATCTGACTATTCCTTAGGTATGATTTGTTCTGAGGCAAACTCTCTCAGGTATATTCTGGCCTTGTCTGTGGCATCCAGAGTCTGCTTCTGACCCATTCTTCATTCTTGATAGATCCGGTGATAATGTTCTAAATATCGGGCAGTTGGCTTGGCTTGACTCTTACTGAATTTGGATTATTGGGTATTATCCAAGCTGTGTGTTGGTATTCTTTGGTAGCTCTTGCAGATGGATCCAGTCGGAGCGAAAGAACGGGATCGGCAAAAGAAAGGAAGAACCGCGAAAACCAAAAAGCAAAATAAAGCTCAAATTTTGCGGACCTTACACACGTGGCCGAAGATTCACTAGTATAACTAGCATAGCGCACTCGACACCCTCTAAGGATTTAGAACCAAAACCACACAATGCTCCTGGTAGCAATTGGTGTCGAGCTCCTACTACATCCTTAGGGAACATCAAACTCGACGCACGACCATAGCCAGGGTGGCTTAGTCAACGATCCTAGGGTTGTCTGGGGAAAGATGGAATTTATAAGCGTTTCCCAAAGGAAACTAGATTTAAGGAGAGAATTGCCATTGATTTGGTTTGGCCAACTAGATTGATTTATCTTGCCATGGGAAGAGGTGCTTTGTAATGGGTTCGATCTTGCGGTGCTCAATCCCAGTGACAGAAAGGGACATGACACGTATGTATCGTTGCTATTAAGGGTAAAAAGATGGGGTTTATTCATACATGAGTTTATCTTGTCTACATCATGTCATCGTTCTTAAGGCGTTACTCCGTTCTTTATGGACATAATACACTAGATTCATGCTGGATAGCGGTCGATGTGTGGAGTAATAGTAGTAGATGCAGGTAGGAGTCAGTCTACTTGTCTCGGACATGATGCCTATATACATGATCATTGCCTTGGATATCGTCATGATTATTTGCTTTTCTATCAATTGCCCAACAGTAATTTGTCTACCCACCGTATGCTATTTTCTCAAGAGAAGCCTCTAGTGAAAACTATGGCCCCCGGGTCTATCTAAATCATATTACTAAAACCCTAAAAATATTGCTGCACTTTTCTTTTATTTATTTTATTTTGTATTTTTGTTTTAATCTATCTATCTATCACATACAATTTAATCTTGCAATTGACCGCCGAGGGATTGACAACCCCTCGTTTGCGTTGGGTGCAAGGATTTGTTGTTTGTGTGCAGGTGCTGTTAGCGAGGTGTTGCGTGATTCTCCTACTGGTTCGATAACCTTGGTTTCATAACTGAGGGAAATACTTATCTCTATTGTGCTGCATCATCCCTTCCTCTTCGGGGATAAAACCAACGCAAGCTACAAGTAGCAGTTCTTACCACCTCTTTCATCTTACGATTTAATCGTCATTGGTGATCGACAACTGGTTTCGCATCAGGTTCCATATTAATTTTGTGCTGACACAGAGTGGGACTAATGCCCTTAAGATCATCAAGAGTATATCCAATAGCAGCTCGGTGCTTCCTCAGAGTTTTTAGTAATCTCTTTTCTTCATGCGTTGAAAGGTTAGCACTAATAATAACATGATATATCTTCTTTTCATCAAGGTAAGCATATTTCAATGTATTAGGCAATTGCTTCAATTCAAATACATGATCACCCTTAGGTGGTTGATCAAAGAACATTTTATCTAATTCATTTCTTTCATTCATATGCATATCATTTTCATGGTCTAGCAAATATTGTTGTAACGGATCAGTAGGAGGTACGGCA
Source organism: Elymus sibiricus (assembly GCA_039707655.1). Taxonomy (NCBI): domain Eukaryota; kingdom Viridiplantae; phylum Streptophyta; class Magnoliopsida; order Poales; family Poaceae; genus Elymus; species Elymus sibiricus. The sequence goes on from CM077676.1 coordinate 429,846,713, forward strand.
ATAGAAGCAAGACCAATAATTTCATTTTTACTAGGAAATTCTTTATCATGAGGTTGTCTACAAAACTTGGAGAAATTAAACTCATGAGATATATCACCAAACTTAACTTGAACCTTTTCTTTAACACAATCAATTTCAGCATTAACGGTATTCAAGAAAGGTCTACCAAATATAATGGGACAAAAATTATCTTGTTGTGAATAAAGTACTCAGAAATCAGTAGGGTATTTGATTTTACCACACAAGACTTCAACATCTCTAACAATCCCAAGTGGTGTAATAGTATCTCTATTCGCTAGCTTAATAGTAACATCAATATCTTCGATCTCAACAGGTGCAATATCATGCATTACTTCTTGATATAAAGAAAATGGAATAGCACTCACACTAGCACCCATATCACACAAACCATGATAGCAATGATCTCCAATCTTAACAGAAATAACAAGCATGCCAACTACGGGCTTGTTCTTGTCTAACATATCTCGTTCATTTCTAACAGGTTTAGCAATTCTAGCAGCCTCATCACAAAAGTAAATAACATGCCCATCTATATTATCGACTAAGAGATCTTTAACCATAGCAACATCAGGTTCAACTTTAATTTGTTCAGAGGGTCTAGGTGCTCTAATATTACTTTTGTTAACCACAGTTGAAGCTTTAGCATGTTCCTTAATCCTAACAGGAAAAGGTGGTTTCTCAATGTAAGCAGTAGGCACAACTGGATCAGCATGGCAAACAATTGTTTCTTCTTTAACACTAATGGGTTCCTCAATCTTTTCTTTAACAGGGGGACGATATTTAAACCACTTCTCCTTAGGGAGATCAACATGAGTAGGAAATGATTCACAAAAGGAAGCTACTATCTCAGAGTCAAGTCCATATTTAGTGCTAAACTTATGAAAAGCATCGGTGGCCATAAAAGATTTAACACAATCGAACTCAAGTATTATACCTGACTCATTACCTTTGTCGAGTTCCCAATCTTCAGAGTTGCGTTTAATTCTTTCCAGAAGATCCCATCTGACTTCAATAGTTTTCTTCATAAAGTAGCCAGTCGAAGAAGAATCGAGCATAGTTTGATTATCATGAGAAAGCCGAGCATAAAAATTCTGTAAGATAATTTCTTTTGAGAGCTCATGATTGGGGCATGTGTACATCATGTACTGAAGCCTCCCCCAAGCTTGAGCGATGCTTTCTCCTTGACGAGGCCAAAAGTTATATATATATAATTCCGATCACGATGAACCAAATGCATAGGATAAATTTTTTGATGGAATTCTAGTTTTAATCGGTTCCAGTCCCATGTATCAGTATCATCACATAGCCTATACCACATCAATGCCTTTCCCTCCAAAGATAAAGGGAATACTTTCTTCTTAACTCCATCTGCGGATAAACCTGCAAGCTTAAACAATCCACAAATTTCATCCACATAGATCAAGTGCATATCAGGATGTACTGTTCCATCTCCTGCATAAGGATTAGCTAGCAGTTTCTCTATCATACCCGGAGGAATTTCATAATAAATATTTTCAGTAGGTGCAGTAGGTTGAGGAGCAACTATTTGTGTTTCCGGTCGAGGTGAAGATACCCCGAACAAACCCCTCAAAGGATTACTTTCCATAGTGACAAGTGACAGTAAATTTCAGCACGTAATATAAATGTTTCCTTACCAAATTCCACTTACCAAAGGCGCTTCACTCCCCGGCAACAGCGCCAGAAAAGAGTCTTGATGACCCACAAGTATAGGGGATCAATCCTAGTCCTTTCGGTAAGTAAGAGTGTCGAACCCAACGAGGAGCAGATGGAAATGACAAGCGGTTTTCAGCAAGGTATTTTCTGCAAGCACTGAAATTATCGGTAACGAGTAGTTTGATAGCAAGATAATTTGTAACAAGTGACAAGTAACAATAGTAACAAAGAGTGCAGCAAGGTGGCCCAATCCTTTTTATAGCAAAGGACAAGCCAGAACGATCTCTTATAGTAAGTAAAGCGTTCTCGAGGACACATGGGAATTTCATCTACTCACTTTCATCATGTTTGTTTGATTCGCGTTCGCTACTTTGATAATTTTATATGTGGGTGGACCGGTGCTTGGGTGATGTTCTTACTTGAACAAGCCTCCCACTTATGATTACCCCCTCTCGCAAGCATCCGCAACTGCGAAAGAAGAATTAAGATAACTCTAACCATAGCATTAAACATATGGATCCAAATCAGCCCCTTACGGAATAGCGCATAAACTAGGGTTTAAGCTTCTGTCACTCTAGCAACCCATCATCTAATTACTACTCCACAATGCATTCCCTTAGGCCCAAAGATGGTGAAGTGTCATGTAGTCGACGTTCACATGACACCACTAAGAGAATCAACAACATACATATCATCAAAATATCGAACGAATACCAAATTCACATGATTACTTATGACAAGACTTCTCCCATGTCCTCAAGAACAAAAGTAACTACTCACAAATCATAATCATGTCCAAGATCAGAGGGGTATTGAATAGCATACAAGATCTGAACATATAATCTTCCACCAAATAAACCAACTAGCATCAACTACAAGATGTAATCAACACTACTAGCAACCCACAGGTACCAATCTGAGGTTTTGAGACAAAGATTGAATACAAGAGATGAACTAGGGTTTGAGATGAGATGGTGCTGGTGAAGATGTTGATGAAGATTGGTCCTCCCACGATGAGAGGATTGTTGGTGATGTCGATGGCGACGATTTCCCCCTCCCGGAGGGAAGTTTCCCCGGCAGAATCTCTCCGCCGGAGAGCAAAAGTGCTCCTGCCCAAGTTCCGCCTCGAGACGTCGGCGCACCATCCCGAAAGTCTTCTCTATATTTTTTTCTAGGGCAAATGGACTTATATACCAGAAAATGGGGGCCAGAGGCTGGCCAGGGGCCCCACGAGCCACCAGGGCGCGCCTAGGGGGGGTGGTGCGCCCTGGTGCCTCGTGGGCTCCTGGGTGGCCCCCTCTGGTATTTCTTTGTTCCAGTATTTTTTATTTATTCCAAAATAAATCTCCGTAAAATTTCAGCTCATTTGGAGATGTGCAGAATAGGTATCTCTGAGATAGCTTTTTCAGGTCCAGAATTCCAGCTGTCGGCAATCTCCCTCCTTGTGTAAATCTTGCATATTAAGAGAGAAAAGGCATTAGAAATGCTCCACAAAGTGTTATATTGATTAAAAACATTATAAATAACAGTAGCAAAACATGATGCAAAATGGACGTATCACATGTGTGGTATAATAAACGGTAAAATGTATTCCTAGTCATGCCTCTAAGACTGGCTCAAGTATTGCATGATGATCCTGTTTTCCTGATCATGGGCATGACTATGCCGGCAATTTTGAGGGCACATTGTTAGAAGAACACTTGTGTTGAATCGACCCGAATTGTTGTTATGCTATGAGATACATTCGTCACAAGTTAATGGTAAATAACACAGAGATAGTTAATGTTTGCATAATTCCTAAGACCATGAGAGTATCGAGTTCCTTCGTGCTTGCTTCGTGAACTTTGGGGTTTGTTAAACGTCATCCGTAACTGGGTGGCTATTACAGCGGCTTACGGGTTCATGATACGTCTACAACGTATCTATAATTTATGAAGTATTCATGCCATGTTTATTATAGTTTTGTATGATTTTGGTGCATTTTTATATGGCTTTTATATGATTTTTATGGACTAACATATTGACCTAGTGCCCAGTGCCAGTTACTGTTTTCTGCTTGTTTTTGGTTTTCCAGAAAATTTATATCAAATGAAGTCCAAATGCAGCGAAACTTTTTGACGATTTTTTCTGGAACATAAGAGACACTAGAAGCTTCGGGAGGAGGCCAGAAGACCCACAGGGGCCCCACGAGCCACCAGGGCGCGCCACCCCCCAGGCGCGCCCAGGTGCCTCGTGGGCCCCGTGTGGCCCTTCTTCGCGTGATTCCAACGCCAAAAAATCATATATATTCAGAAACCCCCGAAAGTTAACCTAGATGAGTTTTTACGCCGCCGCAAGCCTCTGTACCTCCATGATCTAATCTACAGCTCTTTTCCGGCACCCTGCTGGAGGGGGGAAATCATCACTGGAGGCCATCTTCATCATCCCGGTGGTCTCCATGACGAGGAGGGAGTATTTCACCCTCGGGGCTGAGGGTTTGTACCAGTAGCTATGTGTTTGATCTCTCTCTCTCTCGTGTTCTTGATTTGGCACGATCTTGATGTATCGCGAGCTTTGTTAATATAGTTGGATCATATGGTGTTTCTTCCCTCTCTATCCTTGTTGTGATGAATCGAATCTTTTCCCTTTGAGGTTTCGTTATTATCGGATTGAATATTTCAGAATTGAGAACACTTGATGTATGTCTTGCATATGAATACCCGTGGTGACAATGGGGTATTATATTGATTCACTTGATATATGTTTTGGCACTCAACTCGCGGATTCCCGAGGTGACATTGGGGTAATCTATGCATAGGGGTTGATGCACATTTTCATTATCTTTTCTCCGATAGAAACTTTGGGGTGCTCCTTGGAGTTCTTTGTGTGGATTGAATATTTTGAATCTAAAGTTGTTTGATGCATATCGAATAATCAACTCACGGATACTTGTGGTGACATTGGAGTATCTAGGTGACATTAGGGTTGGTTGATGTGTTTCATATGGTGTTATTTTAGTATGAACTCTAGGGCTATTCGTGACTCTTATAGGGATGGCTCAATAGATTGATCGGAAAGGATAGCTTTGAGGTGGTTTCGTACCCTACAAACAATTTCTATCTTATGTTCTCCGCTAATAGGAATTTGGGAGTGATTCTTTGTCGCACATCGAGGGATTGTTATATGATCCAATTATGTTAGCATTGTTGAGAGATTGCACTAGTGAAAGTATGAACCCTAGGCCTTGTTTTTAAGCATTGCAATACCGTTTGTGCTCACTTTTGTTACTTGCTACCTTGCTGTTTTTATATTTTCAGATTACAAAAACCTATATCTACTATCCATACTACACTTTTATCACCATCTCTTCGCCGAACTAGTGCACCTATACAATTTACCATTGTATTGGGTGTGTTGGAGACACAAGAGATTTCTTGTATTTGGTTGCAGTGTTGTTTGAGAGATACCACCTTCAACCTACGCCTCCCACGGATTGATAAACCTTAGGTCATCCACTTGAGGGAAAATTGCTACTGTCCTACAAAACTCTGCGCTTGGAGGCCCAACACGAGTCTACAAGAATAAGTTGTGTAGTAGACATCAAGCTCTTTTCTGGCGCCATTGCCGGGGAGGTGAGTGCTTGAAGGTATATCTTTAGATCTTGCAATCGAATCTTTTAGTTTCTTGTTTTATCACTAGTTTGGTTTATAAAAGAAAACTACAAAAAAATTGGAATTGAGGTTGCCTCATATTATTCGTCTTTATCATGTCTTTCTTGAAAATGATGGATCGGAAAATTGTGCTCAATTGATAGAAGAAGAATTCAATAAAATGTTTGGCATAAAATATTTGAATGATGAGCATGATTGCAATGTTGCTAGTATGAATTCTTTGAATATCCATGATGCTAATGATATGCAAAACTACAAGCTTGGGGATGCTATGCTTTATGAAGATGATATTTTTACTCCCCCAAGTTTTGATGAGAAAATTTATTATGATGATTGCATGCCTCCTATTTATGATGATTATATTGATGAAAGTGTATTTGGAGAGGTCATGACTTTATTTAATAATGAATCCACTATTTTGGAAGAGGTTTCAATTGACTATGATAACAAAGTTGCTATCTATGATGATTATTGTGATGACATGTATGCTATCAAGAATAAGGATAACTATGAAACTTGTCATTATGATTTTAATTTTCAATTGGATTATGCCAATCAAGTATCTCATGATAGTTATTTTGTTGAGTTTGCTCCCACTATTATGAATGGGAAGAAAATTGCTTGTGTGGAGAGTAATAAAAATTCTATGCTTATGTATCATGAAAAGAATGTTTTATGTGATAGTTATATTGTTGAATTAATTCATGATGCTACTGACAATTATTATGATAGAGGAACTTATGCTTTTACATATCTCAACAACATCAAGTTTCCTCTCTTTATGTTGAAAGTTTTGAAGTGATGCTTGTTTTACCTTCCTATGCTAGTTGATTCTTGCTCCCATAAACTATTTTCTCACAAAATTCCTATGCATAGGAAGTGGGTTAGGCTTAAAAGTGCTTGTCATATGATTCATGATGCTCTCTTTGTGTTTCAATTCTTTACTTTTATGCGAGCATCATTGAAATCATCATGCCTAGCTAAAAAGGCATTAAAGAAAAGCGCTTGTTGGGAGACAACCCAACATTTAACCCTACTGTTTTTCTTGTGTTCACATGATTAAGATACAGTAGTAATAATGTTTTATATGTTTTGTTTCAATAATGTGCCAAGTAAAGCCTTTGGGATAGTGTGGATGCTTGTTGATTTGATTCTGTGCAAAAACAGAAACTTTTGCGTCCAGTGTTGGAATTTCTATTCTGTACTGGTGCGTGAAAAAATTCTAACTTTTTTTACAAAGTATTGGGTTACAAATTGTTTACGTTGTCCTAATTTTTCATAATTTCTGGAGGTACAGAAGTATGGTTTTTAAATCGCGCACTACATGCTGTTCTGTTTTTGACAGATTCTGTTTTCGGTGCATAGTTTGCTTGTTTTAGTGTTTCCATAGCTTATATTGAGTAATATAAATTGTGGAAATGATAGAATACAGTAGGCATTATTTGAGAAAAATTATGAATCTTGTCTTGACATTACCTAAGTGGATGATTTATTTTTATCATACTAACCTATCTCACGAAGTTCCGTTAAGTTTTGTGTGATTGATGTTTTCAAGTCTTGGGTGAGATATCGATATGAGGAGAATAAGGAGTGGCAAGACCCTAAGCTTGGGGATGCCCAAGGCACCCCAAGGTAATATTCAAGGAAGACCCAAGCAACAAAGCTTGGGGATGCCCCGGAAGGCATCCCCTCCTTCGTCTTCAACACTATCGGTAACCTCACTCGGAGCTATATTTTTATTCGTCACATAATATGAGTTTTGCTTGGAGCATCATTTTATTCTGTTGATATTTGCTTGCTGTTATCACTAATCATGTTTTGTATCTTTTAGTTCAATAAAATGCCAATTATAGCCTTTACCATGCTCAGTTTGCAAGTTCATGTGTTGCTGTTTGAAAACAGAAAGTTTTCTGTTATGTCCAGAATATTCCTGAATAGTCAGAACATGATAAAAATCTGAAATTTTTACACAGTAAGCATGCATGAGTTCTCTGTCACGTGGTAATTTTTCAGAATTTTTGGAGTTAGGGAAGTATGAATTCTTATTCACTCTTTACAGACTGTGCTGTTTTGGCAGATTGCTGTTATAGTTGCATTGTTTGCATATGTTTGCTAGTTTAATGTTTGTATTTGTGAATAGGAGTATTAAATATGCAGAGGCATTTAGTATGCAATGTTTAATTATAATTTTAGTGATTTGTTACAGTAGAGAATGTTACGGTTTTGAGTTGATTTATACTAACTTATCTCACGAGTTCTTGTTGAGTTTTATGTGGATGAAGTTCTTAAGATTTAAGGAAACCGTGATATGAGAGGAATTAAGGAGACACAAGAGCTCAAGCTTGGGGATGCCCAAGGCACCCCAAGTTATTATTCCAAGAAGTCTCAAGCATCTAAGCTTGGGGATGCCCCGGTAGGCATCCCACCTTTCTTCTTCAATAACTATCGGTCAGTTTTCGTTGAGCCTAAGTTTTTGCTTCTTCACATGAGATGTGTTATTCTCGGAGTGTCCTTTTATTTTCATTTTGTTGGTGTCTTAATAAAATTATCAAGATCTGAAATTTTAAATGAGAGAGAGTCCTCACATAGCTACATATTTACTTAACTACTCATTTGATCTTCACTTATATCTTTTTGGAGTATTTTGTCATTTACTCTTGTGCTTCACTTATATCCTATGAGTAAATTGTTGAATAAATTGAATATCATAAAGTTGAAATTTATATTCTTCATATGCTTGTCCCATGGGGAGTAGTGACTTCACATACAAGAAGTATAAGTTGTAAAATTTATTGAAAGTTAACAAACATAGCATTGGTCACTTGAACAATTCATGAAAGAATTTTGAAGGAAGAGAAATTACACATATAAATATACTATCTTGGACATCTTCTATGATTGTGAGCCCCCATTAATTATTTTCAAGCTTGATCAAGTAGTTGACGTTGGACAAGGAAGACAACGTAATGAGTTATGTTTGTTTATATTCACATAGAAGTTATATTGTCATGGATCCTCTAACATGTGGTGCTTGGTTAGGATCTTTTGCTAGCCAAAAATTCGTACTAAGTAGAGATACTACTTGTGCATCCAAAAACCCTTAAACCCAGTTTCTTGCCATGAGTGTCCACCATATCTACCTATGGATTGAATAAGATCCTTCAAGTAAGTTGTCATCGGTGCAAAAAGCAATAAAAATTGCTCCTAAAATATGTATGATCTTTTATTGTAAGGGAAAATAAGCGTTGTATGAACTTGTGATGGTAAAGAAATAAAAGCGACGGACTGCATAATAAAGGTTGCTATCACAAGGGGCAATATAACGTGACGTTCCTTTGCATTAAGAGCTTGTGCATCCAACAACAAAAAGCGCATGACAACCTCTGCTTCCCTCTGCGAAGGGCCTATCTTTTACTTTTCTGTATTTACTTTTATGCAAGAGTCATTAATGTTCTTCCCTATTCCGCTCTATTTATTCTTTAGTTGGCAAGCATTATGTGGTAGGGAAAGATCCAGGCACATATATCCAGTTGAATATAGGTGATCATGAGTTATTATTGTTGACATTATCCCTGAGATAAATAAGTTGGGAGGCGAAACATTAAGCCCCTATCTTCTTATGTGTCTGACTGAAACGGTTTCTTCTAAAAATATGCTTTGAGTGTCAGCAATCATGGAAGACTAAATGATGGTTGAGTATGTGGAATTTGCTAGATCAAAGCTCTTACATAGACCCTTCCTGAAAATAAGATGAATTGCAATTGTTTGATGACTGAGAACATAGTTTGTTAGTTTTCAAGAAAGTTTATGGCCTATACTTTAAACATGTGAATAGCTTGCTACTTGATCATGAGAAGTTTTATGAGATGAGCTACTGATTATGATATATATTGATGCTAGAAAAAGTGATTGAAATTATCATTGATCAAACTTATGCACTATGCTAGCATTCACACTTCATAAATTATTTCTTTTATCATTTACCTACTCGAGGACGAGCATGAATTAAGCTTGGGGATGCTGATACGTCTCCAACGTATCTATAATTTATGAAGTATTCATGCCATGTTTATTATAGTTTTGTATGATTTTGGTGCATTTTTATATGGCTTTTATATGATTTTTATGGACTAACATATTGACCTAGTGCGCAGTGCCAGTTACTATTTTCTGCTTGTTTTTGGTTTTCCAGAAAATCTATATCAAATGAAGTCCAAATGCAGCGAAACTTTTGACAATTTTTTTGGAACATAAGAGACACTAGAAGCTTCGGGAGGAGGCCAGAAGACCCACAGGGGCCCCACGAGCCACCAGGGCGCGCCACCCCCCAGGTGCGCCCTGGTGCCTCATGGGCCCCTGTGGCCCTTCTTCGCGTGATTCCAACACCAAAAAATCATATATATTCAGAAACCCCCGAAAGTTAACCTAGATGACTTTTTACGCCACCGCAAGCCTCTGTACCTCCATGATCTAATCTACAGCCCTTTTCCGGCACCCTGCCGGAGGGGGGAAAGCATCACCGGAGGCCATCTTCATCATCCCGGCAGTCTCCATGATGAGGAGGGAGTAGTTCACCCTCGGGGCTGAGGGTTTGTACCAGTAGCTATGTGTTTGATCTCTCTCTCTCTCTCTCTCTCTCTCTCTCTCGTGTTCTTGATTTGGCACGATCTTGATGTATCGCGAGCTTTGTTAACATAGTTGGATCATATGGTGTTTCTTCCCTCTCTATCCTTGTTGTGATGAATCGAATCTTTTCCCTTTGAGGTTTCGTTATTATCGGATTGAATATTTCAGATTTGAGAACACTTGATGTATGTCTTGCATATGAATACCCGTGGTGATAATGGGGTATTATATTGATTCACTTGATATATGTTTTGGCACTCAACTCGCGGATTCCCGAGGTGACATTGGGGTAATCGATGTATAGGGGTTGATGCACGTTTTCATTATCTTTTCTCCGATAGAAACTTTGGGGTGCTCCTTGGAGTTCTTTGTGTGGATTGAATATTTTGAATCTGAAGTTGTTTGATGCATATTGAATAATCAACTCACGGATACTTGTGGTGACATTGGAGTATCTAGGTGACATTAGGGTTGGTTGATGTGTTTCATATGGTGTTATTTTAGTACGAACTCTAGGGCTATTCGTGACACTTATAGGGATGGCTCAATAGATTGATTGGAAAGGATAACTTTGAGGTGGTTTCGTACCCTACAAACAATTTCTATCTTATGTTCTCACCTAATAGGAATTTGGGAGTGATTCTTTGTCGCACATCGAGGGATTGTTATATGATCCAATTATGTTAGCATTGTTGAGAGATTGCACTAGTGAAAGTATGAACCCTAGGCCTTGTTTTTAAGCATTGCAATACCGTTTGTGCTCACTTTTGTTACTTACTACCTTGCTGTTTTTATATTTTCAGATTACAAAAAGCTATATCTACTATCCATACTACACTTTTATCACCATCTCTTCGCCGAACTAGTGCACCTATACAATTTACCATTGTATTGGGTGTGTTGGGGACACAAGAGATTTCTTGTATTTGGTTGCAGGGTTGTTTGAGAGATACCATCTTCAACCTATGCCTCCCACGAAATAATAAACCTTAGGTCATCCACCTGAGGGAAAATTGCTACTGTCCAACAAAACTCTGCGCTTGGAGGCCCAACACGAGTCTACAAGAATAAGTTGTGTAGTAGACATCAGTTCACGAAAAAGTATGACAAGGAGCGAGATAGCTTGAGATTGGGATTTGCTCCTCCCACGATGGAGAGATATTCTCGGGCCCTCTCGGTGTTACGGTATCAATCATCGTCTGACTAGACACAATGTGATTTGATCACAGGGATGCTGCAATACGGAAACGGGAAAAAAGAACAAAACCGGTAACGAGGTAACTGGTATAGTGGACAAGTTGTTGATCCATGGGGATGGGAATAATTCTCACCTCAGGTGTTTGTAACATATCGCGAAGCAACAGGAATATCACACAGCAACTGGAGGTTCACTCGAATATTTATTCGTGTGGGTATAGGGGTCAATATGGGTGTCCACGGCTCCGATGTTGATCATTGATCGGAAAGTGTTCCGGTCATGTCTATACTTCACCGAACCTATAAGGTCACACGGTTAAGGGTCATCTATCTGCTGAATACTAGACAGGGAGTCTGAGAGAAAGTCACCGGAAAAGTTTCGGAGAGAACGGAAGAGTTTCGGAGAGAGAACACCGGAAGAGTTTCGGTAAAACTGAAAAGTTGTTTCGGAGTATACCATTAAGTCAAATTGGTTTCGGCACACGCGTGGAAATTCTTGGAGGGTGCCAGAATTGTTCTGGAACTTCTGGGATTTTTCCGGGGAAAAAACCGGAAATGTGTTGGAAATATGCCCTAGAGGCAATAATAAATTGGTTATTATTATATTTCCTTGTTCATGATAATCGTTTATTATCCATGCTATAATTGTATTGATTGGAAACTCAAATACATGTGTGGGTACATAGACAACACTGTGTCCCTAGTAAGCCTCTAGTTAACTAGCTCGTTGATCAAAAGATGGTTAAGGTTTCCTAGCCATGGACATGAGATGTCATTTGATAACGGGATCACATCATTAGGAGAATGATGTGATGGACAAGACCCAAACTATAAACGTAGCATAAGATCGTGTCAGTTTATTGCTATTGTTTTCTGCATGTCAAGTATCTGTTCCTATGACCATGAGATCATGCAACTCCCTGACATCGGAGGAGTACCTTGTGTGTATCAAACGTCGCAACGTAACTGGGTGACTATAAAGGTGCTCTACAGGTATCTCCGAGGGTGTCTGTTGGGTTGGCATGGATCAAGACTGGGATTTGTTACTCCGTATGGCGGAGAGGTATCTCAGGGCCCACTCGGTAATACAACATCACAATGAGCCTTGCAAGCAATGTGACTAAAGTGTTAGCCACGAGATACTGTATTACGGAATGAGTAAAGAGACTTGCCGGTAACGAGATTGAACTAGGTATAGAGATACCGACGATCGAATCTCGGGCAAGTAACATACCGAAGAACAAAGGGAACAGTATACGGGATTAACTGAATCCTTGACATAGAGGTTCGACCGATAAAGATCTTCATAGAATATGTAGGAGCCAATATGGGCATCCAGGTCCCGCTATTGGTTATTGATCGTAGAGGTGTCTCGGTCATGTCTACATAGTTCTCGAACCCGCAGGGTCTACACACTTAACGTTTGGTGACGATTAGTATAGTTGAGTTATTTTGTTGGTGACCGAAGGTTGTTCGGAATCCCGGATAAGATCCCGGACAAGACGAGGATCTCCGGAAGAGTCCGGAGGTAAAGATTGATATATGTGATAATAGTGTTTTGATCTCCGGAAGGGTTCCGGAATTTACCGGAAGGGGTTCCGGATGTTTACCGAAGTGTTCGGGTGCAGCAACACTTTATATGGGCCAAAAGGAAAAAGCCCACGAGGTATTGGAAAGTGCAAAAAGTAGTTTTACTGCCGCGTAAGCGGTACTACTGCTTGTGTGAAGCGGTACTACCGCTTGTGCGCGGTGCTGCAGGGATCCGAGTTGGACTCTTTTCCTGCGGGCCAAACCGACCTTGTGCGGGCAAAACCGACCTGGAGGAGGCTTTTACTCCAAGTTTAGACCCCAAGGCTCAACATATAAATAGAGGGGCAGGGCTAGCACACGGGACACATCAAGATTTCCCCAAGCCGTGTGCGGCAACCCTAATCCTCTAGTTCTCCCGTCATAATCTCCGTAGTGCTTGGCGAAGCCCTGCAGAGATTGTACCTCACCACCATCACCACGCCGTCGTGCTGCCGGAACTCATCTACTACTTCACCATCGCTCGCTGGATCGAGGAGGTGAAGGTGTCATCAAGCCGTACGTGTGTTGAACGCGGATGTGCCGTCCGTTCGGCACTAGTTCGTGATCGGATCGAGGGACGACTTGCGATTTGGATCGCGGAGACGTTCGACTACATCAACCGCGTTTCTTAACGCTTCCGCTTAGTGATCTACAAGGGTATGTAGATTCACTCTCCCTCTCGTAGATGCTCATCACCATGGATAGATCTTGCGTGTGCGTAGAAATTTTTTTGTTTCCCATGCAACGTTACCCAACAAAATGTTCCGGAGCTGCCGGAACCGCTTTGGTTGCTTTTCGCTGATGAAAATCATTGATCTGAAAATGTTTCGGAACGCGTCCAGAATTATTTTAGTGGGTACTGGAATTATTCTAAGACCCACATAAATATTTTCGGATTTATCGGTTGCGGAAAAATGGGTTCATGAATACTGAAAAAGCACTTTATGGTTACTTTTTGGAAAGCCTTTTTTTGGGGCTTTGCTCAAAAGATCTAGGGGAGGATGACATGGAAGGGTGAGACCCCCTTTTGGGGGGGCCCCACATAGGTGGCCGGCCAAGGGTGGCATCTCCATGATGCCACACTTGCTTTCCCCTTTATGCCCTTGTGAAGGCCATATTTCCATGGGTTTTTGGTATTTTCAAGTGCTACCCTACCCCTTGGGTTTTCCTATAAATAGAGGTGGAGAGGCACTCTCCACACTCACTCCTTACTCTCATACAAATGCCATGCATGATCTGGCCTTCTCTCTCCCTCCCCGTGAAATAGTTTCATAGAGCCGAAAGGCTGTTTGGGTTCCGGTAGGAACTAGTTCTGGACGGCGAAGCCCTGCCGGATAGCTGACACCGTATGTGTGCAACCCCGTAGAGAGGTCGTAGGTTCGATCTTTTGCCCGAGGGGCTGTTCGAGGGTCCTCCCGAAGGGCTGTCCGCGTTACCGTTCGAGCTTCGAGGGTCCTCCCGAAGGGCTGTCCGTGGCATTGTCCGGGGGACTGTCCGACCGCCTCCCGAAGGGCTGTCCAACGAGGGAGTACATCCTCGCGGTTGGGAGGTTGTAAATCCTAGCTGCGGGGATCTGCACCGACGATCTACATCGACTCTACTTCCGTTGCGCTACGAGTCGGTAATGATCAGATCAAACCTTGTATGCCATCTCCATAGTGATCCTGGAGGTTCAAACCTTGCTCGTTGTACCAATTTTTTTTGTTTTCTGCCGCGTTCCCCTACAAGGTTGCCTTGACTGTGTCCTCGACATCCCACGCCGATCCGCTATTACCTTGTGTTCATCCTGCCACCCTGGATCTGTCCACCGTTCAACTATCTTCTCCCAGCACGGACGTTTGTCAGTGCAGCACCGAGGAATCACCTGTAATAAGTAAACAAATGCATCTTAGTAAGGAATCTAATTTGCGGTAATGTAGGGAATAACAAGCATCCATCGTCACTTGCCTTGAAGTAATTGTCCCGTGTAAGATGCTTCCCTCGAGCATCCTTTTTGGAAATCTTCTGGTTGAGATAGTCCGCGTGATACTTGACCACTAACCGGACATGCTCCTCATAGTGCATGTCGTGGACTAGCTTCTTGGCAATATTCTCAACTACCACATTGGCGCGATCCTTCTCACCATCTGCGCAGGCAGTGGCGAAGGCAGAAATAATTTTTAGGTGTGGCAGAGTTTACGAAGGAAAATACATGTATAATACAACTATGCAAGAGTTCATCAAAATACAAGATATATACGTGCAGTTTTGTGAAAGGAAAGTATAACCTAAATTCAAAACTACATTTTGGTCATTACTAAAAAAAACTACATTTTGGTTAGCGGGTTTCAACAATGACAGATCACTATAATATGGGTGCCTATTTTGGTCAGCGGCAACAAGATTTACTTAATTAAGTTCAAGATCAATTCTGAATTACTTTTTATTATGTAAATGCTCTTCTTCTTCGGTGCTTAATGTTTCAACTTTTCGGGATTTTGGAAATCGCGATTGCTAGATTTTTGAGGAAAAAATTGAGCAAAATGGTGATCCCTGATTGGCCGGCTGGATCCTGTATTCGTGTTTTAATTTGTCTATGGAGTCAAGTCACAATTCACAAACCTACTGACCGATGCATCAGGCTCACCAGTAGGAAACAACCAGGCCTAACACACACTAGATCTCACTGGTTCAAAGTTCTACATGTACTATTATTTATACTAGGTGTATCTGTAGAAAAATTTAGGTATGACACCTGCCAAACCTTGCCAGATAGCTGGCACCGCCCCTGTGCGCAGGTAAAGAAATCCTACAAACATGCATACATGGGAGAAGGGTAAAATCATGTGAAAGCACATTTGCTCCCTTGGTGGTTTTGGTAATTAATGTCAACATACATATTGTTGGACTAACACTTTTATCTAGTATATTTCAGATAAGTTCAATAGTGGCATGGCAAGGACAAGAGGATGTGGACCCCTTCAAAATGCTAAGGACAAGAATTGGCAAAGCTCCAAGACTCTTCATTTTTGGTTAAGTGATCCAAGATCACATTGAGTCCATAGGAAAGCCAATACTATTAAAAGGGGATGAGGTTTTGATCACGACTCAATTGCTCAAGTGCTTAGTGGTATTGCTCCAGAACTCTCAAACACTTCTCCACTTCACATCTTTCAAAAAGCCTAAAATTCTATCTCGGTCCCAGCGAAATGTTCCCATCCGGACCCACCGAGATACTTCATACACCGCCACATGCCAAACCCTAATAATTTGGTACAACTGAAACGGCTCTCGGTCTCACCGAGATGGGCTGACCAAGTTGCTGTAATGCCATCGCTTCACTTCGGAGTCACCGAGATGAAACGATCGGAATTTCTGAAACGAGGTTCTACCCTAGCCCTTGCACTTCGGTCACACCAAGTTATTCCATTCGGTCTCACCGAAAAGCCTAACGGTCAAGCCTTTTACACAGGTCGGTCTCACCGAGATTTCTGATCGGTGTCACCGAGTTGGGTCAAAAGCTTGTAACGGTTGCATTTTTGGTGCTGCCTATTTATACCCCTTCACCCCACCTACTCAAAGAGAGAACCATCAGAACGTGCCTACACTTCCACCATTCATTTTTTGAGAGAGAACCGCCTACTCATGTGTTGAGATCAAGAGATTCCAATCCAACCATTTGAACCTTGATTTCTAGCCTTCCCCAAGTTGCTTTCCACCCAAATCCTTCTCCTACCAAAGCCAAATCTATGAGTGAGGAGTTCATCATCAACAACACCATCTATTACCTTTTGGAGAGTGGTGTCTCCTAGATTGGTTAGGTGTCAATTGGGAGCCTCCAAGATCTTGTGGAGTTGAACCAAGGAGTTTGTAAGGGCAAGGAGATCGCCTACTTCGTGAAGAGCTACCCGAGTGAGCCTAGTCCTTCGTGGACGTAAGCCATGGTGGAATAGGCAAGGTTGCTTCTTCGTGGACCCTTGGTCGGTGGAGCCCTCCGTGGACTCGCGCAACCGTTACCCTTCGTGGGTTGAAGTCTCCATCAACGTGGACGTACGATAGCACCACCTATCAGAACCACGCCAAAAACCACCGTGTCTTCATTGCGTTTGATCTTCTCCTCTCTATCCCTTTACTTTCCGCACTATTGCAAGCTTTACTATTTTCGCTGCTCTATCTCTAGATATTCATGTGTAGGAAGTCTTGGTGATATCTTAACCAGTGCTAAAATCTCCAGTTGGATATGAGTGATCATGAGTTATTATTGTTGACATCACCCTTGAGGTGAATAAGTTGGGAGGCGAAATCACAAGCCCCTATCTTTCTATGTGTCTGGCTGAAACTTTTTGCTCCATATATATGTCGTGAGTGTTAGCAATCATAGAAGACTAAATGATGGTTGAGTATGTGGACTTGCTGAAAAGCTCCTACATGAGACCTTTCCTGAAAATATGATGAATTGCAATTGCATTGTTGACTGAGAATATAGTTTGTTAGTTTTCAAGAAAGTTTATGCCTTATACTCCATTGTTGTGATGAATTGTTACATACTCATGAGAAGTTTATGATAATGAATATTGCTGTTATAATAATGATCATGATGCTACTATGTCCGTATTTTGTTTTTATCGACACCTCTCTCTCTAAACATGTGGACATGATTATCGATATCGGCTTTCGCTTGAGGACAAGCGAGGTCTAAGCTTGGGGGAGTTGATACGTCCATTTTGCATCATCTTTTGCTACTGTTATTTATAGTGTTTTTGATCAATATAACACTTTGTGGAACAATTCTAATGCCTTTTCTCTCTTAATATGCAAGATTTACACAAGGAGGGAGATTGCCGGCAGCTGGAATTCTGGACCTAAAAAAGCTTTGTCAGAGATACCTATTCTGCACATCTCCAAATGAGCTGAAATTTTACGGAGATTTATTTTGGAATAAATAAAAAAATATTGGAAGCAAAAAGTACCAGAGGGGGCCACCCAGGTGCCCACGAGGCACCAGGGCACGCCACCCCCCCCCAGGCGCGCCCTGTTACCTCGTGGGGCCCCTGGCCAGCCTCTGGCCCACATTTTCTGGTATATAAGTCATTTTTCCCTAGAAAAAATATAGAGAAGACTTTCGGGATGGTGCGCCGCTGTCTCGAGGCGGAACTTGGGCAGGAGCACTTTTGCCCTCCGGCGGAGAGATTCTGTCGGAGATACTTCCCTCCGGGAGGGGGAAATCGTCGCCATCGACATCACCAGCGATCCTCTCATCGTGGGAGGACTAATCTTCATCAACATCTTCACCAGCACCATCTCATCTCAAACCCTAGTTCATCTCTTCTATTCAATATTTGTCTCAAAACCTCAGATTGGTACATGGTGGTTGCTCGTAGTGTTGATTACATCTTGTAGTTGATGCTAGTTGGTTTATTTGGTGGAGGATTATATGTTCAGATCTATTATGCTATTCAACACCTCTCTGATCTTGGACATGAATATGATTTGTGAGTAGTTACTTTTGTTCTTGAGGACATGGGAGAAGTCTTGTCATAAGTAATCATGTGAATTTGGTATTCGTTCGATATTTTGATGATATGTATGTTGTTGATTCTCTTAGTGGTGTCGTGTGAACGTCGACTACATGACACTTCACCATCTTTGGGCCTAAGGGAATGCATTGTGGAGTAGTAATTAGATGATGGGTTACTAGAGTGACAGAAGCTTAAACCCTAGTTTATGCGCTATTCCGTAAGGGGCTGATTTGGATCCATATGTTTAATGCTATGGTTAGAGTTATCTTAATTCTTCTTTCGTAGTTGCGGATGCTTGCGAGAGGGGGTAATCATAAGTGGGAGGCTTGTTCAAGTGAGAACAGCACCCAAGCACCGGTCCACCCACATATCAAATTATCAAAGTAGCGAACGCGAGTCAAACAAACATGATGAAAGTGACTAGATGAAATTCCCATGTGTCCTCGGGAACGCTTTACTTACTATAAGAGATTGTTCCGGCTTGTCCTTTGCTATAAAAAGGATTGGGCCACCTTGCTGCACTCTTTGTTACTATTGCTACTTGTCACTTGTTACAAATTATCTTGCTATCAAACTACTCGTTACCGATAATTTCAGTGTTTGCAGAAAACACCTTGCTGAAAACCGCTTGTCATTTCCTTCTGCTCCTCATTGGGTTCGACACTCTTACTTATCGAAAGGACTACAATTGATCCCCTATACTTGTGGGTCATCAAGACTCTTTTCTGGCGCCGTTGCCGGGGAGTGAAGCGCCTTTGGTGAGTGGAATTTGGTAAGGAAACATTATATTACGTGCTGAAATTTACTGTTGCTTGTCACTATGGAAAGTAATCCTTTGAGGGGTTTGTTCGGGGTATCTTCAGCTCGACCGGAAACACAAATAGTTGCTCCTCAACCTACTGCACCTACTGAAAATATTTATTATGAGATTCCTCCGGGTATGATAGAGAAACTGCTAGCTAATCCTTATGCAGGAGATGGAACAGTACATCCTGATATGCACTTAATCTATGTGGATGAAATTTGTGGATTGTTGAAGCTTGCAGGTTTATCCGGAGATGGATTTAAGAAGAAAGTATTCCCTTTATCTTTGGAGGGAAAGGCATTCATGTGGTATAGGCTATGTGATGATACTGATACATGGGACTGGAACCGATTGAAACTAGAATTCCATCAGGAATTTTATCCTATGCATTTGGTTCATCGTGATCGGAATTATATATATAATTTTTGGCCTCATGAAGGGGAAAGCATCGCTCAAGCTTGGGGGAGGCTTAAGTACATGATGTACACATGCCCCAATCATGAGCTCTCAAAAGAAATTATCTTACAGAATTTTTATGCTCGGCTTTCTCATGATAATCGAACTACACTCGATTCTTCTTCGACTGGCTCCTTTATGAAGAAAACTATTGAATTCAGATGGGATCTTCTGGAAAGAATTAAACGCAACTCTGAAGATTGGGAACTCGACAAAGGTAACGAGTCAGGTATAATACTTGAGTTTGATAGTGTTAAATCTTTTATGGCCACCGATGCTTTTCATAAGTTTAGCACTAAATATGGACTTGACTCTGAGATAGTAGCTTCCTTTTGTGAATCATTTGCTACTCATATTGATCTCCCTAAGGAGAAGTGGTTTAAATATCATCCCCCTGTTAAAGAAAAGATTGAGGAACATGTTAGTGTTAAAGAAGAAACAATTGTTTACCATGTTGATCCAGTTGTGCCTACTGCTTATATTGAGAAACCACCTTTTCCTGTTAGGATTAAGGAACATGCTAAAGCTTCAACTGTGGTTAAGAAAAGTAATATTAGAGCACCTAGACCCTCTGAACAAATTAAAGTTGAACCTGATGTTGCTATGGTTAAAGATCTCTTAGTCGATAATATAGATGGGCATGTTATTTACTTTTGTGATGAGGCTGCTAGAATTGCTAAACCTGTTAGAAATGAACGAGATATGTTAGACAAGAACAAGCCCGTAGTTGGCATGCCTGTTATTTTTGTTACGATTGGAGATCATTGCTGTCATGGTTTGTGTGATATGGGTGCTAGTGTGAGTGCTATTCCATTTTCTCTATATCAAGAAGTAATGCATGATATTGCACCTGTTGAAATTGAAGATATTGATGTTACTATTAAGCTTGCGAATAGAGATACTATTACACCACTTGGGATTGCTAGAGATGTTGAAGTCTTGTGTGGTAAAATCAAATACCCTACTGATTTCTTAGTACTTGGTTCACAACAAGATAATTTTTGTCCCATTATATTTGGTAGACCTTTCTTGAATACCGTTATTGCTGAAATTGATTGTGTTAAAGAAAAGGTTCGAGTTAAGTTTGGTGATATATCTCATGAGTTTAATTTCTCCAAGTTTCGTAGACAACCTTGTGATAAAGAGTTGCCTAGTAATGATGAAATTATTGGTCTTGCTTCTATTGCCGTACCTCCTACTGATCCATTAGAACAATATTTGCTAGACCACGAAAACGATATGCATATGAATGAAAGAAATGAAATAGATAAGATGTTCTTTGATCAACCACCTATCCTTAAACACAATTTGCATGTTAAAACTCTTGGAGGCCCTCCTCCACCTAAGGTTGATCCTGTATTTGAATTGAAGCAATTGCCTGATACATTGAAATATGCTTATCTTGATGAAAAGAAGATATATCCTGTTATTATTAGTGCAAACCTTTCAGCGCATGAAGAAAAGAGATTACTAAAAACTCTGAGGAAGCACCAAGCTGCTATTGGATATACTCTTGATGATCTTAAGGGCATTAGTCCTACTCTATGTCAGCACAAAATCAATATGGAGCCTGATGCTAAACCAATTGTCGACCACCAACGACGATTAAATCCTAAGATCTAAGAGGTGGTAAGAACCAAAATATTAAAGCTTTTGGAAGCAGGTATAATCTATCCCATAGCTGATAGTAGATGGGTAAGTCCCGTTCATTGTGTCCCTAAGAAAGGAGGTATTACCGTTGTTCCTAATGATAAAAATGAACTCATTCCACAAAGAATTGTAACTAGTTATAGGATGGTAATTGATTTTAGAAAATTAAACAAAGCTACTAGAAAAGATCATTACCCCTTGCCTTTTATTGATCAAATGTTAGAAAGATTATCTAAGCATACACACTTTTGTTTTCTAGATGGTTATTTTGGTTTTTCTCAAATACCCGTATCACAACCCGATCAAGTGAAAACCACCTTTACTTGTCATTTTGGAACTTATGCTTATAGACGTATGCCTTTTGGTTTATGCAATGCACCTACTACCTTTCAAAGATGTATGACTGCTATATTCTCTTACTTTTGTGAAAAGATTGTTGAGGTGTTCATGGATGATTTTTCCGTTTACGGAACTTCTTTTGATGATTGCTTAAGCAACCTTGATCGAGTTTTGCAGAGATGTGAAGAAACTAATCTTGTCTTGAATTGGGAGAAGTGCCACTTTATGGTGAATGAAGGCATTGTCTTGGGGCATAAAATTTCTGAAAGAGGTATTGAAGTTGATAAAGCTAAGGTTGATGCTATTGAGAAAATGCCATGTCCTAAAGATATTAAAGGTATAAGAAGTTTCCTTGGTCATGCTGGTTTCTATAGGAGATTTATTAAAGACTTCTCTAAAATTTCTAGGCCTCTTACCAATCTTTTGCAAAAAGATGTTCCATTTGTTTTTTATGATAATTGTCTAGAAGACTTTGAAACACTTAAGAAAGCCTTAACCACTGCACCTATTGTCCAACCACCTGATTGGAACTTGCCTTTTGAAATTATGTGTGATGCTAGTGATTATACTATTGGTGCTGTTCTAGGGCAGAGAGTTGATAAGAAATTAAATGTTATCCATTATGCTAGTAAAACTCTAGAGAGTGCCCAAAGAAATTATGCTACGACTGAAAAAAAAATTCTAGCAGTTGTGTTTGCATGTGATAAATTCAGATCTTACATAGTTGATTCTAAAGTAACTGTTCACACCGATCATGCTGCTATTAAATATCTCTTGGAAAAGAAAGATGCTAAACCTAGACTCATTAGGTGGGTTTTATTGCTACAAGAATTTGACTTGCATATTACTGATAGGAAGGGAGCTGAGAATCCCGTAGCAAATAATTTGTCTAGAATGGAAAATGTTCTTGATGACCCACTACCTATTAATGATGATTTTCCTGATGAACAATTAGCTGTCATAAATGCTTCTCGTAATACTCCATGGTATGCAGACTATGCTAATTATATTGTTGCTAAATACATACCACCTAGTTTCACATACCAACAAAAGAAAAAGTTCTTTTATGGTTTAAGACATTACTTCTGGGATGACCCACATCTTTATAAAGAAGGAGTAGATGGTATTATTAGGCGTAGTATACCTGAGCATGAACAGGAACAAATCCTACGGAAGTGTCATTCTGAGGCTTACGAAGGACACCACGCGGGAGACAGAACTGCACATAAGGTATTGCAATCTGGTTTTTATTGGCCTACTCTTTCCAAGGATGCTCGTAAGTTTGTCTTATCTTGTGATGAATGTCAAAGAATTGGTAATGTTGGTAGACGTCAAGAAATGCCTATGAATTATTCACTTGCTATTGAACCATTTGATGTTTGGGGATTCGATTTTATGGGACCTTTTCCTAAATCCAATGGGTATACTCATATTTTAGTTGCTGTTGATTGCGTTACTAAGTGGGTAGAAGCTATTCCAACTAGTAGTGCTGATCATAACACTTCTATTAAAATGCTTAAAGAAGTTATTTTCCCAAGGTTTGGAGTCCCTAGATATTTAATGACTGATGGTGGCTCACATTTTATTCATGGTGCATTCCGTAAATTGCTTGCTAAATATGATGTTAACCATAGAATTGCATCTCCCTATCACCCTCAAACTAGTGGTCAAGTTGAATTGAGTAATAGAGAAATAAAATTAATTTTGCAAACAACTGTCAATAGATCTAGAAAGAATTGGTCTAAGAAACTTGACGATGCATTATGGGCTTATAGAACTGCTTATAAAAATCCAATGGGTATGTCTCCTTATAAAATGGTTTATGGAAAAGCATGTCATTTACCTCTTGAGTTAGAACATAAAGCATATTGGGCAATTAAGGAACTAAATTATGATTTTAAACTTGCCGGTGAAAAGAGGTTATTTGATATTAGCTCATTAGATGAATGGAGGACCCAAGCTTATGAAAATGCCAAATTGTTTAAAGAGAAAGTTAAAAGATGGCATGATAGAAGAATTCAAAAACGGGAATTTAAAGTAGGTGAGCAAGTACTATTGTACAATTCTCGTTTGAGATTCTTTGCAGGAACTTCTCTCTAAATGGGAAGGACCGTATATCATCGAAGAAGTTTATCGCTCCGGAGCCATCAAAATAAACAACTTCGAAGGTACTAATCGGAGAGTCGTGAATGGGCAAAGAATCAAGCACTATATTTCAGGTACTCCCATTAATGTTGAAACTAATATTATTGAAACAATTACACCGAAAGAATACATAAGAGAGACCTTCCGGAACACTCCAGAACCCTGAAAAAGAAGAGGTATGTGATACGGTAAGTAAACCGACTCCAAAAATTCCATAAAAATATTTTCTGTCAGTTTTGGAATATTAGAAAAAATACAAAAATAAGAAACAGCCGAGGGGACCCACCTGGTGCCCACGAGGCACCAGGGCGCGCCACCCCCTCTAGCGCGCCCTGGTGGCTCGTGGGCCCCACGTGAGCCTTCCCGACTCCGTTTTCTTCTGGATTACTTGTTTTGCAAGATAAAAAAATTTATATATATTCCCAGACGTTTTGACCACCGTATCGCAGAAATATCTTCTGTTCTTGTTTCGTGCTATTTTTCTGACAGATCTAGATCGCTATGGCTTCATCGAGCTCTTCCAAGGACAAGTTCTACGAGAAGGTCATCAACCCCTACCTACCGGAGGTGATGAAACACCCTCAAGCCATTGAGATGCGTGAGGGGGTGCTTCACATCCGGGATGTTCAAGGACCAAAGAAGACCGGGAGCGCGGAGTCCAGGCTCGAAGCAGTGGAGCAGGAGATCTTCAAGTGCCAAGGGATGGTGGAACGTGGACTCAGCGCCAACCACTCCATGATCACGGAATTCACCCGTAATCACAAGGTGGGGGGCCAATCGATGGGGGACATCATCTTCAAGCTTAATGAACGGTCAGTCAGAGACTTCGCAATCTTGGAGAAGTTCTCGACAAAACGGCGGCAATAGCTGGCGAGTCCGAGGAAACTCCTGACTTGCTTGACATTCTTCGGAGGAGTCCATTCAAGAATAGCCTGAACTCGTTCTGGGTTAACAGCAATGCCATCTTTGGAAATCACGTGGCCGAGATATGTCACTTCAGCTAACCAGAACTCACACTTGGAATACTTGGCAAACAGTTGATGTTCACGCAGCTTCTCCAGTACAAGCCGAAGATGTTCAACATGTTCTTCTTCATTCTTGGAAAATATAAGGATATCATCCAAATAAACCACGACGAATTTGTCGAGGTAATCCATGAAGATGTAGTTCATCAGTCGAGAGAATGTTGCTGGAGCATTGGTTAAGCCGAAAGACATGACGGTGTACTCGTAAGAACCATAGCGAGTAACAAAGGCTGTCTTCGGAATGTCCTCTTTACGAACTCAGATCTGGTGGTATCCCAATCTCAAATCAAGTATAGAGAATACTGAGGAACCAGCAAGTTGATCATACAGGTCGTTGATTCTGGGAAGCGGATACTTGTTCTGAATTGTTTCCTGGTTGATAGGTCGATAGTCCTGGACCAAACGGTTAGTTCCATCCTTCTTCTTAACAAAGAGCGAAGGTGCTCCCCAAGCAGAAGAACTGGGGCGGATGAAACCCTTTTTAAGTGACTTGTCGATTTCCTCCTTAATTTCAAGGAGTTCATGCGGCGGCATCTTGTATGGGCGCTTGGCAATAGGGGTGGTGCCTGGTTTCAAGTTGATGACGAATTCGACTGCTCTAACAGGGGGTACTCCTGGAAGTTCCTCTGGGAAGACATCTTGAAAATCACGAACAACTGGAACATTCTCTATTCCTTCAAGAGGTGAAGCATTCAACGCATTCAGAGCATATATTTGACTTTCGGCATTCTGAATTATCTGAGCTGAGTAGCTGACTGTCTGGCCAGAAGGATGTGTAAGTTTGACTTTCTTAGCAGCATAGTCGATCATAGCATTATGGGCTGTCAGCCAGTCCATACCGAGAATGATGTCTATGTCGGAAGGTCCGAGAGCAATGAGGGAAGCAGAGAACATCAACCCTTCAATTCTGATCTGATTGTTGTGACTTACCATCTTGGTTTGCCACCTGGAACGGGGAGTGAAAATCTCTAGTGGGGTGGGCAACAACTCTAGAGGTAGTTCATGCCACTGAGCAAATTGTTGAGACACAAAGGAATGTGATGCCCCGGAATCGAAGAGAACAGCAGCTGGCACTGAGTTAACTGGAAGGGTACCCATCATGATTTTAGGGGCCTCACGAGCTTCTTCCATTTTGACATGAGTGACCTGGCCACGACCCATAGCAGGTGGCCCGGCATTAAAACCTCTGAAACGACGGTTTCGACAGCTCTTCTTGCGACCAACAGGAGGATATGGTGTATCCTGAGGCTGATCCGGGCGGCAATTGATAGTAAGGTGCCCTGGCTGCCCACACTTGCGGCATAATTCATCATTATGGGGAGGAGCCATAGTATTGGGCTGACCACTTGGAATATTCTGTTGTCTTGGTGGTGGAGGCAGACGAGGTGCAACATAAGAAGGCCTCGGTGCAGGGACAGGTCGGTGATGGACATTATGTGGAATCCACACTCTGCGCTTCTGAGCAGGCTGACCCGAGGATGAGCCAATATCACGAGTGGGCTTGAGCGACTCCTGGTACTCATTCAGAGTAGTTTCAACCCGGAAAGTTTTACTGACAAGTGTTGCAAAGTCTGCAGCTTCATGAATAGCAAGAGCGAGCTTCAGATCAGGATGCAGTCCTTCACGAAATTTCTCCTGCTTACGAGCATCAGTGCAGACGTCATCCTCAGCATAAAGGGATAATTGAAGGAATTTTCTCTAATAAGCATCCACAGTCATTTTACCCTGAGTGAGTTTGCGGAACTCCTTCTTCTTCTGGTCGATCAGACCTTGAGGAATGTGTCGTGCATGGAAGACTGACTGAAATTCCTGCCAAGTAGTTACAGTTCCAGCAGGTGGCATACGCTTGTGACTTTCCCACCATTGAGCAGCTGAACCCCTCAGGTGATACGTCGCATAGATGACGTAACTGTCAGGGGTAACACCAGCCGACTCCATCTGAAAGGCGATGTCATGGAGCCAGTCATCAGCATCCATAGGATCAGTCGAGTTGCGAAAGGTGGACGGGTTGAGGCGAACGAAATCTTGCAGTGAGATCGGCCCAGGCTCCTGACGAGCATCATTGCATTCCAAACGGTTCACCAGACTTTCGTTGAGCTGACGGTTCAGTTCAAACTGCTGCATCATTGCGGCAATATAGGGTGGAGGGGGAGGATCGTCAGCCATTCTGCCAAAACAACAGGGGCAGTTTAGCAAGAACAACTGCATGTACATGGGGTTATTCAAGATGTAACATGAGCAAGAACAAGAAGTGCATTAGATAAAAATTAGTAGTCATTAAAGACATACGAATCTATGCACAGAGTTGGATACAAACGGATCGCACGAGTTCGGAATCACACGCAGCTAGACTAACTAGGTGGCACACATGCACGCGGTGGAGAGATACAACAACGCGACATAGCAAAGGCTACATCAACGTCGGAGAAAACTGCTGGGGCGAGGAATCTGCAAGGAACAACACAGGGTGTCCTCGATAAAAGGATCCTGCGGTCCGTGGGCATTGTGCAGCAGAACCTGGCCCTCATCTTGAAGAAAGGGGGGTAATTCAGAACTCCGGATAGATGTGATCACGAGAACCTAATGTTAGAGTCAGTAAAATCGTTAACCCGAATAGAAGAGAGAACAGAGTCCCAGAGTAAGGAAGAGGAGTAAAAGATCCTAATCCGATCCATCTGGCAACGTGGGCCCGTAAGCCACACAGCCATGTTAGTAAAAACAGTTTTTTGAAAGACTAGACTCAACTTCGGCCAAGGAGTTGGACGGGGGTTTCCTACAGGCAGTCGGCTCTGATACCAACTTGTGACGCCCCTGCTCGACACGTGCACTAATCATACATGCAAACGTGCACACTCGAGATCAGAGACTCACAGGAGGATATCACAACACAACTCTAAACTCAAATTTAAACAATACAAGCTTTATATTACAAGCCAGGGGCCTCGAGGGCTCGAATACATAAGCTTGCGCATACAAGCGTCAGCGAAAGCATTAGATATCTGAGTACAGATATAAAAGTAAAACAGATATGCCCTAACAGGCGGGGCAAAAGAACAACACAGATCGAAAAGGCACAAGCCTCCTGCCTGGGAGCCTCCGAACTACTCCTGGTCGGCTGGCTCAACCCAGTAGAAGTGACATCCGGGGCTCTCCTGGTAGTAGCAGTCTGTGGTGGCGTCTGGCTCCTGGGCTCCGTCATCTGGTCGCAAGTATCGGGTATGGGGGAAAAGAATAGCAAAGCAACCGTGACTACTCATCCAAAGTACTCGCAAGACTGACATCAGAACTATACTAAATGCATTGTATCAAAGGAGTGGGGCTATATCTTTGGACTGAACTGCAGAATGCTGGAACAGAGGGGGAGAGACCTAGCCTATCGAAGACTAGCATCTTGAAGCAATCTTGCAGCATCAGAAGAGAGTAGAGCAAGATAATATATAACAATCATAGTTTAGTAACTCCCTGAGATACTTCCTCGACTACCCTGCGAGAAAGTGATCCCGAGAGCAGTAGTAGCAGTTTAATAATGTGACAGTAACCATTTGTAGTTGTAGCAGATCAAGATACAACTCTGAGCGTCCTGTTACCGTGGACACGGCTATTCGAATAGATAACTTCCCTGCAGGGGTGCACTACTGTTACCCATCACGCTCGATTACATCTGGCCGGACACACTTGCTGGGTAATGCCCGGCCTCGGGTAATCGACACGACGTAGTCCTACCTAGGCTAAGCAGAGAGGTCCCCGCCGGTCTACATCCTAAGTGCTCAGGGGTCTTGGGCCATCGCCCTATGCACTCCGGGTCGTTGTGTGCAGGGTGGATACCAGTGCCAACGGCACGATCCGACCCGGCCACAATGCTGAACTGGACGTCTGACAGAGCTTTCGGCTGATACATACGGCGTAGAGGGCCCCATTAAACCATTATCCCACGTGGTGGTAGTGCGTATAGGCCAGTGGCCAACTCAGATCAAATACCCAAATCCGTTAAGCACGTTTAGTAACTCGTAGAGACGAACATGGTTCCTGTCGCTCTGACTTGGTAAAACATGACGTGCGGGTGCTCTTGGAGCCGACCCGTCTTTAGTAGTATTCTCTCGCGGGCACCCTTGGGGCCAGCCCGACTTTAACAGATTAAGTATTGCAGTAATGTAAACAGTTCCGTGATCCTCACCCAGAGTGATCACGGCCCGGTATCAAGCATGGCATACGGACAAGGGTGAAGGGCCACCGATGAAGCAGTAGCACAGCTAACTAAGCATTATGGGACAACAGGTAGGTATAACAGCAGACGACAAAATCAGGCTATGCATCAGAATAGGAGCTATCGGAACAGTAGTAGGGGTTTAAGAGATATGAATTTTCAAAGTTTTAAACATTTTCTGAATTTCTGAATTTATTTAAATCAACATTATCCGAAACAGTGATTGCTGACGTCAGCATGACGTCAGCAGTCAACGGTCCGCTGACTGGTCAACCTGACAGGTGGGTCCCACCTGTCAGTCACTGTTTAGGTTAATTAGTGATTAATTAACTAATTATAGATTAATTAAATTAATTAATAATTAGTTTAATTAAACAGGGTTAATTAAGTTAATTAATTAGTTAGTTAGTTAATTAATTAATTATTAATTATTTATTTATTTATTTTAATTCTCTAATTTATTTATTTAATATTTATTTTATTTATTTATTTTTCATTTTCTTTTTACGTTTAAACGGTAAACAGGGGGGTGGGCCCCTGTGGTCAGCGTCACCGGGCGGACATGTCCGCGCCCGAGCCCGTGTAGGGGTCGGACATGTCCGGGCCCCGATAGCGCGCGGGCACCAGGGGGAGCCGGACTTGTCCCGTGGCCCGTGTGCGCGCGCGCGGACAGAGGCGGGCGACGGCGAAGCGGCTGCAGCAAGGCGAGGCCAGGCGCGAGGAGCAGCGGCAGCGCGGAGGACGGCTCGGACGGCAGCAGGCGCTGGCGCGGCGGAGCGGCAGCAGCCGCAACAGCGAGGCCGGGGGTGCGGGCGGCTCGGGGGCGAGAGCGGGCGCGCGGGCGAGCAGAGGCGCGGCCAGGCGATGCCATGCGCGCGGCTGCGGGCGCGCAGGGCGCGCGGCCAGGGAAGCGACGGGACGAGCGGCGTGCGGCGGACGGCGGCGGCGACCGAGAAGGGGGAGGAGGAGACGGCCACGGGGGGGGTGGGGGGCTCACCCCGATGCAGGGAAGAGGGCGTCGAGGCTCGGTGGAGCCTTTGGGGAGGAGGGCGAGGACGCGAGGGGATGGCGACAAGGACGACGGCGACAACGGGCGACGACGGCGGCGCGGGAGGGAGAGGGGAGCGAGGGGGGAAAGTGGGGGTTTCGAGCTAGGGTTCGGTCGCCCCAGGGGTTAAGTAGCGGGGAGGGGGGCCGGCTGGACCACGGCCCAGTAGGGGCCAGGGGCTTTTCCTTTTATTTTTCTATTTTCTGTTTTTATCTTTTTCTAATTTCTGTTTCGTAAATATTCTAGACACGATTTTAGTTTTGTAAAATATGAGACTTGCCCATAATTATGCAGTGCAATATTACCTAACATCAGAAATTGGTTTGGATAAAATATAATTTCATTCGTAATTTTATTAATTAAAATGGTATTAAAAGGTTGTTGTTTGCTACTGTTTTAGCTCAATAGAGTCACTTAATTAATCCAATTAATGTTGTTTGTATTTTTACAAATGCCTCTGGATTATTTACAACATTATGAACATTTTGGTTTCCAAATTTGATCAACTTTTATTTTCACTTTAAATTTGATTTGCAATTTGAATTTGAATTTGAAATGAGACATGATGCTAATGATGCTCAAGCACTGTTCAACATGATGATCTAGCATTATCAAAGGTGATTACTGTTGCTAATACATGGGGATGTTACAGGTACCTGGTGGTTGCTAGTAGTGTTGATTACATCTTGTAGTTGATGCTAGTTGGTTTATTTGGTGGAGTATTATATGTTCAGATCTATTATGCTATTCAACACCTCTCTGATCTTGGACATGAATATGATTTTTGAGTAGTTACTTTTGTTGTTGAAGACATGGGAGAAGTCTTGTCATAAGTAATCATGTGAATTTGGTATTCGTTCGATATTTTGATGATATGTATGTTGTTGATTCTCTTAGTGGTGTCGTGTGAACGTCGACTACATGACACTTCACCATCTTTGGGCCTAAGGGAATGCATTGTGGAGTAGTAATTAGATGATGGGTTGCTGGAGTGACAGAAGCTTAAAACCTAGTTTATGCGCTATTCCATAAGGGGATGATTTGGATCCATATGTTTAATGCTATGGTTAGAGTTATCTTAATTCTTCTTTCGTAGTTGCGGATGCTTGCGAGAGGGGGTAATTATAAGTGGGAGGCTTGTTCAAGTAAGAACATCACCCAAGCACCGGTCCACCCACATATCAAATTATCAAAGTAGCGAACGCGAATCAAACAAAGATGATGAAAGTGACTAGATGAAATTCCCATGTGTCCTCGAGAACGCTTTACTTACTATAAGAGATCGTTCCGGCTTGTCCTTTGCCATAAAAAGGATTGGGCCACCTTGCTGCACTCTTTGTTACTATTGCTACTTGTCACTTGTTACAAATTATCTTGCTATCAAACTACTCGTTACCGATAATTTCAGTGCTTGCAGAAAACACCTTGCTGAAAACCGCTTGTCATTTCCTTCTGCTCCTCGTTGGGTTCGACACTCTTACTTATCAAAAGGATTACGATTGATCCCCTATACTTGTGGGTCATCAAGACTCTTTTCTGGCGCCGTTGCCGGGGAGTGAAGCGCCTCTGGTGAGTGGAATTTGGGACGTAGGGTTAACGAGGTGTTGCGTGATTCTCCTACTGGTTCGATAACCTTGGTTTCATAACTGAGGGAAATACTTATCTCTACTGTGCTGCATCATCCCTTCCTCTTCGGGGATAAAACCAACGCAACCTAAAAGTAGCAATACGGCAGCGGCTGCCGGTACCGCCAGTGCCACCGCGCCTTGTGCACCGGTATGTTTAGCCGCTCCCTCACGGGGCGTGCAGGCGGCGGCGGCGGCAGAGGAGGCGCGCGGGACGAGCTGGCGCCGGGGGTGAGCTTCCCCTTGCCCTTGACGCTGAACAAGCCCATGGCGCTAGGGTTTGCTTGTCGCCGGCGAGGGAGCACGCGGTGCTAGATGTGGACGGTAGTCGAACTGGATGAGCCCCCCCCCCCCCCCCCCCCGCACACGTGGATTAAAAAGGACGGCCTCCCGTAGCTTCCACTCACTGACGCGTGGGCCCCCGGTAGGTGGTCGCGATAAATATGACGGCGGGTGGTGGTTGGCCGGCTGACAAGTGGGGCCACGGCGGACACCGAGGGGACGTGCGGCGTGTCCGTTTCGTGTCCGCGCGGTCGCAAACCAGGCCCAAATTTGGGCCTGAAATGCGTCGCCGCAGACATCTAGTGGATGCGTTTTGGGTTTGGGTCGGCGCGTTGGGCCGGCGTTTTTGTCCGCTTCGACCTAAAAGGACATGCATGAACCTAGTATTTGGTTTAAGAATTTGTTGTAGATAAACTTTTGTGAATAGTTTTAGATAGTTGCGTTCGAACTTTGAAATTTAAATAATTAAATTCAGAGACGACGAGGTTCTATGACTTAGATTGTCTAAGTCTTAACTTTATTTTTTTACATGAAACCAAATTAATATATTATATACTCCCTCTGTAAAGAAATGTAAGACGTTTTAGATAGTGATCTAAAACGTCTTATATTAATTTACAGAGGAAGTATTAGTTTACTTTCAAATTACATTTTTATGATCACTATGTTTATGTTTTAACTTCATTATTAATGTGGACTTATGGTTTGAAAGTGTGGTGCTATTTTAAATAATGTGTACCCGAACACCTGATTTTGATTTTAGGATTAGACACTGAGGCTCAAATTTGCTCAGACTTCACAAAAGTTCTGGCTCTGCCACTGGTTGATAAGCCCAATACCTCCAAGCTGATAGTTCCCTAATGCATCCCAAATCTAAATAGTTGCGATGGAGTGTGTGTGTGTGTGTGTGTGTGTGTGTGTGTGTGTGTGTGTGTGTGTGTGTAACACAATATGTGTTTTTTATTTCCTCGGAACACTCCCTTTACTGCTTCTTGTGTTGTTTATTTCTTTTTTGTATTTAAGTTTGTAAAATCACAAACCTAAAAAGTATTTTCTTGTTTGTGTCTTATTTATGTTGAGGTCCTATTGCTTTATCCATTGTGAACTAATGGAAATCAAAAATATTTTTTGTCTTCTCTTTTTGTATATTAGTTTTCAGCTTTGGTCCAAAGATTTTGGATAATTAGCGCTTTTATTAACTCAAAATGTAGCATCAAGCGGATACAATCATATTGAGTGACACCCAGCCTCTGCATAATTAGGATGCACACAGCCAACATGAACAAGTTTGACAAAAAATAAATAAATAAAGAAAACGACATATTGGTAGTAGTAAAGTTCTATGAGACCAGACACTACACCTATGTCGAAGGGAGAGGTGGACTGATCCGGAGATTATGTTGCCACCCATGTTGGGTAAAAAATCCCTTACACTCGCTCCAACCGCATACACACCGCCTTGAACAACGGTTGATACTCTGTTCGGTGCAACATAGTCCACATACGAAGCTAATGCGTATAACGAAAAATAACCTGCAAAGGAGAAGGAGTTTTACCATTGAAAACAATGTCATTTCTACATAGACAAAGCGACCATAATAAGGCAGACGCTACCACCCTTATTAGCGTGCAAAACCCATTTGGTATACCATCAAGACAGTAACCATATATATTGACAACACAAGCAGACGGATACAAATTGGACGCTATATAGATGTCTGACCATGTAGAATGTGTAAACTTGCATTGAAAGAAAATGTGTTTTATTGTCTTGTCATGAGTAAAAATACTACACTTCTTATTTCCATGCCAGTTACGCCGGGCTTTGGTCCAAAGATAAATCAACTCAATCAACTTGATTTTCTAGTGCGTCGTTGGCTTCGCTCAGATGTCGTGTACTGCATTCAGCCTTTTTTTTTCATTTGGCTGCTGCTTCAAAACAGGCTCTGGACTCTGATCATGTTGTTTGCCCACTGTGCGATCAAGTTCCGGAATGTGCCACCCACCTCTTCCTCCATTGCCCCTTCGCAAAAGATGCGCCTCATCTTATTGGGGTGCCTTTGCAACAATCTTCGAGGGATCCTTTTTCCTCCCAGACAGTCAATGGCTGGTGGTGCAAAGTTTGCAAGGTTAACAGAGTTCTCGCGGCCTATACTGTTTGAAACGTTTGAAAAGAGGGTAACTACTGCATTTTTTCAGCATATCAGCCGCTCGGCTGCTGATTAAAGAGAATATTTGCCTCCTGTGTGAGGCGATGGAGAGTTAAGTGTGCAGTTCTCTTTGTACAGCCATCCCTGCAGCTTGCAAACGGAATTTTGGTCTTCTCTTTGCTCTTGTAAACTGTTTTTCTTGAGTGCAGCGATTCGGTGCCTAGGCTCATCTGCACCTGGTCAGAAAAATAATCACAAAAATTTCAAAAAATTCCAATTTTTTTTTGCATGGTAGAAAATTTGATGCGTGAGGTCCGCTCCAATTTTTAATTCATTTGGACGCAAGCAGAGAGAAGATGGAGGTCACATGAGCACAGGTCACATTGCTGACCGTGTCAAACCATGGCAGCACAGCCCCAGTCTCAATGTCTCGACGGAAGATTCCCGGAAGATGCCCGGCCAAAGCAGAACGCTCAGCCTCGAGCTACGCGACGGAGCACATGCCTGCCGGCCAAACCGAACTTAATTAATCTTTGGGACTTGCACCTACTACACCCATTTAGTCTTTGTCTCTTACTACCTAATAAAGATAAATCAATTTACAGACGTGTTCTTCGCAACCAATCTCCCCTTCTTAACCAATCTTCGACAGATTGGGTATCTGTCCACACAACACACGCGAGAGCGCGCAGCATTAGCGATAGTACTGCCTCTGCGTCCACCAAATCCTAGTAGTAATGGAGGCCACTCTGCTGAGCGTGGGCAAGACCGTGCTCAACGGGGCTCTTGGCTACGCACGGTCCACCATCACCGAGGAGGTCGCTCTGCAGCTCGGAGTGCGGCGGGATCAGGCCTTCATCACCGACGAGCTGGAGATGATGCAGGGTTTTCTTATGGCCGGGAACGCCGAGGGACACAACAATGAAGTCGTCACGACCTGGGTCAAGCAAGTCCGCGACGTGTCCTACGAGGTAGAGGACTGCCTCCTGGACTTCGCTGTCCGCCTGGAGAAGCAATCTTGGTGGCGTATCCCTCGCACTCTGCTAGATCGGCGTCATGTCGCCCAGCGGATGCTGGAGCTCTGGGTGAAGGTTGAAGAAGTCAACAAGCGAAACTTGCGCTACCACCTCGTCAACGGCGCCTCTGGCTCCAATCCCACCTCCGCTGCCGCTCAGCACCCCAGCAGTGCCAGTATGACGATGTTTGGGGTTGACGAGGCAAGGCGTGCCGCTATGCTCGACAAGGCAAATGTGAATCTGGTTAAACTCATCAACAAGAAGGACGATGACCTTAGAGTGATCTCGTTGTGGGGAACCGGCGGTGATATCGGTCTGGCGTCCATCATCAGAGCTTGCTACGAGAATACGGATCTCAAACTGAAGTTCCCATGTCGAGCATGGGTCAGGGTGCTGCATCCATTCAGTCCAAAGCAATTTGTGCAGACTTTACTGCAGCAGTTTCGCACAGCCTAGGCGTGGATGTCCTGCTGGAGAAGGAGAAGACAGAGCAAGATTTGGCGCAGGAGTTCAAAGGATATGTGAATGAAAAGAGTTACCTGATTGTGCTTACTGACTTGTCCACCGTTGAAGAGTGGGACAAAATTAAAGCATGCTTCCCGAACAACAAGAAAGGAAGCCGGATCATAGTGTCTACACTACAGGCTGAGGTTGCAAGCTTATGTGTAGGGCAAAAAAGCATAGTATCAAAACTCAAACAATTGTCCGCTGATCAGACTATCTATGTTTTCCAGGGTGATAAGGTAACACATTGTCCCTCTAGCAAGGACACTAAATAATTCTTGTTTTACTTGAGTAGGTAACGGAAATATGTCTGCTTGCCCCTCTAGCATGGACTAGTAAGGTACACGTGCATTGCACGCATGAGATTTGGTAAACTAATTACGAATAAATACTACTACATTATAGCATGTAAACACGTAAGTTTGGAGTCATATATGCATTCTCGTAGTACATCACATTCAAAATCAAATTAATGCTACAAAATATCCAAGACTACACAGTAGTAGAAAACAGGGTATTAGTCCCGGTTCGTAAGGGCCTTTAGTCCCGGTTCTGCAACAGAGACTAACGAATCGGGACTAAAGGCCCTCACTTTTAGTCCCGGTCGTGTTACGAACCGGGACTAAAGGGGCTCCGAGTGGCCGCTGCGCAGCGCTCAGGCAGGAGGACCTTTAGTCCCGGTTGGTAACACCAACCGGGACTAAAAGGCCGCCACGCGTCAGCCCCTGTCAAGCGCAGTTTTTTTTGTTCTGAAAGGAGGGGTTTAGGGTTTTGGAGGGTTTAGGGGTTTCATTTTTATTTTATGTTTTCCATTCAACTCGACGCTAGCTACTAATAGCAATGAAGGAACCGTTACACAACATCGTCATGAATATAGAGAAGTGACCTCTTTCTCCGTGCTTGGTCGAACAACAAGTTTTCGTATATATATTCGACGCTACTACATATAGTACACGCTCATGCATATATACAAAATAACATCTCTTACGATCCCTAATATCTAATTACCAACATTCACTACCAATTTTCGATGGTATTCTCCGGTTGTAGCTATGACCTCTTCAAGGAAGAATCCCGCCAATTCCTCTTGAATTGCCTTTACGCGATCCTTTGGTAGAAGATCGTCCCGCATCCGTTGGATCTAATTTAAAGAAGGGGGTCAATATATATGAATGAAACTCAACACAATTGATGGTAATAAAATAAAATTGTGAATATTGTTTACGTACTTCAAGTTGTTGTAAATTTCTGCCAGTCTCACTGGTCGTCATGCGAATGAACTCGCAAACGTAGTATCCACATAAATTAGTCCCCCTTTCCTGCCTCAAGCACTTTACGAGAGTAGAGTTCAATCAAAATAATAATCAAGCATGATAATGGTATTGAAATTAACTAGAATCAAAGAGATGCGCGGACCTAGCTAGTACTACTTACAGTGAGTTGTCGAAATTGCAGCTCCTCTTTCCATTCACCCCTAGCCTTCTTGGTGAACCGTTTCCAAACCCTGCCCGAAAAAATAAATAAATAAAGGAGTTATTAATTACTTGATATCAGGAAATGAACGAAAGTTGCCGATATAGTGCGATAATGATTGAAATTACCTCTGGAGCATATCACGCAGGTCCGCCCACATCTTAGGGTCTTTACGTAGCGAGTCAATGACAAGTACGCTTCCTGAGTCAACCCGAATGACTAGCAGAATAAAGTGGAACCTGCGCACGCAGTATAACTCTTCAATTACACTTAATATCGAGTAAGCGAAACAGAATGTGTACAAGACAGTATAACACTCACTTGAAGTTGTAAGGAAATAGTATTTCCCTTTTGTTTTGTTGTTCAATTAACGCCCTTAGCAAGATCTTCTCTGTATCCTTGGCGTTCATTTGTACTGTAACTTCATGAATAGTATTTGGGTTAATGAACCCAATGTCATAGATTTGTCCTCTTTTGCATTCGAGGATCTTCATTCTGCATAATATAGTGAGGATAATTATACATGCAATGAACGAGCTGAGCTAGAGACTTAATTACAGAAATGATACTTACAGACAATAGCAACTGACGATAAATTTGTCGACGGCGTCTTGATTGTAAAACTAAAATAATTCATCAAATTCAACGTAAATCTCCTCGTCCCCATTGAAGTAATGCTCATCTTTAACTCCCGCAATGATATAGTTGGTCCCTTCCTTTGAGGCTTCCATGTACCACTCATGCAATTTTCGCATTTGTGTTGGCAGTAGCCGGACCTCCTCAGGTTTGACGAGAGGCTTCCCGTGCTGGTATCCGTATGCTAACTCAGCCATGGGGAACTCTACCTCCTCGCCTAACAATTGACCAAGAGTGAAACCAACATCATCGGCCGCTACCCCTGGATCATAATCGATATCGGTAAACACCTTGAGCGGGGGGCACAATTGGTTTTTTTGTTCGCCGAGCTGGGGAATTGTTTTCCCACTTGCACTACTACTACTTCCCGGCCGCTTCACATGTTCTCTATATGACTT
This sequence comes from Elymus sibiricus, assembly GCA_039707655.1. Classification (NCBI taxonomy): domain Eukaryota; kingdom Viridiplantae; phylum Streptophyta; class Magnoliopsida; order Poales; family Poaceae; genus Elymus; species Elymus sibiricus. Next base: position 429,884,704 of record CM077676.1, read on the forward strand.
TACAATAGACCGGTCATAGTCTGATAGCAGCGGAGGCGGTGGTGGTCGCGTAAGGTTTTCTATACAGTGCTCCGCTATTGCCGGATCTAATTTCTCTTTTGGATCGGGTCGTTTCGGTGCAAGCTGGCGTTTCACATCGGCATGCACGACCTTCTAGGTTTCCTCATCAGTCATATCGTATGGTAACTTGGCAGGAGCCTTCTTGACGCTTGTATCTGCTCTGGATTTCTTCGCAGTTGTACTACTAGCCGTCGGAGCGGCGGCTCTCTTCCGCCGGTGCTGAGGTGGCGGAGGAGGAGGAGTCTGCTGACGTCGAGGCGGAGTCTGCTGAGGGGCCTCCTCCGGCGGAGTATGCTGAGGCGGCGGAGACAGCTGAGGCGGCGGAGATAGAGCTGGATTGCTACTGTGAGGAGTCTACTGAGGGGCCTCCTCCGGTGGAGTCTGCTAACGCGGCGTCCAATGTGGAAGCACGATGTGTTCCTTTTTCCATAGAATCGTAGTCCTTATGGCATCTCCCAGTGCAGTCTCCCCTTCACCTGTAGGGAAGTCAAGCTCCAGCTGCTCAAATCCGCTGAGAACTTCATCCACCCCGACAACAACATAGCCATCTGGAATCGGAGAGCAATGATGAGTTGCATCAGGTCCAGAAGGTAAGGCAAAGCCGATCGCCACCTTCAAGGATATGTTCATGCATTTCGCATGTAGATCACAATGTTCCCTCTGCGTGATATCATCCACGGGGTAGCGAGGAGCCGTGATATCATCTGTGGGCCGAACGAGCTCCGTGGAAGCCACGCTGCTTTTCCTCTTAGATGGTGGGCCGGCAACAGTATCGAATGCAGAATCCTCATGCCGCTGAGATGGGCCGGTAGCTTGCTGGCTGGTAAGTGCCTCTATTTGCTTCTGCAGCAACGCTACTATTTCTTCTACCTTCTGCAGCCGGTCTGCATCATGTCTCTTCTTTCTCGCTCAGCTTCTATAGGTGCCAATGCTGTCGGAAAACCCAACCTTCCACAGAACGGAGCCTGATGTGCCTCGTGTTCGTCCAGGGTGTTCAGGATTCCCGAGGGCGCGTGTCAGCTCGTCCTTCTCTCTGTCGGGATTGAACTTCCCGTCCTGCACGTCCTGCATTGCAGCTCGAAGGGCTTTTGACGGGTGTTGCAAGTTGCTCTTTTGTATAAATACACTTCCCTGTTTCTGGGTTCAACGTTCCCCCATGCCCATAGAACCAAGTCCTTGTCCGTTCGATCCAATGCAATGGCTCTGGATGGATCCCTTTAGCAATCAGGTCGTTCTCAAATTTCTCCCACTTAGGCCTGGCAACCTTGTAGCCACCAGACCCCGTAACATGGTGATAATCTTTCTTTGCAGCATTTATCTTATTTCTTTCTGACCTTCTCTTAGCTTCTTTCGATTTCTTGTACTTCACAAATACGTCCCAGTGATCTTTTAACTTCTCATGTGCTCCGGTGAATGTTGGAGTCTTGTCTTTCTGGACATAGTCTTCGTTCAATCGTTTCTTCCAGTTGCAGAATTGTGCGGCCATCTTCTTAAGAGCCCACGACTTGACTTTTCGCTCTATAACTGGGTTATTTGGATCCACCTCTGGCGGTAGGATGAAATTTGTCATGAGCGTATTCCAAAGCATTTCTTTGCATCTATCCTCGACATAAGTAACTCCATCGTCCGCCTTTGGCTTATTCCATTCTTGAATGGAGATCAGGATGCTGTCCCTAACAGTAACTCCGCACTGACTTACAAATGCATCTGCGCTCCGCTTGGGAGCAATCGGTTTGCCATGTGCATCGACTTCTTCGATCTTGAACCTTTCATTATCGCCCAACCTTTTTTTCGAGCCTCGTTTCTTTATCGAAGATTGGCTCGATCCGGAAGGCTAAAAGAAGAAAGAAGCGTTAATATATGTATATACAAATCAATTAATGCATCTAGTCAGCAGAGGCTTAATTAATATACCTCGCCGGACTTTGTAATAATTAAGGTTCCAACACCGGAGACGTCATCTTCTCGCTCCATTCTCTCACCGGAGCCGTCCATTCCCTCACCGGAGTCGTCCAGAAATGTGAGGTGATATCATCATCTCCGTCGCGGAATATTTCCTCCAACATGTTTTCTTGTTCTTCGTCTCTGGCGTGTTCCGGATCCATAGTTTCTGCAATCACTTGCAAGTTATTTCATATGCATTTTATACAGTTTTAGTATTCTGGACAGAACAACAAGTTTATTTATTTTAACATGTATGATGATGGCAAAACATAATATACAAGAGAAATCGAAACAAATGCATATAAAGAACGTCTCGATCGGAGTTACGGTTCTACCGGAACGAAACGGTGAGGACTCTTCACCGGCGATCATCGGGGACTCCTTCGGCAACCCAAAATATTGGGAAGGAAACGGTGAGGACTCTTCACCGGCGATCGTAACATCTCGAATAATCCAGTTAATGCAATAATATTATCATATAATATCACTAATACATCTCGAATAATCCAGTTAATGCAACAATAATATCACATAATATCACTAAACATCTCGCCCAATCAAACTGGACGTCGACTCCCGGTTCCTGAGCCGTGGGCGGTGAACACCCAAAGAGAAGGAACCATCACAGGATCATAGCTCGGGTGAGATCCCTGAAGAAACTGCCAGGTATTGGAGAAGCTGTCGTCCAACGCAACCATGTAGCGACGGACGTGCTCGTCCTCCTCCCTGACACGGCGACGTACCACCCTCTCGGGGGCCGGCTCCCTCTGCACCGATAGTGGCCCACGCGACCACCACCAAAGAAGCTCCGGGTCGACGACGAGACCCCGATTCCTCACCAAGCTGCGCGCCCCGGAAGGTAGCACCTCCCAGTGATAGCCCGGCGGAGCCCAGTCCCGGACATGGCGCCTCTCAAACTGGTTGTCGCCGCCGAGTCGACGACGAGGATGCGGGCCGGGCATCATCGCCGAGAACAAATTCCTATGAAAACAAATCAGGTCTATTTCTCGTTCATTGTGAGACGTTGCTCCGGCTCGCCTTTATTTCATTGTTTGCATCAGATTTCTTTAATTTTTTTTTCTCTCACCACATGTCTATATTTTTTATACACCTATCAAATACACGATTCACATTTTTTATAATATATGTTTTAATACAAATTTTTATTCATACACATTGTACATTTTTGTATACATCTAAAACATTTTATACACATCTAAGTGATTAACTTTTTTCAAATAAATATCATTGATTTTTTTTTTGAATGCTTGTTAGACATTTTTCAAATACACGTTAAATGTTTTATTCAAAAGATATAAAATATATCAACTTCTACAGTCTCAAAAAAAAACTAGCTTTACATTTTCACAGCTACTCATCTACTACTACTACATTTATGAAAACATATATGAAAACTTGCATATAACAAGACCATTTAGCACATCATCTCCATCTAGACCTAGAACTTGAATAATTTCTAGAACTTGAAAAAAACAGCACCAATAACACCAATGCACAGCAGCAAAAATCTACAAATTCATCCATACTTCCATCTAACAACATCCACAATCAATCCATCCATACATCTAACAAATTCAGGCATAAATCTATCTATCTAAGCAACATCAATCCATACATCTAAGCAACAAGGAAGGAGGGAGGAGGGAGGAGGGAGGAGAGATATATACCTTGGTGGAGGAGGAGCGGGGGCGACGGCGGCAGCGGGGGCGACGGCGGCAGCGGTGGACGACGACTGCTGCGGGCTCGGGCGGCGCGTGCAGGCCGGCGGCGGGAGCGGACGTCGAGGGCGCGCGCGCGTGGAGGAGCGCCGGCGCGGGCTCGGGAGGCGCGTGGAGGAGTTCTCCTAGCGGCGGCGGTCGGGCAGCCTGACGGCGTCGCGAGAGCGCGCGAGTTCTCCTGGCGGCGGCGGTGAAAATGGAGGAAGATTGGGGGAGGGAGAATTTAACCGCGAGGGCTTTAGTCCCGGTTGGAGCTACCAACCGGGACGAAAGGGTCTTTAGTCCAGGTTGGTGGCTCTAACCGGGACTAAAGGTAGTCCTTTAGTCCCGGTTGGAGCCACCAACCGGGACTAAAACTAATTTTCGGCAGCCAAAAGGGCGCGAAAGGGTAGGCATTTAGTCCCGGTTGGTGGCTACGACCGGGACTAAAGGTTGGCCTTTAGTCCCGGTTTGTGCCACCAACCGGGACAAACCTGGTGTTTTAATCAAAACAGATTATGTTTAGCTCTTTTAGTTTTATACCTTTTTCCTTTGTTTTAATTATTTTAGTTTATGTTTTCTTGTTAATCTTTTGCCAAATTATATTATGTTAATTCTAAGTTAATATTATTTTGATCATAACTAGAGTTTTATAAAAGCTTTTTAGTTGATTCTTTTTGCTATTGAAGAATATTATAAAATACTTTTTGTTAACCTAATAATGTTATATTTTCTTTTCTGTTAAGTTATTAGTTTAGTATTTTGTTTTGTTTTCTATTTGCTTTTTCTTATTGTTTTCTTTATTGCTTTATTCATTGATTGTATTTTGATTGCTAGAATGCTTGCTAGAGTGAATGCTTATATGAATGCAATGTTTGATTATATAGATTTTCATCAGATAGTGACAAAAAGTTCTATCAAGTTATTTTTCATAGGTACCATTGCCGCAACATTTCGCATTGACGGGCCAGCATCAGGTGGTGGTTTGTCAATATGTTTTTGAAAATATGACACAAGGTGATCAATGCTGTCAAAATCTTTCTTCCAGAATCTAAAGCCCTTTGGGTATAACCCAACATACTCATGATGTGGGTTTGTACTCCTGATGTAAGATAATATAAAGGTGCCTGGATGTTCATGAGATATGCCTGCATATTTGTACAAGGAAAGAAACATACATTTACCAAAAATTAAAACATATGCCAATCTTGCCAGTTAATACATCGCCTTCATGTAACTGTAGTGATTCTAGATCAAAGCCATCATCAGAATAGTTGTGGAGCATAACTATGTCCTCAGTTTCACCAGAAAGCAACCAGAACTCCTCTCATCTGGACTTGGCTCGGCATAAGGTCCTCCGATCAGAGAAACCACACAGTAGGGGTTGAATCTTGCAAAACTTGGGATTTTCCAGCTATAAGTCCAGAAACTCACTAGAGAGAAAGTCTTCACTTTTTCTTCGCGTGCGTCCCTTGCTTATTGCGCCGTAACCATGGATAATCTTCATCATTTAACAGGATGCTTGGGTCAGTCTTCACTGTGAAGGGAGGAATTTCATCAAACTTTTCATAATCTTTCGACTTGTCTGTCTTGTCCTCCACTCCCACGATGTTTCTTTTCCCAGAAAGAGCTATGTGGCGCTTTGGCTCATCGTATGATGCATTCGCTTCCTTATCTTTTCTTTTTCTCGGTTTGGTAGACATGTCCTTCACATAGAAAACCTGCGCCACATCATTGGCTAGGACGAATGGTCGTCTGTGTACCCAAGATTGTTGAGATCCACTGTTGTCATTCCGTACTGCGGGTCTACCATTACCCCGCCTCCTGTCAGATTGACCCATTTGCACCGGAACAAAGGGACCTTAAAATCATGTCCATAATCAAGTTCCCATATCTCCTCTATGTAACCATAATATGTGTCCTTTTCCCTATTGGTGTTTGCTGCATCAAAGCGGACACCACTGTTTTGGTTGGTGCTCTTTTTATCTTGGGCGATCGTGTAAAATGTATTCCCATTTATCTCGTACCCTTGGAAAGTCAATACAGCCGAAGATGGTGTCCTGGCCAACAAGTACAGCTCATCTCCAACATCGTTGTCATTCATGAGATGTGTTTGCAACCAACCGCCAAAAGTCGCCATGTGTGTACGTTTAATCCAGGGGTCAGACTGCTCTGGGTTCTTGGAGCGTACAATATCCATGTGTTCCTCGATATACGGGGCCACCAAGGTAGAACTTTGTAGAACTGTGTAGTGTGCTTGAGTGAAAGAATGCCCGTCCCTACATATTATTGCTTTCGGTCCTAGCGTGCCTTTTCCACCCAGTCTCCCCTCATGCCGCGATTGAGGAACACCAATCGGATTAAGGTCAGGAATAAAGTCAACACAAAACTCAATAACCTCCTCTGTTTCATGGCCCTTGGAGATGCTTCCTTCTGGCCTAGCACGGTTATGAACATATTTCTTTAAGACTCCCATGAACCTCTCAAAGGGGAACATATTGTGTAGAAATACAGGACCCAGAATGGCAATCTCTTCGACTAGGTGAACTAGGACGTGCGTCATAATATTGAAGAAGGATGGTGGGAACACCAACTCGAAACTGACAAGACATTGGACCAAATCACTCTGTAACCTTGGTAGGATTTCTGGATCGATTACCTTCTGAGAAATTGCATTGAGAAATGCACAAAGCTTCACAATGGCTAATCGAACATTTTCTGGTAGAAGCCCCCTCAATGCAACCGGAAGCAATTGCGTCATAATCACGTGGCAGTCATGAGACTTTAGGTTTTGGAATTTTTTCTCTACAATATTTATTATTCCCTTTATATTCGACGAGAAGCCAGACGGGACCTTGATACTGAGCAGGCATTCAAAAAAGATTTCCTTCTCTGCTTTGGTAAGAGCGTAGCTAGCAGGACCTTGATACTGCTTTGGATGCATGCCGTCTTTTTCGTGCATACGTTGCTGGTCATCCCGTGCCTCCGGTGTATCTTTTGTCTTCCCATACACGCCCAAAAAGCCTAGCAGGTTCACGCAAAGATTCTTCGTCACGTGCATCACGTCGATTGCAGAGCGGACCTCTAGGACTTTCCAATAGGGTAGCTCCCAAAATATAGATTTCGTCTTCCACATGGGTGCGTGTCCGTCAGCGTCATTCGGAACAGATTGTCCGCCAAGACCCTTTCCAAAGATTGCTTTTAAATCCTTGACCATATCAAATATATCATCACCAGTACGGTGGGCAGGCTTCTTCCGGTGATCTGCCTCACCTTTGAAATGCTTGCCTTTCTTTCTTAAGGGATGCCTGCTCGAAAGAAATCGACGATGTCCCAGGTACATATTCTTCTTACATTTGTCCAAATATATACTTTCAGTCTCATCTAAACAGTGCGTGCATGCATTGTATCCCTTGTTTGTCTGTCCTGAAAGGTTACTAAGAGCAGGCCAATCATTGATGGTTACAAACAGCAACGCTCGTAGGTCAAATTCCTGCTGTTTGTGCTCATCCCACACACGTACACCTTTGATATCCCACAACTGTAAAAGTTCTTCAACTAATGGCCTTAGGTACACATCAATGTCGTTGCCGGGTTGCTTAGGGCCTTGGATGAGCACTGGCATCATAATGAACTTCCGCTTCATGCACAACCAAGGAGGAAGGTTATAGATACATAAAGTCACAGGCCAGGTGCTATGATTGCTGCTCTTCTCCCCAAAAGGATTAATGCCATCTGCACTTATACCAAACCATAAGTTCCTTGCGTCATCTGCAAACTCCGGCCACTTTCTCTTGATTTTTCTCCACTGCGACCCATCAGCGGGTACTCTCAACATCCCGTCTTTCTTACGGTCTTCTTTGTGCCATCGCAACAACTTGGCATGCTCTTTGTTTCTGAATAGACGTTTCAACCGTGGTATTATAGGAGCATACCACATCACCTTGGCAGGAACCCTCTTCCTGGGGTGCTCGTCCTCAACATCACCAGGGTCATCTCGTCTGATCTTATACCGCAATGCACCGCATACCGGGCATGCATTCAAATTCTCGTACTCCTCACCGCGGTAGAGGATGCAGTCATTAGGGCATGCATGTATCTTCTGCACCTCTAATCCTAGAGTGCTGAGAACCTTCTTTGCTTCGTACGTACTGTCAGGCAATTCGTTATCCTTTGGAAGCTTCTTCTTCATTATTTTCAGTAACTTCTCAAATCCCTTGTCAGATAAACCATTCTCTGCCTTCCATTGCAGTAATTCCAGTGTGGTACCGAGCTTTCTGTTGCCATCTTCGCAATTTGGGTACAACCGTTTTTTGTGATCCTCTAACATGCGATCGAACTTCAACTTCTCCTTTTCACTTTCGCATTCTCTCTGTGCATGAACAATGACCCGGCGAAGATCATCTGCGGGCACATCTGGTGCCTCTTGATCTTCAGCTTCCCCCGTTGCAGTATCACTGTATTCAGGGTACATAGGATAGTTGTCATCATCCTCTTCTTCTTCATTGTCTTCCATCATAACCCCTCTTTCTCCGTGCTTGGTCCAACAATTATAGTGGGGCATGAAACCGGACTTAAGCAGGTGGTAGTGAAGGGTTTTCGAGGAAGAGTAATCCTTCGTATTCTCACAGACAACACATGGACAATACATAAAACCATTCTGACTGTTTGCCTCAGCCACATCGATAAAATTATGCAGGCCCGTAATATACTCGGAAGTGCGTCGGTCACCGTACATCTATTGCCGGTTCATCTGCATTATATAATTAAGTATATCAAAAACCATTACAGAACATCATGAATAGAGAAATGACCAAATTAATACAAGTTCATCATCACAGTAAAACCAAAGTACAGTAGTGATCAAATATTATTACTGCAAAAATAAATACATAAAGTTCATACATAGTTCTCATAAAACAACATACAACTATCTAGAGCATCTAATTAAAACACACATTGAAACTAACATACAACTATGTAATACATTTAAATGCAACAACAAATGCGATCAAAATCGCAACTAAGGTAACAATTGATCCAACAGCATAATGATACGAAGCCTCTTTATCAATGGCATATTTTCTAATCTTTCTAATCTTCAAGCGCATTGCATCCATCTGGATCTTGTGTAGATCGACGACATCAGCAACATGCAACTCCAATTTCATCTTCTCTTCTTCAATTCTTTTCAATTTTTCTTTCAAATAATTGTTTTCTTTTTCAACTAAATTCAACCTCTCGACAAGAGGGTCGGTTGGAATTTCCGGTTCACATACCTCCTAGATAAAAACATCTATGTCAAGTTGGTCGGCATAATTGTCATAAACACTAAATGAAACAAATAGTTATAAAAGATAATATACCACATCCGAATCATAGACCGGACGAGAGCCGACGGGGGCGGATATCAAAACTATGGCACTATATAATAACAAACAATAATACAAGTAAGAAAATTATACAAGTAGCTATCTAAATCATACAAGTAAGAATTTTTTTTCTTTTTAAAAAAAGATAAGAACAACAGGCTCACCACGGTGGTGCCGGCGACGAGATCGGTGCGGGCGATCGACGGCGGTGAGGACGGGGACGGGGACGGGCTTGGAGGAAGAACAGAGGAGAAGAAAGAGGAGAAAGCTTAAGTGTGGCTCGGGCATCTCATATCATGTTTGTTTTGTGTGAACTCATGCTCTCAGGCATTTCGTCGAACACCTCATGTGCATAGGAAGGGAGAACAAAGTAGCACACACCTCCCACCTTATGTGAGGAAAAAACAGAGGAGAGGGCGGGCAGGGGCGGGGGTATATATAGGCAAATTTGTAGTCCCGGTTGGTGTCTAAAACCGGGACTGAAGACAGACCTTTAGTCCCGGTTGGAGACACCAACTGGGACTAAAGGGCATCGCACCCCTTTAGTCCCGGTTGGATGCCCTTTAGTCCCGGTTGGTGTCTCCAACCGGGACTAAAGGTCCCATTTGAACCGGGACTGCTACCTGCCGAGCTCCGACCGGCGCCCTAGCCGCTCGAACTGGGACTAATGCTCACATTAGTCCCGGTTCGTAATGCGACCGGGACTAATGTGTAGATCGAGCTTGAACCAAAGCCCTGTTTTCTACTAGTGACATGGTATAATACTACACAAAACTCATGTGAATATATCTAGCACTTTTGTCTTTAGGTATCTTGTATTGCAGTTTGAGTAGCTAGTATTGCATCTTCAAAGACAAATATATTTTTTGAACGTGTTGTCATTCCCTTGAACAAAAACATTATAAATAAAGGTGCGAATGGCAATTCTTTTAGAAGAAATATTTTGGGGGAAATAAGTATGGATGAGTCTAGAACAAATGAGAAGTGTCTATGATGTGAGGTTTGTGCATATTCTTCATTGCAAATCGTAAAGTAAAAAAAGGAATTCTCATTCATTTATTAGAAGAAAAAAGTTTGATAATTAAAGTATGGAAGATTCTGGAACCAAGGAGAAGAGTTTGTGTTTTGAGGTTTGTGCATATTATGCGGCGTAAATCATAAAGTAAAAAAAAAGATAAATCATTTAGAAGTAAAAAAGATTGGAGAACTGAAGTATAGAAGATCCTAGAAAAAAGAAAATGTATTTTAAGGTTCATGCATATTGTGCATTCTAAAGCATAATGTAAAAACAAAGAATGGCATATCATTTAGAATAAAAAAATGGAAAATTAAAATATGGAAGATTCTAGAATAAAGGAGAAGTGCTTGTGTTTTAAGGTTTGTGCATTATGCTTAAGATCAACCATGGAGTCTTCTAGATTGTGCATGTGGCAGAATCCGGTGGAGTGAAGATGATATCCAACGACCAGTATTGCTCGGATTTGCCATCTCTGTACCGTCAAATTGGCTTTATCCAAAGACCAACATTCAAAGTTAAAAGTTATTGACATACTATATAGGGTATAGGTATAGATATAGATAAAAAAGAGTGGGCAAGGAAACCAAAATACATGCTAATTGTTGTAACACACATCCGAACTGGAAAAGTACAACTGAAAACAGAATTGAAGCAAGTACCATGGGTTCCATTCATTTTTTTTAAATGGAACTTAATCAAACCCTTTAAAAGTCTTTTCACCCTTGGAACCTTTCCCCATATATATAACAGTCCAGTCTGTGGTTTGAGTTGCTATCTTGGCTTTTATAGTCCCAGTTTTCTGACTCTACATAGAAATAGGAACAATGTGTAAGTAAGATTAGTACAACAATTACATCTCGTAGTATCACCAATGTATGTCCTAAAGGAATTCGAGTCCTCATATCTGTTAAGGCTTAAGACTAGCATGAGTGCATATATGTCAACTATAGCATTAGGTAAAATACATTAACTTTTTTTTCTAGAATCTTCTATACTTCTGTTATCCAAACTTTTTTACTTCTAAAGTTTTTCACTTCAGTTATCTTCATGTGTATGTTCTGGTTCTATAATTGAGTACAGTTGATTTGTTAATTTTATGTAATTATCAGAAAGTGATAGTTGCTTTCTCAACATTACAAATTACCCCAATTGCACATTTCAAAACCTGTAATAGCACAAAATAAAAATCATAAAACTTTAGCTTTAGTAACAAGCAGCATAAGTGATGTGCGTAGAGTTTACAACATTGGAAAAGTGGCTAACATTGCTTCCATGTGTGTAGAGTTCTCACCGTGGAACAGATTTCACGGCAGGGTCAAGCTCAACCACAGCCACTATCGATACCGTGCCCAGTTGCATCAGGTTGATGTCAACTGCTTCAGATGCATGCAATCTTATTGGGCGTGGAAATGAAAAACATATGATTATCAAACTAATTTTGTATGACGAGGATATCCAACAAAGTCAGGTGATCTCGGTGTGGGGGATTGATGGTATTGGAAAAACTACTCTAATTCAAGATATCTACCAAGACCGAGATGTTCATGCCAAGTTTGAGAGACATACTTATGTCACGGTCACTCATCCTTTCATTCTCAAGGACTGTCTTATGAGCTTACTTATGCAACTAGATGAAAAAGCTTATGAACATGAGAGGATACCACTGATGTCGATTACAGAATTGAGCGAGGAGGTTGTCAGGCATTTAGAATTAAATATATGCTTCATTGTTCTTGATAACTGTAATTTTCTTAATCAGCAGAAATTAATGGGCGTATCCAGTGTTGAAGCTCCCACACAAGGTGTGGTCTAAGGGAATGGACTTTCTAGACAGCCTTGCGTAATAATTATGCAAGGAGGTTGGTTTGAACCTAGGACCTCCAGGCCACAAGTGGAGAGATCCTAGTTCTACCATTGCGGCAGGCCCGCCCTTCAAACAAAAAATAATGGAAGCGGTAAAAATACTTAAGTAAATATCTGATGGAAAACTAAACAAACTTCGGCTTATGTTTTCTAATTCCTATCTTTTCAACCGTGAAGTAGGTAAGATGTCATTGTAAAGTGTACAGAACTACACATGAAGTCTACTTAGAAATTTTAGAGTACCATATAACTACACTGTACATATTTCAGGTATTTAAGAATTTAAATTTGGATGGGCAATATCCTGAGCTAACCGAACAAGCAGATTTGATCTTGGAGAACTGCTGTGGACTCCCCCTGGCAATAGTCACCACAGGTAGATTCTTGGCAAACCAATCAAAAACCTTGGAGGAGTGGATAAAATTTAATGAGCATATCAGTGATGAGCTGGAGATGAATCCAAAGTTCGGGTCCATAAGAGCAGCCCTTAGCAAAAGCTACGATGGTTTACCCTTTCATCTAAAATCTTGTCTATTACACATGTCCATCTCCCCCGGAGAGCAAAAGGTTAGCCGAAGACGTTTAGTGCGGCGGTGGACTGCAGAAGGTTACTCAAGGGTGGTGCGAGTCAAGTCTGTGGAGGAAACAACAGAGAGCTACTTCATGGAACTCATAAGCAGGGGTATGATCCTACCATCTCAGCAATCAGTTCGCAGCAAAAAGGGAATTGACTCGTGCCAAGTCCATGATCTCATCCGTAACATTGGCATCTCGAAGTCAATGGAAGCAAATGTTGTTTTCAGATTGGAGGAAGGTTGTAGCCTAGACGGAGTGGGCACAGTCCGACACCTTGCTGTAAGTAGGACCTGGGAGGGAGACCAAAGTGATTTTGAGACCATAGTGGGCATATCCCATACAAGGTCATTGACGGTATTTGGGAGGTGGAGGCCATTTTTCATTTCTGAGAAGACAAGGCTTCTGCAAGTACTGGACTTGGAAGACACGTCAGGTCTACTTGATCATCACCTAGGGCATATCGGAATTCTTCTTCACCTAAGATACCTGTCACTAAGAGGATGTCTTCATATTTATCACCTGCCAGGTTCGGTGGGTAACCTAAGGCAACTCCAGACATTAGATATTGTAGGCACGTCCATATTCAAGCTACCAAAGAGCATTGTCAAGCTTAGTAAGCTACAGCATATTCTTGCTGGCGCCATTAAAAATCAAGATGACAACGACGACACTGAGACATCCTTAGAAGATATGCCTAAGCTAATGAGGAACAGGTTCTGCACCTTGACATTCTCTTCAGTGGCATTATGTGTGGGATGCTGCGCACCTCATCTCATGGCAGAGCAATTTGATATGGACGGAGACGTAAACAGGCGTGATGTATGCACTGCGTGCTGCTGCTCCATTTTACCTGCGATGGCAAGGCACCAAAGTCTACGTGGTGTTGCAGTACCCAGAGGAATCAGTAAACTGAACGCCCTGGACACTCTGGGTACTGTGAACATCACATCGGGGAAGGCAGCACTAGAAGACATAAGAAGACTCGGTGGGCTCCGAAAGTTTAGGCTAACTGGCATCAACAAGAGAAACAGTGAGGAGTTGTGCTCAACCGTTGCTCATCTCAGGCGCCTGGAATCGCTGTCAATTCAATCAGAGGGCAAGTCTGGTTTATCTGGCTGCTTGGATGCCCTGTCCGCGCCTCCGAAAAACCTCCAGAGCCTCAAGTTGTACGGCAAGATAGTTACTTTGCCAGCATGGGTGAAGAGCGAGGGGCTCAAAAATCTCGTGAAACTAAAGCTACGGAGCTCAAGGATGTTGGCAAGTGATACTGCCATTCAAGTCCTTGGAACTTTGCCAAAACTGGCCATATTACGTCTGTGGAAGGAGTCTTTCGATGGAGATGAGATTCGTGTCACTTTCCTTAAGGACACGTTCCCGAGCCTGCTTCTGCTGGAGCTGCATCACGTCGGTAACCTCAGATCAGTGAAGTTTGAACAGGGAGCAACAGCTAAGCTGGAGCTGCTGCAGTTTCGTAGTTCGCTTAAAGCAGCAAACGTTGGCTTGTTTTCTGGGCTAGAAGAACTTCGGATGCTCAAGGAATTTAAGCTCGTGGGTACCTACGAGTACAACTTCGTGGAAGTCTTGCAGGAACAGCTTGCTAGCAATGAAAACCATCCCGTCTTGAAGACCTACTGAACTCCAGTGTCAGTCGTATTGATCTGTACTAGTAGGATTACCATTCCATCTGCATGTATCTTTCCTTCATGTTCATGTTTCTCCAATCGTGTTTCACACTTGTTTGCTACCTGTATGTATTTTTGTGTAAGCATCGTGATGACTTTACATCGCCATCTTTGCTCCTGATCAGACCAGCACGCAGTAACCCGGTACATCTGATATTTGCTTCTGATCAGTTCCTTTTGCACGAAAAAATTACTTATTTTTCAGAATTAATTAGCCTGGATGTTGGATGGATGACCCGCGACGGCTTTGATAGAAATCTTGTTCAAAACATAGTAGAACGTGGCAAATGGTCATTCCTCAGATGGTGTCCGGTAGAATAATGAAATCCGCATCCTCAAAAACAAAAACAACTTAGGGGATGGGCTGAGAGGGTTTACCAGTGTTCTTCCTCAATCCCACTGAACACACTAGTTCTGATACATGGTTCAGTTTTACAGTAGTCGTTCAGATAGAAGAAAAGGAAAGAGGGGGTACCGCGTGGAACCGCAGCCGCCGTAGACAGTTCCACGCGAATCGGATCTAGTAACCATTTCGTGAAGAGGCAAAAAGGAGTTCACCGCGTCCCTCGTTCTGCCGACGGCCGGATCGGCGGTCTCTCCCCTCTCCGGCTGCTTTACCGGCAGCTGGAGAGTGTGGAGACCTCGGATCCGTGCCTGAGGTGTGTACATAGTAGGGTAGTGTCCCCCGATGGCGCTGGTGAGGTGGTGGCGGCGGCGTCGGTGTGGAATAATAGTACTGGAGTTCTTCCCCCACCTCGGCAAGGTCCTTTGGGGCGGTGCCGATGAGCTTCCGATGGTGTTTGCTTGCAGATCTGGCGATCTGTCGAGCCTTGGTGTTCTTCGTTATCTTCGGCAGCAAGTTTTCCGACGTCTCCTTCCTCTGGGTGCTGGTCATTCCGGGCCTATGCATTGATGGCTTCCCAGCTGCGTGATCAACAATGGTTAGCCTGGCTCTGGCAACGGAGGGGAGGCAGCGGCGCGCCATCGGCACACTCCGACGGAAGGGGATGGCTGGGCCTCCAGGGTCTGCGTTGTAATTTTTATCTTTCCAGGGGGTTCTTTGTAATGTTGTTTGCTGATGAATAGAGCTGAGGGATTTCCCGCAAAAAAAAAAAAGGAAAGAGGTACAGGGAAATGAGAGCAGTGGGTGAGAAGATGAGCCAGCCGTCCCGTGCTGATCCCTCCGGTTCTGGATGCCGAGGCCATCGTGGTTCGGTGTTTTTTTTTCCTTTGTTTATGATATCAATCGTGGTTCCGTGTTTAAAGTAGCTATATATCGTCCGATGCGAGTTCTATGTAGGTCTCGCCTCTGGCGAGATGCAGATGGGCCAGCACAATACAGTTCATGGGGGAGCGGTTTTTCAGGGGCGTTTTTGACTGGTTTTCCGTGCTGATTTTTTCCCTGTTTGGTTATGTGGTGGTTTTGACCAGTTTTTTGTGTGGTTTCTTCCTTTTTTTTGTGGTGGTTTTAACAGGTTTTGTGTGGCTTTTCCAGTTTATTTCTGTGGTAGTTTCTGTGTATCTTTCTTTGGCTTTTCGTGTTTCTTGTTCAGTTTTCTTCAGATTTTTCTCTTTTATTCAATACACATTGTACTTTTTTTCAATACCCATGTCTTTTTTTTGCAATACACATTGTACTTCTTTGTGTACACGTGAAATAGTTTTTTATACACTTTGAACTTTTTTTGAATACATGATCTACATTTATTCAAATATGTGTTAATTTTTATCAATATATGTTAAAATATTTTAGAAAATGATACAAAGAATTTTTAAATTCACGAACATAACACGCTACATTTTTTAATGCTATTAACATTTTCTAAAAATTGCGCAAACATTTTCTTAACACTGTATTAACATTTATTAAATACTACATAAACATTTTAAATATAAATATTTATATTTTGAAATATAAATTAAAGTATAAAAGAGAAATAAAAATAACCAAAACAAATGAGCGATCAAAAGGAAGCAAAAGAAGCAGCATCCCACACAGCTATGTTTCTGTGCCCAACATGCAACGGTGCGCTCAGGAGCGCTGGAAGCTATATATAACCGTGCCCGAGAGCTCCTCCTCAGCGCTTCGAGCATTTGTCGGTGAAACAACGCTCGCGGTGTGCTCCCGTAGGCCGTGAGCCAAATAAGATTCTCACTAGCTCCTCAGCTCAGCTCGCTCGTCGGTTACTTTTCTCGACCGGGTCAGGCTCCTCAGCTCGCTCCTTTTAGTTAGATTTCCCCCAAAAACCAAAAAAATGTAGGATGATGGATCGGGCTAACGAGTGGCAGTGCATGTGGAGTTGGTACAGATTGTGCGTGAGTATTCCATTGGACAGGTAGAAGAATCGTCTGATCCCATCTCCACAAGGTCCACAACACATGACCCTTCAGTTCACATGAATAATTGCTCTGCAATTTCTATGCTATGCTACATTGTCGATTAGTGACTTAATTTCTGTACTGTTTATCTTCCAGTGTGCTGTACTGCTGTACTGTGGTTGTTTCACCTCTTGCTATATTGCTTGGCTGTTTATTTTTCTATTATGTGCTAAACTGCTAATGGATACAGCTAGCCTGCCTTTTCTGGCTGCATGTCAATGTATTATATTGTGGTAGGGCTCTGGTGAAGATTAATGGAATTCAACTTGATTCATTCAGTTTGGTCATGGCATGTTTGGGTACAAATCGATGCCACTAGATTTCCCCACATTTTGAGGTTCATGAGATTGTTGTTTATTTGTACACCATTCTGATGAAGGAATGACCTTGCAGTAGGATTTGCATAAACTTTTACTCAATTGTGGACTTAGTGTGCCCTTGAAATTTCTCACGTTGCATAAACTGTACTCAATTGTGGGAATATCGTGTTCATGTCAATTATAGTGTCCACTTGGGAAATTGAAACCCTTGACATTATTGTACCGAAGACCTACTGCATCTGTGAGTTGCTTTTCCTGGAGGTGGCTTCTTTGGAGTGCCACCTTAGCTTTTGCCAAATGCAAATATAGGGTGTAGCTTACCTGAATACAATATTCTTTCTTTATGTGTAATCCACTGTTATTACTTTTTGTGGCTTCATAAGCACTGTACCTGCACTTTGGTGATATACATCCTCACGTCACCCCTCTTGTGGAGCTGCTGCCATTTAGAGGAACTATATACTGATATTTAATCTTTGGTCTGACCCTGAATGATGCTTCTTTACTGTTGTCAATGGTACTCATATGCAGACCATCATATATTTTGTATCACTTCTGCTTCGGTACACCCCCACTAAACACATTGAGGGCTGAGATCTCTCCATACCCCTTCATAATAAGGGGTAGGATGGTCTTTTCTAGAAGTACGTTGCCCGCACCGAGCGCGGCCTTGTACGTATTTTTTTCCACTTATTAAAACCTTCAAAAAGTGTGCAACCGGCAGGATTCGAACCCAGCACCTACACACTTAGTACTACCACAATAACCAACTGGACTACTTTCTTATTGTGTTTACTTACCTTTTTTTCTTTTCAAATATAACACTAACCAACGTGAGCTTGTTTCTGTTTTTTTTTCTGTTTTTGTTTGTCCGCTATTACTTATGTTTTTTTATTTTTCTCTTTCATTTATTTTTTTTAAATTCCTGAACTATTTTTAAATCATGATTTATTTCTTAAAATTGTGAACTTTTCAAATTCGTGAACAGTTTCTTAAATTCATGAACTTTGTTTTCAAATCCGCGAACTTTTTCTCAACTCCACGAACTCTTTTTAACTTTAACGAATTTTTTTTAAAACCTGCGATTCTTTTAAATTCGTGAGCATTTTTAAAAAAAATTGATGAACTTTTTTCAAATCTGCGAACGCTTGCGCCAGCCTAACAGGCGCCCGACGGGAGCAATGCGGTCGCCTAGTTGGGCCAAGGCCTAAGCATTTAATTTCTATTTTTTCGTGTTGCTTTTCTTTTCTTGTTAATTCATTTTTCTAATTTTTGAACTTTATTATTCTTTTTGAAACCTGTTAAAATATTTGAAATATTGTTTGGAACACCAAAAAATGTTCTTGTTTTCAAATACTGTTTACAATTTTTAAAAATGTTCTAGAATTTCAAAAAAATGTGCCCATTTTTGAACTTTTTGTTCACAAATTAAGAAATGTCCAGCCATTTATTGGCGTTTTTTGACCGAGAAAACTTCAGAAATTGCAAAATTTGTCTAAAACCAAGAAAACTTGGCATGGTGCCTTTAATTGGTCATATAAGCTCATGGAAAAAATTTGGCTCATTTCAAGGACGTCAATAAACAACGTGCTCTCGGATGGAGCCTTCTGACCTACGCGAACACCCTCCGTTGAACTTGGTTTTTTTAGGACATGCATGAAATGACCCCCAATGTTTTCAAGAAGATGGGCATGCCCATAGTAGGTATCCATTCCAGGTTTGAACGAATTCTGACATAGTATACAAGTTGCGTCATGTCCGGCCATTTATCGACCATTTTTCACCTTGAAAACTCCAAAAAATGCAAGAATTGTCCAAAACACAAACAACTTTGGCATGGTACCTTGAATTGGTCATAGAAGCTGGTGAAAAATTTGGGGCCATTTGAAGGAAGTCTGGAAATAACGTGCTCTCAGACGGAGCCTTCTGGACAACCCGATCACTCTCCATTTAACAACGTTTTCAAGAGGTGCGCATGCCCATGGTAGTCATCCATGCCAGCTTCATAGGCCGGCCCAGCCGGGCGGCCTCCTGTGCGTGGCTCCGTCTATTTGACGCTACTCCCCGAATGTACGGGAGCTCCTAATGAGCGCTTGTTGCGCCAGGTAAGCCATTCGACGCTCACGCTGTAGGATTTTTGGGCCAGCCCAACAAACCGGCTCTCACACACGAGCGGCCGAGCAGGTGAGCAGGCGCGGGTGAGCGTATTAGCACATGGATTAGGATATGTTGCTGACCACTGAAAAAAGTTCCATGTGCTCATGATTTTTTTTTAAAGTTCATGAATTTGAAATAAAATCGCAGACACAAAAAAGGTCATGAATTTGAAAAAGTTCACAAGTTTGGAAAAAGTTCATTTTAAAAAAAAATTCATGATATTTTAAAAACTTTGTAATTTTTTTTATAAAAGTTCAGAAACTTTTAAATGAGGTCATGAAATTTCAAAATATGTTCACAAATATTAAAAAAGTTCATGATTTGAAACAAAATCAGAAAATTTGAGAATCACTAATTTTAAAAAATTCACGAAATTTAAAAAGTTCAAGAATTTGAAAAAAAATCATGAATTTGAAAAAATTATAAATGTGAAAATGTACACAAAATCTCAAAAAAAATTACTAATTTGAAAATAAAGTTCATGAAATTTTAAAAAGTGCATGAATTTTAAAAAGTTCATGACTTTGAAAAAAATCACAGAATTTGAAAAAGTTCACAAATTTTAAAATAAGTTCATGAAATTTGAAATGAGGTTCACGAAATTTGAAAAAGTAAATTTTTTTAAAAAGGTTTCTGAATTCAGAAAGGAAAATGAAAATAGAAATAAATAAGAAAAAAAAAACCCGAAGAAAAACGGCCGAACTGAAAAAAATCAGTGCAGAAATGCATGTTTTTTTTTATTAGCATTATATCAGCCATAAGGAGGAGGAAAGAAGTACTCTGGCAAAAGAGTTAAACTATCCCAGTGGTTAACGCCTTGAGTACCGTAGGTGAAGCGTCTGGTTCGAGTCCCACACAGCGCACTTTTTGATCTTTAAAAAGAAAGAAAAAAACGTAAATGGGCTGGGCTCGCCCGGGTGCACATAAGACTGTGTGTATGATATGTCAAAAGTCCATATTGCCCTTTATACGGTTTGTGAGGAGGGTGTACCGAAGCGGGGCTCGTTTTGTATTTGTCTTGTGCATTTCCGCCTTGACATTTGTCTTTGAATTGTGTTGTCGATGCTAAAGCTGTTGCTGAATTACTAAGTTGTGTTTTCTGCAACTAACACACCCATATCTTGTGTTCAGTCTGGATGCTGCAAGCCCCCAACCGGGTGCAACTTCACCTACCGGAGCGAGACCATCTGGGACAAACCTCCTGGCTTCAACGCTACCAACGTGGTCGAATGATCAGAGGGCCCTCTGCTACGACTGCCAGTCATGCAAGGCTGGCGTGCTTGCTAACCTGAAGAATGATTGGAAGAAGATCGCCACCGTCAACATCATATTCCTCATCTTCCTCATTGTCGTCTACTCTGTTGGGTGCTGCGCTTTCAGGAACAACAGGCAGGGCAACTCGTACCCAGCCTGGAAGTGAGTGAGATGCCTGGCGAGGCTTAGGTAATTAGGCCGGTGTTCAATGTTAATGGTTGGCACATTGTCGTGTGTCAAGCAACGCTATCGTCTATCCTATAGCTCCGATGATGTTTGAACTGTCGATAGTTGGTAATGGTGCATGCTTGCTATATTTGCTATGCCGACCTCAAATATATCATATATGGAGGTTCCTGTTATCATGATATGAGATATGCTCAGAAGTTGTCTGTGATTTTTTCTGTCCTTTGCATAGCAAATACCCGTGCTTAGAGTCAGTCTATTGCTTCTGTCTGCAAATGCATTGTTGCTCCATGGATTCTTGCAACTAGGAACCCCAGAGACCATAGTCAACTTTACAGGATCCTCCAGAATGTACAAACAGAGAAGCTGCACTCATTTTACTGGCCATAGGTGCTTGCCTTGATCTGCATCCAACTTTGTCTCACTGCCTCAAAGTTTTTATCTTGCTCCTTTTTTCACCTATCAACCATGTGTCATGTGCACCTCAAAGTTTTCAATGGCTCAAGTTTCTAGTACGTCTTGGTCTACGAAAATGGCAGTCAACCCAAGGTGAGGTCTCTGCCCAAGATTTCTTTACATACATGTGGCCCTTATTATAGGCTGCTAAAAATTGCATGTTTTTGGGTGAACAAATTAACATTGTACTCCATTCTCAGCAGCTCTAGAAAGCGTGTAGCTACCTCGCTAGCACTGTACACTGATCGGACCTCCATGAAGAACAAGAGAAAATCCTGATATATATTCTTCACCGCTTTGCACCTGGCAAGGTTGAATCTGGCTATTTCCCTGATCATCATGGAGACCATGTCTTACTTTCCTCAGAGGCACCTCCACCTGGTGACCATGCCTCCTTTTTTCAAGTGCACGGTGAGTTGGGTTGACAAAGAATCATTGCATGCCAATCGAGCAAGTGAATTACTCCCTCCGTCTGGGACTATTAGCCCCATCGTATTTGGGATCAAGCTTTCAGAGAAGACCAATGTTGCAGACTAGGTGCATCACCATGCGTCAAGTATTCACAAGTTGTTCCTTTCCTAATGCCTTCCAAATCTAATGTGCACGTGGTACAATGTGTTCTGTATTTCCACACGATAGAAATGAGGGGGGGGGGGGGGGGGGGGGGGGGGGTCATCTGTAGCACTTTGCATGGTGGCTAGCTTCTTTAGCTGCTCGTGTAGACCACATCGGACGGGAGCAATATATATATGCACACACACACAAGCCGGGAGGTAGGAAGAAATGAATGCGATAACAACTCAGCGACATGGTGGATAGAGTGTAGGTGTAGAACTAAATATGAGTTATTGACTTAACTTGCTATACACTTTTATTAAATGAACCATAGGAGTCTTGGTGAGATTGTAGTCCACTTCAACAAGGTGAGATTGTTGTACTTGGCTAGATATTCATTAAAGGTAGAATATACAAGAATATGCAAAGAGAGCCTTGGCTCAGTGGTTGGGCATGCGGTTGTGCAGCCTAACGACCTGAGTTCAATTCCTAGAATTGACAGGTGATGCACAGGGGTTTTTCCTCATTTATTGAGGATCAAGTTTGGTATGTGGTGAAACCACTGATCAAAAAATATCTTGATACTCCTTTAAAAAAATTCTGAGGACCATGTCTATCTTGGTACTCATACTAAAATGGTCGTATGCATCCCTAGTTGGTGCAGAGGCCGGGGAAGTGAAATTCTCCCCCAATTTTTAAAGAGGAGCTGAGTCTCGTCCCCTCCCTCGTCGCACCCGTAGGCGACAGGGAGGGCTCCCTCGTCGCACCCGCCGGTCCCCCTCTCCCCCGCCCTCCCCCCTCGCCGCCGCCAGAGGGCGCGACCGGGCAACGCCTGGCCGGCATCGGCGGCGGCGGGGCTCATCTCCTCCTCGCTATGGGGTGCTGCGGCGGGGCGGCGTCCTTGCGCCAGGACGGCACGCCGACGTGGGGCGGGTCGAGGCAACGGCGACGCTCTGTTTCCCTGCGGTGGCGGGGCGCGGGTGGGCGACGGCCTGGAGAAATCCGCGATGGAGGGGCGTGCTGCACCGCTGCCCGATCTGGATTGGATCTGGCCCGATCTGGGTCATGGTGGTTGTAGACGACGAGGGTTGCGCTCGGCATGGGCCAGAGGCCTCTGCTGCGTCTTGCGGTGGCGGCTGAAGGCAGCTGGTGGATCTGGTAGCCTCCTTCCCCATGTTCGGTGTGCTTCCTTCCGTACGGACCTGGGTCGCCTCGTGTGGCTTGCTGGTCCTCGATGCGGATGGAGCTGGGGGTGGGATTCAGATCGGGAGAAATCTTTCGCCGGCCCTAGTCGGCGACGGCGGCGGCGACGCCCGAGGGCGCCGTTTCTTCTCCATGGAGACGTTCGTCAGATCTGCCTATACCTCCACCACGCCCTTTTGTCTCCCGGGTGAAAGCCCTAACTGCGGTGGGCGGCGACGGCGTCTTTGGCGTCGTTCCCTTCTTGAAGGCGCCGCCTTGGGAGCTATGTGGCTGGTGGACACCGTTCGATTGGCATTGGAGGCGATCTGGATCAGGAGGTGGTGCGACGTGGCATCTACGCGACGATGATGGCGGGACCCGACGGCATGGTGCAGTAGTGTCTCGGCGTCGGATGCGTGACGATGGACGTGCGTAGGGAGGTGGCACTGTCTGGCGTCGTGGTGGCGTCGACGGCAGGCCTGACATGGTCGATGCATCAGTGCCTGCTCTGAAGATGGATCGGTGGAAGACGGTGGCGGCGGACTATGAGAGTGTGCCGGACCGGTATGTGCCTCAGACCCGGCAGGCGGCTTGGGTGGGGCCTCCGGCTTTAGATGTTAGGCTTTGCTGCGAGGTCTGTTTGGTATTTGGCCCGGACTATCGGCATCCTTTCATCAACTAGATAGGAGTAGCGACAAATGTTGTCAAGATGGTGGCTTCAGGCTTACTGATGTATTACTTTGTAAGGTCTTTATGAATAATTAATAAAATGGCTGCATGCATCGTTCAGATGCAGAGGCCGGGGGTCATCCTCCTTTTCATTTTTTTTTATACAAGAAGTTAATTTCATTTAGCTACATTAGGTTGGTCAAGATCTTCCGAAGCCAATATACCACCTCTTTTTCTCTGTAGAATCCATATCATTGAGAAGATCAATGGTTGAATGATGTTGTGACACAATATCAACATCTAAGAGTACCATGTGTTATAATAAGAGTCCACCATACCGATTGTCTGAAGATGTTTAGTACAATGACGATGATATAGTAGACGTGCTCCTTTTGACTAAAAGAGAGTCCACTGAATTAACTGTATCGGTTTTTTAGCTACCTTGATTGAAAGAGACTCCACATTCATTGACTAGCTGAAATGTTCAGGCTATCCTTGAAATTTGTTCCTTACATTACATAACTTTTTTTTATCATAACACTATTATTAATTATAATATCTATTAAAATACCATATATTTCAAAACATATTTTCATTAATATCAAAAAGAAATATTTACAAATCAATCATGGAGCAAATTGCTTCTCTTCCCCAACCGTCACTCTCCAAAACCATAGGAGAGGGCCAATCTCTGGGGGCACCATGCCGCCACCTCTCGTCTGCCGGTAGGTCACCTCTCCCTCTCCCCCCACCCCCCACTGGATATGTCAGTGTGGGAGTGTCGGGAGTCTCCGATCTACTGGACGGAGTTGTGGATTTTTTGATTTGAGATTTTAGGCAGGTTTTTTATGTCGGCCGCTTTAGCCTTTCCGGCGGCAATGGTGGCAGTGCTACATAAAGTCTTCTTCGCCACGCGTCGTTGGTGGTGGCA